>JAPVLO010000158.1:2785000-3985000 GCA_027257055.1 Cephalopachus bancanus
GTCAACTTTATTCTTTTGCTTGTGGCTATCCAGTTGTCCCATGCCATCTATTTTTATAAATAAAGTTTTATTCCAACATAGGCACACCCATTCTTTAACATATTACCTATAGCTGTTTTCATGAATCCACAGAGATTGTATGATGTGTAAACCTAAAATATTTATAATCCTTTCCTTCACACACACACACACAAATGTTTGTTGGCCCCTACTATAAATATTTTTTGAATAAGCAAATAAATTACTAAGTGAGATTGGATTAACACATAAGTTTATGACTATCAATAGTAACTCTAATGCTCAGAGAAAAAAATGTCCCTGGCTCTTGTCTTACTGTAGAATAACCTACTCACATGGAAATCATAGTTCAGAAGAAGTGAATTCAAGTCTGAGCTTTACTACTCAGACAACTCATTTGGGAAGAAGCTGTTAGTGTCTTGTTCCCTAAATCCCGTGTCCCTGCTCAGCTTTCAGTGGGTGATAGTAATGGTGGATCTCTGATGCAAAAAGGGCATTTACATCCTTTTTTTGCATACTCCTGCCTGCCTTGAAAAAGCACCCCTTGATAAGATGAGGATACAGAAGTAAGCACAGGCAGCAGATGCCCCCAGCAGTTGTTAGAGCAGCTGAATCCAAACCTCTTGATGAGGTTCCAAAATGCTGCTGCATTCACCCACAAAGAGCAGTCTCCCCAGTAGAACTTCAGTCCCTTTGATGAAGACCAGCGCCCTTTCCCTTGTGTCCCATTGCCTGCACCTGTGATAATCCTCAGAGCCCACCCCCACATTAGGCGCTTCCTTTGCTCTTTGTTTTTTTGTTTTTTTGTTTTTTTGTTTTTGAGTTGGAGTCTCACTCTGTTGCCCAGACTGGAGTGCAGTGGCTACTCCCGGCCACCGTAGCCTCGACCTGCTGGGCTCCGGCGATCCTTCTGCCTCAGCCTTCCAAGTAGCCGGAATTACAGGCATGCGCTACCACACCCGGCTGATTTTTTTATTTATTGTAGAGATGAGGTCTCGCTGCCCAGGCGGGTCTCGAACCCGTGGGCTCAGGCAATCCACTCACCTCAGCCTTCCAAAGGCGTGGAATTACAGGCTGAGCCACTGAGCCCAGCTGCCCTTTGTTAAAATGTCTGTCAATGGCAAAAGAGCCCAGTCTTTGGAATTAGATGGAGGTGGCTTCTAATCTTACTCCCCCTTGACTAGCTGTACGGCTTTGTCAAGTTAATTTTATTCTCTTTAAGCCTTAAGGTCTTCATCTGAAAAATCACAGAGAACAACAAATATATCAGATTATTGTGAAAATATAAGGAGATAAATTAAGTGAACATCTGCATTCACATTATGTTATTTTCTATATGACTAATATAACCAAGGGACCACAATCCAGAAATCATTTGGATCCAAATGAATGGGGATCTTTGAGTCTAGGACTCCCTGCTCGAAGTTATTGAGGAATTCAGACTAAAGTCAGGAAGCACATTTCAGAGACTGCCTCCTTCTCAGCCGCTGGAAGGGATTTGATGAACTGTGATATTCATCTGTAGGTCAAGGGCATTGTTGGGCCCACTTCTTCACACTTCACACAATCCATTCAAGTTTGCTCTGAGGTAAAGACCAGTCCTGGGCCCACATTTTATGAGACAATGGTAATTGGAGTGTGTTCAAGGAAACAACCAGAAAAACGAAATTCAGGAACACCTGATAGGATCATGGGGTTGCAAGAAATTAACTCAGGAAAGAAACTTAGGAAACCTGGAAATATGAAAAGTTGAAATACAGATACTCTTTTACTCCCCAAAATTTTACACCTAGAAATTTATCATAAGAAATAATCACATAAGTGTGCCAAAGATAAATATACAAGTATATTTATGGATGCATTTTTTAAAGTGTAGATTTGAAAACAGTCAAATTTTTCAACAAAAAACTATGACTATATCCATACAATAAAACATAATGCAGACATTAAAAAGGATGATTTTAGAACTTTCATAAACTGATGTTGGGAGTATAAACTTGTACAGACATTTTAGAAAAGTGGCCATTTCACTACTAGGTATATAACTTAGAGAAATATCTTTTTTTTTCTTTTTTTTTTTTTGAGTTGGAGTCTCTGTCACCTAGACTGGAGTGCAGTGGCCACTCCCAGCCACTGCAGCCTCGACCTGCTGGGCTCCAGCGATCCTTCCGCCTCAGCCTTCCAAGTAGCTGGAACTACAGGCGTGTGCTACCATGCCTGGCTAATTTTTTGATTTACTGTAGAGATGAGGTCTTGCCAAGTTGCCCAGGAGGGTTTCAAACCCACGGGCTCAGGCAATCCACTCATCTCGGCCTCCCAAAGCGTGGGATTACAGGCTGAGCCACCAAGCCCAGCTTGAGAAATATCTTTTTTAGTGTATCAAAAGGAATGCTTACAGAATCTCTATTTGTATAGGTTGCCAGAACTGTAGGCAACCTAAAAGTTCATCAGCATTGTAATAGATAAGTCAGTTATTATATAACCAAACAATGGAGTACTATAAAAATAAAAATAAAATATAGCTACATGAAAATACATGAGTGAATTTCACAAAATGTTGAGCAAAGATATCAGACACAAAAGAACACATAATGCATGATTTATTATATATGAAGTTAAAAATCAGCAGGCAAAATTAATATATATTTAAATTTTGGAAGAAGAAAGCAGTGATTAGAAAGACACACTAGAGAGTGCATCTTGGGGACAGGGAACTGATAAAGGTCTGTGTGTTATTCTCCATGATGGTTCCATTATCTGTGAACTTTTCTGTGTTTGCTATATTTTTACTTAAAAAAGGGTTTTTTGCTTTTGTTTTAAAGAACATTCCATCATATATTAGAAGAAAGAAAGCATATTATGGAACAATATGTACAGTAATATCTTATTTAGGTTAGAAAAAGAGAGATTAGCTTATGACTGGAAAATTCTGGAAATATATGCATCAAGATGTTAACAGTGGCTCTACTTGACAGGAGAGTTTTCACTTGCTGTCTTACACATTTCTGTGTGGTTGAATTTTTAACATCTATTACTTCATACAAAACAAAAGATGCTTCTCTTGTAAAAAATGAGGAAAGCAGGGTCTTCATTCTGCCAAATTGCTGGGTTGGTCAGCCCAAGGGAAATGGAACAAAATGAGGCTTACAATTTACATAACTGAAACCATCTCCCATGGCTCCTGGGGGCGAACCATATCAACACACTGACCACAGCCTGGTGTTGATGTGTGTTCTCCAACCTGGGGCATCAGCATCCGTAATGCATCACCCCAAGTCCCCCGACTCCATCCCTGTTCATCTCCTCAGTTGCTAGGCAATATGTAATTAAATTTTGGAAAGACTTCTCCACCCTGGATACATTATCCTGGAAATTGGACTTTGCATCTGGCAGTCTTAGAAAGCAAAATTCCACTCCCCTCAACCCCCCCACCCTTTGGTTTGCAATTGACTCTCAATTTAATTAAAATGATTCCACGGACATCTGGTCTCCTTTTCTAGGAGTGCATTTGCAGTTGGTTTTTCTGGCGTGCTTTTGTTTGCAAGCCATGGACTTATTTACAGAGACAGAAAGGCTCATTTTCCTCTCCTAGGTATATCTTTGTGATCTTTATTAATGCTCTGTTTTACAGGCCACGACTGTTCTGCTGCATTGTAAGCTGCTGATGGTCTGTTTCTCCCTGAGCTCTGCTTAGTCAAGGAGTGGCCAGTGATACCACCAAGACACCTGCTACCCTGCTGACCCCAACCAGTGCATAGGGTGCCTGCACACCACTAGAAAATCTAGAACACAGCACCTCCTTCACCTTCATCCTCAACCCCTGTTTTTTTGCCATTAACATTACTTTTTGGTTGGCCATTTTCTTAACTACCTGTAGTCACAAAATAAATGTAGAAAGAGTTCTTAAGAGGCATGTGTGGACAAGGAGACTGGAAAAAACTGAGCCAGGAGCTAGCTGGGTGATCCCTGGCTAACCAGTTGCCCTTTCTGGGCCTCGGTTCCACCTGCCAAATAGGTGGTTGGACTTAACTAGCATTGTCCAAACGTTATTTCATACTTTCATGATTTGTTCTATATCTGCATGCCTCCTATACTATTATTTTCATGACATTTTTCTTTAAATTGATTATTTTAAAGAAATAGTAGTCATTGGCCACTCATTGGCTATTTTTCCTATAAGTATGTGTATTTACAATGGGAATTTTAAATCACTGCATAAATGGTAAAATATTATCATTCACCATAAGTAAAGGTAAGGGTAAAAATGAGTATAATAAAAAAATATTAACTTGTAGTTAGTTATTGTTGTCTGCCAAGGCTCTGTGCCCAAGACTTGTTCTCTCTTTGTTGAAAAGGAAAATTAGCAAATGTTTAGAGACTCATTAGAGGCATATTAGTACCACTTTGAGACTTTCTCCTTAGACAATGCCAGATGGACTGAAAGAGAACTGAGCAGGAAGTAAGTTCCTGATTATAGGATAATTTTAAAAGACAGCGACCTAGATAATCTTGGAAAGTCCTTTGTAGCCCTAGCAATCATGAAAGAATAGACCACAGCAGAGGGCGATTGCAGGCTCCAGGAGTTGACACCGAGTTCATTTTCACTAAGCTGGGAGACAGATCTTGCTTAACACCTTCAGAGTCTGCTAACGGTTGTCTGGTCACTTGAACCATGTGATTCCCCACGCTAATTTTGTCCAATGCTCCCCAGTGTTTTAGTCAGAACTCTCTCCATTGCAAGGGACACAGACCTAGTAAAATACCCTCAAGCTATATATTCTAGGGCTAAAAGCATCATATGGATTGACGGGCAGGAATAATATGGGGGTTCTCATGTGAACTAGGGCTGAGGTGCTCATTCTGTTCCTTTCAGGAGCCACCTGGTTGGTCTTCTCTCAGTCATGGATTTCTTGCCACGCGGTCCAGAATAGATAAGCTATTGCTGCAAGCTATGTGGCCTTCCTTCTTCCAACTTCTGTAAGCACAAATATTCAATACAGAGCACCTGGCTAACTCAGCTATACACTGCTTCCCCTGAGGTCAGCATACCAATCCTGGACTGTTCAGGGGCCACTTCTGTACAAAGAACACCCCAGCACCTTTGTTCAGGCAGAAAGATGCAGAAAGGATGGTCGAAACTGGCAGGGGAAGAGCTGCTGCAACATTGTGTGACTTGTCTTAGATACCCTCTCTCCCCCACTCTCAGAGATGGGGTCAGTCTTCATGCTGCCTGGTGAACTGCCAGTCTTCACCCAAGAAACTGACTACCTGCCTTCCCCATCTAGTGGGTCACATTCCTCAACTGTCCAATGAACTGCAAACTTGTTCATTACAGGTATCTTCTCTGAGTTGTGACAGCCTTTGCCACCAGAGAGAAGGTGTGCATGGGTGCATGGGAAGGGGAAACTCTTAAGGAATGTATTTAATTTGTTCACTAATTCATTCATTAGTCCAGCTATGGAAGGTCTAGTTGGGTATTATGGAAATAGCTGGAGATACATAAGTAGAAGTGAGTTCAGATATGGGTGCTACTGCCATCAAATAGCTATTTTACCCTGAAGCTTATTTGCCCTCACTCTCTCATCTACAAGATTGCAATTTAAAAGGACCTTTATCTTACTGCCTACCTTGACTTGATCATTATACATTATATACCTATATCCCAATATTACTCGGTACCCCTTAAATATATACAATTATCATGTGACCATTAAAAATAAAATTTAAAAAAAAACCAAGGAAATAGATTCAAAACCAATATAAAATAAACAACCGTTATCTGAGATGCATTTGTGAGGTTTCTGGTCCTGAGCAGTCACAGTCTTATGGGAAAGACTGAAATGTAAAATTGACTTAATACACTGTGCTGCAAATATTAAGAGAAGGTGTTACAAAGTGCTTGAAGAGCCCAGAAGATACAGAGGCTGACTCTGCCACTCAGGAGGCTGCATTGTAGGTGGACCTTGAAGGGTGGGCCCTATTACAAAGCATATAGGAATAAGATACCAGATAAGGGGAAAGTTTGAGTTACAGAGGGCAGGAGATGTCAAATATGTTCAGGGAACCAACAGCATTATGGTACAACTCAAACGCAGAGCTTAAGGGGCTCACTGATGCAGCAGAGACCGGAGGGGGGGGTTAAATTCCATCTTTCTTTTGCCAATGTCTCTCGCCTGCCCCTTGTTGCTTTTGTCATTGTTTGAACCTGAGTAAGAGGGAATTGTTATCGAAGGTCCCTGTGCAGAGATATTTCATATATTGTAGCAAGAAACCACTTCTGTCCACAGAAATACTCGGGATAAAGGCATAGAGAACTTTGCTACATAGTTAAGTAGTGGTGGAAAGCAAATCAAGACCACTGTGGAAAATTATTACTTTAATTCAATCAATGATAGCCTTTTCACCCTTCTCTCAGCAGGAAAAAAGAATGAGGAGAAAAGAGGCAGACTGCTCAAGGTTCTTAACCTAGTGTCAGACATAAAGAAAATTTAATGCATTATATAATGTTCTGGTAATGATTCTCTTATACTTTATACTTCTAACACAAGTGAAATTCTTAGTTATTAGATGCATATACCTCAGCAAACCTCAGTCTCCTCATATGTAGAATGGGAATAGTGATCCTTGATCTGCTTCTAGTAAAAAGTTGCCATGAATTTCAAAATTAAGGGATGCTTGAGAAACTGTTGTGAAAGCTGAAAAGTGCCATATAACTGTGAAAAAAGTATTATTCTATAGTTGTGATATTACTATATAAACAATTTTGAACCCTGCATCTTTCATTTAATATTGTACCCTAAACATTTTACACAGTATTAGAAATTCTTTATACTGGCTTTTTAACAACTACCTTCTATTCCATATGGTGGGAATATCCTAAATTGCTTATATACACCTTGATTATTGGACACTAAGATTATTTTCAATTTTCTGCTAATAAGACCTAATGTAAAAAATACCCTCTTTTATAGACATAGGGGTTTTCCTTGTTTTTAATATCTTAGATTATTTTCTTGGCATAAAAGAATTATTGTGGTTTTTAAAAAAAGAATAGTTTTTAGACTCTGGATACAGATTGACAGCTACGTACTGAGTTCTTTCCAAAAGGAAATATGCAACATTTTACTCCCACGGTTAGCACACAGCGTGGGTGCTAGATCCTGGATGGCCAAGGCTACAAGCTACAGAGGCTTGGGACTGTGCCTCAGTTGCTCACCACTGTACCCCCAGCATCCAACACAGTGTGTGGGATGTCATCAGTACGCAATGACTTCTGATGAAAGAATGAGTGGTCAACTGGTGTCTACCTCGTCAGGTATGGATCTGCATACAGGACTGATAAACCACTTAACTTTAAGCTTCATAATGGCAGTAAAAAGTATATCTGTGAAGGAATGAACGCATGCTATGGAAACAAAACTAAATAAAAACCTAAGTGGCCGAGCTCGGTGGCTCAGCCTGTAATCCCGCGCCTTTGGGAGGCTGAGGTGAGTGGATTGCCTGAGCCCGCAGGTTCGAGACCCGCCTGGGCAGCGAGACCTCATCTCTACAATAAATCAAAAAATCAGCTGGGCATGGTAGTGCATGCCTGTAATTCCGGCTACTTGGAAGGCTGAGATGGAAGGATCGCCGGAGCCCAGCAGGTCGAGGCTGCAGTGGCCGGGAGCGGCCACTGCACTCCAGTCTGGGCGACAGAGTGAGACTCCAACTCAAAAAAAAAAAACAAACCTAAGTGTAGCAAGAAGTCCTGGAGGGTTCGGCTGCTATGCCACATGATTCTGGTACTGGCTGCCAGTCTCTTACTTGAAGAATTACTCAACCCATGGTCTGGCAGCTCTCATGTTGTGTGAGGCCAGAAAAGTTCATTGGAAAGAAATGTCCAGAAGAATGATTGTTCTATTCAGGTCTTTAAATAATTCTAGTATTTCATTATCCTTTCTGGGTAGGCTATATGGCCCCCAGGAGAAAGGGACACTAGACACTTGTATCTATCTGACTGCATAGATGGTTGCTGATTCTACACCCAGAAAGGGGATCAGCTCAAATATGGAAAGTAATGCTTATGCTGTTTGACTTTAGACCCCCAGCTCAAAAATTCTGGGCATCCCACCCAGCTTTTCCCCTTCGTGTCTATCTGGAGAGAAGAGGGTAAAGGGCTTCGATTTATTGAGCAGGGATTATGCCTGGCATCATGACTGTCTTATTTCATTTCATTCTTAGAAAAATCTAAAATGTTGGCTGGATTCAGTGGCTCATGCCTGCAATCCCAGCACCTTGGGAGGCCGAGGAGGAAGGGTCGCTTGAGCCAAGGAGTTTGAGACCAGCCTGGGAAACAAAGTAAGACTTCGTCTCTATTAAAAAAAAAATAGAAAAATTATCTGGATGTGGTGGTGCATGTCTGTAGTCTCAGCTATTCAGGAGACTGAGACGGGAGAATTACTTGTACCCAGGAGTTCGAGGCTGCAGTGAGCCATGACTGTGCCACTGCACCCTAACCTGGACAACATGGTGAAACCTTGTATCAGAAAAAAAAAAATCTAGAATGAAGGCATCACTCCGTATTAAAAATAAGGAAACCAGGGCTTTAGCCTTCCTCGGAGCTACCCAGCTGGTAGTTGGCAGAGCCAGGATTCAAATGCCACTACCCCAAACTGCTGTCCCCAAGTCCCTCTGCTGCTATGTACAGAACATATAACATATTAAGAAGAACCATCTCCTGCCCTTCCCCCACTCTGGTGGCCAGGGCCTCTTTCACCATTAGCTGTAGCTTTTCTGATTTGTTGAATTCCAGTCAATACCTTCTCTGCTCACTCTGCCTTCATAAAGCCTTTCCTGTAGCCCCAGCTGACAAGGATCTCATTCCATACTTAAGATCTGTCAGTTCCTCCCGGTGTGATACTGGGCAAGCCGCTTAACCTTGGATTGAGCTCGAGCTTCTATTGTAACAGGTGAACAGTCATAGCACCCATCTCTCTTTTCTGGGCTTTCTTCCTTCTCCCCTCCCCACTCTCCCTCATTTACTCCTTTCTTTTATTTTTTTATTTCAACAAATATTTGTTAAATGCCTACTAAGCATGACAATCAGGGTAGATTTTATTTGCCATAGACAGAACTGAACATTGAGACTATAGCTTCAAGACCTGGAGAACCTCTTCACATCTTTTTGACCTTGGATATATTATTCACTATTACTACTTCTTGTATTGAGACAAAATTCACATGACACAACGCTAGTATTTTTTTTTTTTTTTTTTTTTGAGTTGGAGTCTCACTCTGTCGCCCAGACTGGAGTGCAGTGGCCGCTGCCGGCCACTGCAGCCTCGACCTGTTGGTATCCGGCGATCCTCCTGCCTCAGCCTTCCAAGTAGCCGGAACTACAGGCACATGCTACCACACCTGGCTGATTTTTTGATTTACTGTAGAGATGAGGTCTCGCTGCCCAGGCGGGTCTCGAACCCGCGGGCTCAGGCAATCCGCTCACCTCAGCCTCCCAAATTAGGATTACAGGCTGAGCCACCGAGCCCAGCTAATGCTAGTATTTTTACACCTACTTTGCTCCTTAACTCATGCTGCTTAAAATTATTGGGGGTATTTATGTACTTAGATGTAGTTAGCCTTGCACTTGGCACAATGAATGACACATAGTAAGTACTCAGTGGATACTAATTACATGAATGAATAGGGTTTATCCAATGACGGTTTCAGTTCCTGGATATCCTGAGCCATGTCAATATTAAAGCTGGAAGGGATCTTGAGGAATTTGAGTCAATTCACTCATGTGGCTGAGTAGGGGCTCAAAGGTCACACACAGTGATTTAGTGACAGAACTAGTCTCCTTACAATTGAAGCGTGTACCTGCTTCCTTGTGACTAGCATGGTTCAATGGTCACTACTACCTTCAACAACCTATCTATACTGGTCTAGAATATAGGATCCAGGTGAGCCCAACACATGTGTATCGTCCCTGGAGATTCCCAGAGGGTGCCCAAAGGTCTCAGGTGCAGAGCTGGACTCCATGATCTAGCCCCCTGGGAAAGGCACCTGAGGTCCCTTGCTGCAAGCCATCAGGAGTACCTGGGAGGTAAAAGAGAAGAGCAGAGATATCCCACTGAGCAACTTGGTTCCTGGCTGCTCAGGGGGGCTCAGGCTGTCTTTGATTCCTGAAGATGAATCAGCTGTGAAGCTGCTCCCACTAACCCCAGCATTAATGAGGCCTTTGAACTAAACAAAATTCATAGCTGTAGTCAAGAGCAGAAAGGGAATTGCTCCTGGGCTGACAGTGCAGAGCCCCTCATTAGCCATTTCTCTGCAACCAGCAGACTGGACCCTGCAGGGCAGCCATGCGGAGGAGGGGCATGGAGAGGGCTTGGGTATCAAGGGAGTTGGTGATGCAGGTGTTACTTGCTGCTTCCCAGCTGTAGTTCCCTGACTGTAGAATGAGGTTTATTCTACCTCCCTCAGGAGTTGGTTGCATAATTCACATATGCAAAGCCTGTGGCTTAGTGCCTACCTCTGAGTAGGTGATCTACGGATGAGGCAGAAACAGGGGACAGAATGGGGAAGGAGAATGAACCGTGTAGAGGATGGTCCTAAGGGGAGCAAGGGAGGGTCTATTCCACCTGCCTGTGGGAATCTGTGGAGGACTTGAGTCCAAGGAAAACTCCCTGCAGGGTATTCCTGAGCTCCCCTTGGCCTCTCACTTATTAGAACCCAGGCAGCCAGCCTGAGGAGCTGGGCAGAGTTTGCTGTTGAGGATGTCGACCATGAACAAGCAGTGCTAAGTGTAGGTCTGTCTTCTATCGTATCCGAGGGGAGTCAGAATCCCAGATCTGTGTAGATCTTCCCCTGATTTGCTGTAGATTTTTAAACTAGTCACTTTCTTTCCATGAAGGGCAGTTTTCAAATCTAAGGTTCGAAGGAGATACGTTGGATATCACAGAGGATAGGTTGTTACCTGCTTGAATCCCAGCTCCTCCCAGGAACAGCCATCTGATCTAAGGCAGGTCTCTGAGCCTGTGTATGCCCCTCTAAAATATTAGCTCAGTGTTTTGGATAGTTCATGTCCTTCTCTGAGCTTCATTATTTGTACCTATTAAAAAAGAGTCTGTACTCCATGGCATTAAAGGTCCAGCAGAGTCTTACAAGTGTCCCCAGAGGCCTGTGTCAGTGCTTCTCACTCGCTCCTTTTTGCCCCTCCTTCTTTATCCTTAATAGGAAGGGGTTCTGTTGAAGCAGACTGGCTGAATTGGGGGTAAGGCAAATGGAAAAGGAAAATGCAAGCAGGAGGTTCTCCTTTCTGTTCCTGGACCCCCATCAACTCTCGCCTTGCCCCTTTCCTGTTCTTCATCTCAGTTTCCCCTCTTAATTCTCTTTGGTGACACCGAGAGCAGTTGCAACAAACACGGAGACTTTAATTCTGCTCTTAGACATCTGGGGATTGAGAACTCTAGTGAGAGATACATCATGTCCAGGATAGCACTGGGTGTCCGGTGTGTCTGGGACAGGAGAAAGGGGCCGAGGGCACTGGGAACTAGAGTTGGTGTGGTTGGAGTGGGTGGGAACAGGAGTAGGGTTGGGGTAAGGCCCTCAATGTTTAGGTCTGCCAAGGAGCAACTGAGAGGGGCAACAAAGAACAGCACACATACTCCTCAATCCCCCAACATGCCCAAGTACCCAGTGCCAGAAGGCAGCTTGGCCTGGTCCTCCTTAGGGTGAGGGTCCACTGAGGTACCACACCCCAAGTTAAGCCCAAGATGACTCCTCCATGGCTACAGGACAGACCCACACTCCTCAGCAGGTCACCTGCAGCCCTTCAGGCTTGATCCCTGCCCACCTTTCAGTCTCATCTTCTAGCTTCATTGACTTCCTCTATCTTTAAACAGCATGACTGGCCAGGCTCGGTGGGCTCAGCCTGTAATCCCAGCTCTTTAGGAGGCTGAGGTGAGTAGATTGCCTGAGCCTGCGGGTTTGAGACCCTCCCAAACAACTTGGCGAGACTTCGTCTTTACAATAAATCAAAAATTAACCGGGCATGGTAGCATGTGCCTATAGTTCCAACTACTTGGAAGGCTGAGGCAGAAGGATCGCCGGAGCCCAGCAGGTCAACGCTGGGGTGGCCACTGCACTCCAGTCTGGGTGATGGAGTGATACTTGAACTCAAAAAACCCCCCAAAAAGCAGCATGACTGCTCGTGGGTCCCAGAAGCCCCTCCTGTGCTCTCTCAGGCCTCTGGGATTTGGCTAGTACTGTGACCTCTGCCTGGAAAACTCCAGCCTCTTTGTCCAACACCCTAACTCACTCTCTTATCTTGGGCACAACTCAAAGAACACCTCCTCCCTTTCTAGCCCTCCATGGAGAAAGGACCCTGGCTTCCCACTGCCTTTTGTTAAGATACTACTACCACCACCACTATAGCTGCTGCTCCTACTACCACAACACCACCACCACTACTGTTGCTCTTACTGATCACCACCATGACCACTACTGATGCTGCTATCACTAGTACCACCAACACCACTAACACCTCTTCTGCTGCTGCTCTTACTACCACCAACATGACCACAACTACCACTCTTACTACTGCTAACCACCACAAATGCTGACTGCCACAAATGCTACTGCTGTTACTACTACCACCAACACCACTAACACCTCTTCTTCTGCTGCTCTTACTACCACCAACATGACCACAACTACCACTCTTACTACTGCTAACCACCACAAATGCTGACTGCCACAAATGCTACTGCTGTTACTACTACCACCAGTACCACCACTACCACTACTACTATTATCACTACTAACCACCATTATGATTGCTACTGATGCTTCTGCGATGACTACTACCACTAACACCGCCGCTACTGTTACTGCTACTGCTCCCACCACTGCCACCTCTTCTGCTGCTGCTACTATTACCACCACCGCCCGCAGCACTGCCATTGATACTGCTATTATTATTATTGCCACTCTCCCACCACTAGCAATGCCACTACTTCTAATACCACCACTGCTACTAGCGCTATTACCGCTACCAACCAACTTTTACTGTGACAACTCACTGCAAGTTCTCTTTTTGTGTCAGGCATTGTTCTAAATACTTTAAGCATTTTTAAATTAAATTCTCACAATGATCTGATGAAATTGGGTCTGAAACTTTTTCTTGTTTTGTAGTCAACAAAACCAAGAAACAGAGAGGTTGATTAGCTTACCCAAAGCCACGCTGATGTGTCTGATTTCAGAGTCATCGTCCTTAGCCTCTGCATGAACTGTGTCTCGGGCATACACTTCTATTGTACTGTCACAGTGTCAATGCATGCAGTTTGTTTACTTCTCTCTGTCTCACTCTTTCCGCCCTGCCATCTCTCCTTCTCACCCCCTTCCTCCTGCTCCCATTCCTTTCCCCTTTTAGATTGTGAGCTTATCATTTTTACATCTCTGAAAATCCAGAGCCTAGCACAATTCTGACACGTCACTAGCATCAGCAAATATTGAGCTGAATTGTATGGAATGAATCAACTATTATCTGAGTCATTTTTGTGCTCCGCTATCTCATGAGGAATTGGTGGAGTTGGCCATTCTGGGCCATGTCAAGGAGATTTGGGGACTTAGACTTCATCCTGACTTTTTTCATCTCCCCCCTTTTGTGAGGCAACAGAAAAGGAGGCACAATCCTGAGACTGCATCAGGAACCATGTAACACCACCCCCAACCTGCCCCTTTCCTTGTCCCCATCGTCATCACCTTCATCATCATCTCAGTCCAGTCAAGCTCTTGAGTGGATGCACATGAGATTTTACTCCACCTATCTGCAGTTTACCTGTGAATAATGCATCCAGGGACTTCTCCACCAAAGAATCATCATCTTCCTGCAAAATTTTAGCCATTTTGCAGAATGAATTTATTTAATCCTCAAAACAACCATATAGAGTTCATAATATTATTGACCCTGAATTTACATGTGGCTTGAGGAAAGCAAATTCACTCCTCTGGGATCACACAACTATTCAGCGACAAAGCCAAGAATCACACCCAAACCTGTAGAACCCAAAGCCCATGCTTTCCCACTGTGAAGCGCTGCCTCAAATCACAGACTGTAAGACACTGTCTCCACAAGTGGAATTTTCCTGAGAGGAACACTAAAGCTCAGAGAGAGAAAATGACCGAGAAAATGAGAGAAAAGTCACTCAGCCAGGTGGGGGTAGAGCAAGGTCTCTAGTCTAGGGTTGGCGACCTCCAGGCTCATTCCTGCTACAGCACAGACCCAATTGTGCACACTTCTGCGGGAGCAACTCACAGCCTCCCATCGCCTCCCTCATGTCAGCCCATCCACCTTTTCCCTGCAACTCAGCCTGCCCAATTGGTAACCTCTAAAGGCATCTCCTTTGGCCAGACATTCTGCTTCCTGAATTTCTTTCCATCCCCTTCCCCCATCTCAGAAGAAAAGCACTGGTTGCCTTTCTAGTTGCCTAATGCAACTGTTCGCCCGACAGGACCCTGGGTCAGGAGTTCCTCCTGCTTCTACTCATGCCCAGTAGCCAGAGGGAATTGGTGAGACAGCATCTCACTCAGCCCAGAGACAGCATGTGTCTGTTTGAACACTAATAACCACAAGCTAACATACACCACACACAGGGAAGGGCAATCCTATAAGGAAAGCTCATCCTGGGACAGATGACAAATGGGAGCTGGCCAGTTATGTGACAGAGGTTGCCAGATCTCAGCCCAACCTGACTCAGCCATGCATACACATCATTAGGGCAGTTCACGGGGGTCACAACCCGAGTGTGCAGGTTGACACATCTAGACAGCGTGTGCGGCGGCTCTGCTCACTCTGCAGCTTTTGCTCCTGTAAAGAAGCCACTTCCCCCATCCCACAGTTCCCTTCTTTGAGAAAATCCTGGGGCATGATTCTCAGATCACACTCTTCACCAGAACAGAGACATGCAAATAGGCACATGCCTCAAGCAACTGTGTTAATTATGTATGTCCACATATACCAAATATATATATGTTCATTGCACAGGCAAATCACTCCACACTATGATCATAAGCATGCACATGCACATGGATATGCACTTACATGGATGCACAAAGAGCATGCATGTATACTCAGCAAATGAGTATACCCTGAAGGTCTGCACACATGGCCAACATACATGCATACCATGTCTGCATAAGTAGACATGCCATCCACTGAACACACAAGCGTGCCTGCAGTACAGAAGCATACAGATTCACTCCTCTACCTCTAGAACTGAACTGGAATTGGGGATAGGTCATTAACCAGCAAAGAAATGTGCCTCTTCCTCACCCCATTTCCCAAACAAGAGACATTTACTGGGGCAGGCAATCCACAAATAAGGAGCTGTATTGCTCTAGAATAGAACTCTATCCCCTTCTAGTCGGAATAACTGTCAAATCAGGGACCTTAGGCTCTTAGGTGTGCAAATGTGTCAACTTACTTGGAGGTAGGTTCACAGAATCGTGAAGTAGAGATGTGCAAAGATGATTTAAAGATGAGGAGCTGACCGAACTCGGCGGCTCAGCCTGTAACCCCAGCACTTTGGGAGACCGAGGTGAGAACCCAAGCCTGCAGGTTCGAGACCAGCCCAGCCACCTTGGTGAGACCTCATTTCTACAATAAATCAAAAATTTAGCTGGGTGCAGTAGCACACCCCCCATAGTGCCGGCTACTTGGAAGGCTAGGGCAGTAGGGTCACCAGAGCCCAGCAGGTTGATGCCGGGGTGGCCATGGGCACTCCAGCCTGGACAACAGAGTGAGACTCCAAATCAAAAAAAAAAAAAGAGGGAGAAGCTGAGGTTTAGATAACTTAAAGTATAAATGTTAAACATCTACCTGATGGTAAAGCCGGGATCAGAATTCAGATCTCTTGGCTCCCAAATCTGGTATTTCCACAAGTGTTCACTCACTTCCAAATTCAGCATTTGATGCACATTCACTCTAGACCAGGCTCGATGCTATATCCTCAGGATACAAATGTGGGTGAGTTCTGCCCTTGGAGAGTTTAGACAAGGATTTCTTCCTGTCCTCTCACTTTGATCCTTCCTGTTGCTATTAAATCCATCTGGACCTTCAGCTTGCCTCAGAAGAAACTCCAGAGAGGCTGAAGTGGGAAGATTGCGTGAACCCAAGAGTTCAAGATCAGCTTGGGCAACCTACTGAGACCCTGTCTCTACAAAAAAAAAAACCTTAAAAATGAGCTTGTCATGGTGACATGCACCTGTAGTCTAATCTACTTGGGAGGCTGACACAGAAGGATCACTTGGGCCCAGGAGATCGAGAGTGCAGTGAGCCATGATCATGCCACTGCACTCCAGCCTGGGCAACAGAGTGATACCCTGACTCAAAAAAGGAGGAGGAAGAGGAGTCAAAGAAGAAGATGAAGACGAAGATGATGACAAAGAAGGTGGAGGAGGAGGAGGAGAAAAGGAAGAAGGAGCTCCAGAAAGTCACTACTGTCATGAATGGGCCCCACTGGCTCTCGCAGGCTCCTGGTGGCCATTAGAAATCATTCTAAGGGATTAGGATTGCCCCTTAAACATGGTCGAGGCCACACTCATGCTTCACAGATGAGGATAGAGATTTCTTAAACACTATTTCTTTGTTATCTCCATTGACCCTTTGTCTCCTAACCAAACAAAAATTAATCCACACATGTGTGCCCAGCACTGTGCCTGGCAAATAAGTGGTATTCACTCCAGGTCAGTCCCCTGCCCCAGACCAGGCTAGCCCTTTCTCCCAGGGGTTCCTGATCCATGGCTGCAATGTTTTCCTTGGAAGGAATCTCTACACAGAAGTCCTCTGTCATCATCTCAACCTCCTCCTTGCTGTCTCAGGATATAACCTCCTTTCAAGATATCTAACAAAGTCCCAGTACTGCTTTGGGATGCAATCAAATCCCACTCAACTGTCACCTAGTAACTGAGGTATTACTGCTGTGTAAGTAGCAAAAGTGGGGTCACAGAACCTCCCTAAAATTGCACACAAGTCACTTGTGTAGATGAGAGTGTGCATTTCTGTACGGAAAGTCTCTATGATGGAGGAGAAAGGGCTTAAGGTCTGACTTGTCTATCAGGGATGGCAAAAGAATGGGAAGCTATCGAGCAGCGTTCGTGTTGGTCTCACTTTCTGGAGTAAAAAATTGCCCCATTGAATGGCATCAGGTAGGTGATGGCCCAATGATTAGCTTATTTCACTGATGGGCCCCCTAGTCAGTAAAGCCAACTCCCCATCAGCTTCTCTCCCTAGTATTGCCCCAACACTGTGGTCTCTGACATATCAGCCCATCCTCTTGGATGGTGACAGGAGGGTGCAGGAGGGAGTTGTCCTCTTTTGCATTCTGGAGTGGCTGCTCTTAAGAAAAGCTTCTCCTTAGGAATTGAGAACTACAGTAGTTGTTGGTCACTTTCCATGGGAGATAGTTCCTCTCAAAACCCACCATTTTTCAAACTGGAAGAGAACTTTGAAATCATTCCCCACCCCCCAACTCCTTTTGAGATATCTACTGAAAGGACATAACATGGATTTAATATACCAAATGAGCAACCATTTTAATGTTGCCTAACCTCATTTTTTTCTAGTGGCTCACTTAACTTACCCTCTAATCACTAGCAAAGGACAGAACATTCTGGGGGCTCCACTGGAAGTGTGCCCTATCATTTACCTTTTAGAGATGAGGAAAATGAGTCTCAACGTCACTTGGTAGCAACAAAACTATAAGTCTTTTAACACCCCCATCAGAGATCTTTCTAAAGTCTCCCATCCATGGGTCTCCAAGCCCCTGGCACTGATGGATGCTGGCTGTAGTTTCCCAACCTTCCCCCCAGGTTAACAGGCTAGAATGGCAGCGTTGTTTTACATTTCCGGTCTCAGGTAATGGCAATGAGATGCTGCAAGCCCTGAGTGCCAGGAAATAATGTGACAGAAGGACCAGAGCAGGGAATTCAGCCTTGTTGGCCAAGGGCAGCTCTGGATGCCTGGGGCTCCATGCAGAGTGCCTGCAACAGTTGGTAGATTCCATTCTGTCATCAAAAGTAACAACGGTTTTACCTGCAGAAAATATGACTCTATTAGATGTGTGCTTTCTGATCACAGCCCAGAGGAAACATGCCATGAACAGCTACCCCCCCCAATAAAACCCAACAACAGGCTGTCAAACCAAGCAGATCAACATTTTCAAGTTCTCCCCTTAATATCTATTTGCTATTGTTCGCTCCCTTTGTCATCTGGCTGGTACTTGCTAGCAGACAAGTGGTAATTGCTGCCAGAGGCTTAAGGAAATTTATGTGAGAAGAACTAAACATGGAGAAAAAAAGGCCCCCATTAACTGTCTATGGGGAAACCATAGCAGATAGGGGATATGGCGATGAGATACTTTGGTTCAGGCCATATCATTTCAATCTTTATTTTGTCACTGATGCACAGAAGTTTTTGTAAACATGCAGTTTAATGGGAAGAATGGCTACCACACAGGTATGTTTGCCTGAATGTATGACTCCATGCTCCCTGCCAGTCCTCGTTGACCTCAGCACTGATACCAAAATGCCAGTGTGCCACAGTCCATGATTGCGTGGAGCACCATGCAAGAGAACAATAATGGAGGAATGATAGGCTCAGTTAGACTAAGCTTCAATAAGGCAAGAAGCATGGCTTTCTGGGTGTTTTTGTCCCAAGAAACAATATACCTTTAACATGCCAGAACTTTTTAAAAAAATGCTTTGTATACCCACTTCCATTCTTTGTAATTAATTGCCCAGGACTATTACAGCATCTAACTCCCTGCCTCCAACTTTGCCTCCATCTAATCCACACCACAGTAAAAGTAAGCTTCCTAAAATGCAAGCCAAATCAGCACCCTCCTTTGAATAAAGTCGTTCTTGGCTTCCTATCACTTTCAAGACAGAATCCAAGTTCTTTTTTCATGGCATGAACGTTTTCCATGCCTGAGTTCTGCTTGCTTCTCCAGACTTAGACATTACTATTCTCCCTTGCCCAGTCTCTGATGCAGTCTTGCAGAATATTTGCAGTTCCTCTTTAATCACTTGGTTATCTCTTTTTGGAGTCTCACTCTGTCGCCCAGACTGGAGTGAAGTGGCTGCTCCCGGCCACTGCAGCCTCGACCTGCTGGGCTCCGGTGATCCTTCTGCCTCAGCCTTCTGAGTAGCCGGAATTACAGGCATGCGCTACCACACCCGGCTGATTTTTTGATTTATTGTAGAGATGAGGTCTCACTGCCCAGGCGGGTCTCGAACCCGCGGGCTCAAGCAATCCTCTCACCTCAGCCTCCCAAAGGCGCGGGATTACAGGCTGAGCCACCGAGCCCGGCTCGGTTATCTCTTTTTTAAATTTATTTTTTGTGGAGACTTTGGGGACCTTGCTATGATGCCCAGGCTGGTATCAAACTCCTGGCCTTAAGCTATCCTCCCCTCTCAGTCTTCTAAAGTGCTGGGATTACAGATATGAGCCACTGCACCCAGCTTACTTGGTTTACGCCTAATCAACCTTCTCTACACAGCCAAGATCACCTTCCTAGGGAAGGCTTCTATCATTCCCACCTCTCACTGATTCTGGGAGGCAAGTAGCATGGTTTTTAAGAGAACAGATTTTGGTGTCAGACAGACCTGGGCTTGATCCTGATTTGATCACTTACAAACCATGGGATCTTGAGCAAGGTACATGACATCTCTGATTTCTTGGTCTCCTCAACTGTAATATGGGAATGACAATGATTTATGCTTTCTAGGGCCCCAGGGAGGATCAGTTAAGACTGTACAGTAGAGCCCTAGTCCCCAGGCAGTGTCTGCTGGTGGTGGATAACGAGTCCTTCACACACTTCTCCTCTGGGTCACCACAGCCTCCTCTGTTTCCCAGATCCCAGTTCTTCCCATGGAGCTCCCAATGGGCAGAGACCCAGCATAGGATTTGGCCCAGAGTCAGCACTGAATATGTTTGTAAATGAATGTACTAATTAGTGAGTGCATTTATTCACTGGTGTAGAAGGATGAAGAATCTAGGTTCCGCTTTGGACTTCAACACAAATTATTTGTGAAAATTAGGCCAACGTTCTAAAACACAAATGCAGAAATGGTACAGAAATCAACCAAGAGGCAGGATCTGCTTCTTCCTATATGTGTTACTTTGGCAAAGAAATTAGCATCTCTTGGAGTCTCAGTTTCCTTAGTTACAGGATGTCATGAGAATACAATAGGTAATGTGCATATAATGTGTACAACAAATATTGCTTCTCTCCCTACTTCCTCTTCCCATGTTTTCCTATCCTGCCTGGAGGAGGAAAGAGAGTTGAGTGCCTGAACCAGTAATGCTACCGGCTTCTGAAACAGCCTGTCTCTGTCTTCCAGGGACCTCTTCACTCCTTCACTCAAACCGCCCACCTGCTACCTGGAATGCCTTGGGGAGCAGGGAATTAGGAATTACTGTGTACCTGAAGTGCTGACGTTGTTATTTCTGCTCTTTTGTAAAATCATGAGGGAAGTCGTCTCTGCAGAATGTCGTATAAATATCTAGATAAAAAGATTAGTGAAAGTCCCTAAGAGCATTAGAGTCTCTGAAGCTGGGCCCATTTGAAGCAGGGAGGGGATGTGCACCTCAGTGCCTGTCCTCTGTTGCTTGTAGGTTATAACACTCATCATTCACCTAGGAGCTGGAGTGACGCCATTACCCTTCCCAAACAGTCATTCACTTGGGAGGAGGAGGAGGTATAGGACTTAAGAGGCTGAGCATGTAGGAAGAGAAAGGCAGAACCCCTCACCCTCAGCTGGGCACCCTAGATTCTTGCTACTTTGTTGGCATATTCATTATTGGTGAGATGGACTATGAAAGCCAGCTTCTGGGGCTTATCTTAGCTCCAGTGGAATGAGTTTCTGGCAAAGACCACCATGACTTCCACTCCATGCTAGCTCTGCTCTCTGGCAGTGTAGGCCACCCTGTGCTTGGAGAGGCAGAGTGTGTCCTGCAGAGAGCTCAGTCTCTGCAGTCAAGAGACGTCAGTTCCAACCTGCTCTCTACAGTCTACTGGCTGTGGCCCCAGGCACGTCTCTTTGCCTCTACCAGCTCATGGCTCTCTTCTGTCAAGCAGGGATGATACATGCACCTTCTGCATTTCCTGAGGTGCCTGGAGTGAGCCAGTCTCCTTTTGTCCCCATATGTTTGAATCTGCATCTCCTTCTGCCTAAAAGGCTTCCCCAAATTTTCTGCCCCAACCACTCCCCTTTGCCTGACTGATGCCTGCTCTTTTTTCCTTCCTAAAGCCTTTCCAGGCTCCTGTCCACTGTGCTTCCATTGCCCTGTGCTTCCCTCCATGCTACTGTGCATCACAAAGCCTTGTCTTTTGCTCATATGTCTCTCCCCCTTGACTATCCTCTATCACAGGGATGCTGTCATTCACCTCTCTGCCTCCTGGCATGCGGGAGACTCTAGAGGAATGCTGGTTGATGGATTAGTAGGGGAGTGTTCCAATATACCTATGCAAGTGGAGGGCACAGTAAAGCATCCTAGATGCTGTCGAGAGTGAAGGGGAAGAGTGGCAGTGCCCAGGGAGCAGAGTCATCTCATTTCTAAGGTTTATGTGTTCCTTTCATGAGCAGGAAGAGAGGCTTCAGATTAGGAGCTGAAGATTCCAGGAACAGGACAGGAACTAGAGAGTGTCAAGCAGATGAGGGGAAAGTGTTGACAATGTGGGCTGCCTGCGAGGCCTCCTGCCCCAGCACTAACCCTTACTAGATGACAGACTCTGGCAGAGATCTGGGTTCTGAGCCAGGTCATATAGGTAAGGGTTACTCTCACCACCTGATAGAAAAGAAAACTGAAGCTCAGGGAGAGCAGGTGGATTTTTCCCAGAACACGTGGCAATGATAGAGCCTGAAGGTGATAGAAACGTTCTCCTTTGAGGCTCCTCTTTCTTCTCCAGAAGATGTCTCCCAGAGGGTCTCTGTTTCCCAGAGAAAATACAAAGAGATCATGGTAGCTATGTCCAGTTCTTCTAGGTACCAGGATTTAGATATGTCTCGCTGGAATTGGGGACTCCTTCTACTGTCCCTTGGAAGACTCTCCTGGGGGAAAAAGGAACTTGCTGAGAGCCTGCGAAGCTGAGACAAAATTGTTCAGAGTGGGAGGAGATGACACTGGTGGGTTTTTAAAAAGCATGCTTTCCTGATCCCCTGGATTCTGCCATGGAGGATCAGGTCCTGGAAAGGAAACCATGGATCTAACAAGTCACTACCAGGAATTGTAGTTGCTCACAGGTGTAGGCTGTGAAAGAAGTAGATAGTGTTGTGTGTGGGTGGGTGCACATGTGTGTTTAACAACAAACATTCCACTATGAAAGGAGTCAGATTGGAAATACCAGTTCAGCTGACTGAAAAATAGTTATTATGGAAGTGTGACATTGTGCACATCTCTAATTTACCTGCTGAGTTCTTCCTAATCCACCCCACTCAGTACATGAGAGTCAGAAGAGCAGGGTCAATCACTAAGGGCTTGGCAATGAGAGCTATTAATGAGGCCACCAAAACAGAGATGCACCCTTGGGAAGAGCAAATAGTTCATCATGCCAACCTCAACAGAACTGGACAGGTGAAGCCATGGGTCATTGACCACAAGTAGAACCTATCGTGAGATCTTTTCTAAGTTCAAACACTAGACCCTTGGCTATCAGCTGAGCTCCCTCTCACAGGTCTAGTCTTGGAGGAGCTGGCTCCCAGAACCTGCTCCCAATCTGGTCTGGGAGAAGAGTCCCCAAACCAGAGCTTGTCTGAAAAGCCTGTGCACACCAGGCCCAGACATGAAAGGCTTTTGTTCTCTTTAAACTTTCCACTTAATTATTTTGTTTATATTCAGTGTCTCCTCCCTCTGGCCATTTTTGGCTTTTGAAATATTCGACAAAATTCTGTCAAACAGAAAACAGTAGAGTGGTAAGTCATTGCATAAATTCTCCAGAGTTCCACCAATTCAAAAGCAATGAAATGAAGTCCACAATGAAAATTAAAAAGTCCATCTTAGCTAAACACTGATCCTAAATACTGATAGGGGCTTGACAAAGTTGGAGGCCGCAGGGGCACTGGAATAACATGGCCTCATCCTTATGAGCTTTCATTCAGATATTTAGAAACACCTCTTTAAAATTTCCATTTCCTTGTCACAGCAGTGATAAGATATTCACTTATATTTTATACACTGGATATATGAGGTCATTTTAATCATATGTATAAATTGCATGAGAGAGATGAGGATGGAGTGGAGGAGTTCTAACATGAAGAGGGTCCCTGTGTACCAGGTTTTAAAAATATGACCATTTCATTATCCTATGAGGCTACATCATCCTCATTTCTCAGCTTGGAAAACTGAGACTTAGTTTAAATGAACAGTCCAAGATCATACAATTATTTAGTGGCAGAGTCAGTCACTGTCTGCTTCCTAAATATATGCTCTTTCCACTATACCATATCACTTTATTTATTCAGGGCTCCTCTCTTTCCCACCACCTGCATACCTGAAAGTTCATTCCTGCACTTATAGATGCATCCTCCACTCAATGAAAATATTAGTTTTAAAGCAAAATGATGGAAGTTCATCTGTTTTCTTTTTGACATTCATAATACATTTGGAGATACGTTTCCATGAGAGAGGAAAAGATCTTGCCATAGGCTAAGCTGAAAATTGAACATCAATTAATATAACTGGCTATCAATCAAATAATAGAATTGCATATCAGTGGCATAGTACTTACTTGACTTTTGCAGAACTTTATTGAATTTTAGAGAATTTCTGTAACTCGATTTTTTTCTAAAACTGCAAGTATTCTATGACACAATACTTCAGCTCCTGAACTTAGCTTCCTCCATGATCTGTTCATATTTTCAAAGTAGTTATACATTTGAGCTTTGGAGTCAAGGTGTGTAGATCTGAATCATGGTTTCATGGCATGCTAGCTTTAAAAAAGATACCTGCACATGTATGTTTATTGCAGCATTGTTCACAAGAGCAAGAACCTGGAACTAACCATGCTGTCCATCAAAAGAGGACTGGATTTTAAAAATGTGGTACATATGCACGATGGAATACTACGCAGCCACAAAAAAAGAACAAAATCATGAACTTCACAGCAACCTGGATGGAACTAGAGTTTATAATACTGAGTAATTGCTCACAGAAACAAAGATCTGAATATCACATGTTCTCACTCATAAGTGGACCTTGAACATCTATTGTAATACTATAAGAAAAGGATTGACTGTGGTAGGAAACTATGGGGGGGCAGGGAGGGGAAGGGAGGTGGGTAGTCAATATTTGTCTGGGGATGGGGGGACACCCTTTATCAACAAGGGTGCCTGAATAATGCATATTAGTATACCTAACCCTTAACTTTACCCTACAATTTTAAAATAAAAAATATGTTTAAAAAAAGAAAGCTAGCTGAAACCTTTAACCAAATTACTTAACATCTGTGTACCTCCATTTTCCCTTTTTAAAATGGTGATACTCAAAAATGGGAGTGCTAGGATTGCTAGAAAGAATAAAATAATTTCTATAAATCTATTTTGAAAATACCTACCATATAGCAAATATTCAATAAATGTTGGTAGTTATTACAATCTGATATTTATAATCACTAGCAAAATTAATTAACAGGATGATACTTTATATTTGGCAGCTGGATAGCTCCTGAAATTGGGTAAGGGAATTTATTTCTTCCTTTTGCAAGCTTACAGAAATAAGGGTTACCGCCATCTCTGTAAAATGAAGGTTTGGAGATTGGTTACTCTCCATCCCCAGATGGCCATCTTCTCTGTATCTGAACACCCATCTGCCTTCTCTACTATGGCAGAAGCACTTTGCCACAGAGTGCTGGGGCAGAAGGTCTAGGGGTCATAGTCCTTGTGTACTTGGATGCCTATAAGAGCCAATCTCATGTTAAAGCCCATAAATCAGCCAATCTTACTCTTCCCTCCTTGCTGCAGTCTGCATGGTCCTGCCCACGTGTTTTGAAGGTTATGACTACATTCCATCCAGTCTTAGAGAATTTCAGGTTTACAAGGAAACCTTCAATTTGGCTTTGTCTAGTAATATTTAAGTCCAAATACTGCAGGAATCCTGTGGAAAACTTTTATTCAAATTCCATTTTATATATTTAAGTAGGAAAAGTAATTTAAAAGAACAACATGCAACTTAAGTACCCCACATATTAAATTTCAGTCACCATTACATTAACTCGTATTCCCAGCACACATCTGTGCAGGTGTTAGAACTCTTCTCCCAATTAAGTTTTATATATATATATCAGAATTTATTGGAAATGAGTCATTGGTTGTGAAGGTTGCATCTTTGCACTGATTTTTTTAAAAAAATAAATTCATGCCTGAGCATCTTTGTACCTGGAGAATTATACAGTTCCATGGCACAGAGATATAGCCGCATGTTCAATTAAGAGTTAGGCAAGGAGAAGGTGCTTGACTCCCATGGCTTAATGGTTGGTTGTACAATTATAACTGAATGTATAACTCATCAGAGTTATGATCATGTCACACATTGAAGTAGCTTTGGCACTTATTGTAAGCTTTGCTTCTTCTTGCCTGACTTTTGAATGCATTATAAGAGGCACAACCTGCTGTTACAAACTGTAAGAGATTCGACTTCCGTGCTCAATTTTCCAACTACTCCCTTTTCAAGCTCCTGCATCAGTTTAATTGAAGAATTATCCTGAGATTGCCAGATGAGCTATTGCAGACTGATATCATTTGCAACTACTTCTCTGCATGAATCAGAGTTTTCCCAGTGCTCTGCAAGCGAAATAAAACAGAGGAATAAATTACATTCCAAGTCCTCTAGTAGCCTTGATTTCAAAAGTTTTATCATGTTTATCAAACAATCTCATTGTTCTCAGTGATTCTTCTTATTATATATAAAAATAAATGTTTAACATTGGGACTTATGATATAAATGTACACTATTAAAATGCCACATTAATCTGTTTTGTACATTGGGGTCCCATGCGAACTTTTATTCAAGAAAGGGAATTTTTTAAAGCTTTAACTGCCATTTCTAAGACCTTTCTTTCAAACAGTACTTGAGTCTCTTTCTTAGCTTCCCTTTCTAATCCAGGATTCATTGAATACCTACTATATGCCAGGCCCTATACTATGTTCTTGGAACATTAAATAAGCCAGACAAGATGCTCGTTTTGTGGGATTCTAGTGGGCGTGAGACAATCAGTAAGGAAACAGTTAAACCAACAAGACAATTGCAGATGACAAGTGCAATGAAGAAATAGGGCAGGGTGAGAGTCCTCATATTTGTATGTATGTGAGCAGAAGAGTGAGGGCCTCTTTGTATTTCTCCGCTGGACATCTTTTTGGATGCATTGCCTTCAAGGCAGCCAAATCCGTAGTTGCAGAGCTCAGCTCTAACTGCCACAAACATCTTCCTTTTATAAAATCAAAATCTGTCCCCCTGGAATTCTGCTCATCCTTTCTTGTTCTCCCCTCTGGGGCTTCTCCAAACAGGTCTAATTCATCTTTCACATGACAGCCCATCACGTGTCAGTACACAGTGAATGGGCCATCTCTCTTGTCTGAACATCCCCAGTGCTTTCCTCTGTCACTGCCCAGTCTGCATCCCAGTTCATGTTCCAGTTTGTCAACATGCTCTAAATATGTAATGCCCAGGCCTGAAGTTATTCTGTGTATGTTAGGGGCAGAACAAGACAATCACCCCCTTCTTAATTCTGTTTCTCCATTCTTAAGTGTGTTTAAGCTTTTGTTTTTGGGTTTCAAAATGCCATGACCTCCTTTATGACTTACAGTCCACTGAATTGTCTCAGAATTTTTTCAGGTGCAATGAACTGTCCCAGGATTGTCTCAGGTGTGATGCAGACATAGCACCCCATCTCTTGGACATTTGCAGTTGTGTGTTTAAGCCTGAGTACAGGATAGAGCTTCTCACTTATTTATTGTGATGATGACTAAACTGATGGCTTCCTCTTTCAGGAGCTTCTGCCCCTAATGGTAACCCCTGGAGCATGTTCATTGTTCCTCATATTGCCTGGACCTTCCCTGGGAGAGAGTGTGCTCCCAATGCCTGCTTCTCACTGTGTAAAGTGACATTTTCTTTGATTAGTTTAAAAATGGACCTTTTTAGCATCAAATAGAGCCCAGGGGTTCAGATATTCTGGACTCGTTGTAATTCGGCAGCCTGGCACACCTGTGCCTAACTGCCTTGCCTCAGATGGCTAACAGCCTCCAGCACTGTAGGCTTAAAGCCTGGCTTTCAGACTTTAATTGAAAAAAAAATTAAAAGGTACATTTAAGTAGTCCCAGCGTCCCACTTGCCTTTTCACTCTCTCACATTATTTCCCCAAAACAACCAGCAATTCTGATGGTAAGAACCCCTGGAGACCCATCTACACCTTCCCCTACTTGTCAGAGAATTTCCCATCACATTTGTCTCTGTATCTCTAGTTGTTTGGAGTGCCTTGCCCATGAAAAAAACTGTCTCACTAGTTAACTCTTCCTTTGTAGGTATCTTTCCTCTCCAAGGGACTTCAGGTTCCCTGAAAAATAAGTGATCCTCCACTTGCTATAATGTCTGGCTCATGCTCTCTGAAGCCTTCGAAATCGTATACCTGTCTGTTAGAATAGCCACCCCCTTTTTCATGACAGATGAAGATGCTCCAGTTTTTTTAATGTGCTCTCAAAAAAAACTATTCTATTTTTTCAAACTGATAACCTGGGTTCTGTGATTGTGCATAAATATGTATGTGCCCAGGTACCTGAAACAATAACCTACCTGGATTTAAATTCACATTTTGAGTCTTTATTTAAAGCATCTACCACCCATTTCTTACAACATAAGATCATGGATTTCTGGCCTGTAGGGGATTAAACAGAAGTTTACTTAAAGACCAACTAATATGTTTCAACTCCCCTTCTCAATTTCCCGCTTGGCCACCTTGTGAGCCATCCCTGGACATGATAACATGACCATGGCATGGTCCCTTCTAATACATTTTATTAACAGTTTAAAGGTTTCGGGATAAACTCCAAACATTGTAACTTAGCACTAAAGGCCCATTGAGAGCTGAACTGTCTACTACTTCTCTACCCACAATCCTTATTTTCGTCCCACAGCATTATTTGTAGAACATGCTGTGTTATACACTACTTCATACCTGGGCATGAGGTAATACTTGTGTCTGAAATATCTTTGCTGCTTTCCTCATTTTGTTAAAGCCTCTATTTATTCCTTTCAAATTGCATCTCACCAGAAATCTCCCCACGAAGTCCCTATTCTAGAGACCCCCCCTATACTGGGCTGCCCTGACACCTTATGTGTAGTCTGCCCAGCACATACCATACTGTGATAAAGCCACGTATCTCTCCTCCAACTAGAGGGCAGCAGCTGTGTCATATTTACTTTTATATTTCTAGCACCCAACAGAGTAGCCGATACAGAGCAAGTATACCAGCCAGAAATTAGGTCAGGAAAACCACACTAGGTATATCATCAGAAGGAATTTAAGATAGGATACTGTTTATACCAAGGTTGAAGGGCTGAAGGTACAAAATAAAGCACACTGATGTAACCCAGGTATGATGCATGTAGAAAATAGAAACCTACCCCTAGGACTGGGGAGCAAGGGGGGAAGAGGTAGATCATCAGAACCTAGAAGCCTAGAAGAGAAGACCCATGGAGCTGTCCAGTTGCTGTGGTATCTTTGATATAGGGCAACAAGACTGATTCTGGAGGACAGAAAGGAGCTGGAGGCTGGAACCAACTGCTGCTGCTGCTGCTGCATGGAAGCTGTCATCAGCTAGGGTAGCTATTACAGAAATGACAAGCAAAGCAGAAATAAGAAAGCCTCTCCTCCCTCCTTTCAATCTCTTCTTATTGTCACCTATTTGCAGAACATTACAGCAAGCCAGTTAGAATTACTTACTGTCCTGGTCTACCTGAGACTGAGGGTTTCCTGAGACATGGGGCTTTCAGTACAAAAATGGGAAACAATCTTGGGCAAACAGGGACAATTGTTCACCCTAAAGCCCGCAAACAAAGTAGAAATGTGGTTTGCAGAGTCCCAGCCCCAGAATTACATATCAGAGTGTAGAAGGGTGAGTTTAGGGCTGAGACACAATAAATAAATGACAATCACAATGAGTGATCAGTGTGTTGCTTGAATTAATTAATACACTATCTGGATGGTTTGGTCAATGCTAAGAACTGTGGAACTCTGGGTGTTGGGAGTGTGATGGCCTGTTTATCTTTTAAAGTCCTGAGCTAGCCTTCACCCAATGTTTCCAGGTACCCAGCAATTGCACAAACATCTCCTCAGCATTGGTTTTGGTTGGTATCTCTGTTTAGACCTATTGGCTTGATTGCCTTGGGCAAGTCATAGATTTTTCTGAAGTTACACACTCTTTTTTGCTCTTCATAAACAAAAGAAAGACAAGCACCTGAATCCTGCAGGCATCTGTTAGGGAATGTAGTTAGTTAGGTGTTCTTTCCAAGAACAGCCCTTCAAGGAACTTATACAGAAACAACTGCATCTTGCTCTTTAAAGTGTGGCTCATGAACCAGCGGCATTGGCATCACCTGGGAGCTTGTTAGAGATGCAGATTATTGGGCCCCTCTTGCCTACAGAATTAGACTGTAAAGAACCCCAGATGGTTTATATGCACAATAAAACCTGAGAAGTCTTGGTCCACAGTAGAAGTTTTCAACTCTAGATACTCTTTGGAATGACTTGAGAGCTTTAAAGATATTCTGATGCTTGGTAGACCTCAAACACTCCATAACATTTTGTTGGGTTGGGGCAGACACTGATATTTTTAAAGCTCCCCAGGTGATTTTAGTGGGCAGCCATAATGGCAGACCACTGATCCAGAGCATGTATGAGATCATAAAGCAACATGCTGTTAGCTATCCAATTACCTAACTATTGCTGTGTACTAAGGCACGCAAATGAAATAACTCAGTTCAGTATCCTATCCCAGTTTTATAGCAATTTAATGATATTTCAGAGGCTACAACTGAGGTCTCCTGACTTCTGATTTAAGTCCTATCACATAACTACCATCGCATCATTATTGGCATTTGCAGTTAGTTATTTATGAAAGATACTTAAAGAATGTGTCATCAGACATTTGATGACTTTAGGATTGTACTGAATAACAAGGAGAATTACTCATGGGTAAATAGCACAATCTTGGTGAGGCCCTTGGATGAAGAATTTAACCTAGGCTTTCACTCAAGCCAGCACCAATACCCTTGAACACTGGAGGGTGCTTAGTGATTGCCCAATCTCTTTGCCTTCTAAAAAAAAACCCAACAGTTGGGGCAGTCCCTTCTATTTTCTGTCATTTCAACTTAACTCAGTTTAATCCTATAATCATTTGTTGGGTAAGGAGCAGTGGCTCATGCCTGTAATCCTAGCATTTTGGGAGGACGAGGCAAGAGGATTGCCTGAGCCCAGGAGTTCATGACCAGCTGGGCAACATGGCAAGACCTCGTCTCTACAAAAAAAAAATAAAAAATTAGTCAGGCATGGTGATGTGCACCTGTAGTCAGTGACTTGGAAGGCTGACGTGGAAGGATCTACTGAGCCCAGCAGGTAGAGGATGCAGTAGCTTAGACTGTGCCACTCCACTTCAGCCTGGGTGACAAGAGTGAGACTTTGACTCAAAATTATCATCATCATCATCATCATTTGTTAAGCATCAGAGTGAAAATTCCTATGAGATTACAGTGATAAAGTCACCCTCCTGAAGAAGTTTCCACTCTGGTTAGTAGGAGGAAGACAAATATATAATCGGATAAACACAGGACTGCTGCTTCAAATTCTTTATTAGAGTCAATTAGCAGAAAAAGCCAAGAACATACATGCTAAATTCCATTAGAGAAGAACAGGTAAATCAGTATGGAACTTAGCAGGAAGTATGTCACATCCAAGCAGATGGGTTTCCAAATGGGTTTAGTGGAGACTTGAGAAGAGGTCAGGTTTTCAGGTGAAGAGGTGGTGGGTAGAGTAGTTCAAAAAGAGGAACCAGTACAAAGACTTGGAAGTAGAAGAAATTGGATGATGTTGGTAAAACATAGAAGATTAGGCAGAAGGGGTAGGTGGGGGGCCATATTATGGAGGAGGCCAGAAGTTAGAATGTAGTTGGTTAAACAGGGTGAATCACCAAAGGGTTTTGAAGAGTGTTCAGCCCTGTGAAGGGCAAATTAAGGTGCATAGGGCAAGATTGGAGTCAGGTAATCGACCACTGTGCCAACAGTCCAGGTAAGTGTAAGGTGATCCTCAAGTACAGTGGCATTTTGGAGAAGGGAAAAGAGGATGTAATATGAGAGACATTGGATCTAAGTCTTAATTAGCACATTTAGGAGAACATTTATGGGATAAGTAGACATTGTGTTTACATTGGTTAATTGAAAGTACGTTTCCCTGGAGCTAAATTACAGTGAACACTATTAAATCACAATTAAGGTCTATCTGGATATCAACACCACTATGGATTTTGTGAGTGTTAGGACTGGCTGAATTTAAGGGACAGCAATGTTTTTCAAATTTCCCATTATTTGCAAAATCAACTGTAAATAAAAGCTCAGGACCAACGTAAGGCCACTGATTGAGCAAGACCTCCAAATCCTTAACCCTTCAAGACTCTCCCAGCCACCAATAAGCCATGGGGGATGGGGAGTTCAGGGTCTAGGACAGGAACTCTTGGCACCACTTGGATTTGGAGAGATGAAAACTTATCTGAGGACTTAAGGTCATACACCAAAGAAGATCTTAGAAGGCTCAGAAAATCCACACTAAGCTAAAGCCCATTGATCTTTCCACCTAGGGAATTGGTACAGAAAATGAAGGAGAAGAAGTTGTAGGAACTCAGATATAATGTATCAATCCCACTAGTTAGCATTATTTTGGTTTAACTATTGGGCCACCAGTGTACTAAGTACTATGAAACATGAACAATGGAAAGGATACAAACTGACAGATTCAGCTTCAAATCCCATCTTTTTGCTCTGGGACCTTGGGAAACCTGCTTAACTTTTCCAAGCCTTAGTTTCCTTATCTATAAAATGGGAATAATAGTCCCTGCTTCTTAAAGCTGAATAAGGGTTAAATGATAATTATGTATATAAGAAGAGGGACTCAAAAAACCCCAGAATTTGTTTATTAAAAAGTGTGTATTTATTCTTATATGTTTAAGCTTCAGTCACCTTCAGAGTGTTCTCCATTTGATGTAGTACGCCCACTGAGATGCTTTTTCCGCTGCTCAAAAGTCTTTGAACTTGTCAATTTTGATGCCTTTTAGTGCTTCTGCTGTTTGTGTTTCACCTCTTCCACATTGGCAAAATATTTCCCATTGAGGACTTTTTTCATTGGGGAAACAAAAAAAATCTCTTGGGGCACAGGAGTCATGCAATTTTTGGTCAAAAACTGCTGAACACTCAGTGCAGTGTGGGCAGGTGTGCTTGTAAATCACCCATCATGAAATGGGCAAACGTGTTGAAAGATTCAAAAAAAAAAATTCACTGAAGTTGGACACAGCCTTTCACAAGAATGCTAGCTAGTACACTGATGCCAGTGGGTTTCTAGAACACTTACCTACCCTGTACTACAAGGGGCCCACCTTCCAAAACATAATTCTGGTTTTTTTGAGGTCCCCTCGTGTAAGTATTATATACGTACTTGCATATATAATATAATAACTATATAATTTGTATATAAATTGTTAGTAATTATGTATACCATGTATAATAATTATATAATATGTAATAGTCTTTAATATGTTAATAATTATATAATGTGTAATTAACATTATCATATATGATCATCAGTATATATGATAGTTACATACTATCATATATATATACATATATATGTATATATGTATATATATATGGATCCTAGTGAACACTCAGTAAAATGACTGTGATTAAAATAGTATTTTTGTTAGAGTACTCTATGTTGTAATTGAAGACAGAATGGCATAGTAAAAGTCATAAAGTTTGAAATCAAATTGACTAGAATTTGAGTCCCAGCTCTAACATTAAAAACTATCTGTGTGATCTTCTGCTAATCATCTGTCTTCTCTGAACCCAGAGTGACAACACAGAACTGAGGGGTATTGTATCAATCTAAATGTAACCAAAATTCCAAACGAAAGAAAGAAGGAGTAAAAAGTGATTACAATGTCCTGTGGGTTATCAGGAAAGACTTCCTAGATTTCTCAAGATTTGAGCTCTTTGAGCAATTTATAGACAAAGTAATGGAGAAGAAATAGAAATACGTACAAAGAACTGATGGCTGGAATTAGCAATTCATGTTCAAGAGATGTAAAATATATTGTCTAAAAGTGAAAGGGCCTTGGATTGCAGTTAATTTCCTTTTAAAAATACAATAACTTATCCAAGATCACACAAACAATAGTTGATCCAATTGGGACTAGAATCAAGGCAGTCTGGCCCAAGAGCCAATCCTCTTAACCATTATGCTACACTGCCTCTGACATTAGGTACAAAAGATGGAGATTTCTTGAATTGCAATCTTACAATGTGAAAGTTCTGTGAGAACAGAGATCATACCTGTCTTATTTATTACTACAACCATAGTGCCAGGCACATGATGAAGACTCATAAATATTTATTGAAAACATGAATGGAAGAACCTAGCAGAACTAGTGTGCTCACTCTTGCTTTCTGTCTGTTTCTCTCTCTCTCTCTCTCTCTCTCTCTCTCTCTCTCTCTCTCTTTCTCTCTCTCTCTCCCTCTCTGTCTGTCTATTCTTGGAGGAGTCCTCCAAATTCCCACTGCCTAACCAATGTAGAGGACAGGATGCTGTCTGGGCATAACAAGGCTCTCAAACTTCCTAACTTACTGGGAAGATGATAGTCCAGTTCCACCAAGAGACAGTGGCAGCACTCTCTTGGGCAAAGATGAATTTGTTGCAGTGAGAAATAATATAACTGGTGTCATTTTATATCTTTCTAAAATAGCATTAAAATGTTTCATTGGTTACCTGATGCTTTGGAACAATAGTAGGTTAAGGGCTTTTGAAGGTTCACTTCCCTTTTCCTTTTTCCCATGTTGTGTCTGGCTGCATTTGCTATGTCTCCACAGGTAAAAGAGACTTTCCTTCCCCTAGTGAATGACCCCTTATGACCCTACCAGTGATGAGGAGACTGTGGTTGAGCTATTATCTATCTGGCTTTACATGAGGCAAGAACCATCTGTAACAGAAACCATCAAAAACCAATAGCTGTCCTGGGACCTTATTTGCTGAGCTTCTAGAGATCTCCAATGGAAGAAGACTCATCTAAAAAGGGACCTTTCCTGGAAAGTGTTCAGAATAGAAAGTTCGGTGCTCTTATGGATATAGTGTGCTCTTCATAGAGAGCTACTAAAACAGCATTCCCTGACTTTGCTATGAAGTTCCCTCTAGCTAAATGGGGGGCTTGGAAGGAAAAGGTAATGATTGAGATCTGAACAGTGTAGAGGTTGATATTGACAGAAGACTGTACTATTTTATATAGGCTTATATAGTTCAAAAAACCATTCAAATTTTCTAAATATGCCCATATTCAACAGTTTATTTTAAACCTCCAATAAGCCCATGAAGCAGTGCCAGCATCTTCACTTTATAGATGAAGAACTCAAATCTCAGAGAGAAAAGGCCAAGACTAGCTCCTTGTCTGAGTCTCTTCCACTTTTCACCATGATGCTTCTATTTGAAACCATTGCTATCACATTTAGTGGATGGTACATAGTTCCTGCCACTCAAACATCCAGGCCTTGTGAGCATACACATACATGCACTCAGGTGTGGAGGGAATAGTTCTCATTAAAACAATATAATCTGTATGCTCCCAGATTATAAAGGAATACAGCCAGTATGTTTGGGAATTTCAGCAGTCCAATTCAACAACCCCCTTTTCTTTTCTTTCTGTTTTTTTTAATCAATAAAGTAATCAATTCAACAACTATTTTAGAACATATCAAGCCAATGCTGCATTTGACACTAGAGATACAATGATAAACCAAGCAAAAATAACCCCTGACCTTGGGATGCTTATAGCCTTATGAGGGTCATGTTGCTAACTGCTCTCATAAAACCAACTGCCAAACAAAAAAAAATTAAATTTTCTTTATATTTTTCTTCCTCTTTGATTCCTAATGCAGTCTCCCATTTTAGCATATTTTATCTGTATGCATAAGTGCTTAATTAAGATGTAACTATAAATCTCATTATCTCAAATTTGTTTCATGCAACAGCTTTTCTAAACTCTAGTCATGTTGTTCCATGTATGTCTTGATAGTTCCCTCCAATTTTTTTTTTGTTTTTGTTTTTTCTTTTGAGTCAGAGTCTCACTCTGTCGCCCAGACTGGAGTGAGGCAGCATGCTTACAGTCACCGCAGCCTCAACCTGCTGGGCTCAGACAATCCTTCTGCCTCAGCCTTCCAAGTAGCTGGGGCTACAGGTGTGCACCACCATGCCCAGCTAATTTTTTTAATTCGTGTAGGTCTAGACGAATTCTCGCTAAGTTGTCCAGACTGGTCTCGAACCCTGAGCTCAGGCAATCCTTTCGTCTCAGCTTCCCGAAGTGCTGAAATTACAGTCTTGATCCTCTGCGCCCAACCAATTTCCTCTAATTACTACATAATATTTTCTAATATATATTTATCATATTTTACTTGTTCATATGCTAACAATGTATGCCTTTGTTGGTTCTGACTCCCCACTGTAACAAACAAGCAACACAAACAAAAAAAAATTGTGCTTGCATAGGAATTTATCTGGTATTTATTTCAGAGTCTGTTCTTTGGAATATAGGTATATACTGGCCTGGTGTAAATATATTCCAGAAATTGAATTTCTGGAGCCTGTGGCAAAAACGTGTTTAATTTCATCTTTAGATATGTTTTAATTAGTAAATGCCAACATAGTACTTTTAACAGGTGACAGTGTGTAAAGTCTGGCTGGTACTAAAGACTTGGAGCTTTGCAGTAACCTAGTAGTCAACTTCAGACTCCTGAGCTGGGTGTAAATAAAGGGCGATTTGACAGCATTCACCCTCTGACTCACAGGCTCCATCTCACTACTAGTGGAGCTCTCCAATATCCTGAACTGCTATTGTCTAGAAGGCTGCATCCCATTAGGCTTTCTGGTCAACCAGAGGCTCAATGTTGCATTTAATGTTATTAATATATTGAGATTCCTCTGACAGCTGGTTATGATTCAGTACCCTGGATCTATGTATATCTGACCTTCCTAGGTCTTCAGTGATGTCTTGGTTTTCCTTGGTGATGCGAAAACTCAGGAATTGTAGAGAGTCCATCTCCCCCACCACCACCACCTCACAAAACCAGCTATATTTTAATATCCCTTTACTAGACTATCTAGGCCAAAACTAGATTATGTTATTTCAACATTTAAGGAGAATGAAAAAAAAAAATCTTTAACCAATCATGTATTGTTGGTGAAATTCTTAACTTTCCGCTTTTAAGGCTAGAAACAGGCATCTGTAGAGGAGTTGAGGTAACATTAAGAAATAACTTCCACATTTTAAAAAAATTTACAGAAAAATGAAAAAAAAAGAAAGAAAGAACTTCAGTTATCCCCTTTCTAGTTGATGACAATGAACTACCATGTTTTTTATCTCCTTCCCCATATCTCAAAGCAATGCTTTGGGGATAGAAAAAGAGGGCAAAAATGAAAAAAGTCATCCAAAAAATAAGGAGACTAAGAGGAATCTTATGGAGTAATTTGCAGCTTCTTCAAAGGAGAGGACTTCCAAGTCAACAGAACAGGGAGCCTTGTTCTTTATCCCTTCCCTCCCCTCTACTCTTCAAGATTGTTTCTGGGCATTTTCTCTCTTCCAAAGAAAAATCTTGACAGTGTGCCTTACACTTGCAAAAGGGTAATTACATCTGTATCCCTAGAAGAGACAGGCCTGCTGTCAGTAGGAAGGAGTCTGATGTGGATGCAGATGGAGCTAAGTGCTCACATATGCATAAACATTGATAACTCCCACATTAAGTCAAAGAGTTGAAATTTTTTTTGACCAAAACTTTCCCAGAATTTTTTTTTAAATTTCTGGTCAGAGAAAGATTAATAACAAAAATAATAACTTTATCAATCTGCCCAGTAATGGTCTTATCTAAAGGAAGAGAAATGACTGAAGAGTCCTTTAAGTAAGTAGAGTATCCTGGTCTTCGGAGTAGTTTAGAATGTAGGACCAGTCCTGAACCAAGGCAAGGGCTCAGTAGGTATTGTAGACCTTCCCCAGCACTTGAGGAGACACAATTCATAAAAGAGCCAAGAGGGATCATTAAGCAGTGCTTTTACAACTTATTTCTATCTCATGTCTGTGGGGGAAAAAACCCTCCATTACCTAGCAGGCAGTGATCAGATCCCCAAATCTCTAAACTAAGGAGGAGAAGAGGTACATAATTTATGTTCAAATATAAATTCTGGATTTTCAATATTTTCTTAAAAGGGCAGTCAAATTTCTAAGGACTTGCTTTTGAAATGTCATCATGTTTTGTAACACCTTGAAGGAAATGTCATAAGACAATAGGATAGTACTAGATGCTTAGCTGTTAGAGATGGGGGGGTCCACAAGATTGTTTCTGGGCCCAACTAGTACAGATAGCCCCATCCCACTCACATCACCCTCATGCTAAGAGCAGGTGAAAGGTCTGGTTTTATTTTGACAAAAAGAAGAGCAAAAGGCAATACAGAAAGTTGATACCTGGAAAAGAGAATCACTCTGCCTCCTCGTCCCTCAGAATAAGACTGAAGAGAAGCAATTAGAGGCTGAGTGCAGTGGCTCACGCCCATAACCCTAGCACTTTGAGACGCTGAGGCAGGAGGATTGCTTAAGCCCAGGAGTTTGAGAACACCCTGAGCAACATGGAGAGACTTTATCTCTACAAAAAAATCAAAAAATTAACTGGGTGTGGTGGCACACATCTGTAGTCCCAGATACTCAGGAGGATGAGGTGAAAAGATCACCTGAACCCAGAAAGGTCAAGGCTGCTGTGACCCATAATTGTGCCACTGCACTCCAGACTGGATGACAGAGTGAGACTCTGACTCAAAACAAAAACAAAAACAAAAAATGTCTGAAGAGAAGCAATTACAAGTTACTGATGAGGTGACAAGATGGAAGATCTATGAGTCTGGACAAGCCATTGTGTTGTAGTTGACCTTAGCAACAAGCCGAGAGGAAATCTGAGGAGGACAGATTTTATCTTAATTATGAAGAAGAGCTTTTTAATAAGTCGTATGGAATTAAAAAAAAAAAAAAACTCAGTTGTAGAAGAGCTACCTACAAATACGGTGAAATCCTCTTTGTTGAATGTATTCAAGCAGTATCCTCCTCTCTTTAAGTGATCCTGGAGAAAATTTGTGCTTTGAGTTGAACTTGAGATGCTATATGATATCTTCTAATTTTAAAATGATTATGTTTATATAGACAAAATTTAATTAACAGCTTCTGAGTAAAAATGTTCAACATGATGTCCTGCCTTGGAGCGAATGTACAACATTCTGTTCCTGTGTTCCCAGGGTTTCAAATTGTTTTCTGTCCTCTGTATAACTGTTATTTCCTACTCTTGGGATTTCTCTCCCCTAGGTGGTTGTAAGGCAGTATGAGACACAGCAATATCAGGTGTATTCCTATCTATACTTTCTCTAAAAATAAGCAAAAAGGGCTTTCATATTTCAGAATTTTTCCTATTATTCATGATGAAACACAAACAGCAAGAACCCAAGCCTACAAGGAAAAAAGACAAAGTTCCCAGAATCCTAAAATGGACTCATTTGCTATGTTTCTGACTTCATTTCTTAAATGGTTTGCAGTGAACCCAGACCTTTCTGCTTTCTTTTTAATGACGAAAAGTGGATCTAATAAACTATTTCCTTACCCTCAAACCCCATCCTTTTTTTTTTTTGACCAGGAGGGGTCTCTTTCTCAGGGAAGACCTTTCTCTTTACTTCACAGGCCTGAAGTTACAGACAGGGTCAAACTATCAATGGAAACTAGTGGTTGTTGTATTTTATCCTGGTTTCAAGTAAACCACACACATCTCAGGGAATTCCATTCCAGGAAAAGAATGTCCATTTATTACATACTTACTGTATTCCAGGCTCCAAAACAGACACTTTATAGCCATATTTCATTCAGTCATCACAATGACCCTAAGAAAGAAGTACTTCCTCTACTAGAATCCCCTTTTCCTTTAGCAGCCAATGTCTTTTGGTAGCCTGAGTTATGAGAAGATGATCAACATGTAGACAACAAGGGTTCTGAGCATGCTGACAATCAGATCAGTGTTGATCTGATTGTCAGCATGCTCAGAACCCTTGTTGTCTACATTATGTTCCTCTACATCATGCGAATGGACAATGAAGCCTCAAAGTAGAACTAGAAGGAATCTATTCCACTAATGTGTACATGAGTAACACTGTAATGTTTCACTCCTTTTTCCAGTTTACATGCTGTCATGTCAACTCATGCTCTTCATCTGCACATACCACCCCAAATTCATCTCCACATTCACATTCCATGACAAGAAGCAGCAGGAGAGAATGAAGCACTGAGTGTACCAAGCAATCTCAACCAGTTATTCATATATTCTTCTCCTTGGAGGTCTCATCCAATAATCTTACCTCAATCTTATGTATTTAGGTCATTTTATGTATTTAGGGCATTTAGTGTCTGACCACACGTCCTAAAAGATTTGCAGAGGGATTTGAGCTCTTTCTATATGGTGGCACCAGTTATATCATATGGTCCCTCACCCAACCCCCTAGATGAGTCTCAATGGATCAAAGGCATATCAAGATTATATAACCAATTATGTATATATAGGTTATGTAATCTTGATATTCCTTGATATGGTTATATAATCTTGAGATATATATATATCTCTCAAGCAAAGGGATAGGTGAAGATTAAATATACTCAGATAAAAAAGAAGCCTGTGCTAAGTTGTCATTTGGTAGTCCTTCCTTAATAAATAAGAGTGTTTGAGCTGCAGCAGGGCCTAATCATATGGATCCAAAGAAAAGCAAATACTAGCAAAATGTGTGATCTTTTTCTTCTCGTCCTGTGTTCCTTGTGCAAAGAGCTCAGTTTAGTTCCTCTGACTGCAATTGAGTATTTCCTTTTAGGCAAACACTCTCCCAACAATGGTATTCTATTCCCATTTTATAGATAAGGAAGCTGAGGGTTGGAGTATTTCTGTAAGTTTCTCAAGGTTAAATGACTCCAGAGCCACATAAAATGTTCAAGGTATTTCTAACACAAAAAAGAGACCCCCATCTCTTAAATAAGCTACATGCTGTTAATATTCAAAGCCACTTTCCATGACCAACATCTTCATAAAGACTTCCAGGCTCTTGTAATACATAAAGCGTTCTCCATTCTCTGTGTCACATAATTTAGTACCTAATTATATATTGTTTTATAATGTTCTCCTAATTGCTTCAAGTGTATTTGTACTGCTTCTCCATTAAAGTTACAAGAGAGATCCTTGGGGGTAGAGTTGTTCTTTTAATTATTTCCCTCCTTTTCCACCCCATACGTCTCCCATTCCATCCTAGAAAATGAACGTCAAGTCATAATGGTCCAGTCTGCACTATCCTTGGTGCTCAGAGGCATAGAACTAATAAGGTGTGGTACAAAGTGCCCATGACAGGGAAGTGGACCACCTATATTCCAATCTTTCCTTTCTTCCTAGCTAGCTCTGTAACTTTGGGAAAACCATCTGCCCTCTCTGGGCCTGCTTCCTCATCAGTGAAATGAAAATGAGCTAAGTGATCCCCAGTGTTCCTCCAGGCCTATGAGTCTATCTCTGTTAAAAGGAAAGGCCTTCATGAAGAAATCCAAGCTGAGATCACTGGACCCTGCATGTGGTTAGTGGACAGATGGTTAGGGTTGCTACAGCCCTGATTTTAGAAACAGACTAGATAGAAGCAGCTCCCAATCTTGCCTCATTCTCAGGAAAGGGATGTCTCTGTGCTCGCCATCACATGCCATAAAGGTGGCAAACACATAACCCCACAGGGCAGTTCTAGGAGGAGCCATACTTCTATAAGCTTTATTGGGGTCAATGAATTTCAACAGAAGGCCAGAGCAAATGTTCTTCCTGTGAGGAGTGAACTATAAAAGGTAACCTTGATAACTGTATTGTATCCATCTAGTCAACTGAATCAATCTTTAAAAGCTAAAAGCTTGAATCCTCAAAATGGAATTGATAGACTGCATAGGTAACTCTCCAGAGAATTATCATAATTCAACATTAGTTAAATGTACCGTTAAAGTATTCACATAGTTAATGGAATTTCGTTGTGGGTCAAGGTTTTCCCTGAGTTGTTTAAATTGCCTCAATCATGAATGACTTCTTGAATTAAAAATTAAATGAACTTTCAAGTATTTAATTAGAAATATTTATTATTGAAGTAAAGAAAATAGCTGAAATTCATCTTAGAAATATTTTATTTAAAGGAATACATACATATTCAAGATTATAAACATTTTGTGATAAATTCTGATGCAGTGGCTTTTATGAATAAAACAGTAGTCAGGAATTTTCTTTTGTGGTTCTCTCCTTTTTTTTTTTTTTTTGAGTTGGAGTCTCACTCTGTCGCCCAGACTGGAATGCAGTGGCCGCTCCCAGCCACCGCAGCCTCGACCTGCTGGGCTCCGGTGATCCTTCCGCCTCGGCCTTCCAAGTAGCCGGAACTACAGGCATACACTACCACACCCGGTTGATTTTTTGATTTATTGTAGAGATGAGGTCTGGCTGCCCAGGCAGGTCTCAAACCCGCGGGCTCAGGCAATCCACTCACCTCAGCCTCCCAAAGGCGCGGGATTACAGGCTGAGCCACCGAGCCCAGCTGGTTCTCTCCTTCTTAGATTTGATAGTCTCAAAAGACACCTCAGCTTTTATACTTTTGTGGTCATTAAATGTTTGTGAATCTCACAAAAACCCATTATGAGATTATAAAACTGATATGGAGGGAGGGTAAGTGATGGTGAGCTGCCAGAGTTAGCAAGATGAGAATCTTCAGAGGAGGGTAGAGCTTTTTCCTGCCCTCGCGTGCACGAAACTTTAGAGGAAACAAGGACCTTCCTGATCAGGGTGTGAAGGGGCCTCAGTCAGGACCTCCTTCAGGCAGGAAGCAATGATTAGATCTCAAGACTCCTTCTCTGGCTCAAAGAGAGCCCCCAGCATCTTCTCTCTTCCATCCAGTGCTCCCAGTGATCACTTTCTTTTCAGGTAACACCCCACTTCTAAATCCACCTCCTTTCACTTCATCCTCCTGACTTAATGGGACACATTGATTTCTCCACTTTGCTGCCTCTATAGTCAATACTGGGATCCTTCTTATTGTAAGGGATTTACTGCTACACTTCGCAGAGAAGGAGGCAAGGGATACAGATGAGGGGTGACAAAAAATAAAACACTTGGTAAAATGAGTGAAGTCCCAGAATCATATAATGGCAACAGCAGGTGTTTGTTCAGGATGTAATATCTGTTGGGCATTGTGTACATGCAGAGGTGGAGGTGGAGGTGGAGGTGGAGGTTGAGATGGAGGTAAAGTGGAGGTGGGGGTGGAGGTGGAGGTGGATGACAAGATGGAGGTGGAGGTGGAGGTGGAAATGGAGGTGGAGGTAGAGGTCAAACTGGAGGTTGAAATGGAAGCGGAGGTGGAGACAGAGGTAGAGGTGAAGATGGAGGTCTAGATGGAGGTGGAAGTGGAGGTGGAGGTGGATGACAAGATGGAGGTGGAGATAGAGGCAGAGATGGAGGTGGAGGTGGAGGTGTGAGTCAAATTGGGGGTGGAAATGAAAGTGAAGGTAGAGACGGAGGTGGAGGTGGGGATGGAGGTGAAGACAGAAGTGGAAGTGAAGACAGAGGTGGAGGTGAAGCGAGGGGTGGTAGAGATAGATATATATACACACATATATAATCATGTTCAGTGCTTGCTCTCCACAGCCCTATGAGGCATCATTAATATTGTCATCTACCTATGGAAAAATAGAGGCTCAAATAAATTATGTGATTTGTTCAAGGACAAACAGCAAGTGGCAGAATTGAGATGTGAATCTGACTCAATCTGACTCAACAGCCCATACTCATAACTGCTATACTGCCTCTTTTTGTAAAAAATTATATATGTGCATATACACATATGCATATATGATATACATATATATAACTGTTGATGTCTGTCTGAGATGGTTATGGGAAGTCTTCTTTCTATTTTTTTCTTCACAATATATCTTTCAGATGTCCTATTCCATAGTACTTGGCCCCGAATTGAAGGACACAGAGTTATCTATCTCAGTAAATGTCCCCGACCTCAATATATAGGCCTACTTGAGCATTAGGGGCCAAAAGCATACCCTTTAACTAAGATAGTCTGTTTTGGAGTTCTGAGATGTCTGGTTTGGGGAACCCCCATCCCCATAGCCTCATACATCTAGAAATAGTCCCTGTAGGTCGTTTCCTTACACTCTCCATATTTCCTCTACTTTTGTTTTATCACCCTTCTGAGCCAATGTCCTCATTTTTTACCTACTACCTAGATTTGAAACAATACATTCCTCTCAACTTTAGTCGCCTGCAGTTGGTTCTAGGGACAGGGGGAGGAGCCAGATCTGGAGATGAATGGCACATCCATAGCATATAAACATCAGAGCAGCCTCAACAGACCAGGAGCCAAATAAACCAACAAAAAGGACCTAGACCAAGCCTGAGGGGACAGGGTGGGGTTAGAGGGAGTGATACAGTTCCTAACAGTCAGGAACGAAAACTTCTGGTCCTGGGAAGAACAATGGTTGGAATGTCCAGAGGATTTTCCTTCTACCCAACCCAGAAGAGGTATGGAACTATGGGTGGTTTATCTCTGTGGTCCAGTGCCTGCAACATAGAGATCAAAACTTGGTGAATAAAGGAACAGAAGGAACATATAAATGAGCTGATGAAGGAAGTGTGGCCAATACTAATAAGAGACACTAGCATTATCATAAGGTAAATGAAGCAGCCCTCTGCTCCTGCTGTCACTCATGGATATGGTTGGAGGCTGAGATCCACTAATGGCCTATGAGGAAACAAATGGTGAGAAATAGACATGGACACTATCCTCTGGGGCATGGGAGTCAGATCACTTGTCTGAGTCTGAACTCCCAGATACACATGTGCTTCTAAACTTACCTTCAGTCTACTTTTTTTTTTTTTTTTTTGAGTTGGAGTCTCACTTGGTCGCCCAGACTGGAGTGCAGTGGCAGCTCCCGGCCACCGCAGCCTCGCCTGCTGGGCTCCAGCGATCCTTCCGCCTCAGCCTTCTGAATAGCCGGAATTACAGGCATGCGCTACCACGCCTGGCTGATTTTTTGATTTATTGTAGAGATGAGGTCTCGCTGCCCAGGTGGGTCTTGAACCCGCGGGTTCAGGCAATCCACTCACCTCAGCCTCCCAAAGGTGCGGGATTACAGGCTGAGCCACTGAGCCCAGCTCAGTCTACTTTTAAACTTAATTTGGGCTCACAAATTTCCATGATTGTTAGTCGAAGTCCTTCCAGACTTTGCTTTCTGCAGATGCAGCATAACATAGTGGGGTGGACATGAACTTCAGGCACAAGGACTCAAATCCCATCCTGCCTAGCCCATTTACCAGTCTTGTGTCATTAGGCAAGTTAGCTAGCCCTGCAGTAATAATGAGAAGCAGGACTACACAAAGCCTCTGCTACTGGACAGAATGCAGAGTAAAGGATCAGTAATTGAGTTCCCTTCCATGTCCCTAAAATGCACAGCCAACCTTTCTCCAAGGTCACAGAGAAAGTAACTGGTAGCATCCAGAATTGAACCTGCCTCCACTGCTTATGCTCTACATGAAGATACCTCTCAACTGAGGTGAGCATTAAATATAAAACAACCTCCCACTTTCTCAGCAAGTGGCCACTGGATTATTTCATCATTGAAAATGCAAAACTAAATTTATGATCAAGCTTTCCTTTTTCAACCACGTGGCTGCAACAGAGTGATCCTTAAGACTGCAATAAAGTGGCATCTTTCGTACTATGATCCAGGGTATGGGGTATAGAATCTCCCCCATCTTGAGTGAAGCTATGAAGCATTAACACCCACTCAAACCTACGTCCCAGGCCATTTGGTTGGCTTAATGCTGCTCCACCTGAACATTACATTCGTTGTATCTGCTTCTTTCTGCCGATAGTTGATGTGGACAAGAATCAGAGCAAGAATGAACACAGCTATTGACCAGTTCAGAACTTGAAATTTGTCTCCCCTCCCTTCCTCTCACAAACCCAAGGAATAACACTGAAACTGAGGTTCAGTTGCCTAAACTGACTAAGGGTGTTAAAAATAGAAAAGGGTGAGAAATCTGGAAGGATCTGCATCAGTGATCTATTGAAATAAAGCACAAGATGAGGGATATAGGTAATTCAGAGATCTTTAAATTTCTCAGGAGTTCATAAGGTACCCATTGACAAACATGCTGGGTATTATGATAGTAGGTTTGAGAATTGAGCTGCCACTTATTGAGCATTTACTTTATGTTAGGGTCTGTGGTCTTACAACAAAAAAAAAAATCCAGAAATTAGGTTTTGGCTTTCCAATTAGAGATGATGAAACTGAAACTTAGAGAGGCAAGGTACTTTGGTCAGCAACATACGGCTAGTAAGAGGTCAACAGAATTCTAGCCCAGCTGTATCTATTTCTAAATCACTTGCTGTGTCCTCCATATTTCACCATCTCCCTGGCTAAATCAGAAGACTATTACCACAGGATCTCACAGCCTCCAAGCTGAAAGAGGTAACTCTTTCACCTCTAGTCCCTGGGGTCTCTTACTGAGAAAGACAGTGATTGAATTAGTGACCTCTAAGGATCTTTCTTTTTAGATGAAGAACACGCATGAACTCAATCAGGCCATCGTTGCTTTTCAGTAAACAAGAAAAACAGTTGCCAGTAATCCTAAGAAGAAAATGAGTTTGCTGATGAATATGTTTTAGACATGACTTGGGGATAAATGGAGGGTTATTAATCTCTTTCTACATTTAGTTAAATATCACAAAGCCTTGTGCAAATTAGACTAGGGAAACAAGCCTGGCCATCTGCTCTTTGTTTGACTTGTGGCAGTACCTGTTGCCTCTCTTCTCATTCAGTTGCACAGGCTTTTCCTGGGAGTGGCCATGTACAAAGTCCTCAGCAGGGCTTCCTGGGCACTTTGGCCCAAAAGACCTGAGGTTGAAATGAGCCAAGCCTTAAGTCTGTAAAGGGCTGAGAGATTTGCACAGACTCCACAAAGATTTGCTCCCCAGATCCGGAAGTACTTGGATGAGAAGGTTACCCTAGAGCTTGAAGGAGATATATTTTGAAACAGTAAGATGGAGAACTCCTTTTCTCTGCAGGCAGTAAACTAACCAAGCTAGATATCTAAGGGGTATCCTGGGACAGCAGGAGAATGGAAACACATGTGTCTGAGAGGATGAAGAAACCTTTAAACGGCTGATCTAAAATTGCATTTGACTAAGAAAGAGATCCAGGCCTACCCAAACCCCACCAATACCCACTCAGTCACACCTTCCCACAAGGTCCTCAAGGGAAATATATACACAGAGGCAAAGGAACAGGTCAGAAAAAGTACATGCTTTATTCGTCTCAAGTGTTCATTCTAAACCCTAATGCAGGACTCCATGCAGAACTGTTAGTGCCTAGATGAGAGGCAGCTGGGGGTTTAGATTTAAAGCTGAGTGGGTGATCTACATAAGGGCCAACAGAAATATAATGCAAGTCACATATGTAATTTTAGATTTAAATGTATTTAAATGCAAATTAATTAAAATTAAATAACATTTAAAATCCAGATAGTTACATCAGCCCTATTTCAAATTCTTAATAGCCACAGGTGGCCAGTGGCTACTATATTGGGCAGCTCAGGTCTCTCTCACTGCTTCTTATTTGACCAAGACCCCCAGAGGGGGTCTCGGATTTTCTGCTCCTTGAGAGTAGGCAACACAGGGAGTTCAGAAGCACAGGATCTAAGCATGAGGTGACTTACAGCTTTCCCAAATCCCAAACCTAAAAACTCCAACTAAATTTTATACTTTCTAATAGCCTCATTTAAATGAAATAAAAAACAGTAAATTTTAAAAAATATTTTATTTAACCTGATATATCCAAAATATTTCAACATGCTATCAGTTTCAACATGTAACCAATGTAATCAATATAAAAGAAATTATCAACAAGACAGTTTACATTCTTTTGTGTGTTAAGTCTTCAAAATCTGGTGTGTGTTTAAACTTAACAGCTTATCTCAGTTTTCAATGGAAATAACTGATCTGCATGTAGATTTCCTAAAAATCATAGATGAAAGAGTAGGTTTACATACAAACTTGTTCCAGACATACTTAAAAGTCTTTCAGTAATAGAATCTAGTATCTGTTTTTAAATTTAAATGTAAATTAATTAAAATTAAATAACATTTAAAATCCAGATACTTAGTTACATCAGCCCTATTTCAAATTCTCTTTTTTTTTGAGTTGGAGTCTCTCTGTTGCCTAGGCTGGAGTGACACATTCATGACCACCCCAGCATCAACCTGCTGGGCTCCAGCAATCCTTCTACCTCAGCCTTCCAAGTAGCCAGAACTACAGGTGCACACTACCACACCTGGCTAATTTTTTATTTATTGTAGAGACAGGTCTCGCCAAGTTGCCTGGGTTGGTCTCGAACCTGTGGGCTCAGGCAATCTACTCGCCTTGGCCTCCCAAAGTGCTGGGATTACAGGCAGAGCCACCAAGCCCGGCCCTATTTCAAATTCTTAATAGTCATAGTTGGCCAGTGGCCCATATTAGGCAGCTCAGGTCTCTCTCATTGCTGCTTATTTGACCATGGTCCCCAGAGGGGGTCTCAGATTTTCTGCTCCTTGAGAGTAGGCAGCACAAGGAGTTCAGAGGCACAGGATCTAAGCATGAGGTGACTTGCAGCCTTCCCAAATCCCAAACCTAGAAACTCCAATAATTTTTTTCCAGGTTAGATTGGCAGCTTCTGCAGAACTGGATTAAGGACAATAATAGCAGGCTGGGCTCCATGGCTCAGCCTGTAATCCTGCGCTTTGGGAGGCTGGGGTGAGTGGATTGCCTGAGCCCGCGGGTTTGAGACCCACCTGGGCAACTTGGTGAGAACTCATCTCTATAATAAATCAAAAAATTAGCCGGGCGTGGTAGTGAGGGCCTGTAGTTCCAGCTACTTAGAAGGCTGAGGCAGAAGGATTGCTAGAGCCCAGCAGGTCGAGGCTGTGGTGGCCGGGAGTATGCCACTGCACTCCAGCCTAGGTGACAGAGGGAGACTCCAACTCAAAAAAAAAAAAAAAAAAAAAAAGAACAATAACACCAATGTCCATGCACTGAGTTTCTACTCTGTGTCATTATGTTCTTTTGTTACTCAGAGAAGTTGAGCAACTTGTGCAAGGTCATACAGCAACTAAGTGGCAGATCCTGAATTCAAAGCCAATTTCATTCTACTTCAACACTGATGCACTGTTGCAGCCCTGCCTCCTCTGACATGGCCAAAATCACAGTCTCAGCATTAGAATTTTCCAAACTACAGTGATGCCTATACATGACAATTAACTCTACCTGTCATGGTTATTACTACATTAGAAGACTTAATTCCAGAGGTTGCCCTGGGCAACCCAGGCCTTGACCACACCCAGAATTAATGGAGTCCTTGGTAAGGAGCATTAATACAATTATTGTCTTGGCGTGAATGTATCTCCTTTCTATTGTCACAGTTTCCCAGCTCTTTCTGAAAACCTTTCAGAAGCTGACTTCGTGCTGGACCCAACAGCTGCACAGCCTTTAATGGATCTGAGCTGTGTTCATTAGGCAGTTTGCCCATGAGCAGTGAGATAGGAGGAAAGAGCAACACAAGCGTACCTTAAAGCTAAAGGTTAACTTCTATGCTTTTTAAATATCTGACCTCTGACTAAATTGTATAAACATCAGTGCCAATGTGAAAGAATGCTATTGCCCTGCACTAGCCTCCTTCCTTCCTAGAGCTGAGAGGCATATCCACCAGCTCTGTGAAGAACTCTTGGGAAAGGGGTAGAGTTAGGCCACCAGCTTCAAACAGCATTATCCCTGGGCTTTTCTTAAATAGCATGTGACTCTTGACCTAACAGACTTCCACTCCATGAGCATAATGCCTTGTCTCCAAGTAAAGCTGAGTCTGGCCCAGTATACCCCAAGACATGAGAAAGCCTGAAATTGGCCACCTCCTAGACTTAGATACAACCCCCTTGAGCATGATGGGGACTCAGTGGGCATGCCCGGTTTTAGGTGCTGTAATTTATTTCAAATGCAGAAGAACAAACAACAATCCAGGGCTATCCTAAGAATGAAGTTGGAATGACAGATAGAATTAGGGAGGCAAGAACCAACATTAAGAAATGCCTACATTAAGGCAGTGGTTAAAAGCATCCCTAGATCAAGTATTCTCAAGCTCAGCACTATTAACATTTTGGGCTGGATAATTATTTGTTGTGGAGACTGTTTTGTGCCTTGTGGGATGTTTAGCAGCATCCCTGACCTCTAATCACTAGATGCTGTAACACTTCCCCCCCTCCCCTACTGTAACTGTGACAGCCAAAAAGTGTCTCTGGAAATTGTCAAATGTCTCCTGGGGGAGAAAATCACACACACACACACACACACACACACACTCACTCACATAGAGAACCACTCCTCCCAAGCCACACAGGGCTTCGAATTCAGGCCTGTCACTCATTATAGGTATGACCTTAGCTGGCATCTGAACCACAGGTCTTGCTTTAGAAAAATGAGAAAATAGCATTTACTTTGTAGAGTTGCTATAAGGTTTCAGTGTGATAATATATGCAAAAAGCGTATTCATAATAAAAGCTAATTGGTTTAGGTGGAGAGTTTAGGATGCATTTTTAATCACCAAAGTAAATCTATTTTACAGTACAGTATTATTATTCCCATTGTGGAAGATGGAATTTTCATAGAGTGGCTACAACATGCTCTTCCTAAACTTTGTTACCTATGCTTTCATCAAGAGGTGGCGTCTATTTCCTCACACCTTGAATTCCAGAGACCTTTGTAGCTGCCTTAATGAAGAGAACATAGTGGAAAGGATGCTTCATAACCTCCAAGGCTGGGTAGCAAAAGGTGCAATTTCCACCTGGCTCTCTCTTGAACACATGCCTTGGGAGCCTTGAGCCAGCATAGAAGAAATCTGGTTATCCAGAAGCCACATGTTGGGTAGACCATGTGGAGGTGTACACGTGCGCGCGCGCACACACACACACACACACACACACACAGATGCCCAAGGAGCCCCAGCACTCCAGTCCTGGCTGTTTGGGTCTTCCAGCTCGAGTGCCTGATATATGGATGAACAAGGCTTCAAATGACCCCAGCTCCTCACCACAAAGCTGTGCCAGTTGATGCTGAGTAGAGAGCAGGGATGTGTTGTCCTTGCTGGGCCCTGCCCAAATTGTGGATCTTTTGGAAAAGTATTTTAACAAAATAAATATGGTTATATTAAGCCATTACATTTTGGGTTGGTTTATTGTACCATGATAAATAGGTTCAGTAACCATTAGACAGAGGAGTAAACTGACTCTCAGGGAAGTTATATAGCCTGTGAGTATCCAGGCTGGAATTTGAACCAAGAATTTCCTGCTTCCTAAATGGCACTGTCTTCCTTTCATTATACTTGCTTCCAAGATGGTGTGGAGGTGTCCTTATAGGAGGGGATCCAGGACTAAGCAGAAAGTAGTACCAGTGAGGTCTATGAACAGATTAGTTACATAGAACTCAGTCTCTCTGTAGGTGGAGGGAAGAGCATGACAAGAACAAGGCAGGACTCAGTCCTAAGAGTCTGAGGACCAGAGGGATGCCTCAAAAGAGGGACAAGCAGAAGATTCATTTTCAAAACAGAAGCACATTTCGGGGCAAGCCAACATCAAAAGCCCATCTCATAGCATGAGGTTGTTTAAATCCCAAGTGCCTCAGGTAAGGGTACATCCTGGGCTAATAGTTCTTAGTTCTAGCTGCCCATACCACATGGAGAACTTCTAAGAATTTCGATGCCCAGAGTCCAATGTCATCAGACCCTCTGGCATGGGAACTGGGCATATATATTCCTAAAGCAAGCTCCTCCAAGGGAGTTCAGTGTGCAGCCACACTGGAGCACTGCTGCCCTGGGAGGGGAGTGGAGACATACCTACTGGTCAGTGTCAGGCCCGCTGAGCCAGCCTTGAGGGTAGGCAGCCTGCAGAGCCGGGAAAGAGACAGGGTGCGAGCATTAACTGCAATCACTGGTTTGCTTTATGATTCTGCAAGGTGAATTAAAAATCAAACTTCATTTGGCTTCAAGGAAAGATGAAGATTCAGCAGTTTTGGGGACTGGTAAAGGCCCCATTAATATGCTTACTGGCAGGGACTCCTTTTGATTCACTGATGTGGATTTAGGCAGATGGGAGGGGTTTGCCTCTTCTGCAGGAGGGAGGGCTGGAGAGATTCTTCCTCTCTCTGTAGCTGGTAAGTAGGGGACAAGCACTGCCCTCCCTTATAAACCTAAGAGGGGAGAGTCAAGTGAAATACTGCCCTTGACCATTCTCATGTGATGTCTGAAGCAGGTTGGCAACAGTCAAAGCAAGGTAGTGTGGAAAAACCCAGTGCAGAACCAGGCAGACCTGAGTTTTAATTCTATTTCCTTCTATCTGCATGACATGAAAAAGTTGCTCAATCTCGCCAAGCTTCAGTTACCTCATCTGTCAAATGAGACTAATCATAACATTGCCAGGACTAAATGAGCTAACATATGATATTCCTGCACATGATAGACACCAACAACATGGTTTTCATTTATTTACTCATTCATGCATTCGTTCATGCTTTTACACTTTTATTGGTCATCTTTTTCCTCTTCACCTCCACCTTTTGAAATGCTAAGAATGAGAAGCAAGTGCTCTGGAAAGGAGCTCAAGGCAATGCATTAAACTAGAAGCTTCTACACCTGCCCAGATTCCTCACCCCCTTTGGCTGGTGAGCTCTTACTCAGGAAACAACTCATGTGTCACCTGCTGTGAAGTTTTCCCTCATCTCCTCCATCTGTGTAGGAACCCCTCCTCCTTGTTCCCACAGCCCTGTGTGATAACACCCCTCCTTATGTAATAATGCTTCCCTATGTGATATGCACCTCCCTGTGCGATAATGTCCATCATGCTGGAACAATGGCCCACATACATATCTATTCTCTCTCATAGTCTGTGACCCTAGCCCTGGATTTGGCACACCTCAAGTATTCAATACAATTTCTGTGGTATAAATAATTCAATAGACCTTCTCCTTTCTGAGCCTTAGTTTCCCTATTTGTAAAATGAGAAGGTTGGAGTAGGTGCATTCTAAGAACAATTCCAGCACTGATATTCTATCTCTCTATAGGACTTGAGAGCAGGAATAGTAAACCAAGTAAACCAAGACAAATCAATTAATTTAGGGAGTGGTAATGACCTGGCATCAAGCCATTGGCTAGTAACATGCAGGTTAACATGACAGTGGAATCCTTAGGTGAGCAGGACAGCACCATCAGGCCCGAGCAGAAGATTTCCAGTCAGCAATAGTCAAGATGATTTAGGGAGTGTCTGTTTGGTAAGAGGAATTCAGATCCTCCAAAGAGGGACAAGTGAAGCTCATACCCTTCCGGGAACCAGAGCCAAAAGAGAACCTGGAAATATGGCTGGGTGTGGACAGAGTGGGCTAGGGCTAAGGAGCCATGGCCCAGGGCCATCATGAGCAATGCTGGAGGCCTGAAACACAAGGAGCAACACGGTGCCCTGCAGCAGCCTGTGGGACCATGCCCCAGGGGGATTAACCAGAGCATGTGAACTACCCAGCAGTACCCCTGCTGAACTCCAGAGGTGCCCTTGCCTTGGCCAACTTCCTGGGAAGATTCAGGAGCTGTGCAGGTTAGGAGTCTAGAGGGCTGGCGGGGCCTCTGTGGGCCTCACTGTGGGGAAGCTAGAAGAGTTAGGGGCTAGGAGCTGAGGCCTGAGATGCTCATTGTCTCAGGAAGGGTACACACAGTCAGCTCACACTCACAGCTCTGCAAAAACCTCCCTGAGAAACACATTTGCCTGCACCACACCTACACTGTCCCACCCTAATGCCCATGTGTGGTCCCACACCAACACACAGTCTGACGCCAGGGCTCGCCTCAAAGACACACAGAAACACAACCTTTTCTTTTCTATTTCAACTGACATTTATGAGGCATCTATGCTCAAGACACCTGAACCCACAGAATAAGAAACCACAGGCTTTGCCCTCCAAGAGCGCAGAGTATACCTTTGCATCAGTACATGAAAGACACTGGCAACACACACTCAGGCTGCGTGATGTGTGTATTCACATAACTGTTCATGGATTCTCATAGCTTCTCATACAGGCACACAGACAGAGGATCATGAATGTGATACACTCACCTGCCTGCACATGTGTGCCACCCACACACAGAATCCCAGCAGAAAGGTTAACAGAGCCTGTGGGTTCCCACCCACCTTGGCTTAGTCAGCAGGTTGTAGAATTTACTAAAATGACACTCCCTTCCCATTTGTACACCTAATGTAGAAGCATTGCTCTGCCCTTATTCCCATAAGGGAGGCCTTCTGGGTCTTTATGGGGACATTATTTTATGGCAACATTGTTAGCTGGCATTTATGGAGATTCAATCAATAAATTAGATACTGCTTGTAATGGTGCATTGCTGACTCGCATCGGCTTAAGAGCCCCGAGGACTCAAACCCCAAATTGGAAATTTTGCATCTCTGCCTCTCTTCCCACATCGCACACACACAGTCACACGCACACATGGCCCTATACACACATGGGCATATACACACACATGCACACATTTTTGCATAAAATGTCACTTTAACCATGCTGGGCAGTAACCTGCTACTTAAGTTTTGTTTCTCCTTTGCTTCCCATGGAGGAGGCTTGATGTGGGACAGGGTTATAGGGATTTAGGCTCACACTCCCAGCTGGACATTCTCAAGGGTCTTTAAAGGTCGAATCTCCTGGTAGGAAAGAGCGGTGCCAGGACTGGGGCGAAGCTCCCATCCTGCTGCTCTCCTACCCCTGAATCAAGGAGAGGGGAGTCTGGGTCAGAGACTGGAAACGCATTTCTCCACGCAAGTCCCCGCTCTTGCCAGCCACAGCCCCCCTTGAGTATGCTCTGAGGTTGCCCATCTGAGTTGAAAGTGAGGCTAGAGTTAGGGGTGCCGGAGAAGCCAAGAGAATGTCCCCACAAAGACCTTCCTCCTGTCTCCACTGTGCTCTACCAACCATTCGACCTTAGGAAACCAACAAGTGCACAGAAAAATGTGATTATTACATGCAGCAGTTGTTTCTAGGCAGTGATTACCCTGAAAACATAAAATGTCAAGCATGCCAAATCATCTTTCACCCTCATCAGCTTATGACTAGCAAAGAGGATCCCCCCACCCACTCGGCTTAAAACTTGGCCTTAATGCTAAGGGGGACTGGTCGTTGTTGTTTTTTTTATTTTTTATTTTTTATTTTTTTTTAGTTGGAGTCTCACTCTGTCGCCCAGACTGGAGTGCAGTGGCCGCTCCCGGCCACCGCAACCTCGCCTGCTGGGCTGCGCCGATCCTTCCGCCTCAGCCTTCCGAGTAGCTGGAATTACAGGCATGCGCTATCACGCCTGGCTGATTTTTTGATTTATTGTAGAGATGAGGTCTCGCTGCCCAGGCGGGTCTCGAACCCGCGGGCTCAGGCAATCCACTCACCTCAGCCTCCCAAAGGTGCGGGATTACAGGCTGAGCCACCGAGCCTGGCTGTTGTTGTTTTTTTTAGTTGAGAGTGGAGTTGGAGACCATTTTGGGCACTGAATGTCACCCTATCCTTTGCTGAGACAGTTTGTAGCTGAATGACCCAAGCTGACTTCTCCTGTGAGAAGACAAGTTTCTTCCAGCTTAATGGATGTCACTAACATCCCTAGTCTGAGTTATTTGCTCTCTACCTTTGGGTCTCCCATGCCCTTCTCCTACTTCTCTACCAATCCAATTTCTACAGGCCTATCAAGGACCACCCCACAGTCATTGTCTTATAAAGGCTTCCCACAGCTGAACCTCATGGACGATGCTCTCTGACCCATACCAAGCTGCCAGACCCCAGCAATTAAACATCAAGAGTGTCATTGGCCCTGACACCAGATGAGAACATTAGTAGCCCATCCTGTGCAAAAGAATGGGCATGGCACACACACACACACAAATCCCCTCTCGCCTTCTGATCCTAGATGTTGGAGCCCTGGGGGTGAGATAGGTGCTGGAAAGTTCCACCAGTCCTACCAAAAATCCTGTTCCCGGTCAGAGGCTCAGTCTGAAAGAGAAGGACAGTGGTTTTGAGAGGGTCCAAGTAGAGCCCTTCAGGTCCTAAGGAAGGGGAATCTGTCCTAAGCTTGATGTGGGTAAAGCTGATCCAATTCAACCATCCACATTGAAATATCATGCAGTCTCATAGGAGCTCTTTCCAATCATTTCTACATCCCTCTTGGGCACACATGGAATTTCTGATGATCTCCTGAGCCTCTCTGGAGCCTCCAGGAGTCTTGAAAGAAGTGGATTAGGTCTTCTTTGCCCTGGCTCCATCTTTCCTACTTTGGACTAGAGCAATGTGGAGGAACCAGAACATTTTTTTCACATTCCCAAGCAACCTTCCCATCCTAGAAGCAAGAAAAGTTCCCTCTGGCATCCCAAGAATGCTCATCAGTATCTTATTCTCTTCCTCATTCTCTCCAGCTCTTGGACAGGCAGGAAAAAAAATTCATGATAGAGCCTCTTTGTCTGTTTAGACTTAGATGTGTGCTCTTGACACTCTACAAGCCTTTTCCTTCAAAGCTATTGTTTTGTTGGTTTCAGGAGTCTGTGATGAAGTGTAAAACCAGATCATTAACTCAATTACCTGGCATTGCTGACATAACAACCTTACCTTAAGTGCAGTTGGATAAGAAACTAAAACCTTACAGTAAAGGAGTTTTTGTATGTGTGATAATGAAAGCATGTCCACGGTGGTACAGGAACAGAGAAAAGGGAATACTTAACTCATAGTGGGTGGGGAGAGGTGGTAATGGCAGATTCATAAGTATAGCAAGTGATCCTTAAACTGGATCTTCAAGGATGAGTAAGAATTAGCCAAGCTGGCAGAAGTTCTGCATGTACAGGAGCCTGAAGGTCAAAGAAAGAATGACCATTGGGAACGCCAGTACTGTGGCAAATTTGGTGTTGGAGACCAGGTTTGATTTCCAGCTGCACCACTACCCAGCAGGGCAACCTTGGAAAGTTCCTTTCCATCTCCCATTCGCAATTTCTTCATTAGCAAAATGTAAATCCCCCTGAGAGAGTGTATTCAGAAGACCAGGCTTAAGGTTCTGAAACTGGTGTAAGAGAAGACCGTCCCTGCTTGGTTGAGAATCCCATGACCTAGTTCAGGTTCAGCAGGTATGCGTGTTGTGATCTATTAGTGATGTCTGTAAATGTGCATGTTGGGAGGGAGAAACACAAGAAGCAAGTCTTCAGCATTCATGAGCTAGTGACTAACCGGAACTTGATATTTCCTAAGGGGATTAAATGGGACAATGTCTGCAAAAGCATTTCACACAGTGCCCAGTACATGGAGGAACATGGGTATGAATCCTTTCCTGTCTAGGAGGAGTTGTTTGTTCAAACCATCACTGAACAAGAAGTGAACTCCTGTCTGGATTTCTTCTCTTGTGGGAGCCTCTACAGTTTGGCTTGGTGGACACCCCTGCTTCTCACTGGATCCACATGTAAAATGAAGGGCCAGGTGTGATAGACATAGGAAACGGGGGCTAGGGTTGGCAGGGCTGAGGAGCTGGGCAACAGGGCTTTAATGGTCTATAATTGCTTTTCCGATTGGCCTTCAGGTTAGAATAATCTCATTACATGAGCTACTGAGCCTTGTGATTCAGCCTGAAAAAAAAAATGATATTACACAAATCTATCCCCTTTCATAAAGACCAGTACAATTTACACACCTTCCTTCATGCCTTCCTGTGAAGAGATTTCTGCTTCCAGGTTGTGCCAAGGCTGGGACAGAAAAGTCATTCATTTTTGTTTCCCTTTTGTATACCATTAGTTGCTATGCTGCTGTGTGTGTATGTGTGTGTGTGTTCGTGTGTGTGTGGTTTGTTTTGGAAATTGTCCTTTCAGGATGGGGTGTTTTAAGGGGACCACATGTGAATCCTTCAGTGTGTACCCTCATAATCTTTTTCTATAAAAACATTCATTCTTCTTTCTTTCTATAAATACCCATATATCAGCATCTCCTGCCCTGTAAAGATCCCAGGATTCATCTACTAACTTATATCTATGTACTTAGACAAACTTCTCTGTGGCTAAGATCCCCCATCTCTCCCACAGGGTAGTGGCATCTGCTCAGATGGCCTTGTGGAGCTATTGTAAGAATAAAATGAGCTCTGAAAACATTTTTGGAGAGAAGGGAGATGGGCAGATATACAACAGCATTGTGTCTACCCCAGCATTCCCAAACTTGGCTGCACATGGAAATTATCTGGGATTTTTAAAAACTACTGATGCCTCTCAACACCCACCCCTGCACATTCTGACATAATCACTGTTGGGAACAACCTGGCCATTGGAGTCTTAAAAGTTCCCCAAATGATTCTAATGTACAACAAAGTTTGGGAGCCACTAGAATCACCTGAGAGAATTGTTCTTGCCCTCTGCACAATAGCCTTTTCCAAATTCCCTAAACTGTTAAGACATGCCCCTGCCAGAAATATCCTAAGATTGTTTGGCCCACTGCCAAGAACTTTCTCAACTCATTGTCCTGTAAACTGCCTCCTAATAAACTATGAATGAGGTTAAACAATATCTCACAACCTAGATGGTACAAGCAATTTCTTTCAAATGGGTAGATTTCATTCACTTATAAAAATTAAAAAGCAAAACATTAATATCTGGGTTCAAGGAAGATAAGTCTAAAGTCTCTTTCTACTCAAGGTCCCCACTCTGGGAGTATGAGATCAGCAGGAGGGAGCTCAGTTTCTAAGTGAATGTGAGAGCAGTTCTTGCTTTATTGAAAAAAATTTCAAGGCCTAGTTCAAGTTCAGCAGGAACATGCACTGTGATCTATTAGTGATGTTTGCACATTTGCAAGAAAGAGAGATACAACACTATATTAACTCTTTAGCATTCGTGCACTAAATGGAGTTCTAAGGCCACATTCCTGGCTACAGTGTGCCATTTCTTTTGCAAGGTAAACATGTTATTTATAAGCTTTGGAGCCAGGTTTCCTATGACATTACACAGATTCTGAGGGATGTCAGTCCACAGAATTTGAGTATACCATGCTCATACCAACTCACAACCTGTGTGCACAAAAAATATATACACCAACTTATACACAAGAGAGAGAAGACGATAAACCTCATACTCATTTTATTTTTATATCCATGCCATGGGTACAAAAATAAAGCTAATCCTCTAACAAAAGCTAATTCTAGGAAAGGCACAATCATTCAACCTTAGGGCATGGAGTTTTAGGTAATGGCTCTAGAGGTGTGTGTATAGATACCTATGCACACTATGGAGAATTTCCAGTCCAGGCATGTCCTGAAGCAATCGCCATCTCCTTTGTTTCCCAGTGCACTCAGATCCAACCACACACACTCCACTGGGGCTCAGGCATAGAGAAGGGCAGGGACAGCAGTTGGGGAGAATAAGGCTCCATTGACCTGCCATTTTCAACACTGGACTGAGAAACACATCAGTGGGTCAGACATAGTGCAGGGAGGAGAGTGCTATTGAGGCTGTAATGTAAACTCAGAGGTCACCCCAAGAGGGTCTCAATCCCAAGTCTCTTTAGAAGGAAAGAAACTCAGGTCCTTGACTGTCTTGAACCAGCCACTAATCCTACAGTGAAAGAGAATTTAGTTTTTCACTCTACTGGACAGGGCAGAAGAGAATGGCTGAGGTGTCAGGCAAGAGTAGCTTAAAAATAACTGAGTGGATAATTTTGAAAAATTAAAAATAGAAAAAAAAGATTGATTCAGAATCTGAGCAGTCCTAGATATCCAGATGGGGATATCAGAAGACAGAGATGGCAAGAGAAGAGAGAATGGGGGTCAGAGGAGGTGGTCCTAATACTGACAGAGTACCTAGCATGTAAGCAGCAAGCATTGTGTGAGACTTCCTCTATATGTAATTTCTTTAATGCTCCCCACTTCAAGGAAGATACCATGGCAGATAGTATCAAGTATTATCATCCATATTCTCCAGATTAGGAAACAGAGGGCCAGAAAGGTTATGATGTGCTCGTCACCACATAGAAAGATGGAGTTAATGAAGAGATGGTCATCTCCCTACTTGAGCTATAGATTCAATCCATCAAAATTCTAGCAAATTACTTTGTGACTATTGACAAACTGATTCTAAAGATTATAGGGAACAGCAAAAGACCCAGAATAGCCAACACAGTATTGAATAACAAAGTTGTAGGACTGACACTATCCAACCTCAAGACTTATTATGAAGCTACAGTAATTGAGATGGTGTGGTATTGGCAAAAGCATAGACAAAGATCAATAGAACAGAATAGAGAGCCCAGGAATAGACCCAAATTAATAGAGTCAACTGACCTCTTTGACAAAAGAGCAAAGGCAATACAATGAAGAAAATATAGTCTTTTACACAAATTGTGCTGGAACAACTGGATATCCACATGCAAAACAAAACAAAACAAAAAGAATCTTGGCAAAGACTTTACACCGCTCACAAACTCAAATCCATTTAACTAAAATTGGAACACAGACTTAATGTAAAACACACACTTATAAAATTCCTAGAAGATAGCATTCAAAATAACATTTAACAAATCTAGGTGACCTAGGATTTGGTGATAAAGTTTTATATACAAAAACAAAGGTATAATTCATGAAAGAAAAAGTTTATATACTAGACCTCATCAAAACTAAAAAATTCTTCTCTGTAGAAAACACTGTAAAGAGAGTAAAAAAAGAAGTTACATACTGGAAGAAAATATTTGCAAAGAACACATTCTGATGAAAGACTGTTATCCAATACAAGAAGAACTCTTAAAAGTGAATAATAAGAAAACAACCCTATTAACATTGGTCCAAAGACCTTAACAGACATTTCACCAAAGAAGATATACAGATGGAAAATAAGTGTATGAAAAAAATTCTCCACATGGTACGTCACCAGAGAAATGTAAATTAAAATAACGAGATACCTCTACACACCTACTAGAATGGGCAAAATCCAGAATACTGACAATACCAAATGCTGACAAAGATGTGGAGCGACAAGAACTATCATTCATTGCTGAAGGGGAATGCAAAAGAGTACAGCCATTTTGGAAGATAATTTAACAGTTTTTTACAAAGCTAAAAATAATTTTCCCAGCTGGACCAGCAGTTATGCTCCTTGATATTTACTTGTAGGAACTGAAATATTATATCCACACAAAAACCTGCACATGGATGTTTATAGATGCTTTATTTATAATTGCCATAACTTGGATCCAAGTAACCAGTAGATAAATGAGTTAACTGTGGTATGCAAGGGGGGACCAAAAAAAAAATGATTATTTTTTAGAGGATGGACCCCTTGTAGTGCAGGCTTCTCCCTCTGGTTAAGTGTTCTAGGAACCTATCAGCATCAGTGTAGCAACTAACATTATTGTGAAAGGCTGTGTTAGGCTTCAGGGAATATTTTTGTGGAGATTGTTTCCATACATTTGCCCATTTCAGGATAGGTGATTTACGAGTGCAACTGCCCACACCACACTGAGTGTTCAGCAGTTTTTGACCAAAAACAGCATGACTTCTGTGCCCCACCCTCCCTATACACCGGATCTTGCCCCAAGCAATTTTTTGTTTGTTTGTTTCCCTGATGAAAAAAGTCCCCAAGGAGAAACATTTTGCTGATGTGGAAGAGGTGAAACAAAAAATGACAGAAGCACTAAAAGGTGCTAAAATTGACCAGTTTAGAAACTGTTTTGAGCAGTGGGAAAAACATCTCAATAGGTGTATTGCATCAAATGGAGAGTACTTTGAAAGTAACTGAAATTTAAACATGTAAGAATAAATACACAATTTTTATAAATAAATTCTGTTTTTTGGGGGGGTCTCATTCATATTTAGACAATAGAATAGTATTCAGCACTAAAAAGAAATGACTATCAAACCATGAAAAGACATAAAGGAACATTAAATGCATATTACTCAGTGAAAGGAGCCAGTCTGTAAAGGCTACAAACTGTATGATTTTACCTATATAACATTATGGAAAAGACAAAACTGTGGAGAGAGTAAGAGCAGCACTGCTTGCCAGCTTGGGGTAGGGTGGTGGCAGGGAGGAATGAATAGTTGGGGTACAGGGGATTTTTAAGGACATGAAATTACTCTGTATAATAGAATAAAGGTGCATAAATGTTCAATCCCACAGAACATATAACACCAAGAATAAATGAACCCTGATGCTAACTGTGGACTTTGGGTGATGATGTGTCAATGTAGAGTCATCAATTGTAACAAATATCCCACTCTGGTGGGGGATTTTGATAGTGGGGGAGGTTATGCATGCGTTGGGGGGAGGAGAAAAACTCTGTGCCTTATGCTCAATTTAGCTGTGAACCCCAAACTGCTCTAAAATGTGAAGTCTAGTACGAAAGAGGCAGGGCATCGTATATCTTACCTTTTGCCACCCACCCCATCCCCACAACACTAACTTGACTAACACTCGATAGTGTTAGTCAATGCCATTGTCAATGCTCATGGCTCCCTAAGCATCCTCTCTCCATACATTGGCCCCAACCGCTTTCTCTCCCTGGAATCTCCTCTCTTCACTACCCTGCCTTTCCATCCAAATAGAAATTCATGTTCACATTTTCTAAAGCCCACTCAGGATCACATCCTACAGAAGAATTTGCTAGCCTACCCTTTTCATCCATCCATGCATTCATTCTTTCAGCATTTTTTAATTTAGTGAATATCATGTGCCAGGTACACCATTACACAGAAACCCATCAGGAGCAAAGCAGACATGGACCTAGCCTCATAGAATTTATGATATATGAGAAGGCTAATATTAAACCAAGAGCCAGGCACATAATTTATAATGACTACTTATGGTGACTGATTTACAGAGAAAATATAGGGTATTCTGGAAGTGTATAAAGGGATAAAAGGGATATTGTACTGTATTGCAATTACATTTTATCAAGGAAGACTTCTCTGGGGACATGGCATTCAAGTTGTGAGCCAAAGGATGATTTATGCTGATGACAATGGCATTGACTAACACTATCAAGTGTTTCCTCTGTGCTCGACACTTTCCAAGCTCTTTGTATGTATTATCTCATTTAATCCTCACAACAACCCTACGAGATAAGCATTATTATTATGCTCATTTTACAGATGAGGAAACCGAGGCACTAAGAGGTGAGCCAACTTTCCCCAAATCACTCAGCTAATAAGTAGGGAAGTCACCGGGCTCGGTGGCTCAGCCTGTAATCCCGCACCTTGGGAGGCTGAGGTGAGTGGATTGCCTGAGCCCGTGGGTTTGAGAACCACCTGGGCAACTTGGTGAGACCTCATCTCCACAATAAATCAAAAAAGCAGCCGGGCGTGGTAGCGCGCGCCTGTAGTTCTGGTTACTCGGGAAGGCTGAGGCGGAAGGATCGCCGGAGCCCAGCAGGTCGAGGCTGTAGTGGCTGTGAACATGCCACTGCACTCCAGTCTGGGCGACAGAGTGAGAATCCAACTCAAAAAAAAAAAAGTAGAGAAGTCAATATTTGGGTACAACCACCTGATTTCAAACCCCTTGCTCTTGAGGGGAGAAGAAGAAAGAATATATATGAAGGATCTGTAAAAAAATAATAAGCAGAGTAGAGGGTGAAAATGGAGTGTGAAGACTGCTGAGGCCATGGGCTTTAGATTTTGTTCTAAGTGGCATAGCCATCCATCCATAGAAGGAGTTTGCAAGAGTGACCAGATTAGATTTGCAAGTTAAACAGTCCAGGGTTATTTCAGTGGATGAATGTGTATGAGGAGGATGGGGAGGAGTCTAAGACCATAAGTGGGGGACCTAGTTATAAGTCATTTTGGCAGTTTAGGGAAAAGAGATGCAGTAAGGGAAGGGAGAGCAGGAAGGGAAGAGAGAGAGAGAAAGAGAAAGAGAGAGAGAGAGAGAGAGAGAGAGAGAAAATCACTTCCTTTGGTGTATCTGCACTTCCTCCGGTTGTTTTGTATTGAAATTGATTGATTATGTTTTTGCCTTTCCTGCTGAGCTCCAGGAGAGTAGCAGTTGTGACCCACCTCTGCATCAATAGCACCTAGCTTGGGGTCTGCCATCAAATAGGTACCCAACAAGTATTGGAGTATTTGAGTAGCAGTTGTGACCCACCTCTGCATCAGCAGCACCTAGCATGGGGTCTGCCATCAAACAGGTACCCAACAAGTGTTTGTCAATGCCTTAATGGGTTATGAATGAAAGATTTAATGACCAGAAGCCACTACCTACAGCTATACAGAATCTACCTCTCAATCTACCACCGGCTCAGTACTCAGAACCCTCCTCAAAGAGTACACCAAACCAGTGTCTATTCTCTACCCAAACAGCCGCTGATTTAATCACATCAGTGAAAAGTACCCCTCAAGCTCAGTGTCTGACATCCTGTAGGGAAAATGATGGGCTGATTGAGCATTTCTACACTTTCCTGGAGCGTAGGGGAAGATGCTGTCTGTGACTGTCTTGGCTGGCTGTGGTTCCCTTCTGCCTCCGAGCTAATGGCAAAGCAGATGTGTAGACAAGGCAGCCAACTTTGTCGTTCAGGTGGAGAGGGCTGCCTTGTCAGTATATCAGATCGGTTCCTGGATTTGGGATGCAGTATTTATCATGGCAGTGACAGCATGCAAACATGAGACTGGCATCTTGGGTGCTCTGCAGATGCCATCGCTGTTGTTAAAACACACAAATTCTTGCACAGCACTGCGGGCAGAAAGCTTCCAACTGGAACCAGCTCAGATGCCAAATCCCTGACAGCCAGAGAGCTTGAGGGCTAGTGTTGGCAAAAGAGAAAGCATGAGACCCAACCTGGGACCCAGGAAAGCCAGAAAGCCCTGCCTTCAAAGGATCTTAAAGATGGCACAGGAGAACAGTAATTCAAAAGGCCCATGCTTGACCCCAGGTTTAGAAATTAAGAGATTTGCATTGCTGAATAATTCATTGCAATATCCTTTATGGAGTAGCCTTCTCAATGTGTTACAGTGGGATTCTGTGGACAAAAATTCATGTATTTTTCAGGAATCTATTGACGGTGCAAAGCATAAGCAGGCAAACTATGGCCCGCGGACCAAACCAGCCTGCTTTCATATGGTTTAACTAAGAATGCCTTTTACATTTTTAAATGGTTGAAAAAATCAATAGAAGAAGAATACTCTGTGGCATGCGGAAATTATATAAAATTCAAATTTTAGTATTCATAAGTAAAGTTTTGTTACAACAGAGCCGCATTTGTTTATGTAGATATTGTCTATGTCTGCTTCATGCTACAAAGGCAGAGTTGAGTATTTGCAACAGGGCCTACATGTTCTGCAGAGCCTGAAATATTGCCATGTGGCCCTTTACAGAAAGAATTCACTGATCCTTGGTTTGCATGATAAACTCTTGAGTATGAATGCGAGTGTTTCCTGGTGTTTCACTGAGGCCTGGGAGCCCCTGGGAGTGACCCTCATGGGAATGAGTGAGTGAGAAGGGCTCTGTGTTTAGGGGAGGATTGTGGCTCTGTGAAGGAGAGTGTTTAGATGGAGAATGTTGTCTGTATGGCAATTCTCTTAAAATACAAGGTGTGTGCAAGTGTGCATGTGTGTGTATGGATGTGCGAGATGGAGCAGGGACTTTCGGCAAGTTCAGTATTTTGGCAAAAAGCATGTTCCATGTAGTGTACTTGCTCCAAGGGATGTTGTAGGTGTAACATTATAAAAATGGGCCTGGTTGTCAAATGAGCGTGGAAAGCCCTGGGGGAGCAAAGCAAGGCAGGTTTCTTCATTACAGGCCCTGTGAGGGTTTTTATATGTCATTGTCGATCATGAACCTCTGAAAGGGAAATGTAGAAACAGCATTCTCCAACCTGTTTGGCTGCAGAGAATATTTAATGTTCTATGATCCGATGATACTAAGTGGCTCCATGTGCTGTTGATTGATTATAGCCTCTCTGCTGCCAGGGCCTTTACTCTCCATATTACAAGATGAAAGCCAGCCATTCGGACCATCTGTCAGTCAGTGACATCGACACCCATTGGTTCCCCTGTGAAGAAGCTGTGCAACTCTTAGAGGCTGGGTGGTGTCAGGAGTGGTCAATGGGCACCTCTGCTGAGAAAATCAAGTTGCCTTGTCACTTTAAAAAGGGTGAGCCATGAAACCATTGACCAAATTCCATTCTCTGGGTTTTACTCAGGACATTTGCCAAGACCAGGATGCTGAGTGCCTTGGTCAATCAATGGACATAGCCACACTAACCTACCACCTATAGAGGTTCCTGGGGCAAACACAAAACCACAACACCCAAAAACATAGACCAATTGGGATGTCAATCTGTGAGAGTTAGACAAAGAGGAGTCTTTCAAAAAATATGATGACCCATGACAGAACTCAGAAGCATCAGACCAGAGCAAAAGGGATCAGAAAAAAAGGTTGAGAGGTGTAGCTTCTAGATCATTCCAGAGGTTCTGGGTCATAGTTGCAAATGATTTTTATGATTCCAGACCCCTTGCTCTTGAGGGGAGAAGAAGAAAGAATATGTGTGAAGGATCTGCAAAAAGAATAAGCAAAGAGTAGAGGGTGAATATGCGGTGGGGGGAGGGACTGCTGAGCCCATAAGCTATGGAAGTGCTCACTTTAGCCAGAAGTGAGAAGGGAGTTTTATGCACACCAGGCTGGCTTGGACAAAGTGAATGAACTCATAGTTGGGTCCCAGGATCCAGAGCTTAATCAGATTCACTCATGACCTGAGGTTGATAAAAAGAGGAAGTCAAAGGCAAATGCAAAATTATATCTAAGAGGAGTACAGAGAGCCAATTGAATGCTGTTGAGTCTGTTGTCAGGTCTGAGGGATTAATATACAGTTAAAAACAAAAGCCTCCAAATCCAGGAGACTGGTAGAGGAGGAACAGATTAAAGGATGAGAAGCAAAGGTGAGAATGAACTCAGAGATTCAAGAATGCTTCCATAATGTCCAGAGCTCCCCTTTTCGGGATACCTGCTGCCACGATGGGCATCATTTAAAGGTGCAGAGTCACTGTGGCCACAGACTGACTTTTAACCCTAGCCTCTGCCAGTCACCCAACACCAGCAAATCTTTGATCATAGGCAAAGACTTCTGCTTTAATCTAAGATCATTTGTTCCTCCCCTGGTTTCTTTTCCTGCATTAAATCACTCATTCCGTCATAGATTAAACTGTGTACTTTATGAAGAGCAGCATGCCCAGTGGGCAGAGGTCTCTCGGTGGGTCCCTACCACATGAAAAACAACTCATGGAATTCCAAACCCAGAGACTCACTCTAGGAGGGGCTGTGCTACAAGAGCAGAATTTTAAATATCTATCTCATCTCAGCAACTGAACTACCTTCCCCCAAGGGTTTCCCTGTGTGTTTACAATGGTGCAATTAAATGTCTGGATAAATAACAGTTATTAAATGGGTAAATATATTCCTAATGTGAAGCAGAGCTGGAGCCTCCTGACACATTTGTTGGACTTATTTGTTTATTTAGATCTTAAGGGAAACTGGGACATGAGGGTAATAACAGGCAACTTCTGACACAACATCTTTCTGGGTGTTTAAATAGGGAAAGGTCTCGGGCTGACTTCACGGGGAGAGGATGGAGAGGGAGGATGCCGTGGGTATTTTTAGATCGTTCCTAACAAAAATCACTCGCACGCAAATACTAGGATCTCTTTCAACGCTTCTCTTTGGGCTATTAAAGCTGTGGAAATCACACAATTGAGCTACCTTTCCACCCCACACTGGCAATCTTCAAATAAAAGGCTCCTGGGCTGTAGTTTAATCTGAATAGATGGTTTGCCAAATAAAAAAATGCCAGTTTCGATAATTAGAAGAAGGTACTCACGGAGTTTCCAAGCCTTTATCTTCCTTACTGCCGGTGAATTGCAGAAAACATTTATCTTTTGGGGCTTGTCTGAATAGAAAGCGAGGGGGGAAGTATGGGTTTTGTGGGTGAAATGAATTTTCTGTCAGTGGAAACAGATTTCTGTTCTTGTGATAAATACGAAGCCAAAACCTTTTTTGTAAAAAAAAAAAAAAAAAAAAGGAGGGGGGGAGCGTCCAGGGCTTTCATTTTTTAATTTCAATTATTTCAACTTCTAGGAGTAGACATGAGATATCTACCCCATCAACCATAGTGAACTGCTGTGCCCCAGAGTGCACACTCATGGTTCTCTTGACATTCATAATACTGCAAGTAGGCCGGGTTCGGTGGGTCAGCCTATAATCCCAGCCTATAATCCTGAGGTGAGTGGATTGCCTGAGCCCGCGGGTTCGAGACCAACCTGGGCAACTTGGCAAGATCTCATCTCTACAATAAATCAAAAATTAACTGGGCATGGTAGCGCACGTCTGTACTTGGAAGGTTGAGGTGGAAGGATCGCCGGAGCCCAGCAGGTCGAGGCTGCGGTGGCCGAGAGTGTGCCACTGCACTCCAGTCTGGGCAATGGAGTGAGACTCCAACTCAAAAAAAAAATAATAATAATAATAATAATAATACTGCAAGTGCACCCCCATTTGGGAAAATGTGAAAATCCACATTTATGCAAACATATCCCTAGCACACACACAAACACACACATATACACACACGATGGAAAACTGCCCTGTTTTCCCCATGTGTTTAAAGTTGGAATTGTGTTTAATGTTTACTGTTTAGTCACACGAATTTCCTCTATTTACCCCTGATGTTTCCACCTAACAATAGTGGCCAAGAGATGCTGAGTACTTAGAAATCCCCTTATGCAGTTATCACCCCACTCCTCCAGAGTTCCACACTTAAGCACTCTAGACCTTGAAGGACTCTAGACCTTCCAGCATGTCTCCTTTCCTTCTGCATTTTCTCATCACAGAGAACAAAAGCCTAACTGCTGTAGGTGAGGGTTACCAGTTATCCAAAAGCAATGCTTATATTCAAGATTTATTTTACTCTGGTGATGCACTGAAAACAAGGTCAAGAAAGAAACACAAGGCCAATAATGTGGCTGTGGTTCATTGCTGGAGTTTCTTCAAAGGGCTGAAGATTCATTGAGGGATTGCCCTTCACTCCTCGCCCCCGCAGAAGAGCACACAACAAGAAGGGAGGTTGCCAGGAGCAGTGAGCATGAAAGCTGGAGAGTCAGTAACAGTGTGTTCCTCACCTTTAGGCCAATGGCAGACAAGAGCAAGGTTTTCATTTAATTGTCGTCTTTGTTCTTCCTTCTGTTTCTAGAGGATTCTCCTGACTAAAGCAGTTACTATTTAAAATCAGGAAAGGAGCAAATATTGAGAAACAATTCAGAGAAAACCAAGAGTTGATACTTTATGTATCCTGCTGTTAGAGCAGGTTCAGCAGTGTTTTCAAAGGAAATTTCTCACATGGCCTGGAGAGGGATTCTTGGCCCATCTTCCATGTGAGGCAGGGGTGAGGGGGAAGGGGGTAAGGCAATTTAGAAGGTCAGCCTCTTCAGTGTTCTAGTTACTTCTATCTAGTTACTACTATCTAGTTACTTCATTTTTTAAATACAGTCATGTGTTGCTTAATGATGGGGATATGTTCTGAGAAATGCATCATAGTGTGATCATCATAGAGTGTGCTTACACAAACCTAAATGGTATAGCCTACTACACACTAAGGCTATGGTATAGCCTATTGATTCTAGGATATAAACCTGGACAGCATGTTACTGTACTGAATACTCTAGGCAGTTTTGGCACAATGGTAAGTATTTGTATATCTAAACATAGAAAAGGCAGACAAGAGCAAGGTTTTCATTACAGGTTTCAATACAGTAAAAATGCAGTATTATAATCTTATGGGACCACCATCATATATACAATCCATCATTAAACCAAGCATCATTATTCAATGCTTGACTGTACATAGATCTGATTTGATTAACAATTCAAAATGCCTTGATAGGCCTTTTCCAAAGAACTATCAGTTGTCCAGTTTTTACCAAAGTTAGCCTGAGAGAAACAATATTTTGGAGAATAGTTTGAATAATACATGGTGTATACATTCATCTAGACCAGTTCTATCTGACTAAACTCTGCAATGATAGAAAGTTAAACAAAATGCTCTGTATCTGTCCTGTCCAAAACAGCAGGCACTAGCCACCTATGGCTATCGGGTACTTGTAAATGAGGAATTAAATTTTAAATTTTATCTACATTTAATTAATTTAAGTTTAAAGTTAAGTAGCCATATAAGTCTAGTAGTTATTATATTGGACAGTGCAGGTTCTGGATAATAATAATAGAAGAACAATTTATTGGGTGATAAATGTGTTGAGATATTATGCTAAGCATCTCCACTGTATCATTTCCTTTAATTCTTACATCAACATTTTGACGTATACCATGTATTTTTTTTTCTTAGTTAGAGTCTCACTCTGTCACCGCAGCCTTGACTTGTTGGGCTCAGGCAATCCTTCTACCTCAGCCTTCCAAGTAGCCAGAACTACAGGCGCATGCTACCATGCCCAGCTAATGTTTTGATTTATTGTAGAGATGAGGTCTCACCATGTTGCCTAGGGTGGTCTTGAACCCGCTGGCTCAGGCAGTCCCCTCGTCGTCTAGGCCTCCCAAAGTGCTGGGATTATAGGCTTGAGCCACCACGCCCGGCCATACCATGTATTTTTTATTCATTATTTACTGATGATAATTAAAACTTAAAGATGGTAAGTAACTTGCCCAGGGTTCCTCAGACAATAAGTAGATGAACTGGGTTTGAATCAATGTCTGTCTAACTCCAACCAATTCTATGTGTATCAACCAATCTTTTAGTGGCACTTTCTGCAAAATCAGGACAAAACACAAGAAAACACTTTGGCCATACTTCACTGCCTACCCTGATTTTATTGGAGTTTACTTTATGTAATTTTTGTTATGAAAACAATAGGCTCTTTTAATTTAACAAACATGTAATTATATTATGAAATTTAATATTTTTTCAAGTTGTATATGACATCTTAGAAATTCTAGTAGACCTTCCTTTTCTTCCCACCCAAAGTCCAGAATTTGGTTAGCTGAGTTGTTGAACATTTTGCTATCGACTTGCATTGAAGAAAGTGTCTTACAAAATGGTATTATTAGTCTTAGAGAGATGTTGTAAAGGATATTGTTTGCTATCCTACACTATCTCCACATTAAAAATGTTCCTAGGAGAAATTGCTTTCAGATCCAAGCACCAAGAAAAGTGCAATCAACTTGAAGGAGATGGCATTCATTTTCCAATGCTAAGTATGCACTTGACAGTATCGCCCCTTATACTTTTACCACCAGGAATCTCAGAGCCAAATTTTTTATTTCTTTTTAATAACTACATAGAGAACTATGACTGTGTCTCTGTTTTAACCTTCTCTTTTGAATTAATCTTCCATTGAGTCTGTATTTCCATCTTCTTGATTTTTATGTAATCAAATATTTTCATTACACACACATACATATATTATATTTACATGATTGGTTTCAAATCCTTCCTGCATGTGCTAGGCTAGAAAGTTTAGAACTAATAGCCCATGCAGGGCAGAAGACCTCAATCTCATTTTGTGTGAGGATGGGATCACCCAAACCCCTAAAAGCCAAGATGTTTTATCCATATAATTGGTCAGTATTTCTCCTCCACAGAGAAGGTTTAGGAAAAAAGAACATAAAGAAAAAGTTTGAGTGTACCATTTGGTATCAGGACAGATGCCCTACAGAGTCTGTCTTTGGTTTGATGAGTGGAAAATGGAGTTCAGTAAGCAGAGAACATAAGTGATGCTGTACAATCTGGCTCTCAGAATGTGAGACAATGAGCAATAGGCACAGGTACCATTCCATGATTCTTCCTCATCACCAGTCGCTGCAGTGTTCTAATAGACTGGAGCGCTTGATTAACCCTGTTAGAAGTTTTCTGATTCATCATCTGCATATAGCAGTTGTATCAGCATTAGGGAATCATTAATGGAGTAACAGAAGCAGAACAAGTCTAGGATCCCCAGATCCATCAGCAAAGACAGAAAGGCATCACTCAGTTCAGGGGGATGGGGGACTTCTTTCAACAAAAAGAGGCAGAACATATGAAAAAAAAGGCAGCACTTTAATTAAGTACACCATTTGGTACGTTGGTGGGAGAATAAATATTTAAGGGGCAAAAATATGAGTGATGACAGTAGATATTGCCATAATATAAATGGGTAAAACCATGAAGCAAACTAGAACTTTGGCCTGTTGCAATGAATTGAGTTGAACTGAACCACACTTGATTTTTTTAATTAGTGCAAGAGCCACATAAGAATGTTGACATAGGTAGCCTAGTTTGGTTCAAACACAGAACAGAGCATCTCAGAAGACATAAATCCAGCTTCCATTTCTTTCCTTCTGAAATATCAGGTCAGCAAGAGGCAGCACATGGGTGGAATAAGATGGTCATCATGGTTGGGCATGGTGGCTCATGCCTGTAATCCCAGGCAGAGGCAAGAGGATTGCCTGAGCCCAGGGGATCAAGACCAGCCTGGGCAACTTGGTGAGACCTCTTCTCTACAATAAATCAAGAAAAATTAGCCAGGCATGGTGGTGCATGTCTGTAGTTCCAGCTACTTGGAAGGCTGAGGTGAAAGGATTGCCTGAGCCCAGCGGGTTGAGTCTGTGTTGGCCATGAGCTTGCCACTGCACTCCAGCCTGGGTGACAAAGTGGGACTCCTACTCATAAAATAAAAGAAGAAGAAGAAGAAAATGGTCATCTAAAGTCATGCCACTCAGTGTATGTCCCTTGCCCAGCAGCATCATCACCCCCAGGAGTTTGTTAGATGTGTGGCCTCTCCAACCCCACACCTACAACTCCAGACCTACCGAACCAGCATCTGCATTTAACTCAATTTTCATTCCATTCCCTTGCACGTGTAAGTTTGAGAAGCATTGTCCTCAAGCAGTCTACTAAGGATTGCAAAGTCCGTGAAGTCACCTTAGGGAGTCCCAGACACCCATCTATGCATTATTTGTGAAACATTTACCAAGTGCCTTCAGGAGACATGGAATGCTCTGAGTTCCATGGTGTAGAGGGGTGAAAGATAGGTATGATTTTGTTTCAGTCCTGAAGGAGCTTAAAATCTGTTGAGTAGTATGAAAAATAAAACACGGAAATTTGAAAACTGATGGTTTTTTAAAAAGGTCATAAAAAATACCAAAATAGGTCGCCGGGCACAGTGGCTTATGCCTATAATCCCAGTACTAAGGGATGTGAGGAAAGAGGATTGCCTGAGCCCAGGGATTCAAGAACAGCCTGGGAAACTCAGTGAGACCTTGTCTCTACAATAAATCCAAAAATTAGCTGGGTATGGTGACACATACCTGTAGTCCCAGCTATTTGGAAGGCTGAGACAGAAGGATCACCTGAGCCCAGCAGGTCGAGGCTATGGTGGCCGTGAGTGTACCACTGCACTCCAGCCTGGGTGATGGAGTGAGACTCTGACTCAAAAAAAAAAAATCTGTCAAAATTGGGATTAGGAGGAAGAATGGGTCATGTTAGATCAGACAATCAAGCAGTGAGTTTAGAAGCTAGAACATCAGAGAGAAAATCTATGCAGATAGAGTTTGTGGGGTGAAGAACAAAATCCAGGCGATACAACTTAGTCCCAGGAGCCTTCCCCCCAACAGGCTGCATGTTTTCTCACTTGATGACTACCTCTTCCTCCTACCCCATGATGATCCCTTCTTTTTTCTTCTTTCCTTCTCCCAAGAAAATCTATCACTAACTTCTTTCACCAGAGAAGCGAGTGAATGATATTAACTTCAGATGTAGTCCTTTGGGCCACATTTTGATGGGCATCAAATCTTTCTGATGAAGTGGAATTCTAAGCCACTGTTAGCATATTGCAAGTTTTCTTTCCCAAAAGGTTTTTAACCTCATCACTTAGGTGATTGTTCATTCTTTCTAAGCATGAAGTTGACAGAAAAGATCTTTTTCCTTGAGATGTAGCACAGCATAGTAGTTAAGAGACAGATTCTGAAGTCAAAGTTAGCTGTATGAACTGGAGAATGTTTTTTAGCTTCTCTGTCCTTCCCTCCTACCATCCATATGCTAGGAATAATAGTAATACCTAACTCAAAAAGTTCTTAGCGGAATTTTTAAAATTACTATATGGGAAGCACTTGAATTAGTTGTTAGCATGAGGTCAGCTACTTTTTATTTTTATATACACCCCTCAAAGTTTCCAAAAGTTTTACAAAAATAGGAATCTCCTAGAATATGTTTTAAAGACATCATTTCCAAGGATCATCCCCCTAGAAATTCTGATACTGTGGGTGTGAGTGGTCCCTGGAATTTACATTTTTAGCAACTGCCCCTTGTTGATTCTTATTGTCAGGGAAGTTGGAGAAATGACTTTCCTAATGGACCTGCCCCTCTGCAAATGGATAAGACAGTTGGAATAATTATTTTCCATCTCTTCTATAGGGTATCAGTGTCTGTTTCTTGTGCAGGCTTTGTTGGGAATTCGTACACACCAGGGTAGGCAGTGGTACAAGATGAAAAGCACAGAGTTAGAAAGGCCTTGGTTCCAGTCCTAACTATGTCCTTCATGGAGGTGCAATGGATATGATACCTTAAAATTCCTAACATGAAAAGGGAATGTGCATTTAAATTGAGTCTTTTCAGGAAATGGGAGGAAGCAATGCAGAGCTAATTCTGGTCTAAGAGTTTGAAAGGATCTGTCCAGGGAATGATTATAACCATAAAGAACACAGGTCAAGACCTGAGATGCAGATGCAGCTGAGGAGGTCATGGGATCAGTCTAGGCCAAGCAGGTAACAGCATGGAGGGCTGTGGGAGTCCAGCTCCAGCCGGGTTCAGGGTACCCCAAAGGTTGAGACGGCGTCGGCGATTGGGGGGAAGAAGAAGAAAGAGAGAGAGAGAGAGAGAGAGAGAGAGAGAGAGAGAGACAGAAAGAAAGAGACTGGACCCCTGTCTAGTGCAGAAACTGTTTATTGGGAATTACAACGGGTCTTTTAAACAGAGTCAGGTGTGTGAGGGGCGTTCCCCACCCACCAGATGTTCTTTCAGGTATAATCCCATAACAGATGTTAAACCTAATCCATGAAACCTTAATCCATGACTGCCTTTAAACCCTTTTCGTACTGCCTATTAACCCTTTTCATATTGCCTATAAACCCTTTTCATACTAATACCAAGTTAAACAATTCTATAGAGACTTAAGTACTTACTTTACAAACTGAAGTGGCCCATCCCAGAATGTTTGGAATGTGGCCCAGTCCAAAGTTCACAGTGGGCTACCTGTAAGTAACCCAGCTGCATTCTTTCAACAAAATGGCTGTCTTCTAAAACTCTATTCTACAATTTACACCTTATTCAACTTCAGTAAATCCTAAGATCATGACCCAGAAGCCTGTGACCAATACTAAGGCTCTTAGATGTGACCCAAGTTTGAATTGTAAGTTTGTGTCAAAGGCAAAATTACAGTTTGTGGAAGAAAGGGAGCAATGAGCTTCTAAAGTTAGCTTGTGTTCGTCCCGGTCTCAGAGTTTTTATGTTTTGAGCTCACAGGAGCTTAATCTGGTTAGTGCTGAGTCGAAAGGGGGAGGAAATGGGGTCAATAGCTCCCGAACGCTTCCTAGTGGTCTCGGGATCAACAGCCCTTCCTGATCCCTAAACGCTCAGTGGGCCTCCGTGGCTGGCTCCCAACAGAGGGCCACTGAAGGTCAGAAAGGGAAAGAGGACTCAAGGTCTCCATACATATCATCCAGAGTCCAGGATGTTTAGTGGAGAGAACAAGTGATGCCAGCCACTGGAAAGCACCTGAGAGCCAATTCTAGAACAGAAGCTGTTTGTTTGCTCAATCTCCTGTTTTGTGTTGAATCCAATCACATCATAGCCCCAAGTGTTTTTGTGGCCCCAGAGAGGCTGCCATGGTTGGCTGTGCAGGTTGTAGACTGCCCAAACTTAGGGACCATCATTAACATGGTAAGTCTATGCAGAGAGCATCCTCTTGGATTGTTCACTACATGACCTGTACAACCATTTATGGCAGCCACAGTCACTCCAAGACTGGCAAATGTAGCCTGTTTTTTAATTCATGCCAGAGAAGAGATGTCAGGCTACTTCTTGGACTAACAGCAATTCCATTATCTCACATGCTCTAATCCTAGACACCTTGCCCAGTGGCACTCTGGGATCCCTGTAGTAATTTGGCGTTTTGAAGAAGAATAAATGTAGGAAATGAAATGTTTCAAGATCTTGTAGAACCAACCTAAGCAGAACCAACCTAACCAGACAGGGCCTGAACCACACCAAAGGGGTCTGACCTATGGGAAGAGGCAGGACCATTATGTCTCTGTGTCATTGAAGATTCTTATATTGCAGCCACCACACTGCACTTGATCACACACACACATCGAGCTTCTTTATCTCCCTCTCTCCATTATTTCCCTCCCTGATGTTTCTCACTGTCTAACTTCCTGCTATGGTCTGAATGTTTGTGTCCTCCCATAATTCATATTTTGAAACCTACTCAGCAATGTGATGGTATTAAGAGGTGGGGCCTTTGGGAGGTGAATAGTTCATGAGGGTGGCACCCTCATGAATGGGATTAGTGCCTTTATAAAAGAGATCTCAGACAGATCTTACCCCTTCTGCCATGCGAGGACACAGCAAGAAGTCAGCAACCTATGAACCAGGAAACAGGGCCTCACCAGACACCAACTCTGCTGGAACCTTGATCTTAGACTTCCCAGCCTCCAGAATTGTTTGCTGTTTTATAAGCAAACCAGTCTATAGTATTCTGTTTCAGCAACCCAAATGAACTAGACAGTACAGTTGTCAGATAAAATACAGGATGCCCAATTAAATGTAAAATTTATATAGATAACTGCTGTAGGGTTGCTGGCACCTTAACCTTGGACTTCCCAGCCTCCATAACTTTTTTGTTAACGGTAGCCTGAATGGACTAAGACACATCCTATATGTTGTATTTTTATGACCGATCTCCCTCAACTAGATTGTAAGCCCAACTTGTGCCTGGAACTCAGTTGGCATTCAATACATAATTGTGGGCTGTGGCAAAAAGGAAGGAAGAAAGAAGAAAGAGAGGGAGAAAGGGAGAGAAGGAGGGAGGAAGGAAGGGAGAAAGGGAGGGAGAGACAGAGGAGGGGGAGAGAGAGAGAGAGAGAGAGAGAAAGAAATTGAATATACAAATAAATTTCTGAGTTAAGGCTCTACCCTAGGCCTAGGAGTACAGGGAGGCCCACCAGCAAAGAAGAAAGAGCAGGAAAAACTAAACTGAAGGTGAAGGCATTTGGCAAATGTATTCAGGGCAGAACTCCTACTCCATTGGGACCTCTAGGTAGAAATCCAGGCATGGGGTCTGGAAGGAAGGATGCAGCTCCAGGGGCTCAGGGATGCCTGGGTTCCACTGAAGACCCTAGTCCCAGCCCCCACGCGCTGTGATGTGTCTTCTTAGTAAGCAGCCTAATGAAGCCTCCAGGGCCCAAAGCTGTGCCAGGCTCAGTCTCCTCCGACCAGGGCTGGCTCTCCCTGCAGCCACTGCAAACAGCAGAAAGAGCTGGTGGTGGGCCGCCCTGGTCCCTTCTACAGAGCCATCACTGATTTGCCTCAGGTGGTGGAGATGCTGCCTAAATGAAGGCAGGGGATGAGCTCATTTCACATTAAATGCCTCATGATTGTTGAAAACACAAGAATGTGATGACCTTTATTTAAACAAAGCCCACGGCACTTTCCTGAAGATGATTTCCTCCACTGCCATGAAACAGGCAGACAGACAAGTGACTGAGCAAACCCAGCCCACTCCCCATCAGGACACCAGCCCCAGAGCCGCCACGCTCCGCAGAGCCAGGTGCTGGATTTGTGTTAATTGCATGTACAGAATCATTCGCTTGATGGCTTTGATCTGTGCTTTGGGCTGCTCCATCAAGATTTCTTAAACACAAATTGATCTCTGCTAATTCATGCGTCACCACTGAATATTTTGACACACGACACCTCCTCACTTCAGAGAACCGATGCAGACTGGCAAGCCAGTGGTCTTAGACATTCGCCCCCTTCCACTCTGCAGTGTTCTCTGAGCCCAGAATTCCTGCATGAATACTTGCCTAGGGAATCTTCTTATTATGCTATGCCATTTTTCTCCCCTTTCTACACTCTCCTCTTGCTCCAACTTTCTTGCTTTTTAAAAATTTTTGTTTCAATGCCTAATTATTTCCTTCCTCCTCCCTGCCTCTCTAGTTCTTTCATTTCCATCATCCTTTTCCCACATCATTTTCTTCCTCTCTGCATTGATAAAAGCTCATCTTCCCTTCTCAACTTGTCACCCATCTGCTCCTTAGAGTCCTGTCTCCCTGTTCCCATTCGCTGCTTCTCCTACTTCTTTGCTAACTATGATTTTCCCATTTCCTAATTTGCCTCTCTCCTGGGCTCTGTACCCCTGCTTAGCTAGCCTGTGGGAGGGGGCTCCCCTGTGAATGGTCAAAAGGAGGAAGCTATAGGATGTGGTAGTGCAGGATGAGACTTAGAAACTCCAACCTCCTTCCCTGCTGCAAGCACTGAGCCGTGTCCCCGTAGGCCACAAGTACAAGCTCAGAGCAGAAAAAACATGCCCAAATCTCAGTCCCCCAAGCAGCCTTCTGTCTGCTGGCAAACAGAACCAGGGAAGTACAAACTCACGCCTCAGCAAATTACCTTGGTCAGGCACTCTGAGCAGCAATTAGCATTTATCAGAATAAAATATCTGTTGGATGAATGAATGAATCCATCAATAACACTGTACACAGAGCCGAGCTTCACATCAATATGCATATTTGTTTACTAATGATCAATCATGGGCCAAGAAAATTCGACATAAATCTAAAGTAATGACGACAACAATTATAAGATAAATCTATAACACATATACATCAATGTATTAAGATGCAATAATACTGCCTAACCATTTCCCCCAGCAATTTTGCATTGCAGTCTCATTTCACTCTCATGGTACCTCTAAGGGATCTTGTCTGTCCCTGGGCGCACTCCGTGCTAGTCACGCCAGATCTGTCCCCAGCATCTCATAAGCTTTCCCAGTTCCATAACTTTGCACTGCTCTGCTTCTCCTGGGAGGGTCCATTCCTATTGTCTCTTCCTAACCTCTTCTTGTTCATCATTGAAGACCCAGCTCAAGTGTTACCTCCACCCTAAAACTTTCCCTGACCTATACAGTGGAATTTCTCCTTCATTCATTTGTTGAGCAGATTGGTGTGGTGCTGGGTGCTATGCCAGGTGTGAGGACCACAGCCCTGAGTGAGAGAGAAATTGTCCCACTCTCATAGCCCTCACTTAGGTCCACATGCCCCATAACATGCACTCAATGTACCAACATGTTCGCTTTGTTTGCTTTGGGCTCACCTGTGCATTGTTTTTGCTTAAGGAAAGCGCCATATTTGAATCATCTATGCATAATAAACATCAGTTAAATAAACGAGGAAACAGGCTCAAGAGATTGAACGATCTGCTAAAGATCACACCCTTAGTGCTTGACTGAGCCAAGCCTGGAGCTCAGGGTTCCCATTCCCTAATCCCTTGCCAGCCCTAAGTTTTTCTGTATGTCAGAGGTACCTTTTCCCCTCACTTCATACTTGCAACTAAAGCCAAGCACTGGCCAGGCTATGGGTGAAGGCCAAGGACCAGAAAAAAAAGCATGAATGTTTCTGGCAGCATCATTTTCCAGCATCAGATGGATCTTGGAAGTGTATGTGTGTCTGTCTTTACATAATACTTAAAGTCAACAATCACATAGAGTCAGCATTTAGGACATTTTTCACCTCTGCATTATACAAGCTAGCTAATGTTCAATTTTTGTAACATCAGTATTCATCTAGGTATAATTAGTAATAGTAACAGTAACCCATTTTGAGGGTCAAGCTGCTATTAAGCATGTAATATTATTTCTATTCTAATAAAATTCCTGAAAGCTAAGGACTAACCTTATTTTATCAATAGACCAACAAGAATTCTGAGAGGTGAAGTGACTTGTTGAAGGACACCAACTGGCAGGTACCAGATTTGGGGTCTGAATCAGATGTGCTCAGTATCATGTGCTTTCCCCTCTGTGGTACTCTGGTGTGAGCAGGCTTTCCTAGGGAGCATAGAGCCTTGAACTTCCCTGGGATTTTCCCAAAGTATGAACTAAACACATTGGTGGTCTATGAGGAAAGTGGGAGACCCCATCTTCTGACACAATCATAATTTTCTGAACCAGGGGCAAGGAGAAGCCACCGCAGTGACATTTTGCCTGTTGAGTGAAAAATGTCCCATTGGTCATGGAGATTTTACAGCAAAGCCACACCCAGCCAACTCCTCACAGAGCCTCATTTTACAGCTCTGATATTCTACCAGAATTCTTTCAGATACAGTAAGTGTTCATAAGTTTCGGCTATGTGTCAAAATCAGACATTTTTGCTTTTTAACTTCAAGGGGAAGAGTTGGGCTTCCAGCTACCTAGATAAGTCTGGCCTTAAGGAGTTTGGTCCCATAAAAAGGAAGTGCTACTGACTACTGATCTTTGATACTAAAGATGTAGGAACTTAGGCGTTCTTAGTTTCCCTTTCAAATCCAAACATTATCCAGGCCCCTGGGCCATATTTATAAGAGCTATCTGTCAGTGAGTGAATCATAAAATCATCAAATCCACTCCCCTGAAACCATACAAAGTATTACTGTGCTGCATCCCAGGAACTGGGATGGGTAACAGGTATGCTCAGATCCACTCTGAATGGATGTGGATTCAGTGAACTGTGAGGATGAGAGCAGAGGAAGGTTCCAAAGACCATGAGATTTTATGTCAATGTTTGAGTTCCTCCAGGAAACAGACTCTAAGACAGAGATTTGCATGCAGGTGGTTTTGGCAGAAAGTGCTTTTGGGAGCAATTCCTGAGAAGGAGCAAGGCAAGCAGAATGGGGCAGACAGAGAAGTCAAATTGCAATGAAGTTAGCCTCAGCTGTGCCATGAGGTGCTCGAGGTGAAGTAGCCCTTCAAGGACATATCAAATCCAAGAGAAGGGCGAGGCCTATGGATCCCTTCATCAGCCAGTCATTGGGCAGGTGCGTAGTGTTGAATGAGAATGCTTCCTTACCTAGGGGAATAGGTGCCTCAATGTCTGGGAGGTGCACAAGGCATTCACTACAGAGGGTCTTCATGCTTCTTTGTAATGTAGACAGGCACATTGTGGTATCACAGAATCAAGCTTCCATCATCTTCAGCTGTTCCCTGATTACCACAGAACAGTGCTGAATGCAGGCAGATGCCCAAGAAATGCTTGTGGAATCAAATTGAATTCCACCTATAGTAATCATAGGTCTTTCGATGATCTGGTTCATGTCCTTATCTTACAGGTGAGGGGTCCCAAAGGGATCAAGTGGTTTATTCAAAGGTACACAGCTTGTTAGAGACAGAGCCAAGGACTAGAATCAAGTCCCAGTCCTGGTGTTTCCCTTACCAAACCCTACTACCTGCTCCTGGTCTTTTTGGTCTAAATCATGAAAGGCTACAAAGGCAACAATGAGATGATTTTCACTGTTTTTAAATGAATATACTCCACCATTGGTTCTGGCTGTTACTATTCTAGAAGGCCCGCTTGCCTCTCTGGACAAGGGCTGGAAATTAATGGTCTTGGAGGGCTCACTCAATATTATCCAGCAGATGTCCTTTGGTGTCATTGACTTTCTATTGAGTCATCTAACTGGGCACTTTCCAAAATGTTGGATTTAAGACATAGTATCAAATTTCCAAAACAAAAGGACAGATCTAAGAGATAATCACATACCTCCTTCCCTACCCCACCACCCCCAGTATTTGAAACAGGGTATGCAGCACCCCTGACACACAATTAGTGAATGCTCACCCATTCACTAATAGTCCCCAGTCCCGAGCATCATCACTACCTCCATTCTCCCAAGAAGTGACTGATGAAGAGCGTGAGGTCAGGAGGGGCATTTGACACCCAGAGGAGCCTTTGCAACACACAATATACCTGACTGGCTATGGCCTAGCATTTGGTCAACAGCCCCATGAACTGTTCAACCTGTCCCTGCCATAGGCCCCACTCTCATGTGATTCTAGGCACTAATTATACCTCCAAGAAGCCATGCCCCTTGCCCTGGAAGAGATTATAAAATCACCCAGGACATCACACCCCTGCACACTGGGACTCCCAAAAGGTAGCTCAGTAGAAAGGGTGAGCTAGAACTCTGCAAGTTAATTTTGAAGGAACCGTTCTGTGTCCTACTCTTAGCCTCAGTTTCCTCAGCTGAAAAGTAAAGATAAATAACACCTCTAAGAAAGGGTAGTTATGGTTTATGCTTTTAAGCTTTATTGTCTTTGTTTTTTTTTAATGTTAAATTATGAGGAAAAAAATCTTCCGCAGCATCACCATCATCATTATCATCTGAAACTCTACCATATCACCTTGAGACAACTGCCATTAACATTTTTTAGATAAACCCTCAAACATCTTTTTATGACCATTGTGTTTGGGCAGATCAAATGATAAAATCTATTGGCAGCTTAGCACGTACCTGGCAGATACAAGCATTCAATGAAAGCAGGCTGATCAAGAATCATCAGTTTGAGAAACAGCCATGTGGTAGAAACAGTTTAGAATTTGGAGCAAGCATATATGAATTTGGATCTAAATTCTATCCCCTACAAGATGGGACTCTTGAAGCAAGCCCTGCACTTGTCTTAGTGTGCTTATTCATCTATATAATGAGATAATAACACTTGCTTTGTGACAGCAGCTTTGGTATCAGACTGGCCTGAGTTTGAGTCCTGGCTCTGCTGCTTCCTAGTTCCATGACTTTGGAGAAAGCTTTGCATTACCCTGTTAGCCTTAGTTTTCTCAAATGTAAAATGCAGTTGGTAGACTGAACTACAAGATTCACCAGGGATGAAGTACTCACAGCACTTAGTACAGAGGCTGGCCACAGCAGGTCCCCAGTAAATACAAATGGACAGCAGAAGTAGCAGCAGCCTCAGCAGTGACAGTATCTGCAGCTCATTGCATTATTGTTAGGATAAGGTGAAATCATGCTGACAAAGTTGTGGAAAGTGCTGTGCAAGTATTTATCATTTTCATACCTACAAACTAATGTTAAATGTGCTATTTTATTAGAAAACCTGTGAATCACTATAGATATTTCTTTTCCAGCAAAAAGTGTAAAACAGGTAGGAGAGATTTTAAGGTCAATGTCAGGGTAACCAACGTAACAATTAAGGGCTCCTTTCATTTTTAATTCTTTCTTTCCACAAAGAATCATCTAACAGGTACTATTCCAAAAGCATGTTGCTAATTGCTTCAAATACTACAGGTAGGACTAAAACATCACCTCTAGTCAAAGTCCTGGGCAGTTAACGAACATACAGGATCTCATTTAACCCCCACAACCATTTGAAGAGAGTGTTGATCTAGATCCCATTTTACAGATGAAGAAAGCAGGTGCATGGAGATGAATTTGCCAAAGGCCACAGGGCTGGGAAGGAGAAGAGATCCCCAAGTTAAGCTGTCAAGCTCTTGAGCCCAAGTTCTCTGCACCATACTGTACAGAAGTTCGTCCTCTGTGTTCCACGCTAGCCACGGCACCCACAGAGCCCAAAACTTAACCAGGCATGAGTATTTCCTTAGCCATCATGATTTTCAAAGACAGGTATTTTCTTTTCTCTAACCAAAACAAAACAAAAAAAATAGAAAGTATTACAAGGCACTCAAGATATCTATGAATTCAGAACACCAGTTGTGACATTTTTCAAATTTTGCCTTCAAAATATTTTCTTCTGACTGACAGCCCATAAATACCCACTTCTTGGGTTGAGTGTAATTAATCTCCGTATTTTGACCGCCACTGGTGCAAACTCATCATCATCTCTCAGCCTGGAAGTCAGCTGGTTCTCCAGCTGCTCCCAACCTCCTCCCCTCCACTGAGGAGAAATAACTACATTTTCTGGTGTTCTCAAAGCAAAAGGGAAGCAGGGAGTGGAGGGACTGGGAGAACTTCATCCTGGTCCAGAGACATGTCTCCGGCTCTTAGAAGCAGGGGGTAGCATCCAACATCAGAGAATGGGGTTAAGTGGGATCTGAAGCCCAAGCCCAGCTCCACCAGTACCAGCTGTGTGACCTAGGACCAAACCCTTAATAATCTTCAGTGCTCTCATTTCTGAAGTGGAAATTATAGTAGTGACAGAAGATGTCCCATTAAACATTTAAATATGTAAAAAGCCATTTGTAAACTAGTATAGCACTTTAAAGAGACAAAGGGTGATTATTACTATTATTACCACCATCCTTAATATTACCATTTTCTGCATGAGAGCCATCATGCATTCTTTGCTATTGGCAGCACATCTGAAACCAAAACACAAAGCTACTTCCTCAGCTTTGGGGTAACCATGTTGTTAAATGCAATGTTTGGAAACTAATTACTTCCTGCCCAGGAAATGTCAAAGGTTAAAGTGTCAAATTTGTCTCCTTCCCAAACCTCATACTAATCCTGGGCTACACTACTGGATTTTTTAGAGGGCAGGCCTTGTTGGAACTTATTTGAGGTTACTTGGTTCTTGACATGGCAAGATCTTCATATGAGTCCCCCTTCCCCCATGGAGTGCAGGGTCAAGGTGAGTCTTTTGCAGCAGCAAAAGGAACCTACGCCATGTGGCCTGGTGCTACTTCTCCATACCATACCTCTGCAAGGCTTCCATTGGCTCATATGTCCCATGGGAGTTGGACTAACAGATCTGGAAGTGCCTTCCTTCTCTGAGCTGCTATGTTCTCTGTTCTCTACTTTGTGTGTGAGAATTCGTGCCCATCTGCTCCACAAGAGAGAATGCAGGTTCAGTCTAAATCCTCATGGCTTCTTCCATCTCATTGGCTTTAAGTACCTAAGTAGTCAGATCTGCTTGTGTTCCCCCCACATAGCATGAAAGGTCACATCCTGTACCATCACTCATGCTACACTGCACCGGTCAGGGGCACAAGCCCTGGGGAGATGGGTTACAATCCTGGCTCTGAGGTTGACTGGCTATATGATAAGTTGCTCAGCTTCTCTGTGCCTCAGTTCTTTAACCAAATAAAGGGATGTTATGGCATCTACTTATGAAGTTGTTGAGAAGAGTAAGTGAGAATAATGCCTGAAAAGTGTCTTATACGTGATAAATTCTCAATCAGTATGAGTTTCTTATATTATTATTATGTCATCATCATCATTATCAGTCAGGGTTTAATCAGAGAAGTAGAACCTAATATAGGTGCTAGATATAATATATATCTGAGATACTGTATGTGTGTGTGATTTATTATATTAAATCAGCTTATGCAACTATGGGGGCTGCCTAAATAAAGCCAAAGTCTGTAGGGTAGGCAGACAGAAAGCAAAGATCATGAACCACCTGGAATCTCATCGGCATACCCTGAAGCTAGCTGGGTCATAGATGGCAGCCAGGAGGGAAAATTGGGGAGGGGGACAGATAATTGCAGAACCAGTGGCTTTTTGGAGTCTCTGAGTTTAGAAAAGGTCTAATCCTTTGGTCAGACCCATCCAGTATAATCTTCCTTTTGCCTAATTTAAGATCAATTGATTAAAGACTGAAATCACATCTGTAAAATCCATTTACAACAGCACCTACTTTAGTGTTTAGTGTTTGATCTAGTAACTGGGAGAAGATGTGTGTGTATGCTAAACAATGACCTACTTTCCTCACCTAGATAGTGCTTACTCAGCCTCCAGGACCCACTCAACTCAGGTGTAAGTTCTCCCAGGAAGGCTTCCTTGACTCTTCAGGTTGGGTTCAATGCCCTTCTCTGGGTTCCTCTCTCTTCTTACAACATAAGGACATGGGACTTTCCCACCAAACTATAAACTGTGGGTTTGTGACTCATCTCTGTATTCCTCAATCTTGCTGAGTGTCTGGTACAAGGAGGGTCTTAGTCCACCCTGCTAAACCAAACTGACCCAGGGGCCATCACCAAAGCCAAAAGGAGACCCTGGCTTTCTCTGCTCCCACTCAGGGAGTAAACATCCAAATGCCAAGGTGGGGGCTGGGCTGAAAGGGTTGCATTAAAATACTTTTCGTGTGGAAGCATGTGGCACTTGTGAGTCCATTAAAAGGAGTGGAGTGGACAGCATGGGAGGACCGGGAAAGGCATTCAGATCCTCCAGCTGACTCGTGGTCATATGGGAAGTGGTTGCCATATCTGTTGCTCATCGCTAAGGCGATGTTAGTTCACAAGCTACTTGTTTTGAAATATATATATAAATTGGAACTGTTATTTGGGCTGATTTTGTCACCAGGGTTAGAGACAGGAAGGAGGATTAGGACAATCTAAGGTGTCAGCCAACATACACAGGAAGGACTATCTTCCCCCAACAGCCCCAGATAGGCCTAGTATATGTCCTTTTGGGGACCCCCATTAAGAAAAATAATATAAAATAACAAATGAAAAATGACATGCAAATAAGAATGAGAAAATATCACAACAGACTGCAAATTTTAAAATAGCTAACAAATACTGCAAACACCATACCTGGAAAAATAAGAATTTCATTTATTTATTAGCTGCTTGGTTCACCTCTATAATACTTTTTTTTCTTCATTTTGGGGCCGCATACTCTGTGACTGTTTCTTCATAGGACAATTTTGTGATACAATTTTCTAGAGAGTGAATAGAAATATTCAGTCTTTTGTCTACATGGTTGATCAAAAAAATATTGTTGAGAGTTGAGATGCATCAAGCACAGATGTAACCATTGTTTGCAGTACTGCTACATGCTTGAGCCTTACAAATTTGGAAATTTTAATAAATTCTGTTTTGCGCAATTCCATTAGAAAAATAAAAGAAATATGTGGTACAAATGTATGTGTGTACACATTAGTACATTTCTCAGTAAAAGAAACTTCTATTTTGACTAGGCATCAGTGAAACTGAATTTTTTTCTTTATCCTATGAAACATTTTTAGTGGGATACATTGTTAAGAAGTGAAATGTCTAGGTTTGTGCTGGAATACATTGTTGGAAGTGAAATTTTTGTACATTACAAATTTAATTTACATAGGTTTTTGTTCTTCCAAATATAGCAGCCGCAACTGAGTCTTCATTATACAACTTTTTATTTCTCGTGACTGAAAGAATTTTCTAGCTTCTGGCTCTGTACATTTCACACCTTGTTTTTCCTCCGTGACCCACATCATTCTGCACTGGGTGCTGTAGGACCCATTCATATTACTATATGTCCCCGGCACTGAGTTTAACATCACCATACTCAGTGACCTGGTATAGTAGGTGGTGGGAGTATTCCTCGAAACCATTCCTGTGCCAGAATGGCTAGCAATGATTTAAATATGCACAGAAGTGACTAAAATCCTTGAGGACATATCCCACTAAAACCAAAGTAAATGCATCCCATCCAAGCGCTAACAGTCTGACCCTGCTTAGCCTCCCAGTTCCTGGCAAATCCCGCACCTTTGGGCCATTATGGGCTGGATAGTAAACGCATCCCAAAGGCAACCACCCCTTAGCCATTTGCCAAGACTGCCTAAACCAGTCAACACAAAGGGAAGTATGAGAGAGGAGAAGTCAGAGGGAAAACAGACAACAGTTCCAACTGACTTCCACTAAAAAATATTGCACGTTGTATCAAAATAAACGACCTCATTGCTAGGGCTTTCCCTAGAGCCTTGGAGGGAGCCCCTACAAGTGAGGGATCCCCACAGGCAACTGAAATGTTGTGTGAATACATAGCAGAGAACGATAATATCCTGCCAAATCTCACAAATATAGTCTGTTTCCTCACCTATGAAATGGGGATTATAGTATGCTGTTGGGAGAATTAAGCAAAATATTGTTTATAAAAGTGCTTATCAGGATGTCTGGGCCACAGTGAGAAATCAGCAAGATGCCAGTCTTTTTATTTTATTTTATTTTATTTTTGAGTAGGAGTCTCACTCTGTCACCTAGGCTGGAATGCAGTGGCATGCTCACGGCCACCACAGCCTCAACCTGCTGGGCTCAGGTGAGACTTCCACTTCAGCCTTTCAAGTAGCTGCAACTATAGGTGTGTACTACAATGACTGGTTAATTTTTTTATTTATTGTAGAGGTGAGGTCTCACCAACCCAGTCATTTTTAAATGTCACCTCCCCTGTGAGACACCCTACCTCTAGGTGCTCAGTGGAGCATATCTTGTGTTGTCACAAACCCCGTGCACAAACATGCAGCAATGACACCTTCACCTTGGCGCTGTCTTAGTAGTCCCTCTCCCCTACATGTTGAGACACACTTTGAGGGCTATGCCTTTGCCCAATTTCTGTTTGATTCCTCAGCACCTGTCACAGAACATGGTGCCTTCCAGGGGTTCAAAAATATTTCTTTTCTTCTCCTTTTCCTGAGATCCAATAAGTGCATTGAATCCTTTTGTAACATGTAGCTTCGCCCACTAATTTACCTTTTCATTACATCAGAACATTCTCCCAATAGCACTGCTCTAGAGAGGACACTAGACATCCTATTTTCTTTCCTGCTACAGATGCCAGCACAGAGCTGGGCCCAGATGGAGCCTCTGCAGCCACAAAGAGCACTCTATCCAGTAACAAAGGCTTCCTCCAAGAAGGCAGTAATGGCTCCGGGGCCTCTGGGGCCTCGCAGGATGCAGTTAATCTTTCATTCAGGCAACTTTGGAAATAATTGCTGCAATGGGAGATAGCAAGTGTTTGAAGACAGAAACTGCCTTTTGTGAGCACATTGCAAGAACCGCTCTGCTCTGCAGACACCACGCTCCCTCCTGGACTCCTCACAAGTGCCCTGGAAGTACCCATTAGCCGGCAGGCAACGAGAAGAGAATCTGGGAATCAGTCTTATCCACCCAAGAAGCTTGATTTCTCAAAGACATCTAATTAGCAACTCTTTGCTAAATTAGTTTGTAGCACAGTATGAAGGCATGTGCTTGAGAAAAGTAAAAGGAGCCCACCTTTGGCGGTATCCCACGATTCACCCTTCTCACTGACTCAGACTATCGGTACAAAACGACCCTTGCCCATTCTTGCCCCAGTTTTCTGTTGGGTCTGAGGGGTGACCTGTAGTACTCAAGGGGGATAGGCCATCAACACTGTCCCCACCCCAACCTTCACCCCCACCACAGCAAGATGACCCAGAGCTTAAGACACACGATGGGGTGGCTGGGGAGGCAGGATTCCCGTGAACTGCTGACAGTGAGTGATAAAGATTTCCTTTGACTTCAGTAAAATTGGAAAAAATAAGGAAAAAGTAGTGAATTTTCAGAGAGTGAAATGTATTAAATTTAGAGGGCCATTCTTTGTTATAAGATTAAAATATCTCTAATTAGGTGTGTATTAAAAATGTCCTTTTTATGTGAAATGATGGTGATAGGAGATAATAAGATTTTTAAGCACAAAGTGAAAAGTTGGTACCCAATGCCACCTTCATTTCTTTTATTATCATTTTACTAGTTTTTGACATCTAGAAGTGCGGAAATCTTGACTTGAACTTGGAGTTCAAGGCCACCCTTCCCTATACCCTGACCGTTCTGTCTTGCAGAGAGGTCTGAGAAGTGTCCCCATGTGCTGGGTTCCTGTCCATACCCAGAAAAGTTAATTTGGGCCTCACCTTATAATTCAGAGTCACATGTATTCCCACAGTCCGGTACTCTGCCTGGTTTATGCCAACATAGTCAAGATGGAGTTGGGATGAGAAAACTGAAACGTTCTTATCCAAACTCCAGCCTTTTCTCCTACTTCCTGCTGTGTGAACTTGTCACTTACCATAGCTTCTCTCTGAGACTCAGTTTCCGCACAGGGAAAGTGGACCATAGTAAGGACATTGCAGTTGCATTTAGCAGATATCAGTAAACTTGTGCTTGCTCCCAGAGCAGCAGATGCAGGTTCCAGTTCAAGGGACCCTCTGTGGTCGTTCAAATGCCCTTTCCTTAGTGGTGTAATCTCCTGTCTTTTCTGGTCTCCTGCCATCTTCTTGAGGGCCTGTGCTATGTTGGAGGCACTATCCCCTCTAGCACCTGCAGTTTGGAATTTCTCACAGAAGAGTAATTTGAAAGGACTTTTAGCAACCTTTGGACCATTTCGTTTTGAGAATACTGAGGACCACATTAGTATTTTCAAAATCCCATATGGTTAAAAGCAACATCTATGGATCACAACTTAATGTTATTACCCAATAATTGGTAGGTAAAGGAAATGGATGTAGACATTTTCATGGTTGGGGCAAGGGCTTTGACTCAGCTGCAAGATGAAGGTAGACCTGAATTTGAATACCATTTCAGCCACATTCCAGCCATGACTTGGGAAGATGACTCAGTCTCTCCAAGTCTCAGTTTATTCACCTATAAAGTGGGGTTTTAATTTTGTAGAGATATTGCGAGAATTAAAATGAGATTATGTATATGTATTAGTGTGCCAGGACTGCCATAACAAGTACCACAGGCAGATGGCAGAAACTGCAGAAATGTATTTCCTGACTGTTCTGAAGGTGAGAATGTGAAATCAAGGTGCCAGCAGGGTTGATTTCTTCTGAGGGTCTCTCTCCCCTGTCTTCTCCCTGAGTCTTCACATGATTTTCCCTCTGTGAATGTCTATGTTCTAATCTCTTCCTCTTATAAGGACACAGTTCATATTGGATCAGGGACCACCCTAATGACCTCATTTTTAACCTTAATTTCCTCCTTAAAGAGTCCATCTCCAAATAGAGTGGTATTCTGAAGTACTGGGAGTTAGGACTTCAACATATGAGTTTGAAGAGAACAGGATTCAGCTCAAAGCAGTACACAGAGCACTAAGCAAGCACAAAATACTTCATATCCACTGTTAACTCTCCTGTCTCATTCCAAGAAGGACAAAGGTTAGTAGAAAAGAAAGACAGAGTTTGGGTGAATTTGTTCCCCCAAAAGGCAGGGCATAAGGTCCTACACACTTCACTGTTACCTGAGCTACATGCTTGGCCCTAAGCCTCTGGGTAGTCTCTAGACCTGCACTGTTCAATACCGTAGCTACCGGCTGCATGTGACTCTTGAGCACTTGAAATGTGGTTAATGTGAATCAAGATATGTTGAAGATATAAAACACATGTCAGATGTTCAGCTGGGTGTGGTGGCTCATGCCTGTAATCTTAGCACTTTGGGAGGTGGAGGCGAGAGGATTGCCTGTGCAGGTGTTCAAGACCAGCCTGAGCAACATGGCGAGACTTCGTCTCTTCAATAAATCAAAAAATCAGCTGGACATGGTGGCGCATGCCAGTGGTTCCAGATACTGGGAAAGCTGAGGCGGAAGGATCACCTGAGCCCAGCAGGTTGAGGCTGCAGTGGCCATAAGCTTGCCACTGCACTCCAGCCTGGGCAACAGAGTAGACTCCAACTCAAAAAAAAAAAAAAAAGCATGCCAGATTTTGAAGACCAAGTATGAAAGAAAGAATTTAAAATGTCTTCATTAGGAATTTTTGCTATAGATTACATGTTAAGATTAAAATTTGGTAAGATATCTTAGATAAAAAATTGAAATGATGGATTAAATTAAATATATTACTAAAATAAATTTTATTTTTTTTTATCTCTCTCTCTCTCTTTTTTCTGGATACAAAGTCTCACTCTGTAGCCCAGGCTAAAGTGCAGTGGCATGATCCCAGCTCACTGCAGCCTCCACCTCCTGGGCTCAAGTGAGCCTTCTGCCTCAGCCTCCCAAGCAGCTGGGATGACAGGCATGTGCCACCACGTTTGGCTAATTTTAAAATATTTTTTGTAGAGACAAGGTCTTACTATATTGCCTAGGCTGATTCCTTACTCCTGGGCTCAAACATTTCTCCTGCCTTGATACCAAAGTGCTGGGATTACAGGTATGAGCCACCATGCCCAGCCTCTTTCCTTTTTAATATAGTTTCTAGAAAATTTAAATTACATATGTAGTTCAGAGTATAATTCTGTTGAACAGCATGTGCTAGAAGGCAGCAAAGGTGAGATATATTAGTGTTTCCTAAGCTTGGTCCATCATCACAATCACTTGGGGGAGAAGGAGTAGAGGGAGTGTCCAAAACACTGATTCCCAGAATCCTCCCCTAGAGACAATCTCAGTAGGCTTCGGAGTCTGCATTTCTGAAAAAGTGCCAGGCATTACTAAAACTATGCCTGCATCATCTCTTTGAATGCTCTCATTAAGCCCATATACACATGTTAATTTTTCAGATGAAAAAACAGGTACTGGAGAAGATTAGGTACCTGGCCAAAGGTCTTCTACCTGGTACATGGTGGAATTCGACTGATTCCAGGGTTCCCAACTTCTCAGCACTTAGGGTGCTCCACCCTAGTCTAACAACCCACCATCCCCATAAAACCCCAGTCTCCTAAGGCCAGACTCCAGGCCCTTTTGAGCCTGGTTGCACCACATCCCATTCACAGGCAGAGCTAAACCTTTGGTGATCTGGGCTCTCAGATAAAGGGTCCCTGCTGAGTGTCCGCCAATAACATTTCTAGAGATGACATGACATGGCATAGAAAATTCCACACTTAGGATAATAAAATCATGTTTTTGCCTGGCACGGTGGCTCACACCTGTCATCTCAGCACTTTGGGAGGCCAAGATGGAAGGATCACTTGAGGCCAGGAGTTGGAGGCCAACCCGGGCAACATAGCAAGACCCTGTCTCTACAAAAATAAAATAAAATAAATTAGCTGGGTGTGGTAGCAGCACTTGTAGTCTTATCATTTCTGGAGACTGAAACGTGAGGATTGCTTGAGCCTAGAAGTTTAAGGCTGCCATGAGCTATGATCACACCACTGCACTCTTACCTGGGTATCGAAACCCTGTCTCAAAAAAAAAAAAGTTCTCATGGCGCATCATAAATGGAAGAGACCTTGGGGATGATCCATCCTAAATTTCCATTATGCAGATGGAAAATTGAGGTCTAAAGTGAAGACCCACGTGTTTCCATGGGAAAGTCCAGTGTTCTTCCCCCTATATTCATGTTTTTCAAACTTACATTAGCAGCAACCTTCTATTCTGAAAACAAACCTTCCATGGAAACCCAAAATATAGACAAATGACAGGAAAGCCAGTTTCATTAAGGTAGGAGTGGATGGCCCAGACACCGGCCCACCTGTTCACTTCTACCTTGTGGCAGGTTTCCAAAGGATTACAGATATAAATGTAAAAATGTTAAACTTTGAAGCTTGTAGGAGAAAACAGGATAAAAGCACCAGGACTTAGAGCAAGGCAAAGAGTTCTTAGACATACACCAAAAGTATGATCTATAAGAGAAAAAATTGATAAATTGGATTTCACTAAAATAAAAATTGTTTGCTCTGCAAAAGATCCTATAAAGAAGACGAAAAGACCATCTGTAGACCAGGGAGAAATATATGCAAACCACTTATCAGTCAAAGAACTTGTATCTAGAATATATAAATGTCCGCTTGCCTATTGGGAAAGCATATATTGCAGGAGGCTAGATTGGAAGCAGGGAAGCCATGGGGAGGTTCCTGCAGGAATCCATGCAAGACACACTGGTGGCTTGGACTGAACCAGAGATGGAGAAGTGGAATACATTCAAGATAGTTCTACATGAGGGGCCAAAAGACATTTCTGACATATTGAATGTGAGTATGAAGGGAAAGGAAAAATCAAAGATATCTCCTGGGTATTGTGTCCTTAAGGCTGGGCCCACGGACGACCATTCACTCTGATGTGGGATGCAGAAATCAGGGAAGGGAGGAATGGACAGCAAGGGCTATCAGCAATGGGAAGGAACACCATTCATGGGTCACCTTCTGCTTGTCTCACAGTCTGACATCAGATGCTTCAAGTCCTATCAAGCAGTGCCAACCTGTGTGTGCTCTCTGTCTTTGAAAGCCCTTGCATCATGGGTTTGTTTTTTGTGTTGTTGTTGTTTTTTGCCTTTTTTATTTGTTTATTTGTTTGTTTGAGATAGTGTTTCACTCTGTCACCCAGGTTGAAGTACAGTGGCACAATCCTGACTCATCACAGCCTCAACTTCCTGGGCTCCAGGCAATCCTTCTGAGTAGCTGGGACTACAGGTACATGCCACCATGCCCAGCTAATTTCTGCATTTTCTGTAGAGACATGGTCTCGCTCTGTTGCCTAGGTTTGTCTTGAGCTCCTGGGCTCAAGCAATCCTCCCATCACAGCCTCCCAAAGTTCTGGGATTGCAGGCACGAGGCACCAGGCCCAGCCTGTCTCATGGTTTTAATGACTATCATGTGCACCTGTCTTACCTTTACCAAAAAATTAATGGCACAACTTTGCTTTTGGTGAATGGGCTCAACAGGAGGGGCTGCCTGCCCTGGCCCCACCCCTCCATGCCCAACTCCCCATCCCACCCTCTCCATCATCCCACACTGTCCCCAGCCTCTCCCAAGACCAAAGCCAAAGACCATTGATCTTAGTGTTCTAGAAAGCAGTTCCAAGAAATGTGCACACAGACCCCTGAGCGAAGCAGAAGGCATGGAGCCAGCTACTCAGAAATGCTGTGGAAAGGAGTCTTGGGCCCCCGAGCAGAGTCCATGCCCTGGCCACTTCTAGCAGGAAAGCAGCAGGCAGTAAAGGTTATGCCACGGAGCTGGTAGCAAACTCTTTGAACACAGGCACTTCGGGAAGCAGGACTGAGAGAAAGATGTGGGATAATGGGAATCCCCCATACGATCCAGTGATGGATGGGTACTCTGTGCCTGGAGTTCCCCTTTAGGACAGTATTCACCATCATGCCTCTCCTGTAACACTGTTCATGACGCCATCCTCACCCTGTGCCAGGTCCTGGAGTAAGCTCCTTACACACATTGTCTTATTATACCTATTCGACAGATTGGAGAACTGAGGCTCAGAGCTGTTGGTTGATAAAGGGGTGAGGCCAAGAGTCAAATCCAGCTCTGACATCAAACCTCTTCACTGTGAAGTAAATGGCCTTTCTGGGCAGAGCCAGCCTTGCTCCCTGCAGGGCCCTCCTGCCTGTCCTGCTTGGAGTCCCCCACTCCACGTGGCAGAGCCTGGGTTGACCCCTGGCACCTGAGTTCTGGGGACAGGACCCACCACCCACCTCCTGATTCCTGAGAGTTTACAACTGCCTGCCCCTCCCCATTCCCACTGAACTATACCCCGTCCTTTGTAATTCATAGAGAGTCTAGGATATTAAGTAGCTTACCCAAGAAACTAACTGGACAGGGGCTCAAACTCAGGTCTCTCTGTCTTTAAAACTTGTGTTTTTTCCCAACAATCTGAAGTTTCTCTGCTATATCACCTTCCCCTTGGGTGGTGGAGTGGGTGCTTTTCACCATTCCCCCAAGAGTGGGGTTGGGTTTGCCCTAGGCTTGTGCGCGGGGGACACTTTGGCTACAATGGGGTGGACATTGGTGGTTCAAGAATCTTGGAAAGAGGGAGTGTATCCTTGGCAGGATACTCGTGGTCAGCCACCCAGGGGAGGCAGCATGGCCTGGTAGTTAAGACCATGGCTTCCGTAGCCATGCCTGGGTCCAAATACCAGTTCTGTCACCCACCATCTATGGGACATGGTCCAATTCACTCACTCTCTGGATCTTAGTTTCATCATCTGTAAAACTAGGATAATGAGAGTTCCTGCTACATAGGGTGGTGTGAGGATTAAATGAGTTGGGATATCAAGACATTTGAACCTGTGCCAGGCATGCAGTAAGCATTCTGTGAATATTCATTGTTGTTTTGTCATTGTTATTATCAATCCATTAACACCCCTTTTTCTGGATATTCCTCATCCTCACTTCAGAGTGTAGAACTTTCTGCATCTGCTTGTTTCCCCACACCTCGCCCAGCCCAAAGATCCCGGGAGAGAAGGTAAGTTTCTTAGACTTGTCCACCAGGAAAGCGGAAACCTCGGAGACCACTTGGTTATTCATTCTGAACGTGAGACAAAGGCCCGAGCAGTCTTTGTAGCTAACCGAACTGATTAAGCCGCACGTTAACTGGGGCTAAAGCTTCTTACTGAATAACTAGACTTTTGCTGAGCCAGAATGATAAATTCATTCTTAATGCATTGATAATAAAAAGAGATTTTTTTTCCTTCTGTGAGTTTCCAGAGTCTTGAGGGCTTTATCTCTGTTGAACATCGCCATCTAGAGGGCTTCTGGAGAATTGCCCTCCCAGGCAGAGGCAATCATTTTTTAAGGAACATCAGAACTTAACACAATCTATAAAAGGTTCAAAGCAGACACCCTGGGAAGCCAAATGTGTTTACAAAATCACTGCCAGTAGTTAGTTATTATCTTGGAAATGGCATCCTCCTGGTTGCATGGCCCTGCTACATGGCTCAGTTATTCCTGTGACTCTTCTATCAAGAATGACTTTGGCTCCTGTAACATGTATAGCTCATTGAAAGAGACGTTTTATTTTTGAGCACCTACTGTGTGCCAAGCACCACACTAGCTCTATTAGGGATACAGAGGTGAGTAAGGCATGGCCCTTCACTTAACTTGCCAGTAGGGGAATGTATGAAATAAGGACAAGATGACTTAAACATAAGGTAAGTTAGAGTAACTCAAGTGCCCTGTACTGATGGCTAACCAGCAGAGGCAGAGCTTGGTAGGCACAGAGCAAGAGAAGAAGAGAGAGATTGATGCTTCATGGGTATTCACCCTGCAGTGTGGACACTATCTCAGTGTGCATTCTCGGGTCAGGGGCGGTGGCTCAAGCCCGTGATCCCAGCACTTTGAGATGCCAAGGCGAGAAGATTGCCTGAGTCCAGGGGTTTGAGAACAGCCTGGGTAATTTGGCAAGACCTTGTCTCTACGATCAATCAAAAAATTAACCAGGCGTGGTGGTGCACGCCTGTAGTTTCAGCAACTTGAAAGGTTGAGGTGGAAGGATGGCCTGAGCCCAGCAGGTCGAGGCTGCGGTGGCTGTGAGTGTGCCACTGCACTCTAGCCTGGACAACAAAGTGAGACTCCAACTTAAATAATAATTTAAAAAGTGCATTCTCAATCAGTGCATTTAGACAATGTTTCCCTTCTTATCTCAGAGAAGACATGGAGACTCAAAGAGGTTAAGTCATTTGCCCAGTGCTACCCAGTGGAGAGATAAAGAAGCCAGAATCCCAGTGCAGACCTGTCTGGCTCTAAAATTCCTGCAATGATGTTGGGTTGCCTGTTGAGGAAGAAGAAGAAATTTATGGGGAAATTGGCTCTTGAATTATCCCAGTGGTGACAAGTGTTTATCTGTAGGAGGTGAATTTGATTTTCAGCAATAGTCAAAAATCTTTCTGTGCCAAGTCATCCAATGGATAATGGGATTTGAGGGGTTTTTTCAGTGTGAATCTACAGCATAAAAATTGTTTTTTGCCTATCTGCTGATAAACAGCTAAAAGGAGTTTCTTGAAGCCTGGTCAACAAGCAAAGGCCAGGGATGAGGTGCAGCTGGCACAGAGACAACTTTGGAAAGGACTGTGTTCTTTTGTGTGCATTGGTTTCTGTGTTCAGCATCTGTATATTTCTTTTCTACAGGCATGCTTTTAGTTCTGAGGCATGAGTCCTCTTCACAATTACTCATGAAGGATCCCCAACCTCTTTTTAATTCCTCTCAAGATGTCAGACAGGAGCTACTCACCTCCATTTCAGAAATGAAGAAATGGACTTGAGACAAGTGAATTCCTTCAACATCGTAGGACACTGAAGACACACAGCTCAAACTCCTTCTCCTCCCCCTATTTCTCAGGAGTGGGCCCTTCCAGGGAGCAAGGGCATTGATATTACTTCCTTCCTAGGAAGACTGATGTTGGCACACAGCCCAGCATGGAAATGAGAGTCAGTAGAGCAGAGTCAAGCTGATGTGAAGGAGTGGGAAGAAAAGAGACGATCATGGAAGGCTTCCTGCAAGAGGTCTCATTAAGGTCCACTTCAGGGAAGGAGAGGAGCTGTTTGTACAGCCTAGTTGTCTTGTTACCACAATAACTACACACCTGCTACCTAGGTGGACTTTGAATAATGTCACAAAGGATGTTATCCAGGAGGTGATATTTTCTCCAGCTTGTACCTAATCTGGATGTTCATTTTCCAGTCAAACACAGCAGGCCAGAAAATACCCCTCCCCAGTTGCTGTACCGCAGGCTGGATTTAGGTATCCAAGTGGCAAGTCATAAAACCTCTCTATGCACAAAAGCCAGGACCCCACATGATTAGTGGTTGACCTCAGGACCCAGCCCAATTGTCCAAATGGTTGCATCATGGTGGGCTTGTGGAGTGGGAGGGAGACAGAGACTCACCTTGGTGGCTGCATTTCCAGGGACTATACTGTACCCATCATAATGAGCTCCAGATTAAGTCCCTACAACTTTACCCCAGCATCCCAAGGTCTTGCTGGCTGTCTTCATCATGACCTGTTAGGAGGAACAAGTGAAGTTTTTTTTTTTGTGATGATGACTGGTGATAATGGTTTTGGGGGCCACCATGGCCTATACACAAGTTTCTTTCCCCCATCCATTCATTCTTTTAATGATTCAGGCAGGTGGGGTACAGGCAAAAGCCCAGAGGGGCTCAAGAGGAAGGACATTGACCTGGCAGGAATGAGATGCCATCCCAGGGCTCTGAATGGGAGGTACTGATCATGTTAGTAATGCTCACAGGCTGGAATGGAGGGAGCAAGGCTGGAGAGAGGAAGTCGCCCTGAGAGATGGAGCTGCCAGACTAAGCCAGCAGCAGTGGGCCTAGTTATTAGTGTTACTTATAAACATGGCAGCCCTGTGCTAAGGGATAAAGTGATGAGTATCCCAAAACTCAATTTTCATCATGAAGACTGAAACCCAAAAGGTGCTTTGCCTAAGGTCATAGAGTGAATGTGCGAAAAAGCCACAAGTAGACCTCAGGCCTCCAACTCTTGACCAAGAACTCAGCACCACACTGGGTCCTCCAGGCCCCGCATGTTTCCTTCTCCCTCCTTCCCTCTTTTGGCCCTAATTTACAGGGGTCCAGATGTGGGGTGAGGGTGGGGAGTTCCAGGCCCAAGGCCAGGGTCCCTATGACAGTTATCTATCTGAATTTCACATTTAACTTGGGCATCTGTATTTCATTTGGCAACCCTATATCTAGTTTGTTTGGGAGGCTGAAACAGAGCAGCATAGACTGGTATCTGACAACCAACCAACCACTCTGGAGGCTGTGAAGTCCAAGGTCGAGGCCCTAGCAGATTTGGTATCTGGCTATCTGGCAAGGGCTTGCCTCCTGGTTCATAGGCTGCTGGGAGTTTTTTGTTGTTGTTGTTGTTGTTGTTTTTGCTATAACCCTACATGGTAGAAGGGATGAGGGAGTTCTGTGGGTTCTCTTTTATAAGGTCATTAATCCCATTCATGAGGGCTCCATCCTCATGGCCTAATTACTTCCCAAAGGCCCTATCTACTAACACCATCACCTTGGGGTTAGGTCTTAACATATGAATTTGTAGGTGTGGGGAGCACAAATATTCGGTCTATGAACATCTACCCTATAGGAGTGACTGAAGGTCTGAGCCCAAAGGAAAGCACAGAGGGTGGAGGAGCTGAACTTGGGTGAGGCCCACTGTTAGCAGGAAGTAGAGGGAGCACTGTGGCTTCCTAGCTTCAGTTCCTCTCCCGGGACACTTTCCCACCACACACATAGGGACACACCACAAGCATGCATGCACGTGTGCTCACCCAGCACATACGCACGCACTCATGCACAACACACAAGCACATCACTCACCACACACTCTGCACACACCACAAACATGTACACATGTTCACACAGCATGCATGCATGCACATACACACATCACTCACCACACACACACACACACACACACACACACACACACACACACACACACACTGCAGAATCCTGCTGTAGATACCTCCCTAACTCCCACTCATACTTTACATCTCAGCTCGAACTTCATCCTTCCATCATTCTGCACCTACAGCTCTCCTGTTTTGCTCACACACTCTTCATTCACAGAATCCTTCTGGTTGTCAGGAAATACTTCACGTGAATCAGCTTTCATGTCTTACCATTCATCCTCCCAGAGTGGCAGGCTGTGGAGACAGATGCTGAGTCCCCGTTTCGACTGCACTCTGTGCCTGGAAGTCAGAAGACGGGTTCTACCCTGGTCTTTCTGTGCAACTTAAACAATTCTCTGTCTCCCTGGGACTCTGCCAATTTATAACACGAGAAGGCTGCAGTGGCCTTCCAGTCAGCTTTCACAATCATGGGGTCTCAGTTGGCACACAGAGTCCATCATCCCCTGCTGTTCAGAACTCTCCATATTATCCCTCTTCTTTCTCATCCAGGCCTGGGTGGGATTGCTTCCAATCCTGAGACATGCAAAGGTCACTTCAAGAATTTCTGAGCATGGCTTTTTGGGATATGTCTCTTAGGGATTTTCTGTCCTCCTGGGTTAACTACCAGGGATGGCCCCATGGACTGGATCCCCTCACACTGAATATCTATTTAAGGATCCCTAATGAACTAAAGGCTGCATATGCATCGAATAAACACCCAAGAAGAAATAAATTTACTAAATTGTCAGATTATTGACTTGGCCAGAAGGGACCATGGGGATATCTGGTCCAGGGATGGTACATGTAGCAGACCCTACTGGTTTCCTGCCCAGTTTCCAGATCCCACTTCTTTACTGGCAGAGTCCTAGTCTTTCTGAGAGGTAGAAACAGACCCAGTTAAAATGTTTATTTCTCCAAACTCTCATTTAGGGAAGTGTTGCCATGTTATACAATTTTGGTCAATGGGATATAAAACAAGTCTGCTAGGAATTTCTGGAAAATGTTTGGTTTTCTAGATACAGATATATTCTCTTTCTCATTCTCTTTCCTTCTTTTTCCTCTTACTTAAAAATTGAAACAGGAGACTGAGGTGAGTCTAGCAATGAGCCACAGTGACAACAACCATAACAATCCCAGTGCTAAAGTGAACCTGTCCAGACCTCCATATATGTGTCTAAGGCAGACATCACAAATCAACCAGAGCACCCTTTCCTAATGAGCATAGACATGACCTCAGACTCTCATTTAACCCAGAGCTCTAAGCAACCACTACCGATTGATCAAAATTGACTTTTGGGAGAAATTTCTTGGGCATATTTTCCTTGACCCATTTTGAATAAAAGCAAGGCTTGAGAGAAAAAAGATTCTGAAATAATAAGTTCATGTCATAGCTAGAGCATGATTGGGATAGATTTCCTAACTTCTCATACAGTGGGAGATAGATGGGTCTGGGAGCCGGAGAGCCCACATAGTTCTTATCTTGCCCGTGTCACTTATACTACACGTGACATTGAAAATGTCATTTCACCTCTGAGCGTTCATCTCCTTAACTGTGACATGGAGATAATGCTGCAGACCACACAAGATGGTTGTAAAGACTAAATCTACAGAGGAGGAATTAGACTTAAAAAACATTTGGCGCATCTTGGTCGCTCCTCCCTCCCCCTTCCCAGTCTGGTACAATTCCACAGAGAGAAAATGGCCAACATGAGAGAAGCATAACTGGGAAAATGAGGGGAGAGATGGGTCTGATTTTCTCAAAATGAATTCTGTCCGCTCCCAACCTGCCACCCCCATGTTTGCATCTGTGACTCGTCCAAAAGCTAGAACAAGCTAATTCTCTGCTCAGCTGGGCAGCAGGCTCCTGGCTTCGGAGGTTTTAACAGCAAGCTGGGGTGTGAAAAGTTATTAGTTAGGAAAGAAACAACTCTTCCCTTACTGCTATTGCCTTCCCTCTGACCAGCCCATCCTCTAGAGTGTAGCCGATCACAAAAGCAGTTCACTGTACGCTAAAAAAAAAAAAAAAAAAATCGTAATTAAATTCTCGGTATTCATTTCTGAAAGATTTTTAATTCCTCTGCAGCTTGAACTTATTAGATACAAGATTCTAAAAGTTCCTTAACAAAAAGCATCGTCTGGCATAATAAGTTGGGAGTTAGAAGCATCTCGCTGCATATGTGCCAGATGGCCGTGAATATGCAACTTGTGTGTACCCTCCTTGGTGTTCTCATCTACACTGGGGATGAATGACAGCAGTTTTATGTATTAAGCACTTACTGTGTGCCAGGTACTATGCTAAACACTTTTCACGCCTTATCATCTTTTAACCGCCCCCTCCCCCAATCCTTTGCCAACAACCTCATTAGCCGGAGAGTGTTACCATCCAGTTTTGGTTTTGTTTTAAAGATATAGGGTACAATCCAGGATTAGGTATGCAAGTGGTCATCATACAGGTAAAGTTTGGGCCTCCCCTGGATCCCCACTTTGCCTGGTTTGTGATCAGGTACGCTTAATGATGTTAAATGCCCCGCATCGGCCCGGCCCCTGCCAGCAGTATCCCACTACCGTCAATTTCTTTCTTACAGTATTATGGTAAATGTTCAGGGTCCACTTATGAGTGAGAACATGAGGTACTCAGTTCTTTGCTTCTGTGATAGATCACTGAATATTATAGACTCTAAATCCATCCAAGTTGCTGCAAAGTCCCTATATTTGTTCTTCTTTATGGTTGTGTAATATTCCATCATGTATATGTACCATATTTTTTAAAATCCAGTCCAGTTTTGATGGGCAGCATGGTTGGTTCCCATTCAGTTTTCAAATGAAGAACATGTTAAATAATTTCAATAAGACCACATAGCTAGTAAGTGGCTGAACTGAGATTTGAATATCAGCCTCACTGATCCAGAGCCCAGGTCCTCCTAGCCTCTCTCAAGAGACAGGATTTAGGGTTGAGTGTGATCATGGTACAGAGCCAAGTGCCTACTTGGTGCCTAGGGAACATTAGTTCCTCTTCTTCCTCATCTAAAGTAGTATGTTAGAGTATACCTATAGTATAGTATATAGTATATCTTTGCACACTGCAGGCATATATATGGATATATGTACTACGTGCATACTATATACACAGCATGTAATATATATATATGTATATGCATACTACATGTAGAGTATACATATAGCATATGGTATGGTATGCACAAATGCATACAAGTGGTCTCTAGCCTAAAACAAAGATAAGATAGGTGTTTGAGGTGTTAGATATCCCCATTACCTTGATTTGATCACTACATGTTGTATGCATGTATCAAAATATCGCATGTACCCTCAAAAATATATACAAGCATTACATATCAGTTTTAAAAAAAACAGCAACAACAAAAAGCGGTCTCTAATGCTGATCTAACCAACAACTCCCAAGAACCTTTGCTGGGTTTTGCAGAGATCAGAAAGATCCCTGCAGGCCTGTGCCAGAAAATCCAACAAGCTCCACCCCCAGGCAAAACCAGAGTCCTGGCACCTTGAAAAATGCCAACGGAAGTTCTGTGGGGACTCAACTCAGATTCAAGTTCTATCCACAGTCACAGCCCAAAGAACAGTGGGACAAAGGAGGGAGAATGAATTGGAAACAAGTCATGTTATGGGGATATGGAGTCAGAAGGAAAATCCAGGGAGACAGCAGTCTGGGCACAGGCAAGCCTGGGTGATGGGACAGAAAACACCCAGATGTTTCACACAGATCAGATCAGGGGTGCACTTCAGACTATGTCACTTACTGTGAGACCTGGGACATGTTATTTATTTATTTTTAGAAAGCAGGATCTATTGAGAGGACAGAGAAGCTCCCACAGCGGGAGGGGACTGGAAGGGGTTACCTCTATTTTTTATTTTTATTTTTTGAGTCAGAGTCTCACTCTGTCACTCAGGCTGAAGGGCAGTGGCATGCTCATCACTCACTGCAGCCTCAACCTCCTGGGCTCAGGCAATCCTTCCGCCTCAGCCTCCTGAGTATCTGGGACTCCAGGTGTGCCACCATGCCTGGCTAATTTATTGGTTTTTGTAGAGATGAGGTCTGGCTATATCATCCAGACTGGTCTCAAACTCCTGGGCTGAAGCAGCACTCTTGCCTCGGCCTTCCAAAGTGCTGGGATTGCAGGCATGAGCCACAACACCCAGCCAAGTTATTTAGACTCCTCTGGTCCTCAGTTTCCACATCAGCAGGTTGAGAAATGATGATAATTTTCTCATTTTTAAGACAGATAGTCACTCAGAACACAGTAGGACAAGCTACCGGACAGCACCCATTCTGAACACATGTATCTCAGCTGGCACAAGTTACCATGTATTTTCACTGTTACTCTGGCTCCCAGAATTGGATGGGGGCAGAGCTCTTGGCTCAGTGCCTATGACGCAGTGAGCAACAAATGTGATTCCCCCACCCCTCTGGTCCCTTCAGCAGTAGTGGTCCCTGATATGTCTCTTGCCGATAGCCTATTGACCACAGGTGGACACATCCTACCTAGACAATGAATGCTCCATTGTACTGAAGGTGCCTTCCCAGCCAGTCAGCTGGGTCCAGAGACCTCACAATTAGTCTGTCTTCTGGAAGACAAATTCTGCTCCGGTCCCAGGGGGAAATTGAAAAACCAACCCTGCAGGTTTCGATCTGAAAAGCACTAATGCTATAAAGTATTTCAATTCTAACCAAGGAGAGCAATAAAACTTTGAGTACCCAGCAGATGTGGGGATGGGGAATTGCCATCTCCATGGACCTGATTGCAGAGAATTGGTTCCTGTTCAAGAGACAGCTGGCTACAAGGGTGAGAGGCAGATTTACAACCTAGAAAATGTGGTGGGGTGCCTGGGAAAGAAATTAGCATCATCAAACAGCAGTAAGATCTGGCATTGAGGGAACTTCTTCCTGCCCAGAATTGGGGTGTGTGCCTTATTGTCAAAGAATAGTTGTAGTAGTAACAACAACAAAACAACCACAAGCACTTATTGAGCCTGTACTTTGTGGCAGTCCCTGTCTAGGTGCTTTACCAACGTATTCCTCCACTAAATGCTGATAGTAACCTTGTGTAGCCAGCTCTCATTTTACACAGGAAGACACTGAGGCTCAGGGAAGTGAACAGTGATTCTGCAGGACTAGAGTTGGAACTCTGGTCTGCCCACCTCCAAGGGCTTGCTCTTAGTTACTCTACAAATAGAGCTTCCATCACACTATATTTGATGGAGAAAAAGCAGTTAAGCATAGGGAGGTATGCAGCTTCTCTTTGCTTACCGCACTCTACCACGGAGCTGGGTGAGATGAAGAATGATACAAGAGGCTGTATTCATGTGGAATCATGTAGCAAATCATGGAAAAGCAGTCACTTCATTTCATAAACTCATTCCCCAGGGCTTCATGTCTTTCAGGGATCTCAGCGGTCTGTCTGTTGTGGACTGAATGTTTGTGTTGTCTCAAAATCCTATGTTGGAATCCTAACCCCCAGTGTGATGGTATTTGAGGTGGAGCCTTTGAGAGGTAATTAGGTCACCAGTCTGGAATCCTCATGGTGGGATTAGAGCCCTTAGAAGAGAGGGGGAATCATGGGCTCTCTCCCTCTGCTCTTCACCATGTGAGAACACAGTGAGAAGACAGCCATCTGCACACCAGGAAGTGAGTCCTCACCAGACACCAGACCTGCTAGCACATTGATCTTAGGCTTCCCAGCTTCCAGAACTGTGAAAAATAAATGTTTGCGTTTAAGCCCCCTGATCTATGCTAATTTGTTATAGCAGCTTAAACTAAGACATAGTTCAACCCCATTATCCGACAGTTAAGGAAACTGAGGGAGAAGTGATTTGTCAAAGGCCACAGAGCAAATAATGGCAGCTATAGGACTGAAGGCTTGGCTTCCTATTCCCCAGATGGCACCGTTTCTACAACTCCCTCCACTCTTGTCCTGGCCCACCATGTCTCACATTCCAATGTGAGAATTCCACCATATCCAACTCACAGAAAAAACAGATCCCAATCTGATTTCTCCACTTTGACAGTGGCTTATGTCTTGCTCCAGATTCAAGCCTCTGTAATCAGGAGGGATCCATAAATTCGTCATTTCTCAGTGGACAGGCTAAGGTGGCACACAAATCTCTGAAATTATATGCAAAAATCTGTCTCTGCAGTAAGGGTTCATAAATAAAGGTGTTGCTGCTTCAGAAAGAAAGACCATCTACTGGGCACTGTTATTCTTCTCTGGGTCCCCTGTGCCTGTTGTGAGGCTTGGGATAGTCATATTCAGTTCAACACATGGTGCTCAGTTGCAGTGAACTTCTCATGGACAGCCAATGCCACCCTCTCTCTAAACTGTCTTTCCTCCTCAGCCTGAGGGCCATTTGGTGCTTGTTTTCGGATTATGAGGAAGATAAGCAAAAGCAAACCCCTGGGGTTTAAGCATCTTGCGTTGGAAATCTAGATCCTTGGATAATGGAAACAAGAATGTACTGTGTTTTAAATTAAACTGTTAGAGTCAATTTTTAAAAAATTCTTTTGTAGAATCTTCTATGCAATGAAAGAGTGGAGTAAAATGTAAACATTATTAAAGTGTATGAAGCATTAATATGAATCATCTTATGTATAATATTATTCAATGAAGACAAGGAAAAAAGAAAGGAATGAAAGAAATCGGAAGCTACTGAATGCTACCATGAACCAGACCTAGGTATTGTTGTATTCATCTTGGCATCTACTGAGTGGAAAATAAACAAACCAGGGCCAAAAACTAAGAAATAAAATAAAAATGTCTATGTGACTTTTTACATTAAGGACTGACTTTAGCTATGATCCCACATGGCTTAGATTCTATTAGCGAATCTGTGCAGATGTTACACTGTTTGATTTCATTGAAACGGAAACAATGAAACAGCAGTCAGTGGGTTAATTACCTCAAGATCAGTGAATAGAATTCACCTCCAATGGCAAACAAAGTTTATAACTTTAACTAACAGTTTTCAGAACAAATATTCTAATAAATATAATGTCTTTAATATTCATAATTCTCATGGTTACAAGTCTTGTAAAAGACCATAGGACTTTAAAAATCTTTCAACAAGATAATCTTTGTCCTTTTGTAGAATATACAGGGGGAACTAAAAGAAAACCTAGATTTTATTTATAAAAAATTGTGCATTTACTGTAACATGTTTAAACTTCAGACACCTTCAAAGTACTCTCCATTTGATGCAATATACCTTTTGAGACACTTTTTCCACTGCTCAGAACAGTTTTTGAGCTCATCAATTTTGGTGCCTTTTAGTGCTTCTGCCATTTTTTGTTTCATCTCTTCCACATTGGCAAAACATTTCTCTTTGAGGACTTTCTTTATTGGGGAAAAAACAAACAAACAAACAAAAAAGGCTCTAGGGGCGAGACTGGGTGAATAGGGAGGATGGGGCACAGGAGTCATACTGTTTTTGGTGAAAAACTGCTGAACACTCAGTGTGGTGTGGGCAGGTGCATTGTCATGGTGAAAGAATCAATCACTTGTTTGCCACAAAAAAATTCACTGACACCAAATGCAGCCTCTCACAACAACACTAGCTGGTACATTGATGCCAATGGGTGCCTGGAACACTTATCTAGTGGGGGAAGCCTGTAGTACAAGGGGCTCACCCTCCGAAACATAATTCCAGTATTTTGGGGGGGTGAATCCCCTCCTGTAGACTGAATAGAAATTTTACTGTAGGATGACCTGACATAAATTAAGAAGAGATTTAACTTAAATTTTAGGGAAACCAGTATGTAGGTATCCTCTTACCTTCTCTCATATATATTCACATGAGTTAACTGATTCAAGAGTGCCTTTTATTCCTACAACTTGTGTCAATAGTTGCTGAAAGTTTCTCAGATTTCCTGCTTAAAAATAAATTGTGGCCTCTGATTTTAACTTCAAATAGCTTTGGGGCTTATTCATTCCTGCACTTACTAATTTATATGTGAACATATCTATATGAAATCTGTCTGTCACCATATCACATATACACACAAAAACAGAATGGATTTTCTCCAGAACTGCATAGGGTACATTTCCAGTGGGTTGGATTTAAAATGTAGACTCTGAGGAGTTTACGACCAGTCTGGGCAGTATAGTGAAAATCCATCTCTACAAAAAATTTAAAAAATTAACCAGGCATGATGGTTCACACCGATAGTCCCTGCTACTTGGGAGGCTGAGGCAGGAGGATCACTTGAGCCCAGAATACGAGGTTGCAGTGAGCTGTGATCATATCACTGCACTCCAGCCTGGGTGATAGAAGAAGATTCTGTCCAAAAGTAAATAAATTAAATAAAGCATGGTCTCTGCAGCACACAGGAAATATAGTTTCGAAAGCCCTGAAAAGGTCACAAAGAGAGACTGGCTGAGACTAAGGTTCATTAGGGGTCAGGTGTGAGCGCCCATTGGGAGGAGGTGCCTTGCCTAGTGAGAGGTGCCAGAGACACAGCAGACAAACAGGGCTTCAAATGTGAGCCTCAAATCCAAAGTCAGCAAGGTAGATGATCTGAATCACACATACTGATTTGTGACGAGACTGGACACCTGAGTTAACTGATTCAAGAGTACCTTTTATTCTTAAAATTTGTGTCAATAGCTTCTGAAAGTTTCTCAGATTTCCTGCTTAAAAATAAACTGTGGCCTCTGGTTTTAACTTCAAATAGCTTTGGGGCTTATTCATTCCTGCACTCACTAATTTATATGTAAACATATCTACATGAAATCTGTCTGTCACCGTATCACACACACACACAAAGCTTAATGGATTTTCTCCAGAACTGCATGGGGCACATTTCCAATGGTCTGATCTAAAAATGCAGACTCTGAGGAATTCCTGGGCTCTAATGATCTTTCTGCCTCAACCTTCCAAGTAGCTGCCCCATCACGCTTAGCAATTTTTTTTTTTTTTTTTTTTTTTGTAGAGGCAGATTTTTACTATGCTGCCCAGGCTGGTCGTAAACTCCTCAAACTCTACATAACTTTTCAGATGGACAACTTAGTGCCACGTGCTCCAGGGCAAATAACACCACCGATTTATTTAATGATGGTTGATAATTATCATAAACAAAGCCAGTTAGACCTCCATGTATTTCTGTCTGTCATTGTCAATGACTGTATCTATATTAGAGTTTACCACCATCAAAATCAACTTGTAAATAAAAGAAGACGGAGTGGTCATATTGGGGATGAGTGGGCTTTTGTGTTAGTACCTAGGAATGAGCCCAAATGCTGTGGGTTTTCTGTACTCTCTCCACTGGAGAGCAAATTAGAAACACAGAGCTGACCTCTCAGCATACAGCCTCATTTTAACTGTTATTTTTCTTCAGGTTTGGCTGAGAACCACCCCCTCAGTGAAACTTAGAGCTAAACAACAGATAGAAAATAATTCCACATTTCAGAGCAAAGTGGTACATTACCCTTGCAGGATATACAAAGGAGACCCACAAATAGGAGTCCAACTCTAGCTCAACACCCCGGTGAGGCACAGGTGGAGGCTGAAAAGTCTTGAATCTGCAAGAGATGTCTTTTAAGCCTGGTTCCTGTGTTATGTGGAGATGTTAACTAGTGCTTCTGGGAAAGCTTCAAGGAGACCTCTTAGACTGTGGGATCTGCTTCTTTCTGAGTACAGCAGTACCCCCTTATCCACAGGAGATATATTCCAAGACTGAAATCTCAGGTAGTACCAAACCCCATATAGAGTATGTTTTTTTCTTATACGTACATACCTATGATAAAGTTTAATATATAAGTCCAGCACAGTAAGAGATTAGCAACAATGATAATGAAATAGAACTCTAACAATATACTGTAGTAAAAGTTATGTGAATGTAATTGCTCTCTCTCGTATACTTTCTCCCTCTCTCAATGTATCTTATTGTACTGTACTCATCTGATTGTGGTTGACCATGGGTAACTGAAACCACAGAAAGCATCACCTCAAAGGGACTACTATATTCTGAGCCACATGATGTGTCAGAACAAAGAACTGTTCCGAAGGGTGCCTGTCAAAAGGGTGGCCTATTAGAGTAGGAAGACCCCTCCCTAAGCAGGGATTAGGAGTTAAGGTGGGGAGAGTCACAAGGGACACTTGGGGAATACCTCACCCACCTCCAGGAGCTGTGCAGTAAGTACAGTGGGACCCGTGGGAAGGGTCTTCAGAGACCTCATAATATGTCTAAACAAAGAGTCCTGCCTTAGAATATCCTCTAACCCCATTTGACCCCAAAGCCAAATCATGACAGCACCAGTCAAGCAGAACATCCATGTCCCCACCTGCTCTCCAAAACCTTCTCTCTTCCTAGAGGGATCAGAAATCATCAGGGAGGTGGAAAAATGAAGCACTGTTTCCTATTCCAAGCTTCCAGGGGAACTGGTAAGAAACTTAGAGTCCAGAGTTTTAAGAATTACAGAATACTGGACATTGTATCACTGAAATCAGACTGTTTTGAGACTAGCAGTGACCTAAGGACTTTTCATTTCCTGAAAGTGACAGGAAATTGAGAGACTTGCCTGAGATAACATCTTTGGTTTGGCAGAAAGGGTTGACAAGGTAGGTTTGCCAGACAGTCCTGAGAGGGAGGAAAAAATAGTCTAACAACTGCGCTCTATTGAGTTCCACTGTCACCATCACAGTTATTTTTGTCTGCTGCTCTTTCTCCTCCAGAGAGTGGAGATCTCTGGGTGAGCGTTGGGGTTTCTGACACAGGTGCTGGATGATGATGGTTGCATAGGCAGCAGTTTTACAGGTCAGCACCAGAAGATGCCCAGTCTAAGGTCCATGAGCAAGAGAGAGAAATTAAGATCAGGAACAAGGAGGGAAATGGGAAGAGGAAAAGTCAGGTACATAAATGTGTTGATGGAAACGGGGGCTTTTTATTTCCATTGTGTATACTCACTGTTATGGTTTGAATGTTCCCTCCAAAACTCATGCTGAAACTTAATCCCCAGTGTGGCAGTATCCAGAGGTAGGGCCTTAAGAGGTGATTGGATCATGAGAAGTTGGCCCTCAAGAATGAATTAATCTACTCATGAATGAATGGATTAATGGGTTAGTGGATTAATGGGTTATCATGGGAGGGGCACTGGTGACTTTATAATGAGAGTAAGAGTGATCTGAACTAATAAGTTAGCACACTCAGTCTTCTCTCCATGTGATGCCCTGTGCCACCTCAGGGTTCTGCAGAGTCCCCACCGGTGAGAAAGCTCTCAACAGATGTGTCCCCTTGAACTTGCTCTCCCTAGCCTCCAGAAGGGTAAGAAATGAATTATTTTTCTTTATAAATTACCCAGTCACTTCTCAGCCTTTTGGCTAAGACCAAGTATAGTATAAATTACCCAGTTTCAGATATTCTGTTACAAGCAAGAAAAAATGGATTAATACATCTACTGAGGCTCAGAGGATATTCGTGGCTTCAGGACAGTATATTCTATAACAAGATACTCCCCAACTAGCAAAGGCTTGAGAATGAGGTAAGAGGGCCGTCCCCAGGATGAATTAGATACAGGAGAAATTGCCCAGTACAAGCAGACAAGCAGACTGGTTGCCAAGAATAGGACAGGGGAGAAGGGGCCTGTCTAGAGAGGCTGAGGGCCTGTATCAGCCATAAAGAGGCAAGTTGAGCTGCAGTAACAAAACACCAGGAAATCTCAGAGACTTTAGATATGTTCATCACAGCTAGGCTGGGCATTCTGCTCTGCACCATCCTCACACACTCTGGGACCCGGCATGAAGGAGCAGCTGCTATTTGGAACAGATGCTATAACTGCAGTCAAGGAAGACAAAATGTAGCATGTCCTGCTCTGGCTCCTAAAACTTCTGCCTGGAAGTGACTCATCTCATCTCCACTCACATTTCTTTGGCCGAAGTGGGTGACTCGGGCATGCCTAAATTCAAAAAAATAGGAAAGAATAACCCTCCATGGCAATGGAGCTGAAAACTATAAAAAACGCAGTCTATCCCAGTGCCCAAGGAGAAAGGAGATATAGACCCAGGGGATGCTCTTGAACTTAGTGAGGAAGGACTGAAAGACCTGAAGTTCAGGGTTAGAGATGGGAGCTAGAATCCCATGGGAGACATGCCTGACTTGCTGTTCACCAAGCTGACCTGAATTAAGTGAATAGAGTGACCAGGTCATGGGCCTAGAGCTGTGTTCTTCCTCCATTCATCCTTCATTCATTCTATGGATATTTACTGAACATATACTATGCACCAGCATGACTCTAAACCCTGGATAAAGACCAATCAACAAGACACATGGTCTCTAAGAAATCATAGGCAGGAGACTTGCATCCAGAGAGCTTCTCATGCTTCACTGAAATTTGGGGCAGGCAGTTGAGGGGAAAGAGCCATTTGCTGGAATCAGAGATCTGATTCTGATTCTAACTTAACTGTGTAACTTTGACCTAGTTCATTCTCCTCTTAGGCTTCACTTTCCTTATCAAGGGTCTTGCCACTGCAAAGGACGATGTCTAGTATACCAGCTTAATTAAAACAGAGCAACTAGAGGGAAAGACAGAAAAGTGTCTGATGAAAGCCAGCATCACAAGGCACTGGAAGTCATGAACTGAGGGTCCTCTCCAGGACTCCAGTCACTCACCTCTGCTTCTCTGCCCATCTGCAACCTTCTTTTCTCCTCACATGTTCCTATCCATGGCTGCTCCAGCATGGGACTCTCAGAGCCCTCCTCCCCTCAAAGATGCCATCTTTAGGTTCAATGCTAACAAGCCCCAAAGAAAAAAAGTATATTGGCTCAAATTGTTGTGTATCCATTGGCCATCTAACAGTCACATTCAGAAGTGGAGTCATCTGTTCACTTAGTAAGGACTATGGGAGTGGCCTTCTGAGAGTGGGTATAGACCAGTTCTCTAAAAAACAGTCTGCCAGCAGTTTGGGAGGCCAAGGCAGAAGGATTACTTGCCCCCAAGAGTTTGAGATCAGCCTAGGCAATGTAGCAAGTACTCATCTCTACAAAAAAAGTCAAAAAATTAGCCAGGATTGGTGGTGTGTGCTTGCAGTCCCAGCTACTCAGGAGGCTGAAGAGGGAGGATTGCTTGAGCCTAGGAGTTCAAGGCTGGGGTGTGCCATGGTCATGCCACTGCCCTCCAGTCTAAACAACAGAGTGAAACCTCTCAACTCAAAAAGGGAGGGAGGAAGGAAGGAAGGAAGGAAGAAAAAGACCCAAGGAGTAGACTGTGGCATCACCACTTTGTGGAGGAGCCATAAAATAGTGACCATCATAGTCTGGTCATCATGTCCCTGCATCAGTGGTACTTCCATATCAAACCCAAAACTTCAGATTAAGCAAACTCATTGTAAAAGTGATTTCTGCACACCATATCAACCTGTTTCCTGGAATATTAGCCCCTACCACCCACCCCTTCGCCCTTATCTAAATCCTTCTCCTCATTCAAGAGTGGAGAATGGGTGTGAGCTGATATCCCTGAGCATGTTAAAAATGGTTGCTGTATTTTTTTTATCCTATGGAGTCTCTTAGGCCTCAGGACCCAACATAGTTCTAGGCTGTCCCCATAAATCTAGGATTGGCATTCCCATACCACCATTCTTCTAGGGCGGCCTGGAGCTGACATACCATGCTCAACACCTGCTGTCTCTTGAACCCCTTATAATGGGCATTAAGATTAAATGGCCCACTCATTGCTCCTTTCAGTTTAAGAAGGTGTGACCCCCTGACATTTGTTAGTGAACTCGTTTTTCCATGCTTTTCTATGCCACCAGAGGGTGTTGGCTGTCCTTACTAAGTTTCTCCCACATTTCCTACCTCCTAGGAGGGTCAAGTCTTGGTTGAACTGATTCATGGGCTTCGAAATGTAGACTTGTGAAATGAGTGGTAGGACATTAAAAAAAAAAACAGAAAACTCTTGGCCGGAGTGGTCTTAGGGTTTATGAAAAGAGGTGTGTTCTCTCAGCGGCAGGGTGAAAGGGAAATGGAGGGCAGTGAATACAAAGATTATTATAGTCTACTGTGCTTCCCTCTAGCAATGTGTAAGGAGTTTCAGGAGATAACTGGAGAGATTTTGAAACCATTTATTTGTTTCTTTGACCATGGCATTCCTTTGAGCCTGGACCACATGAGCCACCACTTCTGTAAGCTTACATATTTCATCTCGAGGTGAAGTCCCTCCCAGAAAGTTGATTGCTCCATCCTGGTTGTCACCTACAATATGATCTTTTGGATGATCTCTCTGATTCAGTCCTAGCACCCAGTCAGAGCAGAACATGAGTTTAGGCAACATTCCCCCCATCCCATCCCTGTGCTGAAGGACCCCAGGGTCTCTACAGAGATCCTTCCTTCAGCCAGCAGCCTCTGCCAGGTGGCTGAATTCTCATAATCTAACCAGAAGATTCAATCCAAGCATCCCTCAGTTCCTTTGGGGTTTTAATAACACAAACAAATAAGTGGTACTAAATTCATCCTAAAAAATTTCTTAAGCAGGCTGGGCATGGTGACTTATGCCTATAATCCCAGCACTTTGGGCAGAAGTATTGCTTGAGCCCAGGAGTCTGAGACCAGACTAGGCAATTCAGTGAGAACTCGTCTCTATAAAAACAAATTAGCTGAGCATGGTGGCTTACAACTGTAGTCCCAGCTACTTAGGAGACTGAGGTAGAAGGATTGCCTGAGACCAGGAGTTAGAGGCTGCAGTGGGCCATGATCCTCCCACTGCACTCCAACCTAGGTGACAGAGTGATACTCCAACTCAAAAAAATATATAGACAAACTGTGGCATCTGAGAATAGCATACTTACAGGACAACAGTACAGTATATGGATCAGGAAGGTGGCAGAAAGCTTGGGCACAGAGGTAGGGAAAAGGAGAAAGAAAAGAAAAGCTAAAGTGTCATGAGCTATTATCTTTGGATTTAGATCAGACAAATGAGCAATGCATATGCCAAGTACATGCCCACTTGGTGTGTCTACACTGGAATCTAAGAGTAGCTACTTAAATATCCCATTCATCTAAGGAATACTGCCTAGAATACTAGACCCAGTCCACTCATGAAATATTTTAGTAGAAGCCTCCTCTTATTCAGGTTTAACATATACATTTTACTTCAGAAGTTTGTTACAAAGTCAGGTCCTAGACACAGGCCCACTCCTGCATTTGAGGGCTTGAAGCAAGAGAACAAATGTCAGCCCATAAACCACAGTCTAAATATTCAAGAGGCAAAAATCCACGCCCCCAAAATAAATAAAATACATTCTGTCTTTTTACCTTTAAGAATATACCCTGTGGCCAGGTGCAGTGTCTCACGCCTATAATCCCAGCACTTTGGGAGGCTGAGGCGGGAGGATTGTTTGAATCCATGAGTTCAAGACCAGCCTGTGCAACATAGAGACTTCAGCTCCACAAAAAAATCAAAAAATTAGTTAGGCATGCTGGTTCGTGTCTGTAGTTCCAGCTACTCTAGAGGCTGAGGCCAAGGATCACCAGGGCCCGAAAAGTCAAGGCTATGGTGAGCCATGATCATGCCACTGCACTCCAGCCTAAGCAACAGAGTAAGACCCCAACCCCCCTTTATTCCCCCCAAAATATACACACACAAATATATACATATATATATCTTGTAATTATGTATATGCATGTATATATAAAAAGCAAGGTTTTATATATCTATATACACATATTTGTTTATATATCTTGCATATCTGTCTTGCTTTACATACAATCTTGCTATGTTCATATATAAATATATGACACTTTCACTCATGACACTTTAGCTTTTCTTGTATTTCCCTTTTCCCCACCAATCCTCTGTGTCCAAATGTATAAATACACACATGCACATTTATATATATAGTTTTATATTCACACATGCACACACACACAAATATCTTACTTTATATATATAAAATCTGACTGTGGTTATATGACTGAAAGTCAGCAAAACATTAAAGATGACTGAATTTAATTTTCATTGCACATGTCTGGGTGTTCTGTTGATAATCCAGTGTTGTTTGGGTGAGTAATAAAATTAAAACATACATTATTTTAAAGTATTATATATGTATTTCATAAAATGTATTTTTCCTACTCTCATTCCAGCATAATTACGAATTGTATTATCAGTCAATATTTTCACATAATATGTTTTTTATTGAAAGTCATGTCAAATGAGACAATGTTTTTGTCATCATAATTCTTAGATAGTTCTTTTTAAAAAATTAATTCCAATTTAAACTGCTCTGCTGAAATAGTACCTTATTCTGTTTTTTGTTGCTTATAACAGAATACTTGAAACAAGTAGCTTATAAAGGAAAAGCATTTGCTTCTTACAATTCTGGAGGCTTGAAAGTCCAAGGCCAAGGGAACATCTGCTGAAAGCCATCTTGATGGAGAGGACTCTCTTCAGAGTCCTGAGGCATCACAGGGCTTGACCAGGGATCAGAGCATACTCAACTCTTCTTATAAAGCCACCAGTTCCCCTCCCATGATAAACCATTAATTCATTAACCCATTCATCCCCTAATCCATGAATGAATTAATCTATTCTTGAGGCAGAGCCCTCACGATCCAGTAGTCACCTCTTACAAGCCCCACCTCTCAATACTGCCACATTGGAGATTACATTTCAACATGAGTTTTGGAAGGGACAGATATTTAAACCGTAGCATTCTGCAATAGGTCCCCAAAATGTATGTCCTTCTCACATACAAATACATGCAATCTATCCCCATATCCTTAAAGCTTTCATTCCTTCCAGCATCAACTCAAAAGACCAATATCTAACATCTAATCTGTGATCCTGTGATATCAAAACAAGTCGTCTACTTACAAGCATGGGGTATATGTTTGTTGATGAAAATACCGAACTCTGTAAAATATTTAAAGAGGTTTATTATTAGACAAATGTGAGTAACCTAGGCCCATGGCACAGTCCCAAGAGATCCTGAGAACATGTACCCAAAATAGTTGCATTTCGACTTGGCTTCATACATTTTTAGGGAGACACAAGCAAGAGAACAAATGTCAGCCCATAAACCACAGTCTAAATATTCAAGAGGCAAAATTCACACCCCCAAAATAATAAAATACAAAAAGTATTTTAGGCAAAAAGTCAATGGGTGTGAAATTTACATTGGTTGGCCCTAGAAAGGTGGGAAATCTCCAAGGGTGTGTTGGGGGTTGTTGGTCATTGGTGGATTCAAAGATTTTCTGATTGGCAATTGGCAGAAAGAGTTAAGCTCCGTCTAAAGAATTTGAAATCTATCAAAGAAATACTGAGTTAACATGGGGGGTGGGGTTGAGGAAACCAAGGTTCTTGATACATAGATGAAGACTCGAAGTAGAAGCTTCAGAGAAAATAGGTGGTAAATGTACTAAAAGGTATCAGCTCCTCCGGGAGTCTCCAGGAAGGGGATTCTAGACAGATGCAAATTTCCCCAAGGGAAAGCTTTACAGGGTCACTCCAAAATATATCGAATGAACATATTTTGGGTAAAATATTTTTGTTTCTTTTAGGGCCTGCTGCCTGTCATGTGATGCTGTACCAGAGTCAGGTTGGAATTTGGTATCTTGTTGCCACAGAGTCTGTTTTGCCAGTCTTATGATCTCTAGTTTAATGTTAATTCTGATTAGTTGTGCCTAAAACTCCACAAGGGAGGGGTATAATGAGACGTGTCCAGCCTCCTTTTCCATCATGGTCTGGAATGTAGTTTTTCAGGTTTCCCTTGGCCCAGAGGGGGTTCATTTAGTCTGTTGGAGGGGGGTGGTCTTAAAATTTTATTTTTAGTTTACACATTTCCATTTCAAAAGGGAGAAATCAACCAGAAGAAAGGGGTAAACTTCCTTTTTGGCCCCCAGCAAGTTCAAAACCCAAGAGAGCAGACAACCGGTCTTAAATCTCCAGAATAATCTCTTCTGGCTCCATGTCTGGCATCCCGTGCACGCTGATGCAGGGCTCCTCCCCATCCCCCAAGGTGTCAAGCAAGGGGTCTTACCTCTAAGGCTTGAATGGGCTCCGTCCACCCAGCTCTCCCAGGCTGGTGTTGCATGCTGGTAGTTCTACAGTTCTGACATCTCAGTAATGGTCCCACTCTACTAGGCATTTCCCTAGTGGGCTCTCTGCAGTGACTCCGTCCCTGCAATGAGTCTCTGCCTGGACCCCCAGGCTTTCCATGACATCCTTTGAAATCTGGGTGAAAGCTACCAAGCCTCCAAAACTCCTGATTTCTGCAAGCCTCATGGGCTTCTACCTTCTAGAGCTGGAGCACAAAACCACACCTGGAGCTGCTTGGGCTGGGGCAGACAAAAAGCCCTGGACAGGAGTATAGGAACAGAGCCCCAAGGTGGCCATGGGCAGCGAGGCCTTGGAGAGCACTGTGGGCTGTCCCCTGAAAACACTCTACCCTCCTAGGCCTCTGGACCTGTGGTAGGAGGGGCAGCCTGGACATCTCTGAAATGCCTTCTGGATCATTCTCCCATTGTCTTGAGGAATAGCACCGGACTCCCTTCTCTCCATGCTAACCTCTTTAGTTGAATGTCTCTGGGCTATAGCCTCGGGTTTCTTATCCTGAATGTGCTGTTTCATTCTCTACCACACAGCCAGCCTGCGAATTTTTGAAATTTTTTCTGTTTCTCTTCTCTCTAGCAGTTCTACCAATCACATAGCAGCTCGTCACTTTGCTGCTTAGAACCGTTTTCTGCCAGATATGTTCACCCATTGCTCTTAAATTTGGCCTTCCACAAAACTCCCAGGCATCAACACAGTGCAGCCAAGTTCTTTGCCAATTTAAACGAGGATGGCCTTTATTCCAGCTTCCAATACCTTGTTCCTCAGTTCTATCTGAAACCTCATCAGAATGGCCAAATTGACCAGCATTCTGGTCACCACCACTTCACCCATCACTAAGTAGTGCCAAACTTTCCAAACTTGTCCTCTAAGCCCTCACCAAAATCTAGGCTTTTTCTCGCTTGCTCCTCCAGACTTTTCCAGCCTCTGCCCATGACCCAGTTCCAAAGGGGCTTCCATATTTCCAGGTATTTGTTATAGCAGCATCCCACCTTTCAGCACCAATTTTCTGTATTCATTCATTTTCTGTTGCTTATAACAGGATGCCCGAAACTGGGTAATTTACAAGCAAAATAAATTTCTTTTTTACAGTTAAGGAGGCTGAGACATCCAGGATTGAGGGGCTGCCTCTGGTGAGACTTCTTGTGAGCCTTCTGGTGGAGGCTTTCTGCAGAGTCCCCAGGCAGCGTAGGACATCACATGGGGAGGGGCTGAGCTTGCTAACATGCCCACTCAGGTCTCTTTCTTGTCTTACAAAGCCACCGATTCCCCTCCCATGATAATCCATTAATCCACCAACCCATTAATCCATTAATGGATTAATCTATTCCTAAGGACAGCCCTCATGATTCAATCACCTCTTAAAAGCCCCATCTCAGTGCCACCACACTGGAGGATAAATCTAATCATGAGTTTGGGAGGGAGGGGACAAATATTCAAACCATAGCAGACGGTAGCAACCGAGATTGTCAATGAAAGTAGTGAAGCAATTCTTAGGTTCAAAAAAGGACTATAAATTTTACGTACATGTTCAAACAGTGCCATGGGGCTGCATAGGATGAATTATTTTCTCAGAAAATGTTAAATATGACCAGCTGGTCATGGTGGCTCACATCTATAATCCTAACACTTTGGGAGGGCAAAGTGGAAGGATTGCTTGAGCCCAGGAGTTTGAGATCAGCCTGGGCAGCATAGCAAAACCTCATCTCAGTTAAAAAAAAAAAATTAACTGGGTGTGGTATTTCAGCTGCTCTGGAGTTTGAGGTGAAAGGATCTCCTGCCACTGCACTCCAGCCTGGGTGACAGAGTGAGGTTCCAACTCAAAAAAAAAATAAAAACAAAAAAACGATCAGCCAGGCTCGTTGACTCAGTCTGTAATCCCAGTACTTTGGGAGGCCGAGGCGAGTGGATTGCCTGAGCCTGTGGGTTCGAGACCAGCCCGGGGAACTTGGTGAGACCTCGTCTCTACAATAAATAAAAAATTAGCCGGCCACAGTAGCGCATGCTTGTAGTTCCAGCTACTTGGAAGGCTGAGGCAGAAGGATCGCTGGAGTACAGCAGTTCAACGCTGGGGTGGCCATGAGTGTACCACTGCACTCAAGCCTGGGCGACTCCAACTCAAAAAAAATTATTATAACTTACATTATGGTTTTCACTGACTCTTAAAAAAATTTTTTTTTTCATGGCAAGAGCTCATTATGACTTACTGACTCTTAAAGCAGGATATAGACGCATACAGCAATAATGTTAAGAATCAATACCATACTTCACAGATGTTACATCTACAGTACACACACACAGATACACACACATTTAAGAATAAGGGACATTATTATTTATTATTGCCACATGATCAGGTATGATGTCTGTGATTTTGTGAATGCTGCAATAAGTTTTGAGTTCCACCAGAACCACATATTGCAACTTGTTCATTCTCTTTATGCAAGAATCAATTGTTTTCGAGCCATCTGAGAGGCAGGATTTGACAAGTTAATTAATTTCCCTTTTTGTTTACCAAAAGGATTCAGTAGCTTATACCCTCCCCACCCTCTAGAGCACACCTGCCTCTGTGAGCCTCTAAACTCACTGCTGCCTGGAATGCCAGCACAGCTGCCAGCACATTGCACAGGGGCAAGAGATGGGTGGGAGAGGGATGTTTCCTGGGGCTGAGGGTGCTAGTCACAGAACAGATGTGTAAGATTACAGGTTGTTCTGTGCAAATGCTGAGCTGCAGATTCTGAGAGCAGAATTCAGGGGAATGTTTCAATACATGTATTTTTTAGCATGTCTGTTATTTGTGGAGCTCTCTGAAAACATGGGATCTGGGAGAAGAGACCTAAGAGCTGTATTTGTTTGGGGCACTGGCTGAGAGCTATGTGATACACCCTCTTGTTTTGTTTATATAAAAGTGAGGAGCTGGCCAAGTGTGATGGCTCATGCCTGTAATCCCAGCGATTTGGGAGTCAGAGGCGAGAGGATTGCCTGAGCCCAGGAGTTTGAGAACAGCCTGGGCTACTTGGTGAGACCTTGTCTCTACAATAAACCTAAGAAATCAGCTGGGTGTGGAGGTGTGCACCTGTGGTTCCAGCTACTTGGAAGGCTGAGACAGAAGGATGGCCTGAGCCCAGCAGGTCAAGGTGAGCCGTGATCATGCCGCTGCACTTTAGCCTGGGTAACAGAGTGAGCCTCTGACTAAAAAATAAATAAATAAATAAGTAATAAAGTAAGGAGCTGCCTTGGAGCACTGCTGAGTCTCTCAGTCATCACCAAGGTCACTGAGTGCAAAATGCACAGTGGGGAGAGGCAGAAAGGGCAGGACTCTTGCCCAGCCAGGGAGGAAAGCTTCTGCCTCTTGTCCAGCAGGAGGATGTGTGAGGGACAAGAGGGAGTCCTGAGTGAGAAAACTTCTTCACTTGTTCTCTTGTTAGCATAGAGACAGTGCAACGATAGCAGAGAGAACCTGCCAGAATCTCACTCCTCGTTCTCCTTGCCTTGAGGAAAGGGAAGAGAAGGGCAGAAGGGGTTCTGGGCACTGGAGGGATCATGCGACCCCTTGAACATTCTCCCCCTTGGAGCCCCACACTAGAGTCTTCATCTTGTTCCTTTACTGGCAGCAGGACCTGGAAGGCATTTAAGAAGCAAAAACCTGCTCATGGAGATGAATGGAGCCTTGCAATGGATATCGGTGGAGACTGAGTGCTTTAGCTGGTCCATCAGCACCCTCATGGAGCGATAAAACTCTTCTAGACACAAGGTCTGTAGCATGTTGAAAGGGAAGCTCGTCTTGACTTTCAAGGAGTTTTCAGACAAACGGGGAGGCAGCCACGCAATGAAGACTAATGTGATGTGTGTTTTAGTGTGCAAATATAAAAATGCAGGATACAGAGGGGACCAAAGGAGGAAGTGACCCATCGGAGGACGGCATCAGAGGACATTTATAGAGGAGGTAACTCAGGGCTAAGCCTCGAAGGACAGGTCAGGTACACCAGGGGGCAGAGAAGGCCCCCTGTGACATGCCAGGCGATCTTCTGATTGTAATGATAGATAACAAGCAGGGGCAGGTGACCGGAAACTCTCGCTCCAATATCGCTAAGCACACATGCGAGTGATCAGTCCACCCAGTGGGCAGCTGTGCTTCCCATTTCTCATGGAATTGAATGTCCTACCCCAAATACTCTGTTTTATCAGCATGGTCTGAACAAACATGATCAACGAATAAGATGTGACCTTCACACTGATCTGGAGGATATGTGGCACAGCCTTCTGGCCATAGTGCCTGACCATGGGCCATCAACAACTCCCCAGAGCCTTCTGAATGGTGACTGCTGATCTGTTTGATGCCAGCCTTAGCTCTCAGACAGCTCCTGGCAGTCAGCTAAGGGACTTTCCAGACACTAGCCCCTCGATGACAAGTACAGCCCAGGTGTCTTTATGGGATTGTCTGATAAATGCTCCTTAGAACTAGAAAGTGATTGGGCTTATGGCTTCAGGATTAAGAGCTGGGGAATAAGACTCCATTTGCACACTAGGGAGGGCGTCTATGTCAGGCATCAGATTTCAGACTCAATTTTTGGCAGCCACAGCCCAGAGGGGCTCCTTAAAGAAATCCATGTGCAGTGCCCCCATCCTGCTTCTCCCCACACGAGAGCCGGGGCTTACTTTCCTGCAGCTGGACCCAGCAGAGGTTTCTGAACTCCTGTCTGGGCCGGGAGAGGCACTTCCTGCATTGCCAGCAGAGACTCTGTGAGCCTGAAAAGTTACTAAACTGTGTGAGAACTTCTCTAGAAAGTGAAGAGACATCTGCAAACTAAACTAAAGTGGCAGCCCAACAAGAGATCCAAAATCAGAAAGAAACCATTTCCAGTGGGGGATGCTATATTGGTTTCCTGTTGCTGCTGTACCAAACTGTACAAACTGAGAGGCTTAAAACAATATAGCTGTACAGTCTTGCAGTCCTGGAGGTCAGAAGTCTGAAATGGTGTTGGCAGGGCCAAATTCCATCCAGAGGTTTTGGGGAGAATCCATTTCTTGCCTTTTCCAGCACTTGTGGCTGTCAGCATTCTTTGACTTGCGGCCACATCAACTCTCTTCTTCACGTTGTTGTCTCGTTTCTGTAGTCACATCTCCCCCTGCCTTCCTCTGCCTCTTATAAGGACACTTTTGAGGACATTGAGCCCATCTGGATGATCCAAAATAATCTATTCATCTCAAAATCCTTAATCCCATCCAAAAAGTCTCTTTTGTATAAAGGAACATTCACAGGTTGCAGGGACTAGGCCTTTAGGGGTCCATTCTTCAGTCGACCACAGATACGAAACGTAACTCATTTACTTGTAATCCAAGTTTGATCACATACTCTGCCTTAGCTGCTGGACTTATTCTGATGAAGAATACCAATGTGAATTAGTCTCTACCTTCCAGAGTTTGCAGTCTAGCCAGGGAGATAGTTTCCAGGAGCAGGAACTTCTCAGGAGCCCAGGGGCTGTGGCCAGTCTGCTTATAGCGGGGGTCCTTAGTGTATATGCCCATGACATGAGGGGAGTGTCCGTGTGACACAGGAGCCCAGTTGCCGAATGAATGAATGTATACAGCTTCTCTACCTGCCAACTCAGATGGACTTTGCATACCCTTCTCTCCGCCATTGTCCCTGATGTTTTGAAAGCAGAATCTGAGGCTGGGCTGAGAAGAGCTGAAACTCAACGACGAGGGCAGTCGAGGGATGGGCAAGGAAGAGGTTCACACAAGGTACCCCAGAGAGAACAGGCACAGAGAAATGGCAAAGGAGAAGAAAAGCAGGAAGGCTGGGGTGGAGGAAGGGAAGCCACCCTGTCTTTTTATTTTTATTTTTCGCTTAATAGATTTTATTTTTAGAATGGATCTAGGTGTATAGAAAAGTTGCACATAAAGTATAGAAAATTTTCATACACCCTTTCTCCTGACCTGAAATTTCTCCTATTACTAACATCTTGCATTGACGTGCTATGACTGTTACAATTGATGAACTAACATTGACACTTTGTTACTAACTAAAGTCCATAGGTTACATTAGGGTTCACTCTGTGTTACAAAGGTCTGTGGGTTTTGACAAATGCATAATGACATATGTCCACCATCAGAGTATCATACAGAATAGTTTTACTGCCTGAAAATCCTTTGTGCCCCACCTAGTTTTCCCTCCCTGGCAACCACTGTTTTGCCTTTTTTTTATACTGTCTTTATAGCTTTGTCTTTTCCAGAATGTCATGTAGTTGGAAGCATACAGTATGTGACTCTTCCAGATTGACTTATCTCATTTAGCAATATGCATTTAGGGTTCCTCCATGTCTTTTCATGGCTTGGTAGCTATTTTTTTATTGTCACTGAATAATATTCCATTGTATGGATATAACAGTTTATCTGTTCATCTATTAAAGGATATGTTGGTTGCTTCTGTTGCTTTTGGTTTGGGATAATTATGAATAAGGTTGCAGTAAACATTGTGTGCAGGTTTTTGCATGGGCACATGTTTTCAACTCATTTAGAGTAATACCTGGGAGCTCGACTGCTGGATCGTATGGTACGAGTGTTTGGTTCCGTAAGAAACTGCCAAATTTCCTTCCAAGGTGACTGTATCATTTTGCATTTCCCCAGCAATGAGTAGGAAAATCCTCACCAGTATCTGGTGTTGTCAGTGTTTTGGATTGTAGGCATTCTAATAGATGTGAATGACATCTTATTGTTGTTGTAATTTGTGATTTATTTTTTCTTTCTTTGTGGGGGATAAGGGGAGACAGGATCTTGCTCTGTGACCCAGGTCAAAATGCAATGACATGATCACAGCTTACATTAACCACAAACTCCTTGGCTCAGATGACCCTCATGCCTCGGCCTCCTGAGTAACTGGGAATATAGGTGAGCACCACCACACTCTGCTTCCCCCATAGAAAGAGGGCTTCTGTATTGCCCAGACTGGTCTCAAACTGCTGGCCTCAGGCATTCTCTTGTTTTAGCCTCTCAAGGTGCTGGAATTACAGGCATAAACCACTATGGCTGGTCCAATATGTAGCTCCTTAATGACATGATATTGAGCATTTTTTCATATACTTACTTGCTGTCTATACAGACCCATGCCATGGATATGATTCAGAGATGAAAAGAAGTGGACTATGAATCCCTGAAAAGACCTGGTGGAGTCTTAAATACATATATATTTTCTTTGGTGAGGTGTATGTTCAGATCATTTTCCCATTTTAAAATTGGGTTGTCTGTTTTGCTATTATTGAATTTTAAGAGTTCTTTGCATATTTTGGATACAACTTCTTTATCAGATATATGTTTTACAAATATTTTCTCCCAGTCTGTGCTTGTCTTTTCATTTTTCTAACTACCCACCTTTTAATTTTCTTAGCTAGTGAAAGTTTTCCAAGTGTAGAGTATGAGAATAATTGAAGAGGAGAGAAAGGGAGTTATAAGAGGTGGTGCTGGGGTTATGTATTAGATTCACTTTAATTTCCTTTGAGAGATATAGGAGAAAAATAAAATTTTAAATCTTAACTTTAATATTTTTCCTTTCAATTTGAATGGACCATCCCTTAGAGAGGCCACTGGCTGGGCATACATGCCCCACCAGGGCTGCACATCTATTGCAAAACTGACTCCATTCTTGAATCATGTGTCCATCTTTACCCAGACCGCAAGTGACCTCCTCAATGTCAGGGACTTGCCTTGTATTCTTCACTCCACAGTGCCTGCTCTGTTGGGTGCTTAGTAAGTAAGTGCAGGATGTTGAATGAAGGACAGCTCTAACAAGGGTAAAACCTAAAGTATAATCTTCCCTCTGGTTCCCCTAGTCTGGCCAGAGAAAAGCCCAGAGTCTGGCATTTCCACAGAGCATCCCTCCTCCCTCTCAGCAAGCCCAGTCTACCTCCTAAGTCTACCAAAGTACTGGTCAGTTCATCCTCCACTGTTGGGTCTCCTTAGACCCTCTATCAGCTGGTATCATTGTTTCCCAATTGACCCCACTCAGAGTCACTGAAACTAGAATTAAACGAAATCAGGATCCGAATCCAAATCCAAGAAAGAAAAATGAAATCAAAACATCATACAGAAAGCGTTGAACAGCAGCATGGATGAAAGGGTAAGGGATGGAGGAGAATTTGTGTTTATATACATTGGCATTTTAGGAAAATCAATGAATTTGGAATTAAAAATTCTAAACTCAATCAAAAACTGTCCTTGAGCAAGTTACTCACTCAGACCTCAAATTCGGCATTCGTAAAAAGAGCAGACTGGCCATTTGATTTCCAAAGACCTTTCCCTATCTTATCTTTTCAGAAACAGCAGCAATTTCTGTTTCTTCTAGAAGGTGTTTGCATCATTTTAAAAGAAAGCAAAATACTTGTTTTTCTTGTTTTTGCTAAGCAATTCTTGGAGTTGCCACTAGATGGCAGAATGAGACCACAATGGTGCTGTGACAGGGCCGCTGCCAATCTGTATGCAGCCGAGGCACAGCAAGCTACAGAGCCATCTCCTGCAGGCATCTGATTAATAATAGGGCTGTAATTATCTTTACACAATCCCGATTGCAGCCTGGTTGTAGCCTAGCTGTTAAATTAAACTGCACAAATAAATATGCTGGGCAACTCAGCCTCCCCAGCAGTCCCCATCCTGGGTGGCTCCAAGCTTATTAACATATCAAAACACAAACCCAACCCTCCCAACTCCCTTCATTTTAATAACAAAAGGGGCCCCCTTACATCTCCCCAGCAACCCAATCTGTATTTAAATAGCTCTGTGAAGACTGATAACATTATTACTTTATTTCTCTGAGTCTAGCCCTGGGGATATCGCCAATCTGTTTCCTCAGGAAAGTGGATGGATGTGTTTTATTAGGAAGATGAATCACACACACCCCCATCTAGCTGCCTTAAGCTCATGGCTGGGTGTGGGTTGGGAGGAAAACATGCAGGAAGCTTCTCCTTGAAGACTCCAGAAATCACAGATCAGTTCTGCTGTGTCCCCAGACCAATCAGTTAATGCCTGATGTCTCAATGAATTTGAACCAAAAGAAAGCAAACAAAAAATTAAAAACAAAAAACAAAACCTGACATCAGGATGCACTCTATCCGGGGTGGGGTCATGGGAGCTGTTTGAAGTTATCACCTGCAGGGCCCTGGACACTAAGTCACCTTGTAGTTATTAGATGGAGGACCCTGGGCACTAAGTCATTTTTGGAGTTGAGAGATTCCCAGGGAGCGTCTCACACCAGGTTCCAGGCCTGCTGAGTGCCCTTAATTTATTTTGCAAAATGTCATGTGCACAAGCACAACTGAAGAGAGCATCCATTGTTTTCATCAGACTCTTAAACCTTAAGAGCCACCCTTCAGTCTCTTGCAATCTGTCCCTGCATTTAAAGAAGAGGAACCAAAGTCCAGGAAAGAGGAGGGGTTGCCCCAGGGTCCCAGACAGAGTCTTCTGCAGGTGGGACAAGGACTCTCTGGGTCTCCTGCTTCCACTATATCTGATAACCTCTCACTTGACTTCCCCGGGCCTCAGTTTCCCCTCAGAAACTAAAGAACCCCCCATCACTATCACATTTTCTGAACCTAGTACCGTGCCTGGTGCAGAGCCGGTATGCAATGGGCAGCAGAGTAAGTGAGGAAAAGCAGGAGAAACTGCAAAGCAGCTGCTTAGATCACAGAGAGTCTGATCCCCACCGGGGTCCGGGGGGAGGAGGCATGGGGCAGTCTCCTGGTATTCCTGAGGCTCACAGGCCGCACAACCCTTGAGTCGGCACTGTGGGAGATTTAAGGGTGCACCAACTGGGCGCCTCAACCCTGCATCTGCCAATAGCTGTCTTTCTCCTATCCACTCTGGTTCCGAAATGGGGACGGGTCTGAGCACAGAGGAGACAGGGCATGAGGATGGAGAGGGGCAGAGCTGAAGGCGGACGGGTTTTGGTTTGCGCTGGGCCCCAGGCAGGCTGTAACAGAAGCCAGTTGTCTGCTCCTCAGGCAAGTAACAGTCTGATTCAGACAACAACCCCCACCAGTGAGGACTCTGTGGTAGGGGAGGGTTCCATGAAGAGGGCCGTGTGAAGCCCTGGGAGTGGCCCAGATCTGTGCACGGAAACAGGTGCCATGGTGAGACCACAGAAAAGCTTCATTGCAGTAGTGAGAATCATGTGAGAGACCCCCTGGGCCCACAGGTGTGGAAGATGGGCCTTCTCCCTCTGTCCGAGGACCCCACCCACACATCTGTGTGCTCCCCGGAGGCCTCTCTTTCCTACTCCCTGAAGGCACTGGCACCCAGAGAAGGAGGGGGGCTGTGTTTTCCTGGGATGGGAGAAGGGAGAGCAGGAGTCCTGGAGCAGGACAGAAAGGCTTTCCAGGAGGAAGAGCTTCCTCCACCTTCCCGCCAGAGTTCCAGGGTGACTTCGTGCTGGCAGCCCAACCCAAGTCTCTCTCGGGTCACTCTATTTCCCCTCCCCACTCACCTGCCCAAGAGGTAAAGGAAGAAGGGGAAAGCAAGGAGAATGGGAGCCCCTCCCCACATCCTCAGCCATGGAGGGGCAAGGCTGAGCCCCAGGCCCTGCGAACCACTAAGGCCGCTTGGCCTTTTTTCCCTTGCACAGCGGGATGGAGAGACGCCTTGGTGGCACTGGGACTGTTGTCACACAGGGCTTCAGCTTCTTCCCACTAGAGCTTCTCCGAGGCTCATGCATTTATGCATTCCACAAATATTAATTAAAAGTCTATTGTGTGCAGAGTATTACACTAATCACTGAAGAGGCACACGAAGGAAGAAAAGGACATCACAAAGCCTTCTGTTTATCATCCTTGAGTCCTAGAGCCGGAAGGCAGCTCAGAGATGACAAGGCAATTCCTGCTTCTCACAGGGCCCAGAAGGTGGAAGGGATCCACGGTGGCATCCCGCTGTCTCCTTTTATAGATGGGAGACAGAGACCAGGACAGGCAGTTTCCGGCCATTTCCCACCCCACCTGCAGGGACTGCACGGTATCCCCTTACAGAGTCTAAGCCTGAGGCCGCAGGGATTCTGTGAACTGCCAGAGACCCTGCACTGAGAGGCCTGGAGTTTGGGGTCCAGAATTCCAGAGCTCCAGATCCTAGAAGTTGGTGGCTTGAGTGGTTAACCAAGATGAGTGCCCAAGCAAAACTGCAGGGAAGCAGGTACCAGGCAAGGGAGCTACGGAGGCAGGTGGTAGGACGACAAGAGATGGGAGAGGTGTCCATGGAGCGTGGCTGTCGGAAGGATGGGCTTTGCAGTTAGACAGGGTGGGTTCAAAGCCCAACTTCCTTGCTTTCTAGGCATACGTGCTCTGGCAAGATGCTTAACCTTCCTGAGCCTCCACTTTCTTATCTTGGAAATGAGAGTAATGCTGACACCTTCCCCTAAGGTTGTCAAGAGCCACCTGAGAACACAGAATGTCTGGCTCTACTAAACATTCAATAGGCATTGGCTTCTTCCACTAAAATCAAAGTGACGTGAAGATGCGGGGTTGATGTCAGGGAACAGGGTTGAGGCAAGACCCACCTGTCAGAGGCTGGCATCAGTCACCACAGGGGGAGTATCCTAAGGACCCTGGAGTCATGGGGTGGGGGGAAGTTTAGTCAGAGCTCTGCCACTGCCTAGGGCTTTGGGCTTGAGGAAGTCACTCCCTCCCTGAACCTCATTTTCTTCTTTCTTCAGTTTTGTTTTTTTTTTTTTTTTTTTGTAGAGATGAGGTCTTTATGTTGCCTAGGCTGGTCTCAAACTCCTGGGCTTAAGCAATCCTCCCACTTTGGCCTCTCAAAATGCTGGGATTACAGATGTGAGCCACCATGCCAGGCACTTTCTTCATCTTTAAGTGAGGACTTGGCCCAAATGCTCACTTGGTACCCTTTCAAATCACGTATTCTATGAGGTGCACAGGGAGAAAATTGGAAGTTAGGGAGAATCTGGGAGGGATGTCACGTCCCAACAGCAGCAGCAGGAAGCAGGAGTGGCATGATCCTTGTCCCGTCCAGAGATAAAAGGAGCAAATTGTGAACAGGGGCTCTCCAGATCGAGGCAAAGTGCAGGAAGGATGCACAGACAGAACGGCAGGACTGCAAAAGGGCAGGTGTTGGGGTCATGTGCCCTGTGGGAGAGCAGAGGGCCAGTCAGAGCAAAACTTTATACCTGTAAAACAATCTACAAAGCACATCCACATTCATGGATTCATGGATTCTACACGTGGACCTCTCAAGACTGGCCGAGCAGGGGTTATTTTGCCTGTTTCGCAGAGGAGGACATCATTGTCAAGTCGGTATGTTGTCTCTGTTTTCATTCATCTTAAAGCATTTTTCTAATTTCCTTTGTGCTTTTTTTCATCCACTGGTTATTCGAATGGTGGTGTGTTGTTTGCTTTCTACATATTTGTAAACTTCCCAAATTTATTTCTGTTATTAATTTATAATTCCCTCTGTTGTGACCATACTTTGTATAATTCCAATCCAATCTTTTTAAATTTCTCAAGGCTTATTTCATGGCCTAGCTATTGAGAGCGTTCTATGATAAAACATTGAGAAAAATGTATTCTGCTGTCACTGAGTGCTCTGTAGAGGTCTGCTAAGTCTAATTTGTGTCTACGGTGGTTCAAGTCTTCAATTTCCTTGTCAGTCTTCTGTTGAGTTCTAGCTATCATTGAAAGTGTGATGTTAAAGTCTCCATTATTGTTGGTGAATTATCTATTTCTTCCTTCAGTGTGGTCAGATTGTTTTCTAAATTGCAGAGCTTTGTTGGTAGGTGTGTATATTTTTATACTTGTTGTTAGGTCCAGGTCTGTAGGCCAGTGCCATGGGAATAAAGCAAAAAATTGCAAAAGTAGAGACGAAGAAAAAGTTTGTTATCCACTTTCTATAAAGAGAAAGGGGCCGAATACTCAAAGGCAAGCATGGCAGCAAATGCTTGAGGTTGAAAGCTCTTAAAGCTTTGTTTGGGTGGGGTTTGGGGGAAGGCAAGTATTCACAGAAACTTATGTCATGGTGATGGGGCCTGTTTCTCATATCTCTGACAACTGGATAGATGGGTGGGTCAGTCACTGGGTTAATCACATAGAGAGGAGGGCTGGGCTGGTAGTTAGAAGACAAATTCTTGAAAGATGTTGATCGCAGTGTCTTATGACTCACCCAGAGTTCCGAGAAAGGATTACCATCATGTATGAGCTCAAGGAGACCAGAGAAACTCCATTTTGGCCTCTGTTCTTTCAATTGCTATGACTTACTAATATGTTGACCATTTCATCATTGTAACATGACATTTTACAGTGATCACATTTATTGTCTTAAAGTCTATTTTGTCAGATATTTGCATAGTCACTCCAATTTTCTTATACCTGCTTAATATATCTTTTCTTGTTTTTCAAAAAATCTTCACAACATGTGTATCTTTAAGTCTAAAATGTGTCTCCTATAGACAGCATATAGCTGGATCTTGTTTTTTTATTCAGTCTTTTTTTTTTAACTTCCACCTCTTGCTTGATTGGGTTGTTTAATCCATTTTTGGTTAATATTATTATTTATATAAATGAATTTACATCTGCCATTCTTTAAATTTTTAATTTGGGGGGGGCAGAGTCTCACTTTGTCACTCATGTTTGAGTGCAGTGGCACAATCACAGCTAACCACAGCCTCAACCTCGTGAGCTCAGTCAATCCTTCTACCCCAGCCTCCCAAGTAGCTGGGACTACAGGCAATCCTCCCACCTTGGCCTCCTAAAGTGCTGGGATTGCAGGCATGAGCCACCCCACTTGGCCCATTTTAATTTTGTTATCCAAATGTGTCATGTCTTTTTTATTATTCTATTCTCCTTTACTGCTTTCTTTTGCATTAGGTGAATATTTACTAGAGTAGCATTTTAATTTCTTTTTTTTTTTTTGAGTTGGAGTCTCACTCTGTCGCCTAGACTGGAGTGCAGGGGCCGCTCCCAGCCACAGTAGCCTCAACCTGCTGGGCTCCGGCGATCCTTCCACCTCAGCCTTCCGAGTACCCGGAATTACAGGCGCGCACTATCACACCCAGCTGATTTTTGATTTATTGCAGAGATGCGGTCTCGCCAAGTTGCCCATGTGGGTCTCGAACCCGCGGGCTCAGGCAATCCACTCACCTCAGTCTCCCAAAGGTGCGGGATTACAGGCTGAGCATTTTAATTTCTTTAATTCTTAGATATATTTTGACTTACTTTCTTATTGATCACTCTAGGACTTACCATATACATCTTAGATTATCAGGATCAACTTCACATTTGTTCTAACTTAATTTCAGTGATATATAAAAATACTACTCATATAGCTGTATTTCTTCTTCATCCCTTTTGTGCTATTATTGTTATTACATCTAAGTATGCTACAAACCCAACAATACATTGTTATAGTTATTACTGTATTTAATTTTATGGCTACTAAAAAAGCTGAAAGAAAAATAAGAATATATTTATAGAGTTTGCTATATTTACCTTCTTGTCACTTTTGGTTCTCTTCATTTGTTTCTGCTAATTCAAGTTACCATCTGGTGTCATTTCTTTATTCCAAGACAACTTTACTCCTGTCTACCTCCTGTGTGTGGTTATTGTCAAATATATTATGTTTCTGTATATTATGGGCCCACAAAATAATCGTGTGTGTGTGTGTGTGTGTAGTTTGATACAATTTGTTTTTAAATCATTTAAGAGGAAAAAAAGGAAAAGAGATATGCATATTATATTTTATTTTATAATTATATAGTCATCTTTATTGCTGTTGTGTGTGTGTTTGTGTGTGTGTGTGTGTGTGTGTGTGTGTGTGTGTGTGTTTAATGTGGATTTAATTTTTCATCTGGATTTATTTACTTTCAACATGAAGCATGTCCTTTAGTATTTTTCTTAAGGGAAGTCCAGCAATGAATTCTCTCAATTGTTATTTATCTGAAAATGCCTTTATTTCACTCTCCTTTTTTAAAGATAGTTTTTCTGGATATATGATTCTTGGTTTAAAATGTCTTGTTTAGTTTTGCTTTTCTTTCTGCACTTTGAATATGTCATCCCACTGCTTTCTGACCTCCACTGTTTCTGGTGAAAATTCAGCTGTTGATCTTATTGGGTTTCCCTTTTATGTGATGAGTCTTTTTTCTCTTTCTGCTTTCAAGATTTTCTCTTTATGTTTGACTTTCAGCATTGTTACTATGATGTATCTAGGTGTGGATCTCTTTGCATTTATCCTATTTAGAGTTTGTTGAGCTTCTTGGATATATACATTAATATTTTTCAGTACATTTAGGATTTTTTTTTAGCCATTTCTTGGAATATTTTCTGCTCCCGTCTCTTCCTATGAAGCATATATTGGTGCACTTAAAAGTATCCCACATTTTTCTGAGCCTCTGCTAATTTTTCTTCATTCTATTTTTTCTCTGTTCTTTGGATTGCATAGATATTTATTGATCTATCCTCAAATTCACCGATTCTTCTACCCATTCAAATCTACAGCTGAGCCCTGCTAATGATGTTTCATTTTGGTTGATTTAGTTTTCAGCTCCAGAATTTTCATTAGGTTCTTTTAAAATATAATTTCTACCTGTTTTTTATATATTCCATTTGATGAGATATTTCTTTACTTATTTAAGCACAGTTTCCTTTAGTTCTTTGAACATATGTATAATGGCTACTTTGAAGTCTTTGTCTGTTAAATCTGACATCTGGTTCCCTTCACAGTTTTGTTGCCTGCTTTATTTTCCTTGTATATGGATCACACATTTTTCTTTTTTTTTTTTTTTTTTTGCAAATATTAAAATTTTTGTTGAAATTGAATGCTTTAGGTAATATATTGTAGCAAATCTGCGTACTGAATGCCCTCTCCAACTCCAGATTTTGTTTTTGTTGTTTTATTTACTTGTCTTGTGACTTAGTTAGGATATTTTAGTTAAGTTTATTCCCCTTCAATGTTAAATCTTTGGTGTTGTTTCCTCCTCAGTGAACCGTCACCCTGGCGTGGCAGTCCTTTTAGCAAAGTTCGCTGTGAATGCCCCTTTACCTAATCTCTTTGTCAAGCTGTCTTCCTGATTTGGTATCACACCCAGTCTTTAAGCTCTGCTCATTATGGGCTGTTTGCTTTATTGTTTTCAACAATGCCTCGGGGGCATAAACTGCTCAGTAGTGTGATCCAATTAAATTCAGGAAGGAGTTGTGTTTTGAGGCCAGTCTTTGAGGTTTGCTCTGACCCCAGGAGAGCATTTCTTAGCTGTGCCTTTCCCTAATTCTCTCTGGTGAGCTAATTGGACTATGGTTCAGCTCATTGCTCTTAATAAGAGGAATTATTGTTTTCCAATACACCCTTAGACTTGAACTTGCCTGTGCTCTGTTTCAAATAAAGTCAGTTCTTTTGAGGGGAGCTTTGGAACTCTCTTCTCTTATAGACTGCTTCTCCCTTAGGCAAAATCTCTGAGCTACTACTCTGGGCAGTAGGCGGAGTGATAGTCTCAGGTCTTCTTAGGTTGCTTCTCCCAACATGGATACTTTGTACTACAAATGAGCTGGGGGTAGGGTGATTGGGGCTCCAGTAGTCTCAGTCTGCTGTACCTGGGGCAAAAACTCTGTTCTGTGGGCAGAAGATATCTCTATATCATCTTTACCTACATTGTACCTACATTATATAGTTTCATATATAATGGAGAGAGAGAGAGATTGACTAAGGAATTGGTTTATGTGATTATGGAGGCTGGCAAGTCCAAAATCTGCAGAGTGGGCAAGTAGGCTGGAGACCCAGGGCAGGGGAGAGCTGATGTTCCAGTTCAAGTCTAAAGGTCATCAGGTTAAAGACCCAGGAAAGAGCTGATGTTGTGGTTTAAATCCAAAGACTTGCTGGGAGTTCTCTCTGGCTTAGAGGTGGTTGACCTTTTATTCTATTCAAGCCTTCAAGGAATTGGAGGAGGTCCACCTACATTATGAAGGGAAATCTGTTTTCCTCAAAGTCCGCCAATTTAAATGTTAATATCATCCAAAAATACCCTCATAAAAACAGCCAGAATAATGCCTGAACACGTATCTCGGCACCATAGCCCATCCAACTTGACACATAAAATTAACCATCACCTGGGGCAACCCCTGCTTGGGAGTTGAGGAGAGAGGGAGCCCTGTCTTCTTAGCCACACCCACCCAGAGTGAAGCTCTCATTAAGTTGAACTGCAGTGTAGGGTGGAAGATAGGAAGCCAGCTGTGGCTTAAATGGTATAGACCCTCACTCTGGTTATCACATTTGATTAATTTTTGTGAATGTTTTTCTATTGCTGTATGTTCTTGGAAAAAAATTCTAGAGACTTTAAATGGTTTCTTTTATTTATTTATTTATTTATTTATTTTTGAGTTGGAGTCTCAAAAGTACTCAGTCTGTTACCCAGGCTGGAGTACAGTGGCACACTAATGGCCACCCCAGCTTCAACCTGCTGGGCTCCAGTGAGCCTTCCATCTCAGACTTCCAAGTAGCTAGAACTACAGGCACACGCTACCATGTCTGGCTATTTTTTTTTTTTAACTGTAGAGATGTAGTCTCACCAAGTTGCCCAAGTTGGTCTCAAACCTGCGGGCTCAGGCAATCCACTCACCTTGGTCTCCCAAAGTGCTGGGATTACAGGCTGAGCCACCAAGCCCAGCCTTGATTTTTTAAAAAATAGTTTCACCAGTTTTGCTTGTTTTGTTTGGGGGTAAATCCACAGAGGTATTTTTGTTTGTTTGTTTTTGTGCTTTTAATGTCAGGATGAGATTTCTGTGTCCAAGGTTCTTTTCAAGAGCAGGAACAGCTTTGTAGCTGCACCATCAGGAAGAAAATGAGTGAATGAGGTAAGAGCTAGAAAGTGCATGCTAGTAGCAAGAGACTGGCAAGTTAGTAGGATTTGCCAACAGGAGCTAGAAAAATGTGTACAATTGTGTTTTCGTCAGAAAGCTGCTAAGAAACAGGGAGCACAGGCATCAATGCTGTATTCATCCCAGACCCAGAGAGCCAGCAGAATTCAGCATGGTCCACGCCAGCCTGCATTCAAGTAAGGTGTATGTAGCAGGGATGTGAGGGAATGGTGGCCAGTGTGGATCACCACCTGGTCAGAAGCAATTTCCAGTGCTTCAGTTATGACCCATGAACACCAGACTCCATTATGCCTGGGACGGCTATGTTCTAGGCCACGATACCCATTTCCCAGATGCCCAACTCCAAGGTGTGTTTCACATGAAATCTCAACCTGTGGGCTGGAGTTGTTTCCTGCATTGTTCCGTTATTTTGCCATCTATCTGCCCAATGGATCTCGATTGAGGTTTACTCTGTGTAGTCACATCATAGAAGACACTAAGTTAAGTATGACTGTCATTCACGCCTCCACTATAGGAGTTCAAGATGTCCACAGGCCAGTTCCAATACCCTATGATAAGGAGAGGGAGAGAGAACACTGTGCTTACCCAGTCAGGGAGCCAGGAACCAAAAAACTCTGCTTCTGAGGATAAGCAGAAGTCGGCCAGCCAGCTTTGAACAAGAAGGGGGGTGAATGGCCTTCAAGAACGTGGGGATAGCCCATGATTAGAGAAGCACAGCAACCATGGTACAGTGGGGTGGGGGGAAAAGGGGCTCTGAGAATGCCCCTCTTCCCCCTCACCCCATGGCTGGAGCACAGGAAGCAAGTGGGAGTGCACAGGAATGAGGCTATGATAGTACAGCAGATGGGTCAAGTTCCATTCTGAACACCCAGAACAATCTAGTCAGAAAATGGCCTTCACTCCTTTTCTCCCGTGCTCAGGCAAGAACTGTGTTTAGGCTCTACTTCTCCCAGAGTCCCTTGTGATCAGCTGGTACCTCACTGTTTAGTCAGGCCTAGTCTTCTGACCATTGGCCCTTCCTCATGGTGGGGATGACAGCCATGATGCTACCCCTCATTCCATGACTCCAACCAGCTTCCCCTCCCCACCGCCAGACCACCCAACTACAGATTCTCAGCTCAGCTCAGCTCTATCCATTAGCCCACACAGATCCCTTGTTCTAAACCTGGGCAGGGTATCTGGGTATGGTGGCCTCAGGGACTGTCTGAAAACCAGCAAGAATCAATGCCACAGCCTGCCTGAGCCTGGGCAGGTTAGTGTTGGGGCTGGGTTCGTGGCGATTATGTCTGAGAGGAGCAGGAGAAAATTGCATTGTCTGTCACTGTCAGCGTTATCAATGGAAAACACAAACATCTTAGAAACTGAGATGGATAACTCTGACTACTAGCAGTGCCCGCAGGTGCTGCTCAGTGCCTGCCCAGGGTCTCTGGGACTCTCCATCACCCCAGCATCACTGCTGTCTTATATTTATGTCCCCTCAGAATCCCCAGGGTGTTGTGTTTTGAATCTGCCTTCCACTGAATTCTGCAGCCAGCAAGGAAGAGGCCTAAACAGCAGACTTGCATGTGTAAAGGGGAAAGCATATTAGTGTCCATGTAGACTTTATCTCTCTTATACAATTCAATGTTCCTATCAGTTCCATGTAGCAGGCATAATGAATATTGATATTCCCATGTCACAGACAAGGAATAAAGTGTCCAGTGATACACAGCCATTCAGAGGAGGAACTGAAAGTTAAGCCAAATATTCTGATTCCAAGAAAAAAAAATGCTTTCCAACCTGCTAGTGCCTCTTGGCCTAACAAGGGGAACCAGAACATTTAGAACACATGAAGGGAACTTGGAAGTTGGGAGACCCAGGGCTGTCACTGTCTGTGCCTCTCCCTAATGGCCTTGGTAGGTCTGGAAGTTTCTTAGACAGCTCCGTGCACTCCCGGAACTTCCTGGGTCTACCTGAGCAAGACCTTTTTCTAGTGGCCTGCACACAGGGCTGACTGAGTGTGCTGCATGGCACAGCCAAGGGAGAGTCTCTTGGAAGTTTGAGGGGATCTACATTCAGACAGCAGGTTGAATAGAGATCTTTTCTTGCACTCCCCACAATAACCCTGTTGAATGGGTAGTAGCGGCTATGTTTTTAGAGAAGTGAACAGAGACTTAGATTCATTTATCTCAAATAGCCAGGCCCATCTTGTCCCAGAACCATAACCCCCACCCCACTGCCATTAATTACGGGGACCAAGCCATATACAGCTGAATCTCTACGGGGGAATTTGATGGGTTCACTAAAAGTTGTTCTTGGATGCACTGTGTATAGCATCTCATTCCCATCCCGCCCTGATGGAGGAGGGAAATATGTTTCCAGTCTACCTTTCCCATCCGATTTCTAATTTACTAGAAACTATGTCACAAGATTTGGGCCCTTGGGTTGCAGAGCTCCCTCCACCATAAATATACTTTGTTCTCCTATCTCTACTTATTCTAGTTGGTTCTTCAAGGCTTACATTGAACTTGGCTGCTACCTTGAAACCCTCACTCTCCTCTCTGCCTCTGGACTCTCATGGCTATTATCCAATTGCCCCTCTGTCTTTGTTTCCTCTTTCATTTTCTATCCTGTTAATGTGCTTATGACACATGTCTTATCCCTTCTCTTGGCCTGGGGCTCTGGTCATTGTGGTAGCCCCTTCAGTATCTACCACAGTCATCCTCACAAGATGCCTCTCAGGAGTCCTCAGTGAGTGAAGGAGGTCAAGGGCAGGTTTTACTCTCCATCAGAGACATCTGTGCTGAAACTTGGAGCACAGCTTAGAAGATTGAACTTCACTGTGCCTTCTCGACTTCTTACACATCCATTTGTATTTACTAGGTGGAATTACCAGGAATGGAACCAGTGAGCTATTAAAGCTTACCAACAACTTGGTTCCATCGTCCCTATTTTGTTCCCATCTCTGAAAAGTTGGAATGGGAAGGAGAAGTGGGATCATTGTCTCTATCCTACTAGACTGCAGTCTGAGAAGTTTACTAACTCCTACTCACAAACTACTTTTAAGTACAATTGAAACTTTCATGCATCTTCACAACAAATGACCTCTTCCCCGACCTTGGTGAATGCCTGTAATTCACATTACAGGTGAATGCCTTCCTGTTGGTCCAGGAATCCACTCAGTAAGAATAGCTACTGCTTTTTTTGAGCAAGTACTATATTCTATGCACTGTGAGAGGTGCTTTATACATTGGCTTTCTCTTAATTCTCACAATCCAATAAGTGAGGCACTCTTTATATCCCTGTTTTAGGTGAAGAATCTGAGGAGCAGAGAAGTTAAGTAAACCTGTAACCTGCCTCTATTTACAATTAGTAAAGAACTAAATTGGAAATTAAACCCAGATAAACTTTTAAAATTTATTATTATTATTATTGTTATTGTTATTATTATTATTATTATTATTATTTAGAGACAGAGTCTTACTATGTTGCCCAGGCTAGTCTTGAACTCCCGGCCTTAAACAATCCTCCCACCTCAGTCTCCCAAAGTCCTGGGATTATAGGTATGAACCACCATGGCCAGCCCCAGAAAAAAAGATATAAAAATTGCCCTAATTCATTCAGATGTGAGGAAGTAAGCCACACCAGTTTCAAGATGTCCCATTCAGGAAAGAGAGATGGAGGTTCAACAAGAATGTTGGAACAGGGACATATATATTGAGGGAGTCCCAGTGTGGTTTGAGGTCATGGCCCTATATTAAAGAGAGCAAACTAGAGTTATATCCTCCATAGTAGTGAGGACTGAATGAAAAAGCAATCTGATGAATTAAGATGTAAACTGAGTATATCTTTTGATCAGCCATCCTACTGATAGTATTCTACACCATAAAAACAAAGCCTCAGTTTATAAGGGTAAGTGTGTGTGTGTATTTGGGAAGGGTTGCAGTATTTTTTTGTATTAGCAAAAAATTGGAAGCAATTTCAATGCCTACCAGCAGAGGAATAGATGACTAGATTGTAGTGCATCCAAACAACAGAATATTATGCAGCGTTAAAATGACTGTCACAGATGCCAAAACATATCATGTCATATTCTTTAAATATGTGCAGCTTACTGTATCTTGGTTATACCTCAATAAAGCTGTTTTAAAAAGAGAGACCATATTAGATTCATGTGTAATTGACCAAAAAGATGCTCATGATATATGTCTTACTGAATAAAAGTAACTTTCAGTGTAAAGTACATGGCATAATTCCATATGGGGCTTCAAAAATTGGGGCACAGTCATGCACGTTTTCATGCATGTGCTTATGTAAGAGTAGAGAAAGTGTGAAAGATCATTCCTTAATGATCTTGGAGAAGAAGGTACAATTGGTGAGAAAAAATAGGAAGACTATTAAACTTTTCTTCATATAGTTTTCTATTATTTGATTTTTTATAAGAATGTATTGCTTTTGTAATTTAAAAACAAAACAAAAAAGAGTTAGTGAATGACCACAGAATTATAACGTGTCTAAAAATCAACTTGCTTCAGAATTACTTGCTACAAAGGAAACAGGCACCTGGGGGCTTTACTGTCCCTCTCAGGCTGGAGGGACACTGAGGCAGGGATTGTCTTGTCTGGGCTGCTGAGCACGTAGCACTAGATGGGCAACCTGAGTTTAGAATAGGAACATAAAGGTCAGTGACAATAGAAAATGTATTTCCTTTCCAAAATGTCTGCATGATAAAATGTGGGATTTTAATAAATTCACAAGGTGGGAATTATTAGCAGGCTGGACTTTTATCGCTGCCTCAGGCATTGCACTGACCCCACCAAGACCCCACTTTCCTAGGCGACAGCAGGATGATTTCCCATTTCATAATCTTTTCTCTCATTATGAGAGGAAAAATAAATTCCCCAGATGACCTCTCTACAGCCCCAGCCCAGCAGACCCATTGAGAACAGGATTCCGTCTGTTTATTCAGCCAGCAAACATTTATTGAACACTATTTTCTTGCTTTTATTATTTTGCTTGTATCAGGCACTAAAGATTCAAGAATTCCAAGAAATGTTCTGGACAACACACTTAAAACTGAAGTTACTGAACCAGCAGAGACTGGGAGGGTGACTAGAACTGTGAGGATCTTGAAACAATTCACTTATTCACTCATTCATTTGTTCCTACCAGTGGAAACTTTGAAAACAAAGATCTTGAGCTTAAAGGCAGAAAAAAGAATGGTAAAGTTTCCACTGGAAGAAAAGAAAGCTAGGTCACCCTGGCACTCGAGAGCAGCCTCAAACCTGGCGATACAAAGGCAGCAAAGTTAGGTAAAAAGTTAGGGAGAGCATTCTAATCATTAGACTTAGTGGGATCGTCTGAGTGCTACCTGAGAATGCTCAGTGGAGGTGGGAAGCCATTGTTGAGGACTTTGTGGAAAGGATTTAGCTCTGATGGGGGCTTCACCACATACCATTAGGGACCCTTGCAACTACAACCTTCTTAGATCTTCTGGGTCTTTTTCTGATGGAACAACATCATTGAGTGTTGTTCTATGATACTTCCTAGCACCTCCCATCCATACTACGTGATTCTAAATTAAGACTCTTCCTCACTTCTCCATCTCTAACATGTCCATTTTCTTGATTCCACCTTAAAGGAAACTGCTATGTCTGAGGCCACCTGAGGCATATCCCCTTGTCATTTCCCAGATGAACAGTCAGGAATAGTACAGTGACCCTTTACTGAAGCCATGCACCAGGCAATGCACAGAGCCTTTGACAATGTTCATTTCCTCATTCCAGAAAGCCTCACTAAGCACCTGCCATAGTCAGCCTCTCTTCCTGGTACAAGGACTAGAGCAGAGAACAAAGTTTCTTCCTGAAGGTGCTCTTCTTCCAATCAGGGAGATAGAGAATAAACAAATACAATGTCAGGCAGATGCAAGCGTAGGAAGAAAAATAAGAGAGTATGAGGGTAAGAGTTCCAGAGTGGGTGGTCACTATTTTACATATGATGGTCAGAGGAATAGCTGCAACACCTGAGATCGGAGTGGCAGGAGGAGAGCATCATGCAGGAATCTCAAAGACGAGAGTACCCTGGACAGCAGGAACAGCCAGTGCAGTCTTCAAACAGGAACGTGTATGGAACTTTTGAGAAATAGCTAGGAAGTCAGTGTGGCTAGAACACAGTAAGTGTATTAGTCTACTTGGGCTGTCATAACAAAAGATCACAATGGGCATGGGTTAAGCAACAGAAATTTATTTTCTCATAGTTCTGGAGATTGGAAGTCTAAAATCAAGGCACCAATAGTAGGTTTTGTTTCTGGTGAACTCCCTGTCTGGTAGACCTCACTGCACCCTCACGTGGCCTCTACTTTGTGTGCACAGAGAGGGAGCCGACTCTGATGTCTCTTCCTCTTCTAGACTTAAGGACACCAGTCGTATTGGATTAGGGCCCTACCCTTATAACCTCATTTAACCTTAATTACCTGTCTAAAGGCCCTGTCTCCAAATACAGTCACAATGGGGCTTAGGGCTTCAACCTATGAATTTGGACCAGGGGGAGACACAATTGAGTAGTGAGCAAAGGAAGAGAGGTAGGTGGGAAATAAGACGAGATGTATATAGCTTCTCTTCTGTAAACAGATGGTGGTGACCCAGGAGTGAAGGGAAGTGTGGGAAGGACCTGAGGGGGTAATGAGGGATGAATTCAGAGACAGAAATGACTCTTGCAGGGCTGTGGTGTGGATTGAGTGAGAGGGTGGAAGGTAAGAGCACAAGAGGAAGGGTTGGGCTCAGAAGGGAACACGGATTGCTCATCTTCTGCAACAGGACAGAAGACAGAGAACATGATGCAGATGAGGCCGCGTCCGTGGGGTGAAAAGATGCTGATTTCTCTTTTGGTTGCTTCTATTTTCTCAGTGAAATCAGATCTAAGGCCCTCCACCAAGACTCAAGGAGGGGTGTTGTGCTTGAAGGTTTAAGGGCAAAGAGAAGAAGGGTGTGATGAAGTCATCTCAGAGAATGAAAGAAGGAACTGGTTTGGGAAATACCATTGCACTGTTGAGCAGTGCCAAGGGCCCACCAGATGCTTTTGGTCACAATTCGAAGCAAAGCCAGTCAGCACATGGTGTCCTTTTCTCCAGCTGTATTCGCTTCTCAGGTTCAGGGGAAACATAGGAAGATATTGTCTCTAACCAGCTTGGGGTTTAGCCAGGTAACTACGAGAGAGAGAGAGAGGTAAATATCATGATGGGCTGCAGAAACTCAGCTGAGTGTGAAGGCTGTGTTGGCATGAGGCTGGTGATGGAGAAAAACAGTAGGGCCTTAAAAATGGTGGGAGGGGAAGATAATTAGCCCCATTTTATTGATAAATAAACTGAGGTTCAGAGAGATAAGTCATGTAAGTCGATAAGCCAAAGAGACATGTTCTGGAGACTTTAGAATATAAGTGCCAGGAATGTGAGAAACTCAGAGAGTAAAACTGTATGTGATTGATGTCTCCATCTCCTCTTCTTCATCCTCTCCATCTCTGTCCCACTCTATGGGAGGAGATAGACAGGGTGGTCAACTGTCCTAGTTACACAGGACTGAGGGGTTTCCCAGGACATGAGACTTTACATAATGAAATGGAGAAAGTTGCAAGCCAACAGTTGATTGGTCACCAACACACACACACACAGAGAGAGAGAGAGAGAGAGGAGACAATGTTTAGTTAGGACGACCTCCTTCTGATAAAAAGATCCTCTGAAGGATCTCTCTCTCTTGCACTGAATCCTTTCTCTTTCCTGCAGAGGTTGAAGTTGGAATGAGAGGACAGAGTTAGGGTCAACAGTTACATTCTATACTACCTTTTAATAAACTAATCAAAATTACATTTTTTACATGAGTAACCTACAAATGGTTCAAATAGCAAAGAACACCAAAGGGTAAACAGGGAACATTTCCTGTCTTCTACCTAGAGGCTGCCATGCTATCAGCTTGTGTGTCCTTCCAGAGACACTTAATGCATATATCAACATTTACATGACAACCTGAATATTGCTCTTTTCATGTAACAAAAGATTATGAAGATTATTCTCTATCAATACATGAAATGAAGCATCTCCCATCAGAATGTAAGCTCTGGAAGGCAGGGATTTTTGACTGTTTTGTTCACCATTATATATTCAGCATCTAAAACAGAACCCAACACAAAGGAGGAATTCAGAACATTTTTTGATTGTTTGTTTTTGGGTCAGTGACTCACTCTGTCACCCAGAATGGAATGCAGTGGCATGATCACAGCTTACTGCAGCCTCGACCTCCTGGGCCAAGTGATCCTTCTACCTTAGTCTCTTGAGTAGCTGAGACTGTAGGCACACACTACCATAACCAACTAGTTTTTTGATTTTTTTGTAGAGATGAGGTCCTTCTATGTCACCCAGACTAGTCTTGAACTCCTAGACCTCTCAAAGTGCTAGAATTACAAGTGTGAGCCTCTGTGCCTGGCCTCAGAAAGTGTTGAATGAATTGAATGAATCCTTTATTCTTCATGGCCTTCCATGGGATGCCCATGTCACTATATACTTAATTATACCCTTTAATATTTTCAGGTTGTTTCCGCACTTTTGATCTTATAATTAATACCATAATGAATAACTGTAGACATCCACCACTCCACATGTGTGGGAGTCTATCTGCAGGAGAGATTCCTGGAAGTGGCATTGCTGAATCAAGTGTATGTGCATTTGTAACTTTGATGGCTATGGCCAAATTATACTCTGTGTAAATTTTCAATAATCTTATGATTGACTCCATGCATTTGCCATACATTGTAGGTATCGTGTTTCTTTGGTTTTAAGCCATCTTCTAATGTTCTGTTCTTTCAGCCTACCCCTGTTGGGTACACACAGAACAACAGCTTTTGGCCGGGCTCGGTGGCTCAGCCTGTAATCCTAGCACTTTGGGAGGCCGAGGTGAGTGGATTGTCTGAAACTGTGGGTTCGAGACCAGCCTGGGCAACTTGGTGAGACCTTATCTCTACAATAAATAAAAAATTAGCCAGACTTGGTAACGTGTGCCTATAGTTCCGGCTATTTGGAAGGCTGAGGTGGAAGGATTGCCAGAATCCAGCAGGCCAACACTGGAGTGGCTATAAGCATGCCTCTGCACTTCAGCCTGGGCGATGGAGTGAGATTCCCACTCAAAAACAAAAACAAAAATACAGCTGTGCCCTAGTCCCCCTACCCTCCTCACCCAGTTTATGACTATCCTTGTTTTACGGGTCATTCTGAGCATCACTCCTGCTCTGAGGCCAGCCTTCCCAAGGTCCTGTGAGGCCACATTGGAGAGGAGACAGATCTGCATCCAGGTATTCAGATTCCTGAGTGGCCAAGGGCAGGGACAAGGGCATAAGCTGAGGCACCTATGTTTTGGGGATGAGGCGGCAATGTTTGAAGATCTTCACTCAGCTCAGCCTTTCTCAGGAACTTTTTCCTAAGCCCCCATGGGGGTTTAGCATTCCACTTACCACTGTATAGATTCCTCCCATCAATCTCTCTGTATATTAAATTCCTAGCTCTCTCTAATTACTTATTGATTAGTCCCAGGAGAACTCTAGTGTAGATGGAGGCAGCAAGATTTTTTTCTTCACCTCAGGTAAAAGAAACTTGGTTTAAACTTTGCAAACTCTGACTCTCAATAAACTTGCCCCAAACCCTGTCTTTCTACCCTCCAACATTCAATTCCATTCTGATGAGGGGCTTCAAGCGATGTCCTGATTCCCTCCACCATGTAGCATTCCTATGGCAATGCCTAACCTGAAAGCAAGAGACCCCGGAAACTCTCAAATGTCTAGTCCCCAGAAGACACCTGAGGATGGAGCAACAGGTGGTTTTGTTTCCCCCAGTAAATCTCTAGTAAACATTTCCCCACACCTGGAGCACTGAGGATGGTCTCTGGAGCTGTGGGAATATAAAGATGGTGACTATGCCCTTATGCTATGATTATTTATTCAGACCCTTGTCTATTTACTCATCCCCTATCAGCCCACTTCCAGGAAGGATTTGAGTATCCTCTTTGAGGCAAGCGTTGAGTCGGTGCAGGGTGAGGAGAGCATAGCATGAACCAAGATGAATGCTCAACAGCCAGGATCCTGCCCTCATGGCCATTGCTGTGCAGAGACACCATTTACAAAAGAGATGGTTCAATTGCAGATCTCAGAGAATACATCAGACCTCTTCCCAAAAGGAAAGAGGGAAATATTTTTCAGTTTTGTTATTTAGTACCCATTTCTTTTTTTCGTTTCCTTTCTTTTCTTTTCTTTTCTTTCTTTCTTTTTTTTTTTTTTTTTTTTTTTGAGTCAGAGTCTCACTCTATCGTCCAGGCTGGAGTGCAGTAGCACATTTATGGCCATCACAGCCTTGACCTGCCAGGCTCAGGCGATCTTTCTGCCTCAGCTTTCCAAGTAACTGGAACCACAGGCATGCACCACCATGTCTGGCTGCTTTTTTTTTTATTTATTGTAGAGATGAGGTCTTGCCATGTTGCTCAAGCTGGTCTCGAACCCCTGAGTTCAGGCAGTCCTCTCACCTCTGCCTCTCAAAGTGCTGGGATTACAGGCATGAGCCACTGTGCCCGGTCAGTCCCCATTTCTTAATCTTTGAGATCCCCTCAATCAACAGTAACCACATGGAGAGCTGCTGTGTGCAAGATACCATGCTAGATGCAGCTGTATACACACACTCGGATAAAGACACAAGGGAAAGAAATAGGGGATTTTAAAGACACAAGGAACTGAGTTCAAATTCTTGATAGTTCAGGAAAAATCCAAGTTGAAGTTTCCCTTGCAGCGTCTTAAGGTTTGTGAAACAAATTGACAAAGTAAGCAAGACTTTAGAGAGAAATGTTTTAAATACCTAGAAGAGCTATTTTTTCCAGCCCCCTCAAGCATTTTAGAACCGTTCATTTACATTCAAGTAGTCAATAAGCTAATTTTAGATCATTCACATCTATTCCTGAAACCTAAGGACTGTTGAATGAATAAATGGATGAATGAGTTTTATGAGTCGGCTTTGAATTATTGTATGATTTCAAAATGACGAAGGGGGGCGGCAGATTTTCAATTCTGACTTCTCACCAGCTCAGCCTCCTCCTCCCTCAATTAGTTCTCATTAATGAGACCTCACTGTCATCACAAAAATGTGAGATCTGTGTCCCTGGAGCCTTGCCTGTTCTGATTTATCTCTCCCCGTGCTCAGAATCAAAGGCAAAAGTCCATTAAGCAAATTAATAGAAGAGACATGATTTCAAAAGAAATATTTAACCTATCAAAGGAGGTAGGAAAGAATTTTTTTACGCATTTTTAGTCATCCATTCACAGGTAAACTATACAGGGGCTAATTAGAAGTCATTCTTTTGAATTCAGAAAGTCTGTCCCCAGTGGACCTTATTTGAATCTTTTTAGATCACCTGAAAGCATTGAAAGTCCCTGAATATAATAAAATAATTACAATGGACTATCCCAGACTTGCTTGCATGAGGCAATGAGGTATGTGGTAAGATATTAGGTTCTCCATTTAAGTGCCAGCTTTATTGTTTTCTTGCAAGTACAGTAAGCATTAAGTGATGTTTTTAAACAACCTGCCCAGGCTTGGTGGCTCAGCCTGTAATCCCAGCACTTTGGGAGGCTGAGACAAGTGGATTGCCTGAACCCGTGGGTTCGAGACCAGCCAGGGCACCTTGGCAAGACCTTGTCTCTACAGTAAATCAAAAATTAGCCGGGTGTGGTGGTACACACCTGTAGTTCTGGCTACTTGGAAGGCTGATGCGGAAGGAATGCCAAGCCCCAGGAGATCGACACTGGGGTGGCAGAGGTGAGAAGACTGCCTGAGCTCAAGGGTTCGAGACCAGCTTGAGCACTCCAACCTGGGTGACAGAGTAAGACTCCAACTCAAAACAAATAAATAAGTAAATAACCTGCTGAATAATTGCAGTCAACTTTCTTAACCTCTTTGAGCCCTGATTTCCTTATCTATAAAGCTAGACTAATACTATTGATGTGTAAAGGATCATTAATATGTGAACACTCCCATAGCACCAGCATTATGTATTACATATATAAATTCATGGACTGGGCTCGGTGGCTCAGCCTGTAATCCCAGAACTTTGGGAAGCTGAGGCAAGTAGATTGCCTGAGCCCGTGGGTTTGAGACCAGCCCAGGTAACTTCATCTCTACAATAAACCAAAAATTAGCCGGCGTGGTAGCACACACCTGTAATTCTGGTTACTTGGAAGGCTGAGGCAAAAGGATCTCCAGAACCCAGCATGTTAACGCTGGGGTGGCCATGAGCATGCCACTGATAAACTCATGGACTTCTCATGGCAACCCTGTGAGAGTTGTTCTGTGTATCTCATCATACAGACAGGGAAATTAAGGCAAAAGCAGGTGAAGGAATTTGCCCAGATCACATTGCTCAGAAAGCAGACCCAGGATTCAGCTCTCTGGAATCTGACTCCAGAGTCTGTGAGTGTAACTGTTACCCTGTATCACCTGCTTAGAAGAGCCTAGAATCTCATGGAGCCTATACTACCTAAGAGTCCAACACAATAATTTCTTCTTTTTCATTTCTCTGGAGTTAGACCCACGAACTTGAATTTGTGCAGTTTGACCCATTGTTGGGTGTGAGGGGACACAGCAAAGATGGCAGATTTGCACCCCACTAGTGGGAATCCTACCTACGGAGTTATCTTCAGCAATTCTGATACGCCCACAATGTGCCCCACCCGGCTCCTGGCTCCTGTGTAGATTCTACTGCTCTTGGGCCCAGACGCTTTAGCCCTGCTTGGTTTGCCTCAAGGATAACTTCCTCTGCCTTCCCAACTCAAGCGGTTCTGAAAATTCATTCTCTACCATAACTTACATCTCCACAGCTGTAACTCATTCTCCAGATTCACTTTGGAGATGTTCCCTGGGTTCCTGGACCCTCCTCGACAGCTAGACAGATCCCGTGCTCTGTCAGACAGACCCGATCGCAGCCTGTGAGTCCAGAGTTTAAATTATAAGTATACCAAGAGAAAACCAATTTCTTACTGAGATAAGCGCTCTTAGGAAAGGTCAGAGAGATAAATAACAGTGAGGGAGGAAATGATGTTCTCCCAAATAGTACATTACCTGGTAAGGAGGAGTTGGGGTTTCGTAAGGTGCGCTTTTTCTTTGCCCTGTTCAAACAAGATCAGAGAAGTCAACTCTCAAAAGAGCAGGCTAGGGAGAGGGAAAAAGTCAAAACCAGGGTTCGATCTGCAGGGGGACATCCCAGCCTTGACCTGATCCTGTGATGAGCTCTGTGGGGTCAATTACACTGCAAATGTGTCCCACTTAGAGGCAAGTCAGTCATTGGCTTGGGCCCCTGGGGCTGCATGAAGTCCCAGGAACTTCAGATCTTTGTGTTAAGGCAAAATGTCTCCATTAGCCCAAGAGTAGTCTTCTGAGGAAGGTGGCTAGTGTGAGCCAGGAGGCACAAAGCATGCAGAGGAGGGAGCAGATGTGCAGAATCAGCAGCGGGAACCTGATGGAAGCCAGAAGAGCATCTGTCTGCACAGCACTACCTCTGCCTCTGTCATAGGGCATCTCTTGCTACATTTAATTTTACAGTACATTCCCTACATATGAACCTTCAAGTTACGAACGTTAACGATGTATACCAGCTTTATGTATTTTTCTCTCCACCAGGTGTCAGTATCGCTTATTAAATACATACAGTACTACATAGCAGATTGTGTTAGTTGGGTACCTCGGCTAACATTGTTGGACTTAAAACAAATTGGACTTACAAACATGCTCTCAGAACAGAACTCGTTTGTATATTGGAGACTTCCTTCTATTCACCTTCTCCCTAACTAGCCTGTAGGCCCTTGGAGGGCAAAGACTTGAGACCCAAAGTGTCTAAGAAAAGTAGATGCTCAATAAATATTTGTTGGTGGGTAGACAAATGTGAACAAAGGATGACAGACCCACAGAATATTGCCGTGCAGCTTACCTTGAAGATGCTTGCTTTCCCAAGGTGAGGAAGCCCCTGTAAATTTAGCATTAAAAAAAAATCAAGCCATTTGTTCCCATGTTTGCTCATGATTGTTGTTTTAAAAATGAGATTTTAGCCGGGCTCGGTGGCTCAGCCTGTAATCCCGCGCCTTTGGGAGGCTGAGGTGAGTGGATTGCCTGAGCCCGAGGGTTCGGGACCCGCCTGGGCAGCGAGACCTCATCTCTACAATAAATCAAAAAATCAGCCGGGCGTGGTAGCGCGTGCCTGTAATTCCGGCTACTTGGAAGGCTGAGGCGGAAGGATCACCGGAGCCCAGCAGGTCGAGGCTGCGGTGGCCGGGAGCGGCCACTGCACTCCAGTCTGGGCGACAGAGTGAGACTCCAACTCAAAAAAAAAAAAAAAAAAAAAAAATGAGATTTTTAGGTTGGGCGCGGTGGCTCAAGCCTGTAATCCCAGCACTTTGGGAGGCCGAGGCGAGAGGATTGCCTGAGACCAGGGGTTCAAGACCAGCCTGGGCAACTTGATAAGACCTTGTCTCTACAATAAATAATAAAAAAAATTAGCTGGGTATGGTGGCATGTGCCTGTAGTTCCAGCTACTTGGAAGGCTGATGTGGAAGGATCGCCTGAGCCCAGCTGGTCCAGGGGGTGGTGGCTGCAAGCGTGCCACTGCACTCCAACCTGGGTGACAAAGTGAGACTCCAACAACAACAAAAAAAAGAAAATGAGATTTTTGTGTCCTAGAGGTTCCTGCATACAGACATGGAATCCTGTGTTGCCATCTTCAAGACTGAGAAATTTGAATTTGGAACTGTCCTGGAAAATCTCCAGCCTCTTGTGAGCCATTTCTCCTCCTTCTCCCTGCAGTTTCTGCATTAATAAAATGAGAATTAAGCTGGGCTTGGTAGCTCACGCCTGTAGTCACACAGCTGCTCAGGAGGCTGAGGCGTGAGGATCACCTGAGCCCAGAAGGTCAAGACCAGCCTGAGCAACATAGCAAGACCCTGTCTCTAAGAATATAGAAATAAATAAATAAACAATAAAATTAAAATTAAACCAGATCAAAAGTTCCCACTAATTTTTAGTAGAGGCCTATTTAGGAGTTCAAAATATCTTATAGACTCACCTCTATAGTTGATTTTGGTATTCGTTGTTTGAGAGAGTATGTAATGACAGAAAGTTCCAAGGAGATTCAGTGATTCTTTTAAATATATTTACACTTTATGATTCAGAACATTTATACTAATTTTTCAATTAGCAGACTGGTAAGCAAGATATAATATTTACTTATTCTACCAAAAGTTATTGGTGCACTTGAGGATACCACAGACCAGGTGTCCCTCAGTTTCCCTTCTGCCCTGAGGTGATCTTCTATAACTGGATCATAAGGAGGCCTCACCTTTCCAAATGATTTTAACAACTAACAAATGACTTAACACTCAATTAATCTACAAAGCAGGGAGTCCTGGCTTGAGGTGGGCCCAGAATTACCTAAGGGAACAGGTGGCCCAGACTGCAGGCATTAAATTGTCTGAGGAGTTTTCAGCTGGGGATAGGAAATTTTTAGCTCTTTTGAATGAAATCTTGAGGGAAAGCAAAAATGCAGAGGAGAGCACTATCACTACTTCCTAGCTTGGCACTGTGAGAAACACTTGTCAAAACCTGAGGGAGGGAAGCAGAAGTGAGAGCTGCCGCCGAAGAAGCAACTTTGTGTTGGTGCTCTGAAAGAGGGGCTTTTTCCACTCCTTCATGGACTGCTGAGCTACTGTAAGCTGGATATGCATGAAAGGGCAAGCTACCTGCTTCGGTTCTCTATTGTTGAATTAAAACAGCTACCGTCCAACAGCTACCGTCCTGTTATCCCTCATGGTACTGTGAGCTGATTGGGTTCAGCTGAGCAGTTCTTCTGCTGGTTTTGCTCAGGTCTCTCATGCAATTGTGAGGCAGATGGCACGTGGGACTGGAGACACCTCAAGGTTCTGCTGAGATTCTCCCTCCCTCCCTCCCTCCCTCCGTCTCTCCCTCCCTCCCTTTCTCCCTCTCTCCCTCTCTCCCTCTCTCCCTCTCTCCTTCTCTCCCTCTCTCTCGTTTCAAGGCTTTTCACATGGTCTCTCCAAAAATGTTGGCAGTTTTCGACATGGTGGTTCAGGGTTCCTAAGAGCACAAAAGGCAAACAGAGCCCAGGAGTGATGCGGTCTCTATCTTCTGTCAGTTAAAGCAAGTTCCAGGGCCTGTCCACCTTCCACTTTGAAGGGGACCCACCCAAGGGTGTGAGTGGGGGCTCTCTGGAGACGTGTGGCTACGCGGTGCTCTGGCATCACACAGATACTCTAGTTGGAGAATGTACTCTAGGGTGTTTCAGAGCCTGCGCCTGGACCAGGAAGCATTAACATTGGTGAGGTACTGCCCTCATGTGACTTCCTGGGATCAGTGCGGGGCCAGAGCAGAAGCTTGTGCTACAGCTGTTTGTGAGTCATAGGAGACTCACCTTGGACTCCCTCAGAATTCTTGGAGTGGGAAGATGTTGCTAGGATTCTGAGCTAAGAAAGTAACAGTGAAAACAAAACATGGTTGGGTTTTTTTTTTTAAAGCAAGATTTATTGAGAGGACAGAAAAGCTCCCACAGGTGGTTTCTTAATGCAATGCAGTTGCATCCAAATGCTGAGGAAACTTGGGATGTGGTGGAAAGAGAGGAAAAGGATGCGGCATGCTCTGAATGTTTGCTATAGCTCACGAATCGTGGAAGATTCCAGCTCTATCTCAGTTGATCTTGATCATGATCCTACTCAATTGCTAAATTTATTTAAAAATGCAGACACCGAGGCTTAGCGGCTAGAATGAACTTCTGGAAGAACACACTTAAACAAGCGGTGAAGCTGGGATTGACAATCAGGCAGTAGAGGCAATCTGCCTCTACCGCCCACCCACCACTGCAGGCCGCCCCGCCTACCTCCCCATGAATGACAGCTCCATCTGAGTCTCTGCCCTGTATAAAACCTTTTCATGGGCCTGACTTCCAAATATTTAATGTTGTCACTATGGCTTTTCTCTCTTTTAATTGAGGCTTTTACTAAAATGACATGTTCCCTCTGCTCCACGTATCCTCCGCAGCTCCCTGATGACGTGTTGATTCAGCACAGGACACAGAGGCTATTTGTTCTGACAGTCTTCCACCTGCAGACCCGTGGGTCCCCCAGTGGGAGACTGCGGGGAGCAGGGCTGCTTCAAGAGCAACTGAAAGCAGAAGGCAGCACAGGCAGGTACCCAGATTGAGTCAGGCCCATGACAGAGGCCAGAGTCAACTTCCAGAAAGGGCATGGGGACAAGTGCGGGCTGCCAGGCTGACTTTTAGGCCTCAGCGGGTTGCCAGCCCAGCAGCCCGGCAGCTGCACGTTTAGTCCGGTAGCTGTGGTTGAAGGCCATTACGAAGCACATTTAAGGTACCTTTAAGATTTGTTTCTTCATTTTAAAGAAGAAAATGAAGGGGAAGGTGCCCATGTTTTGTTTGAGCCACGTGAGTGAGTGTGTGTGTGTGTGTGTGTGTGTGTGTAGGGTATTAATATTTGCTACTTATTAATCCAAGCTCCTTAGTCAACAGCCTCTTGAACATTTCATTGGTTATTTAACAGACATCTCAAATTTATCCTGTTCAAAATCATATTCTTGAATTTTCTCCTCCTCTCCCCAAACACTTCTCCTTTGGTCCTGCCCATCCCAGTAACCGGCTGTCTCATTCTGCCAGGTGTTTGACTCTGCCCCTTCCTCACACTCTTCATCCTATCTGTCATTGCACCTGCCGTCTGCACTTTCAGCATTTACACAGGATCCTGCCTCTGTTCCTTCACACCTGGTCTAAGTCACCTTCAGCTCCCCCAGGTCTTCAGCTTATACCCTTTGCCTGACCCACTTGGATCTCTCCAACATCTACACAGCAGACAGAATCATCCTTTTCAGACATGTTTGCTCTGAACCTTCCAGTAGCTTCTCATCTTTTTAAGAAAGAAAGAAAAAATCCTGATCACAGTCCATAAGGTTCTGCATAATCTCATGCTCCTCTGCCTGGCAAACCTTATCTCTTCTCTCTCTTATTGTGGTTCTCTTCAACTGAGGTACAATTTACATATAATACAATGCACAGATATGAAGTGCACAGCTAGGTAGAGTTGTACCCAGGCAAACATCCAGGGAACCGCCACCTAGGCCAAGGCACGGAGTATGTCCATCACCTGCAAAATTCTCTTATCTCGCTCCATTTAATGCCTGTCTTCCCCAGGGTCACCACTAGTCTGACTTTCATCACTAGGATTCATTCTGCCTGTTCTGAACCTTGATTTAAGTGGAAACCTAGAGTATAGGCTATTTTGTGTATGGATTCTACATTCAATGCTTTTCGAATTTATCTTCTTGTATCAATACTTTGTATCAATATTGCTGTGAGTATTTTTCTTGAATGAATAGACCACATCAATTTGTCTTTTTCTGTTGATGGACATTTGTCTTGTTTTCAGCTTTGGGCTATATGCATTTTCTCCTCATTCCTCCTGGGTGTATACCTAGGAATGGAATTTCTGGTTATAGAATAGGCATGTTCTTACTTTTATTAGAATTGCCAGTTTTCCGGTGTGTTTTTGTACTCCTACTGGCAAAAGATGAGGGTTTCATTTGCTTCATATTCTTGTGAACATTTGATATTTTTCAGCCTTTTTAGCCATTCTTAGAGTGTATAGTGGCATCTCATTCTGGTTCAAATTTTCACTTTCCTAAGGAATAAGGATGAATACCGCTTTCATTGACTTATTGGTAGTTTTATCTTTTTTTTGTGAGTTATCTGTATCTTTTGACTATTTTATTTTATTATTTATTTATTTGTTTGTTTATTTATTTTTGAGTTGGAGTCTCCCTCTGTTGCCCAGGTTAGAGTACAGTGGCACACTCACGGTCACCCCAGCTACGACCTGCTGGACTCCGGCGATCCTTCCCCCTCAGCCTGCCAAGTAGCTGGAACTACAGGAGCGCCCTACCACGCCCAGCTAATTTTTTAAAAATTTATTGTGGAAATGAGGTCTCACCAAGTTGCCCGGGCTGGTCTCGAACCCGCAGGCTCAGGCAGTCCACTCACCTCAGCCTCTCAAAGTTCTGTAATTACAGGCTGAGCCACCAAGCCCAGTCTCTTTTGACCATTTTAAAACCTAGGTTGTTCATCTTTTTCTTATTGATGTGTAACTATTTTGTATTCTGGATATGAGTCATTTGTTAGACGATTGTAAATGTTCCCTTGTGGGGCTGTGGTTTGCTTTTTCACTTTTTCAAAGATGACTTTTCATGTGACCTCATTTCTTGCCTTCTCACATGCTTACTCTGACCCAGCTGCACTGGCCTTCTTGTGGCTCCTGCCACGTGCCAAGCACGATCTGACCTCAGCACTTTTGTGTGTTCACTCTTCACTCCCTCTAGAATGTTCCTTGTCCACACATCTGATTGGCTCACTCTCTTACTTTATCCAGGCCTCTGTTCAAATGGCATCTCCTCAGAGGAACTTCTCTATCCACAGTATCTAAAATAGCTTTCTCCAAGCCTCTAACTCAGCTTTATTTTTCTTGTAGAGTGTGTTACCCGATATATATTTCCATGAATTTGTTTGTGCCCCTACCACCCACCTAATTAACTTTATCTCTGTGAGAGCAGGAATTCGGTCTGTGCTGTCTCCTTTGAATACCCAGCACCTAGAGAGTAGCAGCTTTTATTGAGTATTCTGAAATAGTTGTTAAGTGAATGAAAAATAGATTAATCAGATAAATATGAGCATGGTATAGTAACAAATAACCCCTACATATCGTGCTTAAAAATGTTAAAGGTTTATTTCTCATGTTGTTTGTCTCATGTGGGCTGGAGAGAGAGTTCTGTTCGCTTATAGTAACTCAGGGACCCAGGTTGACAGAGGAGCTGTCATTTTATGATGCTACCATCTCAGACACAAGCTTCGGGGTTTGCTTAGGGAAAGGAAAAGAGCATGGTAAATAGAGCAGTGACTTAAATTATTTTACCCAGAAGTCATGCACATCACTTCTGCTTATAATTCATTGTCCAGAGCAAGGCAGGTGGCCATGCCTAACTTCAAAGGGTGTGTGTCTGGAAAGACAGGAGAACTGCAAGTCCTGGTGAGCACCAGTAGTGTCTACCACATGAATGAATACTCGAATGAATGAATGAATTCAGTATTCGAAGACCAAGAGAAAGGGTCAGGTAGGCAGGAGAGGTTCTGTTGCCAGTTCTTAGCTCTTCTCTGCTCTGAGTCCCATGCGGACCCAGGGGACCATACTGTCCTCTGTGAGAAATGGCTGGGCTGAAGAATGCCTTTAGCCGTGTTCTAAGAAATTGAGGAATAGCAACGAATGTTTCCTCTGCTGCATTTTTGTTATTTCCCGGGACAACACACCTGTGTTTTACATGAATTGTTAAAGTAGATAATATGTGCTCCATTTAATTAAGCCCCAGAGAGATGACATAGTTGGTCCAACGTGCCACAGCAGACTAGGCTTAGACCTTGGCTGACTTTAAAGCATGTAACCTTTCTGCTGTGTGCTGAGTTACAGACATGGATCCAGGTATGTACATTACTCTGTCATCTCCTATCTCTCCGCTTAGATTAGAGCTAGAGTCACAGGCATCTGTGTCGGTCTGTGTAGGATGTTCACTGAAGCCCAGTGACCCCCCCCAAGTTATGCCAAACCAGGTCAGCCTGGCCAATCGAGTCACTTCACCAATGCTATCACCTAACAGCTCAGTCCATTCATTTGTGTTCCTTCATTCTTCATTCAATAGGCTACTCTTGAGTCCTTGCACTGTGTCCCATGCCTCCAGTTACTAGTACTGAATACTTTATATAGTAAATCAAGCCATGTGTTCATGAATCTTACACCTGCCTTAAGTCCCATAAAACTTTGCCTTGCAATATTTTCATTTACAAAATAAGGATCATACCCATTCTGCCTTTCACAGGGAATTAGTCTGTGAATAAAATGATACAGTGAATATTAAAGCACTTAGAAACTGGAGAGAGACAGAAATCAATTGTTGTTTTATAACCATGTTTATGGCATCAAAAAAACCCTAAGGCTTCCTACCTTCTTAATTTGGCTCCTGGAGACCCCACCTACTTTCTTTAGGTTCTTTAAAAACCAATAACAATACAAATCAGGCTGGGCAAGTGTTATCTTTCTAAAAGTCTCCTTGATCAGGTGTGGTGGTTCACACCTGTAATCCTAGTGCTTTTGGAGACCAGGGTGGGAGGATCGCTTGAGGGCAGGAGTTTGAGACCAGCCTGGATAAACATAGTGAGATCTTGTCTCTACAAAAAAAATCTTTTTAAAAATTAGCCAGGAATGGTGGCATGTGCCTGTACTCCTAGCTACCTGGGAGACTGAAGCCGGAGGATTGTTTGAGCCTGTGACTTAGAGGCTGCAGTGAGCTATGCTCACACCACTGTACTTCAACCTCAGCAACAAAACAAGACCCTGTTTCAAGTAAATAAATACATAAATAAATAATAAATAATAAAGGGTCTAACTGAGTTACACCTATTCCTTTTGGCTATGCAGCACAGCTCCTTTGAAAAGGTGAGTTTGAAGTTTGGGGTAGGAAGGGCAATAGCCATGAAATTCTCCAGTCCTGCCCAAGCCCTGAGCTCGTTTGGGGAGCTAACCCTCTTGCCCCACACTCAACTCAGGGCAAGATTCCACGTCTGTGTCTTATTGCAGTCCCCAACTAAACCCAAGCTCAAAGTGTTTGCTGAAGTCTCCGTGCGTTCCTGTGGTGTATGCACTGAATAAGACTGCCTCTCACATGGCTGACTTCTTAGACATGTGTACTTATTATGACAGTTTTCCAGCAGAGGCAGCAACATGTCTTTTTATAATAAAATCAGTATATTATGACAGGTTCTTGGCAGATGTGAGATAAGCACCTTGAGGAGGGGCACTTTCCTCTAATCTGCAGGTAGGAGCGCTGTGCACTGGTAGCAGCCACTGCTGGGTAGAGGGTCAGGTCAGAGCAGAGCTTAATCAGATCCCTCTTAGGCCTCCTGGGTCCCATCTCACCAGGCTCTTCCCCATGCTCCCGGTCACCAAACCCTTCTGATTTACTCCCACTGTGCTCTCTCTCCTCCATGCATGCTTCCCCTGGAAAATTGCTTCCTTTGTCCCCAATACTTGGTTGCAAACTGAAGGCAAAAGGGCCGGTTCATCACCATTCCTTGTTCCCTCCACCTGTGGAAGGGTCTGATTCCAACTCTGGTGGCAATACTGCATAAGTAGAGCCCCTCCCATCCTATTCAGTGGAGTCTCTTTGGTGGGCTCCACCTACCCTCAGGGCTGCCACCTCTTGGCAGTCAACAAGGGCTTTGTCCTGGGTGACCCTGAGAGGGTGACCTGGACCACTGCCTGACAAGGGTCTGCCTCTGGGTTTCTACAGTACCCAGACCTCAGCAATGGAGGCCACAGGCTGCTGGTGACATGCCTGGGCATCTTTGCTCCTGGCTCTTGCTGACCCCACTTACATCTTGTGAGCTGACTCTTCCTTTGGTGCACCAGCAGATGCTTTCCACAGGGCAGGAAGAGAGGGAAACTGAGCCTCACATGTTGTGTTTGCTAAGTAGATACCAGTGTGCCACCGATTCTTCTGCCCCTACCTTCTGCCTCTTGGGGGTAGAGCATGAGTCCCAGGGCAGAGCCATGTTAGGCAGGTGGAAGCTGGCACAGGTTTCTGCTCACAAGGACATTTCTAGCTGATTTTGTCTAAGATACTCTCATCCTCCATATCTGTGCCATGTGGGATGGAGCAGGATTTTGTACCCAACCTGAAGTTGATGGCGTGTGAAAGGGGGATCACCACAAGGGCATCTTCTCATTCTTCCAGATCACCCAGACACCTGGCAGGTGAGGGAGAGTGAGCCCTTCTCCTGGGTTCTCCCAGGTCCCTTCCACTCTCCACCTAGGAATCTTGGGAGGTATGTATGTAAGATCCTCTTTCCCTACATACAGTTGGCCCTCCATGCCCATGGTCTCCACATCTGCAATTCAAACAGCCACAAATTGAAAATATTCAGAAAATAAACAATACCACCATAAAAATGTAAAAATACAGTATAACAACTATTTACACAGCATTTATACTGTATTAGGTAGTATAAGTAATCTAGAGATGATTTAAAGTATGCAGGAGGGGGTGCTATATGCAAATACTATACCATTTATATCAGGAATTTCAGCATCCACAGATTTTGGTATGAGGGGTCCTGGAGCCAGCCCCCACTGGTACTGAGGGGACAGCTGTGGAAACCCCTCCTGAGATGATGGAAATGGAGAGCTTCATACTGAGGTTTCTTACTACCAGGGTCACTTCATCACTCACTTTGAAAATTATTTTTAATCAGCTTACTTTTCAGGATAATAAGATGATAATATAATAATAACCACAAGAAGAACTACCATTTACAAAGTGTCTTTGCTAGGTTAAGCATTTTATATCCATTACCCCTATTTAATTCTTGCAACATTCCCTTTGAGGTAGCAGGGATTACCTACATTCTAGAAAGAAGGCACCTGTGACTTAGGGAGAGTTCCTGCCTCCTCAGCTCAGAAAGAATGGTTGGGTCCTCTGAGGCTTGAGTAGGGAGCAGCTCTTCCCCCTCACTGGGGGTTGGAAGCAGCATCTCATGAAGCTATAAAGGGACCTCTGGGTTGGAGGATGCTAGCAGCTTTGGCGGCCCTAGGAGTCCAATCAGGGCACCCCAGCTCCAGCCTGGACAGGGCAGTTGAATTTTCCCAGAGGAAAGCCACCTTTATAACCTTCCATTGCTCCCATTTTAATTTGGACTTTTAATACTCTGAGTGAGTAAGAAGACTGCCCAGACAGGCTCAGACAGGCCCAGACAGTAACCTTCAGGTGCCTCCACTCCAGAATTGCTATCAGCAACTGCAGACTTGTCAGCCTTCGCCATTTTCTAAGACTAACAGTCTTCGCCATTTTCTCTCTCTCTCAACAGTGGACCCTCACTTTACTTGCTTCTGCTCTTTACTTATATTTTGAGCAGGAAGAAAAGTATATATTTTTTCCTGTAATATCCATTTTACAACCATTTGGTGCAAGGGCTGAGAGCTGTCAGAGCAGTAATGCATTGCATCAAATTAACATATTTTCCTGAAATGGTAATTACATCCTTTTTGTGTGCCTCTGAATACACATTTTTTTGAAGTGTGAATGAGGTGCTGACATCAAAGTCTCACTTTAAATCATCATTATTAGTGCATCTGTCTAAATGATTCAAGGGAGAGAGCTACAGAGGCTTTTAAGTTTAGAGGAATCTAAAGGTAAGTCTTTAGAAGAGTTGGAAAGCCCAGCACCTTTAATAAGTGTTCATTCCTTCACATCCTACAACTATTTCCAGTTTATCAATGCTATTAAACTCAATTCATCTTTATTGAGCACTTACTACATTGAAGTACCTTATTCGGTTAGAGATTCAGATCAAGGCATCATTCCTGCCCTCATAGTTGTGGAAGGAAAGACAGACTTGAGGAGAAGAATAGATAAAATGATATTCAAACACAGAAGATAGAGAATAATTCTGAGCATGTGTATTGATGACAGGAGATGCAGTCATGGAGACCATCTTCAGAAGGTGACACAGACTGAGTCTTGAAGGGTGGCAAGCATGGAGAACTGAGGACAGTAAGTGCAATCCAAGTTCTGGAGAGGTCATTAAAGCCCCAGTCTCAAAATTGCTCTCAGTTTGGAACACAACTCTCAGTGCTTAGTGTCATGGTGCAGGATCAGGTGCTTAGGGAGGTGTTCTCTCCACTGTAGGTCCTTCAGAAGGGCATGTCAATCACAGTGTGGTTGGAACTCAGGAACAGAAGTGGAGAGGTAGTCAAGGGCCATCAGGAAGATGTCATCAGCCACGGAAAATCTGAGTGTTTATCTTAAGAACTGAAGAAGCCATTGAGGGTTTTAAGGAATGGAGGGACAGGATCATATTTATTTGTGAAGGATCACTGGCTACTATGGAGACAATGGATTGAAAACAGGGCAGTGGCAGGAAGAAACAGAGGCCTCTAAATAAGCTCTCTAGGCCTGGACTGTGATGGGAGCAAGAAAGATGAAGACAAATGGATGGCTTTGATAGGTGTTTGGAAGGAAGATAGGGTAGCGTTTAGCGATTAATTAGCTGTGTGTGGCAAAGGAGAAAGAGATGTTAATCATGATTCTTGGACTTCGGGCTTGAGCGATCAAGCACATGGTGGTGTGATTAGAGGAAGTGGGGAAGTGTGATAGAGGATCTGGGCTCCTGAAGAGCTGATGAGTTCAGGTGCGGCGTGATGCGTTCTAGGTCTTCCAAGCCCTTCGTTTCTGTATCTGGATGACTTTGTAATGGTAATGACATGGTTTAGCTCTTCTTCTGACACTGACCCACAGAAACATGACTTTATTTTGGATACGGCTGTTTTGATGACAAGGAGATGATATTCCGTAGAGCTAGCTGATTACCGAAAGAGATGGATAAGATGCCACTGGAAGGATACAGTAACATCCCACAGAAATCCAAGAACAGTGACTTAAATTCAGAGAGGCTTTCAGAATAAGAACGGTATTAGGAATTAGGACAACTCCTTCCTTTTTACTTCAGGTCTATGGATTTTCTGCATTTATAATACCCTGGTAGGAATTTAGTGAGTGGCCCACAATTAACTATCTGGGGGATTCATAGCCTCGTTTTAACCCAGGACCTGGATATCCTCTTTGTGCTTGTCTCAACGGTCAGGGCATCCCAGCCCTGCCAATGGGCATGCAGGTGGTGCCCTATACAACTCCAGGTGGCCACATTTCTGTGGGAATTTAGTTTTTGAAAATCAGGACCTTATCTTTAATCTTCTTTCTTATTTTAGAAGTTTAAGAGATCAGAAAATAACCAAAAATAATAACATAAATACCAGTGAAACAACAACATTTGGTTGTCTTGTTTTAGGGTTCTAAAAGTACAAGTGTAAAAGAAATAGGATAGTACAAAGTTGAAATTCTCCTTGCTCCCCTCATCAGTCTCATTCTCCTCCCTCCATGCCTAAAGGCAATCAAGATCCCTGAATTTGGTTCATTTCCTTCCTGCTCATGGTTTTCAGCTTTTACTGCCACATATACATGACCATAAACATAATGTAGTACTGTTGAGTATGTTTTTATTTAACACAAATGGCATCATTCAGTATGTAATGTTTTCCTATTTGCTTTTTTTTTCACATGGCACTGTTTTCAGGATGTATTTTTATACATTCAAATAGATCTAATCTGTTTAATTGCTGTATAATATTCCGTTTTAGGAATATACCACCATTTGCTTAGCCATTCCTCTGCTGAAGGATATTTGTGTTGCTTCTAAATTTTTGTCGTTACACACAATGACTGTTAACAATGAACATTCTTTTACATGCTTCATTGTGTGCCTTTATGTGAGTTTATCTAGGGTTAATTGAGTATATTAAGTGTGCTGTATGAAGGGAGACCCGAAAAAAAAATGGACTTATTCTTTGGAGAGCGTTGTAATACAGACTTCCCCTGCTAGGTAAGTGCTCTAGGCATCAGTGTAGCAGCTAGCGTTGTTGGGAGAGGCTGTGTTTGGCTTCAGTGGGTTGTATGTGTGTGTGTGTTGTGGGGGAGTCTTTCAATGTGTTTGCCTGTTTCGTTATGGGTGATTTATGAGAGTAGCTGCTCACATCTTACTGAGTGTTCAGCAGTTTTTGACCAAAAGTGGCATACCGCTTGTGTTCCACCCTCCCTATTCACCTCATCTTGCCCTGAGCAGCTTTTTTGTTTGTTTCCCTGGATGAAAAAAGTCCTCAAAGGGAAATGGTTTGCCAATATGGTAGAGATGAAACACAAAACAACAAAAGCACTAAAATGCATCAAAATTGATAAGTTCAAAAATTGTCTTGTGCAGTAGAAAAATGTGTCTTGATATGTGTATTGCATCAGATGGAGAGTACTTTGAAGGTGACTGGAGTTTAAACATGTAAGAATAAATACACACTTTTTAAATAAATAAATTCTGGGTTTTCTTTGAGTCCTCCCTCATATATGTAGGGGTGAAATTGCTATGAGTTGATGGTTTAGTGAGGGCATCCATTTTAATTTTTTTTAAGATATTGTCAAATATCATCTTGTGGAGAGTGGAGTAAAGAAGTCAATATAAGAATTATATTCAAACAACATGTCACTCACCCAGAAATTTTTATTTACTTCCACACCAGCTACTTCTCCCCACCAAGAAGGCATGGGCCTCCCCTACCCACCATGAGAATCACAGCTTTAATGGAACACAGTCTTCTGAGGGAATGTGTCACAGGTTTGGGTATATAGAAAAAGAAAGGGGATTGAAAATCATTGACTTTAAGATCAAAAAGACATATTCAATTTGCTTTGATATCTTTGCCTTAGCTATCAGATCCCTCAATCTTGTTCTCAGCAGAAATACTGTCCAGATCCCAGGAGATTACAGGGGACTCTCCTACTAAAAAATCCCTGGATCAGCATTGGGTTATAGGATGATCCTAAATCTGGGCTGATTTACCAAGAGGCACCAACCCCGGCTGATAAATAAACAAACCATTCTTGAACAGTCATAACCTATGTAGTAGGGCCAAGCTTGGGCTGACTGGTAAGAGGGAACAGAAGAGGGAGTGTGAAATGAGTCTATAGTTATGGAATGGAACAGATGTAGTAGACAGCTCTGCTGGGTTGAGTAGTGTCTCCTCAAAGTTCATGTCTACCTGGAACCTGCGAATGTGATCTTATTTAGAAATCAGTTCTGTAGATGTAGTCAAGTTAACATCAAATCATACCAGATTAGGGTGAATTCTAAGACCAGTATGACTGATGTCCTTATAGGAAGAGAGAAAACTGGGCCCGGCATGGTGGCTCGTACCTGTAATCCCAGCATTTTGGGAGGCGGAGGTGGGAGGATCGCTTGAGCCCAGGAGTTCAAGGCCAGCCTGGGCAACATAGCAAGATCTCATCTGTATAAAAAATAAAATAAAATAATTAGCCAAGCATGGTGATGTGAGCCAGTAGTCCCAGTTACTTGGGAGGCTTGAGCCCAGGAGGTCAAGGCTGTGGTGAGCCATGACTGTGCCACTGTATTCCTGCCTGGGCAACAGAGTAAAACCCTGACAAAAAAAAAAAAAAAAAGAAGGAAATTTGGTTACAGAGACACATACAAAGAGGAAAATGCCATGTGAAGACAGAGACATCCAGGGAGAATTCTATGTGATGACAGAGGAGAGACTGGACTCGTGCAGCTACAAGCCAAGAAATGCCAAAGGTTGCTCACAGCTGCCAGATGCTAGGAAGAAGCAAAGAAAGATCTTCCCCTAGAGCCTTCAGAAAAAAGATGCTCCTGCTGAAACATTGATTTTGGACTTCTAGCTTCCATAACTGTGACAAAATACATTTCTGTTGTTTTAAGCCACCTGGTCTATGGTATGGCATCCCTAGGATACTAATACAGCAATCTTCCAAGATGGCCCCTGATGACCAGCCTCCTGGTATTCACATCCTGAGTAATTCCCTTCCCTCTTATGTATGTTGGACCCAGTGTCCTGTTCCTAATAAATACAGCAAATGTGATGGGATGTCATTTCCAAAATCAGATTCTAAAGGGCTGTTAATTTTATATTGCTGACTCTCTCTTCCCCTCTCACTTGCTCTCTCTGATAACTAAGCATTATATTATCACATGATAGAAAGGCCCACATGACAAGGAACCAAGGAAGGGCTCCAGTCAAGGAGGAGCTGAGTCCTGCCAACAGCCACATGAATAAACTGGGAAGCAGATCTCCACTCTTACCCCCAGTTGAGCCTTGAGGTGACAATGGCCCCAGCTGTCGCCTTGGTTGCACTATGGGAGACCCAGAAGCAGAGGGCCTGCTGAGTCATTCTTTCACCTACAGAAACTGTGAAATAATAAATCTGTTGCTTTAAGCCACCAAGTTTTGGGGTGATTTATTATGCAGCTAACTAATAGATAACTAACAGATGCAAAGAGCAGGTCAAAGCAAGTGCTTGGAGGCAAAGACTGCAAGGAGCCTGTGCTGGAGCCCCCTTGTGGTTCAGTGTGTGCTGTGTGGGGCAGATCTGAATGGCGACTTAGAAAGGCTACACAGGCTTGCAAAGATGCATCTTCTACATTATGCATACATTCCTGTTCCCTACGTGGAAGGAAGCTAGTCCAAACAGACTGTACGGAGTCATCACTAGAGGCCGAGTGGTTTAGTGGAACTTTCTGAAGAAGACAGGAGATGTAGCCTTGCAGACTGCTTCGGACAGACTCAGTAACTTTCCCAAAGGTCTTCTATATTAACTCCTGGGAATTTCCTTCTTCATCTAGTGTTGCTTTGTGAAAGGCAGAAAGAAAAAAAGGGATAATGACTGGATCGGGAGTCAGGAGATCCCATTTCTTTCTTTCTTTCTTTGAGTTGGAGTCTCACTCTGTCACCCAGGCTGGAGTGCAGTGGCACGCTCATGGCCACTGCAGCCTTGACTTGCTGGGCTCAGGTGATCCTTCCACCTCAGTCTTCCAAGTAGCTGGAACCACAGGCGCGCACCACCACACCTGGCTACTTTTTGATTTATTGTAGAGACAAGGTCTCACCAAGTTGCCCAGGCTGGTCTTGAACCCCTGGACTCAGGCAATCCTCTTGCCTCTCCCCCTCAGAGTGCTGAGATTACAGATGTGAGCCACTGTGCCCGGTCTGAGACCTCATTTCTGAAATTAGCTATCATTCATCACCCCAGGGGCCATGGAGTTATAGAAAGGACATAGACAAATCTCTTGGTTTTGAAGTTAGAGGAGGTTCTTATACAAAGAGCACAAGCTAGCCAGATCCAGAGAAAACAAAAGTGAGCTTCATTGCTCCCTCCTGCTGCCTTTAGACCCAGTATGGAGTATGAGGCTTTCTGACCTGGGCCAGGTGGTTATAACTGTGGTCACTGCATCATGGTTGGTGGGAGAGGAAGTTCAGGGAGAAGCTCATGGGGTCTCTGAAAAGTACTGGGAGAGAAAGGGAACATTCCAGCAGACAGAGCAGTGCATCACAGACCCATGTGCCAGGTGGTCCTAATGAGAGAAGAATGAGCTGCTGAGTACACATGCTCTTTTTGAAAGCTCTGACTGGGCTGCAGGTGCAGCAGAGGCACAGATGCTCCCTTTAAATTGTGTTACCCAAACTCAATACCACTCTTACGGCTCAAACCAGCACTGTGCCTACTTTCAAACTACTACTTTTAGCAAAATAGCATGATCTTATCTATAATCCAGGGCCTGGAGGTTTCAACTAATTTGAAGAATAATTTAATGACCCAGGAAAAAGCATCATGACACAATGACTTTTGCCAGCAGAACTCACATTGCTCAAGTAAGATTTCCTTGATCAAGCATCTCTGCCAATATGCTTGGATACATTATCACCCTTCTTTTGCCTCAGTTTTCATATTTCTAAAATCAGACATTTGTTTATGTACTCCTTAAAGGCCTCTTCAGCAGTCATATTTTATCTTTCCTTATAATCAGAAATTCCAGAAACAAAATGGAAGCAAATGAGCATTTATGAGGCTCATTTCTTCTTATCCTTCCAAACTCAGGCATTACCTCCTCTGGGAGCCTCCCATGACCTCATCAGACTTCAGACCTGGGATCGCTCTGGTGCCATGCCCAGGTAAACATCTATGAATCATAACTTACATAGTGATTATTGATTTCTGGGCCTGTTTCCTCCATTATCTAGTCAGCCCCTTGCAGAACTTCCACACTGGCTAGTGTCGTATTCTTTTTTGCACATGCAGGCTCTAAGGGACTGCTTGACACATAGTAAGTGCCAGTAATTATTTGAATTAATGAATTACTAGATGGATAAATGAATAATGGAGCTTCTCTGACTATGTTGGAAATTGCGCTTCCTTGGGAAACAGTCTCGAAAGTTGTGCCTTCTCTTGCCATGTGGCTTGCTGGTGACAGCGGCATGATGTGGTTAGAGAAGGACAGACAATGGTACAGAAAGCCAGATCTCGGGATCCACACAAACCTATGAGGTTGGGTAGGATCTAATCTCCTTTCTGTTCCAACAATCGGTGGTACTTGAAGGCAGAGATAATTAATTCCTGGCATATGTGGAGACGGATGTTAGAGAAGAGGAACAAAGATAACAAGGTCAATGCAAAAAGAAAGAGGGGTTTATAAACACTGCAGTGATAAAATGGGCACCCCATAAAGTCCTGAATACCCATGTAACTGGGAATGTCCAAACAGAGGGTTAACATAAAACAGATAAAGACATAGATGTTTAAAAAGATTAAGTGGCTTGTTTAAAGGCACAAAGTAAGTGGCTCAAACTTGTTCTTTCTCTTGCATATTAAGGGCTCTTTGTACCATCACTTTACCCTGAACAAAGGCTATTTATTGCAAAACAGAATCTTTGATTCGAAGCCATTGTTCAGACAGGAGTTGAGACATGAACACGATTGCCTTGGTTAATTCTGGCTGCCATAACAAAGTACCATAGACTGGGTGGGTGGCTTATAAACAACAGAAATTTATTTCTCACAGCCTGGAGGTTGGAAGTGTGGTATCCTGGTGCAAGCTTGGGTGAGGGTCTTCTTCCAGGTTGCAGACTGCTGACTTTCATTGTATCCTCGTGTGGCAGAAAGAGCATGAGCTCAGTCTCTGGCCTCTTCTTATAAAGGCCATTTGTGATTCCATTGGATTCACCGGATAATTTATCTCCTCATCTCAAGATCTTTAACTTAATAGCTCCTGCAAAGTCCCCAGTGGCATATAAAGTAACATAATCACATTTTCTGGGATTCAGATTGGACACCTTTGTGGGGAGATGGGCATTATTTAACCTACCACAGGAGGCATATAGCACTTCACTTCTAAATTCAAGAAGATGGTGAGGGAAAACTGGAAATAAAGGATACAGGCAGTTGAAATAGATGCTGGAAAGATTAGAGTCTTGGTGAGCATGGCACAAGGCAAGTGGTTCAGGATGGGTTTCATGAACAGCCAGAAAGATATGAGGTTCGGCTTTTTTTTAGGGTATTAAATGTGCTGTTCAAAAAGAGAGGCAGATGGCTTAAAGGCTCTATCCATGGCTGGGTGCCTACTGACCCAGAGACATTGGTCATTCTACTTTAATTGTTTCCCTCATTTTAGAAAACTTGAGGCACAAGGCAGGAGGCCAAAAATGAGACATCAGACCTTAAAATTGGCAATAAGTCCAACCAGAAACTTCGGAAACAGGGCTCCTGGTTGGGCCAGAAGGAAAGCCAGAATGAGGAGAAGGATCATTAAGTAATATCTTAAATACATGGAGGAGAGGAGTCTTATTGACGAAAATAACCAAGGAAGTTGTGAGTCAGGAGAGGAACTGGGAGGAGATGCTTGGTGTAGTGTCAGTGTGGGTGTTGGGGTGCAATATGGCTGGATGAGGCTTTCTTTGCTTCACATCCAGAAGGAAACAGAGATAGTAGCCACATACCTGCATTTAGAAAGAAGTTTTGGGGCTACCAATTTAGACAAGGAGATCTTGGTGTCAGAGCTATAAGAAAGGAGAAGGCAGGTACTTGTAAAAAGTGAGTAATAGAACGCAGGTGTTTTCCTCTGCTCTGATCTAAGACCCCAATAAATTAGTATAAAGATTTTTTTTAAAGGTATGAACTCATGAAGACAAAAATTAGGAAAGGAAAAAACAGAAATATCAAGAGAACGTTGGATGCTAGAAAACAGATGGATAACTAAAATTTAACTTTACACAGCAGAGAAAGCCAAAATAAAATGCCCATAAGGTTTCTGGGTGGGTAAAACAAGAAGCCAACCAATTTCCATTCTGGAACTCTGTAAACACTCTCGAGTTTAAGGCAATAAATGTCTTTAAAAGTGAAGATATGGTTGGAGCTTAAAAGTAAAGGATTGATTGAAACTCTGTAAAAGAAGCAATTAGACCCCTACATTCCCTACTTTACCCTAGACAACCAGCTCTTCCTCCCCTACCCTGCAGGAGACTGGAGATTAACTCTTTGGAGAAGTTGTCCCAGAGGAACTTAGAACTCAAGAATACCATGCACAGCTTGGACAGAGTGGGAAGTGCAGATTACTGTACTGAAAACTGGGAATTAGGAAATAGACAGCCTCCAGCCCTTTAACAGAAGATTGGATGTTAGTCAATCTAACCTAAAGGAGAGAAGAGTCTTACAAACACAAACAATTGATCTTCTCTTAACACAGTGACTTGATGCCTGCTGGAGCATCTGAATGGAAGTCTACCACTGGGCAAGCTCAAGTGCATGCACATGAAGCTTCTAATAGTCTCTGCAATGCCTTCCTTTTAAATGTGAAAGGATGCCAGATATTGAATAGCACCTCTAACTGAAAAAATCAGAATAAGGGAACCTTGAGAAAAAAGAGACAATGCAGAAAGCAGAGAAGAGAAAGTTGTGGGGGGAACCCCTACAACTCATATCAGAGAGATAAAAATATTGAATTCTTAAAACAAGAGTTACATAATTTTTAAAAGAAGCTTTAAAAATAATAAATAAAATTTCTCTCTTGGAAATTAAAATTACGAGAGCCAAAATACAAAGTTTGATAGATAGACAAATGTACATATACACAAAAAGAAATTCAGATAGTAGAATAAAAATAGTGATAGAAAAGATAAGCATGTTAGAACATTACTTAAAATATTCAAAGTCTGAGAAAAGTTTCAGAACATGAAGATATTAGAGTAAATGATTCAAAAACTAGTAAGATAAAATTTTCTTTCTTTCTTTTTTTTTTTTTTGAGTTTGTGTTGGAGTCTCACTTCTTCCCCCAGGCTGGAGTGCAGTGGCACGCTCACGGCCACCCCAGTGTCGACCTGTTGGGCTTCAGCGATCCTTCTGCCTCAGCCTTCTGAGTAGCAGGAACTACTGATGTGCACTACCACACCCAGCTATTTTTTATTTTATTGTAGAGATGCGGTCTCGCCAAGTTGCCCTGCCTGGTCTCGAACCTGTGGGCTCAGACAATCCACTCGCCTCAGCCTCCCAAAGTACTGGGATTAGAGGCTGAGCCACCAAGCCTGGCCAATAAAATTTTCAAAAATTAAAGGTTATAGGTTTTCACTTTATGCCCAGCACAAAGAATAAAATTATTACAAAATTTTAGAATAATAAGGTAAAAGGAAAATCCCCAAAACTCACAGAGAGAAACAAGATCATATATGTGAGATCAGAAATCAGAAAGGCACTACAATTATCAGTAGCAATATCAGAAGCTGGAAGGCAGTAAGAAAATGTCTTCAAAACTCTGAGGGAAAATGATCTTCCTAGATTTCTATACAAAGTCAAGATAAAGATATGCTGCAATAAATCAAAGTATTTTCACAGCAATCACCCTTTCTTCTGAAGCTGCTAGAATTTTGAATCTTCATTTTAATGAGGTACAGTGAAGTAAAAGAGAAACAGAAGACACAAAAAGATGGCAGTCCAACAGGAAAGAGGGAAAGGGATTTCAAGAATGACAGCAGGATTCCAAATCTAAAAAGCAACCGATTTTTATTGGATCAGGAAGATTGGGAGATCTAGGAAGGATGTTTGCTAGGTAGGGGTGGAATGAAAAGCATAGATTATCTCATGTGTTTGAATATATTGAGAGATATTTTCTATTTCTGGAAGAGAGTTTAAGGATGCAGTTGTGGTGCTATGTACATGAAGGGAATGGGCAATAAAAACTTGAGGCAATTATTAACTCCAGGAAAAACAAAAGTTGTTCAAGAGGAAAAATGTAAACATATGTATACACCACATAAAATATTTATAAATACAATTTATATCATTGCAATAAATGACAAAGATATAATTACAGATTTAGCCAAAAGTTGTATTACAATTATTTTGGAAGTTGAGGGCATAATGAAGAGAAGGGTGTGTATATGCATACATGTGTGTGTACGCGTGTGTTTAGGAGGTATGAGTTGTAAAACTTTTTTAAACAAAAATACAAACATATAACATATATATGCACTCTAACTAGAAATATGGAGAAAATTTCAAAAAGAAACTGCTCCAAGATTTAAAATATTTGCCCCTGGGAAGCAAAACTAGGGATTTGGAAGGGGTGAAGTGGAAGATTGCTGATTTCTTCTTGTTGTTGTTGTTGTTGTTTTGAGTCAGAGTCTCACTCTGTCCCCCAGACTGGAGTGCAGTGGCATGCTTACAGTCTTGGCAGCCTCTAGGGCTCAAACAACCCTCCCACCTCAGCCTTCCAAGTAACTGGAACTACAAGCAGATGCCCGGCTAATTTTTCTTGATTTATTGTAGAGATGAGGTCTCGTGAAATTGTCCAGGCTGGCCCTAAACCCCTGGGCTCAGGCAATCCTCTCACCTCTACCTCCTAAAGTGCTGGGATTACAGGCATGAGCCACCATAACTGGCTGATTGCTGATTTTTGTTTTAAGTCTTGAATACTGTATTCATTTTCTGTGCCTGCTGTATCAAATTACTACAAACTTAGTGGCTTAAGACAACAGAAATTTATTCCACAGTTCTGGTGGTCAGAAGTCTGAAATGGGCTTCACTCGGTCAAAACCAAGGTCTTGGCAGGGTCATGCTCCCTTTTAGAGGCTCTAGGATAGAATCCATTCCTTGACTTTTCTAGCCTCTGGTAGCTGCTGGCATTCCTTGGCTGTTGGCCACGTCATTCCCATCCTCAAAGCCAGACTCTTCCAATTTCTCTCAGTTTCATCTTCCTATGGCCTTCTCTGTGTGTGTAAAATATCCCTCTGCCTTCCTCTTAAATGTGTGAATACATTTAAGGCCCACCTGGATAATCCAGAATAATCTCTTCAAGAGATTATTAAGAATTTTAAGATTAAGATTCTTAATTTAGTCACACCTGCAAAGGCCCTTTTTCTAAGTAAGGTAACATTGGAATGTGGATATATTTTGGAAGGCTATTACTTAGACAACCACAAACATTAAAAATCATTTTTAGTACATTTATGTATGATAATTAATTGAAAGAAATTATATGTACCTTTTTTACTGTGGTTATCAAAGGAAAATTGTGAGAGACTTTCAATTCTATATTATGCGTCTATAGTGTTCCTGAATAATGAACATACATTCCTCATGTAAAATGTTAACTTGTGAGAAAAAAGAGTCCGGAAGAAAGATTTCATGCTTTGGCTAGTCTACATTTGAGACTAGCTAGTTCCAAGTCTTGCATTTCAAATACAAACACCAGGCAAGTCTCCAGTTAAGTGACACTGACATTCATGTTGTTCCCTGGAAGACATATGTGTGTTACAAACATACGCCTACTGAAGCCAAAAGCTCAGGGGCTGGAGAGAGGTTTTGTGGGGTTTCAAAACCAAAAAGAGTGGTTTTAAATCTAAACTACAGAATCATTTGCTCTCAAACATATAGCATATCTGTTTCTTACTTCTTAGCTTTTTTTCTATTTTTCTCAGACTAGCCAAACTCCAGATTAGAACATCCAAGTTAAAAGGAACCTATGACCATGGACAGCTTAGAGACTTCAGAAAGGAGCACAGGGGTGAAGTAACAATTCCTGATGCAGCAGAGGTAGGACCTGGGGCTCCTGACCCCTGATGTTGGTTGGTTTTTTTTTCTGAGTTGGAGTCTCACTTTGTCACCCAGGCTGGAGTGCTGTGACACACTCACAGCCACTGCAGCCTTGACCTACTGGGTTCAGGTGGTCCTTCTGCCTCAACCTTTCAAGTAGCTTGCCTTATTTTTTTGATTTATTGTAGAGACAAGATCTTGCCAAGTTGCCCAGGTTGGTTTTGAACCCCGAGCTCAAGTAATCCTCGTGCTTTGGCCTCCCAAAATGCTGGGATTACAGGCTTGAGACACTGTGCCTGTCCTGATGCTGGTTTTAAATCCATTAATCTCTGCCTCTTGCTTCTCTGTAATTAAGGAGTTCTGACACCAGCAATGTTTGGGAAACAGGAAGAGAAGAGGGCCTGAGCTCCTAGGAAAATAGAAAGTGGGCTGGAAAGTTGGGGGATACTGAAACCTGGTATGAGGAAAGGATTTTGTCAAAGCAAAAGCCTAAAGTCAGAAGGACAAATGGAGTCATGGGCAAAAGGTCAAGGCATAGGAGCTTTGGCCTGGCCCCCCCTCTTAGCTAAGGAGAAGAACAGGAGGATAGGAGGAGGACAGTCTAACAACCATGTGCACCTGGGGGCACGCAGCATCTAGGAGTAGAACAGGGATGTTTACAAAATTGAGGGCAGGGGCAGGCTAAATGTCCCAACATCTCTCTCCTAAAGTGTCGTCCCCTGATTCAAACCTTCCCAAGTCCCTATTTCAATTAATTAAAATTCAAACATTGTCACAATACAAAATATGACTCCCACAGCTCCAAGCTCAACTCTTAGCACTTTCCTCGAACTTACTCTGTTCTAGGCAGGTAGTTATTCTGGCATTCTTTCCATTCCTTTAAACAAACCAAGCCTCGGGGACTTTGTGCTTGTTAGTCTTTCTGCCTGTACCGTTTTTTTTTCTCCAGAATCTTCCAATTTTTATTTTTTTGAGTCAGGGTCTCACTCTGTCACCCAGGTTAGAGTACAGTGGCATGCTTACAGCTCCTGGGCTCAGGCAATCCTTCTACCTCAGCTTCCTGAGTAGCTGGGACGACAGGTGGATGCCACCATGCCAGGCTAATTTTTTGACTTTTTGTAGTCAAGTTCTCAAACTCCTTGGCTCAAGCAATGCTCCTGCCTCACCTCCTAAAGTACTGGAATGACAGGTGTGAGCCACCAGTTCCTGCACCCAGATTCTTTTTATCCTTCATTTCTCTCAAAATCACTACCCTAGAGAGAACTTTACAGGCCACTATCAAAATAACCCTTCCCTTATCCTGGGCACAATTCATAACCCTGTGTATTTTCTTTATGAAATTTACCACTGTCTGATATTATTTGTTTAGTTTCTTTGCTTCATGAAAGCTAGAACCTTGTCCCCCTGATGCTCCTCGCTCCTGGTACATTGCCTGGCATAGAGAAAGTGCTTAGTAACTATTTGTTGAGTGAATGACTCACTAAATCATTCAGATTCACTTTCAGGACAGGCAATGTATGACACTTGTATAGCTAACCTATGTCACTGATTAGCTGAATGAATGCAGTTGCTGTGATGTCTATAACAAGCAAATCACAGCCACTGAGATTTTTTTCTATGTCCCAACTCTCCAATTCCCAACCCTTCTGGAGCTTTGGTATCCCTGGACTATCACTGTGTAGGTCCCCTTGCTCATAAGGCTCTCCCTAATTACTCCTTCAGGATAGGGGCCTTTTAATACAAGTTAAAGATAATGTTGTATGTTGGCTATCATAGATGCTGAAGGTGTCTCTCTGGCTCTGCTTCATTGACACATCTAGAGATAGTTGGGTTGCCCAGGTTTCAAGTTGCAGTGAACTCTCCTACCTGGGAATTAAGAGATGCAGGTTTTCATCCTCCCTCCCTTCCCAAGGAGTCCCCTTCTGCCTTAAAATCTTAGTTCTATGTGAGTTTTGTGGTTAAATCCATGACATTCACTGCCCCTGCCCCCAAGGATGAAAAAGAAGCTAAGTCTGACTGTCTATCTACTACTATATGCTAAGCACTGCACTAAATAACTTGGTTCTCACACCAGTTGGGAGAAGTGGACATCACCATTTTACAGGCAACGAAACTGAGATAGTTGTCCAAGGTACCAAAGCTAGTATGCCTCAAGCCAAGGTACAAAGTTGCATCTTCCCAATTTCTAAACCAGGACACTTTTTATGACACCACATTGGAGTGGAATGAAAAGGAGGTGCTCCTGCCTTTCAGAATGAGCCCTGTTATCTGCCATGCCAAGGGGACCACCCTGCCAGCCGGTGCAGCTGAGTTCAACCTCACCAGCTTCCACATCTGCAGAGCGGCAGCGGCTGTCACTTAGACAAATTGGCCATCGGATTGGGAGTACTGACAGTGAAATACACACATCTTAGGATGATCCTTAGACTAATACAGATGGATGTGGGTAGGCAGGCTGGGCTATTCCTAGCAAAAAGACATTGATAGGAGAAGGCTGATTGCCATCTTAATCCAAAGGATATTCTTGTTAATACCTCACAACTTGATTCCTAATAATCAAGATGTTAGACTATATTATCCAAGATAGAACTGCAAGGAATATCCCAGCATAGAATGCCTGTGCTTGGCCATGATGAGGAGGGATTTGAACCCCACATTAAACTTGTGTTGCACCAGGATAGACCCTGGGACCAACACCCTGCAGAGTTCAGTCTATTACTCAAGGTATACCCAGACCTGCTTTCCATCCCTTGCATAGGAGTGAAATGAGCTGAGTATTTTAACAAAAAATGATGTTCTTTTTAAAATTTTGCATCCTGTAGAAAACAAGTTTTTCTTATTTACTTATTGGTGGTCAGCTATTTATTTATTTACTCATTGACTGCAGTCAGGTATGACTCTAAACAGTATGATCCAAGGCTTGGCAACCGACTACATTGTGCAGAATTAAATATTGAACAGAGGGAGAAGGGATTGATTGACATTCCATTCCACCCCAGCAGGGGGAGTCCTTGTATACCCTCACTTCTCAGAGTTCCCTAAGCTCTCCAGCTGAGTTCCGGGTTTCTGTCTGAAGAATCCCAGATTCTTTGCAATACAGCCTTGATATATTGTGATTTTATAGAAAATATTGTGTTCTAAAGTCAGAGTAGACTGACCTCTGGAAACTGTGCATCAAAATGATAGCGCTACACTCTGACCTCAGTGACTTTATGTCTCTGTCTGGCAACTGCTTTTAAAAATATTATGTGGGGTGATTAATTTCATTGCCGCATTTAGAATGCTCTCAGAACTGTACTCTTCATCTCAGCCTTGGGAAGTCAGATTTGTGATCCGTTATGAAGGGGATCAATTTCCATATGGTCACTTGGGTAGTCTGTTGAGAAGTCAGAATGAGACTAGAGTGTCTTGGAACCTCTGTCCATGGGTCCTCCCGTCTCTCCAGACCTGGTCTCATACTTCTCAGCCTGAAAATACTGTTTCTGAAAATTAGTAGTGATCAGCACAGAGGTTGCATTTCAGATTTATTTTCCCTTCCTCCTTGAATCAACTTAAACAAAACCCAAGCACTAAAATGCTTATTACATGCCAGCGGCAGTGCTAACACTTTATTAATGGTGTCTTACCCTTTTCTTATGTGTCTTTATGTGTTTCTGATGTACCTTGTTTCTCCATCTGATAGTCCTATTCTCTGAAGCACTGGGGACTCTTGTCTTACCATGGATACTGTCTGCTGTCTCTCTCAAAGTATCTTGTTTCTTTATGTATTTTATACTGGAGCACAAATATGGCAGAACTTTGTAGAAATCCTGTGTAGCTTGGGTTGAGGCTATGTCCATTAACATAGAATTTGCTTTTCTTTTGCTGGAAGCTCTAGGGGTATTCCAGCTAGGGATCTCTTTGTGCTAATTTTCTGAACAGATATAATAAATGTAAATATCAAATCCAAATGAGGTCTGGATCATGGTTACAAACAATCAGAGGAAATTTTTTTTTTACCTACAAGAGTCCAGAGGAAGGCAGGCAAAGTTCCTTGCTGATATCCTTGGTGGGCAGGAAGATTTCTTGTTATTCTAACCATTTACTTAGGGTCTCAACCCTTTGAGGGTCTCAATTTAGTCAGCCTGGAATCTTGGTTCCCATTCTTTGTCTAATGTGAGCTTAAGGATTCATACTCTATATCCAAGTCGCTGTTGAAAATTCAAGCTATTTGGGAAAACCTATCCTTGTTTCAGGACAGCTGCAATATTAGGTCTTATTTTACCTTCTGATTTTTAGGAACTTTTTCCATTAAGTACAGATATGCAATTAAAAATATCTTTACATTTTATACAGAATGTCAAATCCCCTCCACCACCCTCTTCCCAGGAGAATCAAAGCTATGTAATCTGCCAACTTGCTAAAAATGAAAGTTCTGTGATAGCAGTTTATAGATATCCTCCTCTAAGCCTATACATTCATGACATGGACACTATTCTTATCTCTAGTTTACAGAAAATAATCCTGAAATCTGGAAACAATAAATACATGCTGAGAATTTGTAGCAAAATTGTATTCACACCGGATTCTGTCTTACCTCCAAGCCCATATTCTTAGCCACAAACCTGCTTCTTGACAGCCTTGTTGGGGGTACTGTTTCTGTGGTACAGACCAGGCTTCCCAACCAGAAATCTCTGAAGTCTCTTCTGTTGAACTTATGAAAGAGGGAGAAATGCAGATGGAGCTGTCACCATTGTCCACAAGGAGAAGAGTAGGAAAGAAACAGATAAGAGGTTATACATGTTATGTTGCTGTTCTAGGGACATGTGGCTGAGAAACTCATTGAGATGGGTTGCTTTCCTAGGAAGTGCATTAAATCTCACACTAAAGGATCCTGGTCCCTGATTGCTCCTCTGACTCTGGTGCCTCAGACTGGCATCCTGTGACGGTTAAGGGTGGAGAAGGAGGTGTGAGGGGCTCTGATCAGCAGGCAACCCTGTGTGTGGCTGGGAGCCACATCTTAGGAGCCAAAGACCCCACACTGAGGATGAGCCACATGTCACTAGGGAAGTCACTTCCCTAATCTTGGCTTCCATAGTTCCTGGACAGAACAAAACATCTCTTCTCCATGTATCTCATAGAGTTCTGGTGGGGAAGGAACCAGTTTTGCAGACTCAGAGCTCATCCTTGGAGGTGATTTTGAGGCTACTCAGTTGCCTAAAACACCAGTTGTCCCATCAGGAATACATTTATGAGTTTGGCTTCTGAATAGAGCCCTTTGGGAAACTCCTATTTTCCTGCTGGTAGCACAGGAAGCTGAGGGAGTTTCCCAGTGACAAGGACACTTTTGCACAGACATACGGACAATGGCAAATAAGGTGAGATGTTCCAAGACCAGGAGGAGAGGGAGGGCAGCTGCCGTTTTCTCACCACCTGCCTGGGCTCTGTGGTGAATCCAACTGCCGCCTCCTCTTGCTGACGGGACATCAAATGCTGGTCTCTGCCTCTCCTTCCTTTCTCCCAAGCCCCAGCCCCCATCCATACCCCAATCCCCAAGCTCCTCCCTCCCCAGCAGAACAATGTGACCACTGCATTGTAGGTCAGTTTCCAAAGACTGCATATCTGTCAGTTTGTTGAAACCTCATCAACACCTCATGTGGCAGGCTGGCAAGGACTTATTAACCTCAATTTAGTTACCTGTGATTCTTGCAGTAGAAACCAACACCTATGTCTTACAGCTTCTCCCCTTTGCTTTTACTAATGGCTTTTTATTCTAATGAGGACATTTACTGGCAGAGTAACTCAGGATGAAACTGACCCTCTTGAATCTCAGTTTTCACCTCTGTTAAAAAAAAATGAGGACAGCTGATAATAACATATGAATGCTTCCCATGTGCCAGGCCCTGCTCTGTGCATTTCACATATAAGAATCCAGTTCATCCTCATAACAAGACAATGAAGTAGGTACTGTTTTTTTCCCCATTGTGCAGATGAGGAACCTTAAGTAAAGAGAAGTTAAATAACTTGCCTACAGTTATGCAACCACTGAGAGGTACAGCTGGGAGTGAAAGCAGCAAGCTGGAGAACAGAGTTCACGCTCCACCACTACACTTATAGAGACTCAATCCCAAAGATAATTGCCTCCATACTAATAATTATATCTAAATAGCATGCCCGTATTGTAATTCCCTGTGAAAATTAAACTGAACAATATATATTAAGGCCTTCTGAAAACAAAGGACTGTGTGACTATAAGGTAGTTCTAATTTTATAATTAGAAAAATCCACTTTCCAATTTAATTACATCTAAACAAGCACTAGTTTCAACAAGTCCTCATCAACAAATAATAATTGAACATCGACTGCGTGCATCTATCTGCAATGTACAGTATATCTCAAATAGTCAAGTCCCTCAAGACACCTGCTGTAAAAATTCTCCTCAGATTATTAATATACTCTGGGCCCCAGACTCTTGCAGTTGACAGTCAGAGGTTTTCCCATGGCATCGCTATAGCATATGGAGAGAGAGCTTTCTTTCTGACTGCAGTGTTCTATGGTGGTCTTTCAACAACACTCTGGGAAGATGAAGGTAATATCTCTTATGCCAGTATCATCATCTGATAACCATTTGCTTGCTCCAAAGCTGTGCTGAAAGTGTTTTGAGGCCTCTTCTGGGCTCTGGGCTGTGATCACTTAGTAATGTCTGCAGTGGCCACTTGATAAGGAAGTGGTATTCTACTCACTACCAAGTATTTTTCATTACTCACTTAGGGGAGCTCAGTTTGTGAACAAAGAATGGGAGGAGGGCCCTGAAGCATGAGGAATTTGAATGGGAGAGAGTAAAGGAACATTAATTTGGAACCCATGAGTAGTGATTAGCTACTTAGTGGGGTGGTCCTGGTTGCTCCTGTTCCACTCAATATCACATGTGTTGAACACCTACTCTTTGTCTTTGCCAAACTATGTGGTCAGTAGACCTCAGTAGATCATGCCATTGATACTAGTATAATTATAAATTGTGAGGATGTTATGTGATAAGCACTTTATTTGCTTTATTCCTTAGACCAATGTCAGCCAATAGAATAGTCTGTGATGAAGTGGAATGTCCTGTATCCATGCTGTCTGATACAATGGCCGCTAGCCACTTGAGGTGATTTTACATGAGATATGGCTAATGTGACTGAGGAACTGAATTTTTAATTTTCTTTAAAGTTATTTAGATTTAAATAGCCACACTAACTAACGGATGCTGTATTGGACAGCAGTCTTGGAATTTTTACCTCTCTTTCGGGTTGATTCTGTTATCCCAATTTCATGGACGTCCAAAATATAGGGATAATGAGATATTTTAGCAAAACTTTTATGAGAGACAGAAACTAAACAAATGAACAAAAGAAACACGGGATAAAGAAACCTGGAGGAAGTAGAGAAAATGTAAGAAATGGAGGAAAATGTAATGAAAACTAGTATCTCAGGGACATAAAGGAAGATTTTAAATAGATAAAACAAGTGCTAACTGCTAGGAAAAGAAAGACACAAAGAGCAAGAAACCCTCCTTGGAGATTAAAAGTGAACGTCTAAAAGCAAAAGCCAAAAGAAAGACTGGAAGATAGTCAAGGAATATTGGAAGTAGCTCCAATGTATACAGATGGAAAACAGGAAATAAAGGATAAAAAAAATTAGAGGATGAATTCATGAGATGTAATGCTTGATTAATACGAGTTCCAGAAGTAGAAAGTAGAACAAGCATAGTAAAATACATTATCAAAGAAATAATAAAAGGAAAATACTCAGAACCTAAGGACATATCTCTGGAAGACTAAGGCCCACAGGATGCTGAGACAACATCATGACATTTGAGAAAAATGAGATTATTAAGAGACTTTTAATACCGAAAACACAGGCATTACAACTACTTGCTAACAGTTTTAGAAACTAAAACTCCAAATGTGTTAAAGCCTTCGTATTTATAAAGTAAGATGACTTGCAACCTAGAATCCATGTCAAAGCAAACAGTCGATCGGGTGCAAAGGTAACACAGAGGCAATTTTAAATTTTCAAGGGCTCAAAAACCCCCACATGCATTCTCTCTTAGAAGGTGATGGGGAGTGGGACTAAGCAGAGAATGAGGTGGGCATGGCACGCAAAGAAAGGGACACTCACCATAGCGAGGGGCAAAAGGCGTTCCCAAGAAAACGGCAAACAATTTCCAGGATGTGAACAAAGCAGCATTCTTGACCTGAATATGAATACAGAATGCTGCAGGAACAAGGTTGCCAATGTAAATACTATTACTGCTGCTATTAATGGATAGGCAAAAAAGTATCATTTGAAAAATGAGTTTAAGGCTGGTTGCAGTGGCTCATGCCTGTAATCCCAGCACTTTGGGAGGCCAAGGTGGGAGGACTGCTTTAACTCAAGGTTTGAGATTAGTTTGGGCAACATAATGAGACCTTATCTCTACAAAAAAAATCAAAAAATTAGCCAGGCGTGGTGGCACACACTTGTAGTCCCAGCTACTCAGAAGGCTGAGGTGGAAGGTTCGCCTGAGTCCAGGAGGTCAAGGCTGCAATAAGCTGTGATTCTGCCGCTGCATTGGCCTGGGTGATACAGTGAAACTCTGACTCAAAAAAAGAAAAATGAATTCAAGAGTGTTGAAGAAATATTTGGACAAAATCAGATTTCTGTATAGAAAACTAAGCATTTTTTTAAAGGCAGCTATTAACCTAAAAAAACTGAAATTGTATTAAGAAAGAAAATAAATTACAAAAAAAGGTTTTTTGTTTGGCAGTGAATAGTGTTTATATGGCTGTAATACCATAAACATAGACTTGATTGCATAAAAAATGGAAATAAAATAATATTGAGAGACTGGGAAAAGGGGCGGAGGAATGGCATGTGTAAGTCAAATATTCCTCTTTCACAACAGGAAGTTCATGTCTAACTCTGAAAATTTAGTAAGGATTTTCATATGATTTTAAAATATGGAGGTAAATTCAGAAGCAGCTAGAAGAGTTGAAAGAGACTGCTGCTATGTGGTTGTGGGGCTGAGGGGTTGAGGTAAATGTGCAGGAAATTAATGTATTTATTATAAGCTTTTTAGCAGTTTCTAAAATTAAAAAGTATGCACACATTACTTTAGAAGTTGCTTTTTTATAAAGCTGTGAAATAATGTAAAGAATTTAACTTTTTTTTAAACTTTAGTTTTCTTTCTTTTTGTGTGTGTGTGTGTTGGTGTCTTCCTCTGTCACCCAGGCCTGAGTACAGGGGTGCAATCATGGCTCACTGCAGCCTTGACTTCCTGAGCTCAGGCAATCCTCTACCGCAGCCTCCTGAGTAGCTGTAGGTGCATGCCACCAAGCCTGGCTAATTTTTTAATTTTTATTTTTGTAGAAATGAAGTCATGCTGTGTTGCCCAGGCTGGTCTCGAACTCCTGGGTTTAAGCGATCCTCCTGTCTTGGCCTCCCAAAGTGCTGGGATTATAGGCATGAGCCACTGTGCCTGACCCAAATCTTCAGTTCTTAATGAGATGCACTCTCAAAAATCTGGCAAGCTGAGCTATACAGAAGGACCCATTTCCTGGGGTTTCCCAAGAGTATTATTTTCACTGGACAATTAAGCAGATGGAAAGCTTTGCTTGTTTTTGTGTCAGATATATTTTATACATATGTGCGTGTACACACACACACACACACACACACACTCACCAGAACCTTAAAGATAATGACAGTTCTATAAATGCCATCCTCTGAAGCAATTAGGAGCAAACATTTAATGTCATTCTTTCCAGTTTGTGCTTTTAAAATATTTTTACTACATATACACACACACATAGCACACTGATACATATATATCTGTAAAAATATATTAATTTACTTACTATGTTTGGGTGAAATTTTCACTGAAATGTCATCATAATTGGATGTATTATTCTAGTACTCGCTTTACTCATTCAATATGTTGAGACCTATCTATGTGAATATATGGGTGCAGTACCTTTATTTTATTCCGTCATGTAAATACACCAGGATTTGTTTTTCCTTCCTACGTGTTTTACTCTCACAATGTGGCTTTGAATGTCCTTATACAAGCCTCATGCTGAGCCTGTGCAAGGGTTTCTCTGGCATATATACCTAGAAACAGAATTTCTGGGTTAACAGGGTAGACACGTTTTTCACTTTACTAGGTCACTGGGTCAGCATCGTTTTTAAACACAATTAAATAGCGCTTTTGGCAGATTCTGGCTCCTGGGTGACAGGCTTGTATAGACTGGCTCAGCTGGGGGTGGAGGCCGTATCTGAAATACCATCTGTGCCACTGTCACAACAGCGCTGGAGGCTCTCTCTCTTCAGAGGTGGCGGTTTAGGACCACAGCAGAGAGATACATTTATTCACATTCTTTTTTACAAGCTGGTATTTGCCACATAGAGGGCTGATGAGGTTCTTTTCTCTTTTACACATACGAGGGGAAAGCACAAGCTAGTATATTACCAAGAAGGTGGTAGGAGGCTGAATGAGGTAGAATTATAGAACATGTAATCTGGACAAGGAAGGGGCCCCAGTGTAGGGGTGGGGGAGGGAGGGTGAGAGAGGAGATGTATCCATTCTTCTATTCAGTCATTAGATCATTACAGTTGACTCTTGATCAGTGCAGAGATTAGGGGCGTCAACTACCATGTAGTCAAAAGTCCTTGTATAACTTTCATTTATTTGTTTATTTATAGCTGAATTTTCACTCTGTCACCCAGGCTGGAGTGCAGTGGCATGACCAGGGCTTACTGCAACTTCATCCTCCAGGGCTCAGGTGATCCTTTCATCTCAGTCTCCTGAGTAGTTGGGACTACAGGCATGTACCACCACACCTGGCTAAGTTTTTTTTAAAGATAAGGTCTTGCTACGTTGCCCGGGCTGGTGTTGAACTCCTGGGCTTAAGCAATCCTCCCACCTTGGCCTCCTAAAGTGCTGGGATTACAGGTGTGAGCCACCGTGCCTGACTTCTCCTTGTATAATTTTTGAATCCCTAAAAACTTAACTACTAATCACCTACTGTTGACCAGAACATAACATAAACAGTCAATTAGCATACCTTTTTATGTTATATACATTATATGTGACAATGAAGTAAGCTAGAGAAAAGAAAATATTAAGGAAATCTGAAGGAAGAGAAATATATTGACTATTCATTAAGTGGAAGTGGCTCATTGTAAAGATCTACATCCTCATCATCTTCATATTGAGTAGGCTGAGGAAGAGGTGGGTTGGTCTTGCTGTCTTGGGGTTGGCAAGGATAGAAGAAAATCCACATATAAGTGTACTCTCAAAGTTCAAACCTCTGTTGTTCAAAGGTCAACTGTATTTGTGAAGATATATCAGTCATGGAACTAGACTAGAGTGGAAGACACCATAAACAAGGGACAGTTCCCTTCTGACTAGACATGGTAGATAGGACTTGGGAAGCCTACTCTATCTATTTTTCTTTCCAAACAACAGCTTTTGGCCTTGGGTCACAACCTTCGTCTGATAGTTTAAAAATTCACCCTGTGAGGCATCAGTCAGTAGAGGTTTCTGGGGCTGAAGAATGACGAAGGCCCAGAGTAGGACAGCAACTCTGTGTGGTGAGATGGGAGACAAGAAGACAGAGAAGAGAAACTACACAGAGGAAAAGCAGAGGCGACCAAAGATGAAGGGAATCCCACTGACCCTGAGAGATGGAGAGAGAAACCCCAGTTCTTGCACCTCCAGGTCTCAATGAGAGTCCTGCTTTGCTCCAGTTGTGTCGTGTGTCCTGCTCTCTCTTGTACATGCCATTATCCACTGGAGCTTTGTGATAAACTTCCCTTTGCTTGTGCTAGCTTGACTGGCTCCCTTCTCCTTATAACTCCCAAAGCTCAACCAGAACAGGGGTATAAGAGAGGAGGTAATATCTGAGGTTAGCATTTAAGTATGACTTGGATTTGGCTAAGGGATGAGGAAGAGTAGTCCAGGTGGTGGGGGCAACATGAATAAAAACATAAAGGCAAGAAGGTGTAAACAGATAAGAGAAATTCAGAAGTTCAGCCTGACTGGAACATAGAATTCCTGAGGGAAGATGGGCAGCACAGCTGAAAAGGAATGCTGGGCTGGATTGGGATGGTGTTTTCTTTCTTTTTGCTTTCCACCTTTAAATTTTTAATTTTAAAATTGTGGGGTACAATTTAGGGTTAAGTATACAAATATTCATTGTGCAGTTACCCTTGCTGATGAGGTGTGCCCCCGCTTCCCCAGGCAGTTTTCCGCTACAGCTGATCCCACCTCCCCACTGCCTCAGGCCCCGGGGATGATGTTTTCATCCCAGGGTAAGGAATCAGAGCTTTATTCTGTTGACAGTGGGAGCTGTTGAAAGGAACACATTTCATACTAGGAACTCAAGTTTCTCAAACTCTATAAAGGTACAAACACCAGGGTGAATTTTAAAAATTTCTAAACCCCAAGACCACCCCAAGCTTTGGCTGAAACTTCAGATAACTGGAAAATATAACCCCAGCATGAAGCCATGAATCTTCCCTATACCCTGGAAAGTAATCATACTGCCATAAGACACTACGTCAGGAAAGAATCCCAGAGATACTCTAGTTCAACCCAGATTTTATAGATGAGCAAGTAAGTAATGTGGGCAAGTAAAATAGGAAAAGGAAATAATCACAGTTCACAGAAAGAAAATATAGATGGTTCTTAAAAATGTGCAAACATGATTGATTTCGCCATTCCTCAGAAAATCGGTCCTGGTGCTAGAACTAAAATCCAGGTGGTGTAACTCCTATTCTAGAGTTCTTTCCTATCATTTGCTCTCTTTCACACTCTCTACCAGGCACCTGTGCTCACAGTCCTTTCATCTAGGGTGAGTCCACCTTGGCCTTGACCTGTGGCAAGTCTGCCATGGCTCCTTTTAGCTCCTCAAAGCCAGCACCAGATTCTAAGTGAGTGGCACAAGGTAGATACACTCTCTGATTATTTTTGTCCTCTGATAGGCCTCTCTTCTCTTTACTGTCCTGGGTGTCAACATCTCTTTGTCCTTCTCAGACTTGGCCCACAGAATGGGCTACCCAAATTCTTCTGGCACCCCTAAGGCAGTCCTGCTTTGTCTCTTGACTATACATCTAGCATCTATCTCACCCGCTTCCATCCAGTCCCTAAGATGCCTTAACTTGAATTTAACCTGCTCCACCCAGACAGTTCCAGGCCAGCTTGCACACAGAAGGCGAGACATCAACAGACCTAGATGCTGAAAGTTAATTGAGTAATCAGGATCAGGCCCAGAGAAAGACAGGGACAGAAACAAAGTTCAAAAATCAAGAGCATTCTCCCTAAGCTCACCTACAAACTTAATGCAATACCTCCCCCACTCCCCCCCCCAAAACTGAGCAACATATTGTTTGTTTGTTTTGGGCTGAAGTGCCATTCTGTCACCCAGGATGGAGATTGCAGTGGCATAATCACGGCTACTGCAATCTCGACCTGCTGGGCTCAGGTCATCCTTCCACCTCAGCCTCCAGAGTAGCTGGGACTACAGGTGCATGCCACCACAGCTGGCTAATTTTTTAATTTATTGTAGAGACAAGGTCTTGCCAAGTTGCCCAGGCTGGTTTCAAATCTCTGAGCTCAGGCAGTCCTCTTGCCTCCACTCCCAAAGTGCTGGGATTACAGGTATGAGCTACCACGCCCGGCAACATAATTGTTTTTGAAGCTGGACTTTAGTACATAGTATAATGTGAGGATATTTTTAAAAATTATGCCACTACATGTGAATGGACAGACAGATCAATGGGACAGAATAGCAAGTCCAGAAATCAAACCAAATACATAAGAGAATTTACTCTATGAAAAAGGCAGCATTTCAAATGAATGGATAAAGAATGAATGATGTCATAAACATCACTGAGGCAACAGAGCAGCTATCCACAAAGAAAGTTGGCTTCTGACCTCACAGCATACACTGAAATGAATTCCAGATGCAGTAAAGAATTTAATGAGAAAACAAATTCATTAAGCACTAAAAATATGGGATCGATTTATATATACATACACATAAAGTCATGTGTTGCATAATGATGTTCTGGTCAACAACAGACCACACATATGACAGTGACCCCAAGATTATAATGGAGCTGAAAAATTTCACTTAGTGGCATCATAGTCATGGTATCATTGCTGCAGAACACATCACTCACATGTTGTGGTGATGCTGTGTAAACAAACTTACTGCACTTCCAGTCACACAAAAGTGTACAGTAATGTCCTAGGCCCTCACATTCACTCATTGCCCACTCACTGGCTCACCCAGCACAACTTCTAGTTCTGAAAGTTCCATTCATGGTAATTGCCCTAAACTGGAGTACCATTAAAAAACTGTTTTATGTTGTATTTTTTTTGTACCTTTTCTACGTTTAGATACACAAATGCTTACTACTGTGTTACAATTGCCTACAGTGTTCTGAGCAGGTATATAGCCTAGGGTACCATGTAGCTTAGGTATGTAGTAAGCTATACCACTATCTAGGTTTATGTAAGTATATTCTGATGTGCATACACAACTGAAATCACCTAAAGATGCATTTTTCAGTACATATCTCTGTCAGTAAGTGACATGTGACACTGTGTATGTATGTATATATATATATATACACACACACACACACACACACGTATACACACATGTACATACACAGGTGCCAAAAAGAATGTATACACATTTTAAGTATGATGTTCATTCAAAAGATGGCGTTAAATCAAGTGAATGCTAGCATCACCATGCAACAGGAAGGAAGTCAAAGAAAATGGCAGAAGCACGGTTGAGTGAATGTCAATAGTGCACATTGCTATTGTAATGTAATACATACATAACATCTCTTAAAGTATGTATATATTTTTGGCACCCCCTGTATATATACACATATATATGTGATTTTTTTAAACATGAAAAGGCTTTCTAAGTATGATGAAATCTGGAAGACAAGGGAAAAGAGAATAATTCGGTCATACAGAGTCCAATTTTTCAATGAAAAAAATCCATAAACAAAGTCATACTTTCAAATTAGAAAAAAATTATCCTCAATTTATATTATGGTCAAAGGCAAAACCACTGTTATTTATAAGTATCTCCTTAAAATTAATACAAAAAAAACCCAACTATCTTCACAAAATGGGCAAAGGAAATAATCACAGTTCATAAAAAAAAAATATAGATGGTTCTTAAAAATGTGCCGACATGATCTCTCACTCATAAGAGAAAACTAAAACAAAAAGGAATTCCATGTTTTATCTATCTCATTGGCAAAGATAAAAGCATTTGATGCCTGAACGTCTGGAGTGTGAGGAAGCGGTTACTTTCATGCATTGCTGACAACAATGTAATTTGGTACAACCTCTATGGAGGGCAATTAGTCAATCAATTTCCATCAAACATATACATGCACATGCTGTTTTAGCCAGCAATTTTGCTAGGTATTCAGCCCATGGACACTCCCACAGGTGTACAAAATGATGTATGCATAACATTGGTTCTTCAGCACAAAAGAGTTTGGAAGCAATATAAATACCCATTAGTATATGATCCACTAAATAACTTATGATTCATGCAGATAATGGAATGCTATTTAGCTGTTTAAAAGAATGAGGGGTAACTGTCTAGCTCATGAACCCAAAGTGAATTTTAGGTGAAAAAAAGATGTAATTCTCTTTATACTTGTGGTAGACTTTTACTTTGACAGCCTGCCTTCCAAAATTTGCACCCTTGGGTAGTTTCCTCTGAGCTTGGGCATGTGACTAGTTTGGGGCATCAAAAACCTGATGCAAGTAGAGGCTTAATCAGAACTTGCATGTGGGGACTTGCTCTCTTGAAAGACTCTTACAACCTGGCATCATGCTACAAGAAAGCCCAAGCTTCCCTAGAGAGAAACCATGAAGAACAACAGATGCCAACAGTCCCCAACTATCTTGAGCATCCCAGCAGAAGCACCAGATATGTCAGAAAAAATGTAACCTTGGACATTCCAGCTCTAGATGGTCCATGGGGAACAGAGATGAGCCAGCCCTGCTGAGCCCTGCCCAATTTGCAGACCTGTGAGCTAATATATGATTATTGCTCTTTTAAATCACTAAGTTTTGGGGTAACTTTTTATATAACGATGGATAAATGAAACAGTATTAATATGAAAAGATTTCTAGAGTAAAATTTTAAATTAAGAAAGTAAAGTACAAAACAATATATATTACCATGAGTTTGTAGGAAAAATGTATAGACCTATAATTCATAGACTGTATTCATTTCCTAGGGTTATCAGGACATATTACCACAAACTAGGTAGCTTAACATCACAGAAATGTATTCTCTCAAAGTTTTAGAGTCCAGAAATCCGAAATTGAGGAGTCAACTGGGTTGCACCTCCTCCGGAGGGTCTAGAAGGAATCCTTCCTTGCCTTTTCTAGCTTCTGGTGACTGTCAGCATCATTTAACATCCTTGTCTTGTGGCCACTTTTATTTTAATACATGGTCTTCTCTTCTGTGTGTCTGTGTCTTCCCCTCTTCTGTCTCTTATGAGAATGCTTGTCATTGGATTTAGGGCCCACTAGAGTAATCCAGGATGGGATATCACCTCAAGATTTTTAACTTAATTATAACTGTGTGAAGGTGCTTTTTCCAAATAAGGTAACATGTCCTAGCTACAAGGATCTAGACGTGACCTATCTTGTGGGGGGTCACCATTCATCCGATGATTTCCGTAGAAAATAATACCCAACAAACTAATACAGATTGGTTGCCTCCAGGGCAGGGAAAGAGATGAGGATTGAATGACTGGAGGACAGAGGAAAGAGAAAAATATACTTCTTTGGGTCCATGTCTCTGAGATCTTTTTGATTGTAACGACGTGAGGAGTACTACTGGCATCTAGTGGGTAGAAGCCAGGGATGCTTTTAAACATGTTACGGCCTTAGTCTGTTATCTAGGAGAAATAAAAAATAAACAAGCACATGGAGATTTAGATGTTACATTTATCTGAGTTTGTCTTTCAACAGAGAGTCTTCTCCAGATACCTCAAGGAGAGACAACTTCTTTTGCACTCTGAGATCACTCCTGCCATTAAAATTTTGCTTGCATGTACAGTCAGATCTATCTCGATGGTGAGTGAAGGCAGCAGATGTTTCAGCTGTGCCGGCTTTATCACCTCTGTGCAGATGGGAACACCTGTGCACATCAGGTGCCAAGTAGTCATAGTGCCTCGAACTCCATCAAGTCAGTCACTGCCCTTCCAACTGCCAAGGTCGGTTGCCCACGTGCTTCCTGCAGAGACACCTAGGGAAGTACAGGCCATTTAAAGGCACTTCCAGAGCCTCAGTTTCTCTATCTAAGAACCGGGGATAATGCCCCCCTAGAAATTTGTGGGAGGATGATTCACATAATGAGCGATGATGTATATATGTGAAATACTGTCACAGAAGTGTACTCAGATTTGGATATAATGGCCTTTTGTAGAGGTGGGAGTGGGGAATGAAGGAAACAAGATATTCATTCAAATGTATCCAATCCAGAAACATTTTGTTATCACTTAGGTAACTATAAACAATACAACAGTAGCTGTTGGCCCCCTGCTGGGGCATGTGGCATGGATGAAACAGGCTGTGGGTTTGAGGTCATTGCCAGGACTTGGTTCTGATGGCCAGCCTGTTCTTTCCCGATCATTAAATACATCACAGGTGAGTGGTGTAATAATGTTATTGGGATAACTTCCATTCTATTTGAATCTCTTTTTTAGGTAAATTATTCGCAAACCTCAGTACATTTACTGTTAGTAGTAAAGACTGGCTTGCAACACACCTCACAATTGATCCCAACACACCAGTGGGTCACAACAGGGCAGTTGAGAACAGCTGCCCCATTATGTTAGGATCTTTAATCTAAACACACACAAATACACAAAACCAACAGTAAGTCTCTAGACCCAAAACGCCTCTCAGCTGGACAAGATGAAACCATTTGAACTAATAGGCCAGCAGGCTGCCTCCCCTTTGAGAAAGATGGTTTGCAGAATTTTCCAATTAACCTTCATGCCTCCCCCGACACACGCACATGCCCCTCTCCCTGCTTCTGTGAGGGACGGCCTCAGCTGTAAATTGAACCCAAATTGAGAGGAAGTGAGGTTGATGCAGCACTGAGAAAAATGCTATGATTAATCTCCTCTGGGCCTTCTCGGGTTGCATGTAATGGTTTTGGTCCTCAAATACTAGTGACTCTCTTTCCCGGAAAGGCAGAATTACAGGTAATTGGTTTTGGGAAGTGCCAAATAGCGGATGGCTTCTCCTCTGACAGGATTTATTTTAATTCTCAATAAACAGAATAACAGCATCCTTTTCTCTGCTCTCCAGGTCATTAGAGAGGCTTGGGTTGTGACCATCCCTGGGCACAGGACCTGCAACCAAATGCAGTAAACTACGTTCAATGGATAATTATCCTCTCTTATTGTTCGGGGCTGCAGAGGAGATGGCCCATAAACTATCTGAATTCTTCTTCTGGCACTTGCCACCCAGAGCCACGTTGAAGGAGAAGAACACAGTGGGAAGGGAGCTGAGTGGGCTGTGGCAAGATGAGGATAGAGAGGAATTTTCTCTAAGAGTTCCCAGCTCCTCCTCTGATACAACTCCAGGGACTGCTACATATGTGGCAGGGGGTAGGAAGGCCCAACCTCCCCGAGTAATAAGGCAGAGAAAGCTCATTGGAAGAATCTATCCCAAGGCGTGGGCCGCATGACCCTGGGTAGCAGTCCATGATGGCTTGCCATCTCTGTTTTCTCTCTCTCTCTTTTTCAGTCAGGATCTCACTCTGTCACCTGGGCTGGAGTGTGATGGAATGATCATGGCTTACTGTAGCCTTGATCTCGTGGGCTCAGGTCATCCTTCCACCTCAGCTTTCTAGTAGCTGGGACTATAGGCATGCCCCACCATGCATGGCTAATTTTTACTTTTTCTTTTTAAGAGACGAGGTTGCACTATGTTGCCCAGGCTGGCCTCAAACTCCTGAGCTCAAGCATTTCTCCTGCCTTGGTCTCTCAAAGTGCTAGGATTATAGGTGTAAGCCACCATGCCTGGCTCCTTCTCTCTTTTTGACTCTCCTTGCATCTCTCTTAGAGAATAACCTATCTGAACCTATTCTCCAGATTCCAACTCACTAGGGTCTCTGTTACAACTCCCTGCCACTGACCTCCATCTGCTTATGGACTGTGAAACTTAGGAAAGGAGAAGAAAGAACACACATCAGATTTCTACTATAGGCCTAGCATATCAAATGTTATCCATTCAATTTTCACAATCCTATAAAGAAGGCATTTCTCTTGTCCTTGCTTTATTTGAGAAAACTGAGGCCCGGAGAGATTAAGCAACTCATTCAAGGACACACAGTAAGTAGGAAAACTAAAATTTAAACCTGGGTCTGTGTGACCCCCAAGCCTGTACATGTTCCCCTCATTCACTTATGACCTCAGCTAGACTGTTCTAGGCTAGATTGCATTTAGGTTTATTTTCCAAACCTCATCCTTTCCCTGACCTAACTCTACTGACACCATCCCAGTCCTGCCTCCACACCGCCACACCCACCCCCGATTCAATTTATGGCTTGGGACTCTGGCAGTCCAGGTCTAGTCCACAGCTGGGAACTGACCTCCTCATATCTGCTTCTCATCCCAGCAGGGGGCGTCCTTAACCCTCACCCTCAGAGTACCCCAGGTTCTCTTCATCTGCGTCTCCTTCTGAGTCCGTTTCTCCATATGAAGAATCTCAGGGTTCTTTGTTGCCCCTGACATGTTACGATTTTACCAAGGACAAGGTGTTATTTTGTCATCTTTCTGCTATCTGTCTGGCAGTGTGCACCATGACTTTTGGGCCTGACTTCAGCCTTACCTACCCCTCTATCCCCAGAAAACGTCATTGTAGGACCCACTGCTGCAGCCTTAAAACCTCAGAAACCTACTCCAGCCCAGCCCTTCTGCTGGAGACAAGGGTTCCAGCCTCCTCCTTCTGAGGCGGGAGCCAGATGAACAAGACTGTCATGTGAGAAAACAGCTTTGACCCAGCTTCAGGCAGGAGACTAACTCCCAAAGCAGTGTGTGAGGGAGTTCCAGGGTTCCTGTGTGCTGACCCCCACCAACTGAAAACAGCAGGCACTCAGTTGAGAACAGGCCCTTTAACGCAGCTTCCTCTTGCCTGGTCCTTTTTTGACTCAACCAGGGCAGAAATAGGGACATCATATCAGACACTGTGACCCTTTTAAGGTGTCAAGACTCTTCTTCGAGTGCTGTCTTCCATCCTCAGTTTACCCACCTGTCAAATGGGGCCACAACATTGGTGAACTCTGCCACCTGAAAGTCTGAGAGGATCAGCTAAGAAACAAATCTAGAAGGGGAGCAGTAAAATAAAGGGATTGATACACTCTCCTCAAATGAATAAAATTACCAAGTCTGCCAGCCTCTTTTCTCAGAATTTAAACAAGCCCTACCAGGCAGGTTGGGCCCATTCCTTGTCTCTCCAGGAGGTGGCAAGCAGCACTTTGGAGTCCAGGATTTCACAGCTAGTCAACCCCTGATTGGAAACATAATCCTCAGTCATCCCTTATCAAGGACGATCTGTCAGGGTAATTTGGAGCTCAGGCAGAAGCAGAGCGTTGGGAGGGTTGCTGGAGCATGGCTGGAGAAGGCAGGGGAGCCGCTGAAGGGGCGGAGAGGGAAGCTGTCTGTGTGGAGAGGCTCCCACATGGTCAGTGGTGATGGATGGAGGAGTGGGAGATGGGCTGGGGAGAAGCCATTTGTCTCCATGCGGAGTGCAGGAGTGGGGCACAGGCCATCAGGAGCTCACCTGGGACCATGCCAGGTGTGAAGGATTGGCTTCTACCTCCCGGGAAAGTGGCAAATGTCACCTTCTGCCTAAGGGAGTGTCAGGGAGGGGAAAAACCTGACCTCCATGTGTGTACACCACGACTGTCCCCTCAGGGAAAGACTCGGGCCCTGGAGGAACCAGAACATGAGGACTCGACCAAGGTCATGCAGACAGAAAGACTTTCTTGCCTCAAGGACTTGCCTTGGTTCCAGGCTGAAAGCTGGAGGGTCCAGCTAATCTAGAGAGCTGCCCATTCTGCTTCAGTGTGACATTTCCACTTATGTCTGTCTCATGCCTGGACTTTCCACATCGTGTCTGGTTTCACAGCAGGATCCCAATGTTTATTTTTCTGGCTTGGTACAGAACACAATGATATTCCCACAAGACAGTGTTCCCGACTTAGACCAATTTGTTCTTCCCCTTAGATCTGATCATGGACATCTTTTCAACAATTAAAAAAATGTGAATATGATTTTCTCAATTTTAAGATTTTTTTTCCTGTCCTGCAACCACTGGGGCCTGCTACTTCCTGTCAAAGCTGGAATCTAGGAAAGATAATGACCAATTTAGCAGGCAATCATGCATTTATTATATTAGTTTAGCTTAACATATCAATATTTCATGGTGTTCTGCAAAGAAGAGCAGTAGTATCTAACTGCTCTGATCTGAATGTACTTAAAAAGTTGTTTCTACTACACTTGGGAAGTCAGCTCTTAAGCGAGCCATTCTGATAGGAACCCCCCAAGGGGCTGGGTTGATGGGGAGCTGGGTTCTTGGCACCCATGGTAGCCACCACCTCAGCAGTTTTGCTATATTCCTGCATTCTCAGAAGATTTAGGCCAGCATTTTGCTTTTGAAGATCCCAAGCTGTATAATTTGAAGATGAGGCTCTAGCCTAGAGCTTTTTATGGCACATCCTTAGAAATCAAAAGCAGAAATAGTATGGAGAATTATTAGTAGAAATGTTCTAAAAACTAACTAGACACATGTTAAGAATTAAAAGGAAAATCTATATGTGAATGTCTGAATATTCAAAATATTTCTTCCATCAAGCTGACTGTTATGGGTTGAATCATGTCCCCTCCCCAAATTCATATGTTGAAGTGTCCTAGTTCTCAGTATCTCAGAAGGTGATTTTATTTAGAAATAGGATTTTGAGGCCAGGCACGGTGGCTCAAGCCTATAATCCCAGCATTTTGGGAGGCCCAGGCAAGAGGATTGCCTGAGCCCAGGGGTTTGAGACCAGCCTGGACAACTAAGTGAGACCTCATCTCTACAATACATCAAAAAACTAGCCAGGTGTGGTAGCACGTGCCTGTAGTTCTGGCTACTTGGAAGGCTGAGGTGGAAGGATCACCTGAGCCCAGCAGGTCAATGCTGCAGTGACCGTGAGTGAGCTACTGCACTCCAGCCTGGGCAACAGAGTAAGACTCTGACTCAAAAAAAAAAAAAAAAAAGAAAGAAAGAAAAGAAAAGAAATAGGGTTTTGAGATGTAATTAGTAAGGTTAAGATGAGGTCACATGGCTTGGCCCCTAATCCAATGTGACCATATCCTTATAATAATAAAAAGGTGAAATTTGGACTGGGCACAGTGGCTCATGCCTGTAATCCCAGTACTTTGGGAGGCCAAGGTAGGAGTGTTGCTTAAGTTCAGGAGTTTGAGAGCTCATCTCCACCAAAATATATATATGTATACATATATATATATATATATATATATATGCCAGATCTGGTGGCATGCACCTGTGGTCTCAGTTACTCAGGAGGTTGAGGCAGAAGGATCACCTGAACCCAGGAGGTCAAGGCTGCGGTGAGCTGTGATCATGTCACTGCATTCCAGCCTGGGCAACAGAGACTCTGACTCAAAAAAGGGTGAAATTTGGACACCAAGACACACCCACAGGGAAAACACCATGTGAAGATTGGAGTTATGCTGCTATAAGCCAAACGACTTCCAGAAACTAGGAGAGAGAGCTGCAGCAGATCCTTCCCAAGTACCTTCAGGGCAGCATGGCCTGCTGACACCTTGGTCTCAGACCTCCAGCCTCCATCACTGTAAAATAACACATGCCTGCTGTCGAAGCCACCCAGTGTGTGGTATTTGTTACCACACTCCTAGCAAACAGATTCACTGACTATCGCATCTCCTGCAGTGGATGGAGGCTGTGGACAGATGCTGAAGTGCTTCAGCTTGCTTATATGGCTTTCTTCATTCACTCACAAATGAAGACTCCATCCCTTTAGGACTGGGAAGCACCATTCTCCAAAGTTATATCAGCTGAGAATAATCTTGGCAGACTAGAGAGGCTGGAAGTTGGCTGTGATTGGAAGACTTCAGGCTATTTCTTATTTTATATATTTTTTAATATCCCAGGCAAGGCGTACTTAACTCCTAATTCCACTTTTTAATTAAACATTAAAGGTTTGCACTGGATCAGCAGAACATGCAGTTATCTGTTCACTTGCAATCATGCTAAATTCATAAATCTAATTTGGCTCTGGCATTAAGCCAGGAGCAAACTCAAGAGATTAACTTTTTCAAACTATCAGGACTAAAACATTAAAATTATTCTAATGTTATTGTTTTTTAATTGATCAATTTAATGTGACTTCTAAAGGCCACACACAGATCTCTTGAATGTGGGAAGAATAGGAAATGGGAAAAGAAAGCTCATTCCTTTCTGGTTACTTGCTTATGAAAATGCAGTCATGAAAGATGTCACCGACACCATCATGTGTCAAGCTGCCTCTGACTTATGGAGTCATGGAGTTCTACAGAGGGCACCTGGAACAAGCGACACCTCTTACGGATGAGAAAGTGAGGGCCAGACAGGTCATGAGGGTCAGAAATTCTTTGTTGAGGCCCCACTGAGTTCCTGGCACCGAGATGACACTGGGGATGTCAGCATGAGTTATGTCCCCTGCCCTCAAGGTTCTTATGATCTGGTGGGGGACAGAGGACAGTGAATTAATAACCCAGTCACTGTGATAAATGCAGTGTGAGCATAGGCACAGGATACCAGAACAGCACAGAGGAGAGGCTCTGGGGTCTTTAGAAAGGTGATCAAGGATGGCTTGATCAAATGCACCACACCCTGCCCTACTTCAGGGGCTTTGCACTTGATGTTTCCTCTAACAGGAAGGCTGTTCCCTCTGCCCTTCAGCTTGCTTGTTCTTCCTTGACCTCTGGAGGGGGAGACTCTTCAGCAGAACCTAGCAGGAGGACTAGAGCTGACCAGGTGAAGGAGAAGAAAGAACAGATATTTTAGAAAGCAGAATCAGCACAATTAACAGCCCAAAGTCAAGACATAGACCAGTCTCCCAGCCATGCAGGGCCTTAACCACTATTCCAAGGAGCTTGGGCATTATTGGAAAATGACAATCTTTGAAATGGTCTGGGAAGAGCCCTGTGCAGTTTCTTACAAGTCTCATTGGACAGAACAGGTGATTCCCAACCTACAGGGGATGGTAGTGATATTACCTCCCAGGGGACATTTGGAAATACCTAGAGAAATTTGTGTTGTCACAATTTGGGGGGATGCTACTGGCATCCAGTGCATAAAGGCAAAGGATGCCATTTAACATGCTACAATGCATGGGACAGCCCCCATGACACAGAATTATCCAGCCTGAAATGGACATGTGCTAAGACTGAGAACTGCCCTTAACCAGTTATTTTAAAATTTTATTTAATTTTAATTTTTTTTTTGAGTTGGAGTGTTACTCTGTTGCCCAGGCTGGAGTGCAGTGGCACATTCCACGCCAGCGTCGACCTGCTGGGCTCCAGTGATCCTTCCGCCTTAGTCTTCCAAGTAGCCAGAACTACAGGCATACACTACCATGCCCGGCTAATTTTTGATTTATTATAGAGAGAGGTCTTGCCAAGTTGCCCAGGCTGGTCTCGAACCTGCGGGTTCAGGCAATCCACTCGCCTTGGTCTCCCAAAATGCTAGGACTACAGGCTGAGCCACTGAGCTCAGCCCCTGGCTGATTTTGAACCCCTATACTCAAGCAATCCTCTTGCCTGTGCCTCCCAGAGTGCTGGGATTATAAGCGTAAGCCACTGCACCAGGCCAAATTAATTAATTCTTTTTTTTCTTTTTTAAAGACAAGGTCTCACTGTTTTGCCCAGGCTGGTTTCAAACTCCTGGGCTCAAGCAATCCTCTGGTCTCAATCTCCCAAAGTGTTGGGATTACAGGCATGAGCCACCAAATCAGCTCCTTAACCAGTTGTTAACAAGGGGAATGGAGAGGCCTAGGCTAATCAGTTGCTCCCCTGGGCCAGAGAAAGGAATCAACTTTCTTCCCCTAAGGTGTGCATGACAACAGATGCCTGAACAAAATGGGGTCAACCAGGAAGGCAAAAGTGGGACAAGATGTGGGGCAGGCACTCACCAGGGCCTGTCACAGTGGATAGGGACAATAGACCACTCAGCGTCACCTGGGAAAGCCCCTTTCTCGTTGCTTCCTGGGGAAGAGCAGCCGGGCCTGCGCTTCAATAGCAGTGACCTTTTTCCTGATAGACAGATGGCAAGGGCAATTCAATCTTGTGAGGCTTGAAGCTGGCGCAATTTGGGAAGCTGTCTTCAAAAAAAGACAAAATTAGTTACAAAAACTACTGTATATTTAGAAGGAGAAAATACACCCAAACAAATTACACATTTAAAATAAACTAACAAGTACCGCAGATGGAAGGGGCCATGCAGACGCGGCTGGAAGCTCAGGCCTCACTGGCTTGGTGTGAATGCACCGTGGCCGGGTGGTGATGAGGCCTGTTTGTTCCCGGGGCCTGTGGGGAAATATGAGATTCCTGCTTGGCTCCCGGCAGGAGATTCAATCACGCACCGCACGAGATCTTGCCTTGGCAGTGTAGTCTCATTCTTCATCATATCGTGGGGAAAGGAGAGTCCTCTGGAAACTTCCTCTGGTGGAGGCAAACACCGGGGCTGTGGGAATGACTGCCAGGAGAGAGAGGGTAAGCCGTCTGTGGTATCTGCAGCTTGCCCTGTGGCAGCCCTTGGCCCCTCCTTGGTAGGGCAGCCCAATCATGCACACCTCTCAGGGCTCCAATCATCTCCCAAGGTGTTAAGTGCTTCAATCATCTCCCAAGGTGGTATGAGTCCCAATGGGGGTGTAACGAAGCCAAGAGCAGCCCCTGGAGTGCACTTCTGAAAGCCTGTGCGCTCTCAACAAGAGGCTTACTCACTTTTCCACATGCTTCCTTCCCAGGGGTGTCAGCACCCCCTCACTGTGGCCCCACAGGTGCCACTTCCCTTCAGGTGGAGCAGCTGGAGGGCCAGGCCCAGGGACCGCCAGCCATCTCCCGGTGACTCCACAGTCGGGGGCATCACCAGAGCCATGCCCTTTCCCATGGGCCTCTCCCGACACTCTACATAGGCCCAGGGGTGTGGGCTCCCAGTCTTTAAGCCTCCAGCCTGCTCCTGGCCTTGCACTGTCATTTGGGCGAGGTCAAGGGGGTGTTCCACCAGCCTCCCCTGCTCCTGACCATCAGAGGAGGTACCTCATCAAACAACTCACCTCAAAGCCAGGACTCCCCAATATCATATGCTGTCCTCTGTTTCTTTAACTGTAAAATGGGAGCAGAAATGATAATACAGACCTCACTAGCTTATTGCAAAAATTAAAACCCAGGCCCTTTTGTAGAGCCTATGAGGCCACCTTCCTGTCTCTCCCTTTTCAGCTCTGCCCCCTCCTCCATGTGTTATGTTGCTCCTTCGTGTGACCTTCCTCCTGCTCCTCAGATGCACCAAACCCTACCTGACCTCAGGGCCTTTGCACTCACTGTTCCCTCTAATGAGAAGGCTGTTCCCTCTGCCCCTCACCTGGCTTGTTCTTCCTTGACCTCATAGCTCATCTTAAAGGATCTTCTCAGGGGCCTTCCTAGTCCTCTTCATCCAGTGCAGGTTCCCAGTCCCCATTCCTTTTTACCTGAAATCCTACCGGCTCCTTTCTTAGTTGTATTTGGTTTTGTCACTGTTGTCTGTTTCCCCAGCTAGAAAATTCTCTCCATGACTGCAGGGCTGTAACTCTATTCCTTGCTGCATCCCAGCACCACAGAGCCTGGTACAAGGTAGGCCCTCAAGAAATCCAAGCTGAATGAATGCATGGATTCACGAATGAATAAAACAATGAGCTATGGAAACCCAAATCCTGGGGATAGAATAGGCAATGAATAAATGGTACTTTCTTCATTCTTGAAAGCAGATTTGCATCTTTAGTTGGATCCCTTGTGAGGAAAGCAAAGCACTAGAGGAAGTTGCAAGAAGTCCCAGGGCAGGGGCCAGAGGGTTAGTGCTAGTGAGAGATTCTAAATGAAGGACAGCTCCTGTTCCTTCTGTCTAGGAGATCATCCAAGCTCATATGTAACTGAAATACATGTTATTTCTGTACCACCTTGTTCTAGAATTATCTGGAAAGACTGCAGATACTATTCAACAGAGATTACATACGTTTGACCCCCAAACATACATCCCTGCTGAAACGTGAACATACTAAACCCAGAGTCAGCTTGGATGTAGATGAAATGCAGAGTTGAGGGCCCACCCAGCTCTGCCCATGTCTAGCTGTGAGACTGAACAAATTACCTAACCTCTCAGGGCCTCAGTTTTCTCACCTGTTGTGGACAGGGACAAATCTCTCACCCAACATCCAGAGAACGTGCCCTCTGAGATAGGGCAATCCTAATAAAAAATTGACCTCTTCATGCAAAATATTGGAATTTATTTATTAAAAAATGTGTATCTATTCTTATATTTATATTTAAACTTCAGTCACTTTCGAAGTACTCTCCATTTGATGCAATACACCTATGAAGACACTTTTTCCATGGCTCAAAACAGTTTCTGAACTCATCAGTTTTGATGCTTTTTAGTGCTTCTACCATTTTTTGTTTTGCCTCTTCCACATTGGCAAAATGTTTCCCTTTGAGAACTTTTTGCATCCAAGGAAACAAAAAAAAGTCACTCAGGGTGAGATCAGGTGACTAGGGAGGGTGGGGCCTGGGGGTCATGCCATTTTGGGTCAAAAACTGCTGAGTGCTCAGGGTGGTGTTAGCAGGCACATTGTCGTGGTGAAAGAACCAGTCACCTGTTTGCCACATCTTGGAATGTTTCTTCCACAAATCATGAAGCAACCTTCTCAAAATTGCTACTCTGACGCCAATGAATTCCTAGAACATTTGCCTAGTGAGGGAAGCCTGTACTACAAGGAGTCTGCCCTCCAAAAGATAATTCTGTTTTGGAGGGGGACCCCCGTGTATGTGTGTGTGTGGGGGGGGATTAAACCAGGCACCATAGCTCAAAACTTGGAGATCTTAATGAAAACTCTCCTCTACCCCTAGAGAATAGATAGACATAATTTGGAGATATTGCAGGTTTAGTTTCAGACCACTATAATAAAGTGAATATTACAATAAAGCAAGTCATACAAATGCATTAATTTCCTAGTGCATATGAAAGTTATGTTTATACTACATGGTAGTCTTTTAACTGTGCAATAGAATTATGTCTAAGAAAAATACACACCTTAATTAAAAGTACCTTATTGCTAAAAACCGTTAATGTTCATCTAGCCTTCAGTGAGTCATAATCATTTTGCTGGCAGAAGGCCTTGCTTCGGTATTGATGGCTGCTGACTGATCAGGATGGCGATTGCTAAAGATTTGGGTGGTTGCGGCAATTTTAAAAAATAGAACAATGAAGTTTCCCAAATCACTTGCCTCTTCCTTTCACAAAAGATTTCTCTGTAGTGTGCAATGCTGTTTGGCAGCATTTTATCCATAGCAGAACTTCTTTCAAAATTGGAGTCAATACTCTCAACCCCTGCCACTCTTTTATCAACTGAGTTTAGGTAATCTTCCAAATCCTGTGTTGTCATTTCAACAATTTTCACAGCATCTTCACCAGGAGTAGATTTCACCTCAAGAAACCACTTTCTTTGCTCATCCCTAAGAAGCAGTTCCTCATCTGTTCAAGTTTTATTATGAAATTGCAACAATTCAGTCACAGCTTCAGGCTCCACTTCTAATTCCAGTTCTCTTGCTATGCCCACCACATCTGCAGTGACTTCTTCCACTGAAGTCTTGAATCCCTCAAAGTCATCCATGAGGGTTGGAATCAATTTCTTCCAAACTCCTGTTGATGGTGATATTTTGATCTTCTCCCATCTTCTTGATGGCATCTAGAATGGTGAGTGCTTTCTAGGTTTTCAATTCACTTTGCCCAGATCTCTCAGAGGAATTGCTATCTATATGGAAGCTTTAGCTTTACGAGATATATTTCTTAAATAATAAGACTTGAAAGTCAAAATAACTCCTTGACCCATGGGCTGCAGAATGGATGTTATTTTAGCAGGTATGAAAACAATATTAATCCTTTTGTACCTCTCCATCAGAGCTTTTAGGTGGCCAGGTGCATTACCATGGAGCAGTAGTATTTTCAAAAGAATATTTTTTTTCTGAGTAATAGGTCTCAACAGTGGGTTTAAAATATTCAGTCAACCATGCTGTAAACACATGTGCTGTCATCCGGGCTTTATTGTTCCATTTATAGAACACAGGCAGAGTAGATTTAGCATAATTCTTAAGGGCCCTAGGATTTTTGAAATGGTCAGTGAGCATTGGCTTCAACTTAAAGTCACCATCTATATTAGCCCCTACCAAGAAAGTCAGTCTGTCCCTTGAAGCCTTGAAACCAGGCATTGGTTTCTCCTCTCTAGCCATGAGAGTCTTAGATGGCATCTTCTCCCAATATCGGGCTCTTCTGTCTACACTGAAAATCTGTTGTTTAATGCAGCCACCTTTATCACTTATTTTAGCTACATGTTCTGGCTAACTTTCTGCATTTACTCCATCAGCATCTGCTACTTTACTTGTACTTTTATGTCAGGGAGATGGTTTCTTTCCTTAAACAACATAAACCAACCTCTGCTGGCTTCCAGCTTTTCTTCTGCAGCAGCTTCCTCACCTCTCTCAGCCTTCACAGAGTTGATGAGAGTTACGGCCTTGCTCTGGCTTAGGTTTCGGCTTAAAAGCATGTTGTGACTAGTTTGCTTTTCTATCCAGACTACTAAAACTTTTTGCATATCAGCAGTAAGACTGTTTTGTCTTATTATCTGTGTGTTTGCTGGAGTAGCCCTTTTCATTTCCTTCAAGAATTTTCCTTTTGCATTCATGGCTTGCCTCACTGTTTGGTACAAGAAGCCTAGCTTTCAGCCTATCTCAGCATTCAATATGTCTTCTTTACTAAGCTTAGTTATTTTGACTCTTCCTTTCACTTGACCACCTAGAGACCATTGTAGGGTTATTAGTAGCTTAAATTCTATGTTATTGTGTCTCATGGAACAGGGATACTGAAGAGAGGAAGAGAGACAGGCAGTCAGAACATGCACAATGTCATTAATTAATTTACTGTTTTATATGGGCATGGTTCATGGTGCCCCACACCACTTATAATAGTAGCATCCAAGATCACTGATTATAGATGGCAATCACAGATATAATAATAAGAAGAAAGATTAAAATATTGCAAGGGTTACAAAAATGTGACATAGAGGCAGAAAGTGAGCACATGCTGTTGGAAAAATGGTACATCATATAGACTTGCTTAAGGCCAGGCTGCCACAAACCTTTAATTTGTTAAAAATGCAATATCTGTGAAGTGCAATAAAGCAAAAGACAATAAAATGAGGTGTTCCTGTAAACTCTAGCAAGTAAGCAAGGGATGCCCAGAAGTTCATCTGTGGATCCCAGGGATAGAATCCCAGATTGCAGGATCTTTAAAATACTTCCAAATTTTCATGATTCTTTGGAAGAGCTGACCATAATCTCCCTCCCAAGGGCAGAGCCACCCCCGGAGAATTCCAGAAGCCAGAGTAGATAGGGCATCATGGAACCTCTCACATTTTCACAACTCATTGCAGCCCACCAGTGCCTGGACCCAGAGCTAGCCTGCAGAGAGACATGCCAGGCAAGAGGAAGATCTCAGGTAGAAAGAGGGAGCATGACCAGTTAAAAAAAAAGGTAAAGACAGAAGTGTGGCTAGAGGATTAAAGGGAAATAATAATGATAACATTAGTCAGTGATGAGTGATAACTTGCTATGTGCCTAATACTGGTCTAAGCACTTTATGGGAATTAAGTCGTGAATCATCACAACAGAAGGCGGATGCTTTCATTTGTTTGGAGCTCAAACCTTGCAAAGCACTTTCACCTTTGTTTATCTGATTCAGCGTCTCCCAAATCTCTGAGTAGTTTTCAGGGATGAGATTGTCATTCCCATCTTAAAGACAAAGAGGCAAGAGGCTCAGAAAGGTGAAATGAGTCCCCCAGGGTCACACAGTTCCTTAATCTCCAGGCTCAGAGATTGAATGCAGGTCCTAAGGAGGCCAGACTTGTTTCTGTGCCCTTTCCACTTCACCACATTGGGCCAGCAGAGGGCAGTAGAGAGCAACATTGCTCTTTTCCTAGGCCTGCCGGTGCCGCGCTGGCTCTGTGGATATCATGGGACAGGTAGGTAGCATGGATCCATTTACTCACCCAATAAAAATAAAATAACTTGCTTTTAACTTACCACTTGTCTGAACTTAGAACAACTTCGAACTTGGAACTTCATCTCTCTGAGTTTAGTTCACATAGCTATAAAATGAAGAAAATAGTATTTGCCTCATAGGGAAACAAGACAAACCACACACACACACACACACACACACACACACACACACACACACACACAACTTAGCAACTTAGCAACTTAGCAGTATCTGGCACAAAGCAAGTACTAAAAGTAGCAGTTATTACTATTGCCATTATTAATTGATTTGTACAAAATTTCATTCCTTTCTTCCATCATTTTAATTCATCAAATACTTACTCATTTAGTATCTGGTATTTAAAAAAAAAAACAAAAAACAAAGCAAAACAAAATGAACAAAATATTGCCCCAGGTGCTGGGGGAAGGAATGGGGAGTGAGTTTCAAAAGATGGCTCAGACATATTCTCCCAAAGCAGGGAGAGAAAATACTGCAGAGTAACTGCAATACCCTGTGGGAAAGCAGAGGGGACTCCCCAGTAGTGGGAGAAATGAAGGGCACCCCCTTGGAGCTCTGAGCCTTTGAAATGGCTTGCTAAAAAACAAAACAAAACACACAAATGTGCAGCCTTCAGCCCAGACCTACAGAATCCCTATCTCCAAGGATGGGGTCACTAAGTCTTTACAAAGCTTCACAATGATTCTAATAATGAGCTAAATTCAGAGAACCACTTCTTCAGATGTGGAAGTGTGCAGAGGAATCCCCTGAAGATGAGGGCTTTCCAGACCCGTGTTTCTCCTCGGGATGGGTAGATTGCTATTGCTGTGGAACTGGGTAAGGAGCACAGCAGCCTTAACATGAGAGGGACACAGAGGATATAGCTTTCAACCCCACTGTCGGAACCTTCCCCACCTCCCCAGTGGCACCTTCCCCACCTCCCCAGTGGACCTAGAGCCTTTGCCTGAACATCACTCCTCCTTTTGAGCCTCAGTTTCCTCATCTTTAAAAAAGAGTTTGCATCAGCTGATTCTTTAGATGCCTTCCAGCTCTGTCATTATATGACTTTGATGCAGACATTACTGCTCTGCAAGGCAGCCTGTTTGATAAGGCAGGGTGAACTTCAAGAGAAATCTGCTCAGGGTCTGCTATGGCTTTTTGCTACCCCTAGAGAAAGTCCAAGTCCTTTGCCCTGGGACTTGGGCTCCTCTTGGAGGCAGCCCTTGCCTCCTCTGCCCTTTTCATCTCCTTTATGCTTCAGTTAAAATGAAACGGCCTGCTCACTCTCTCCCAGGGCCCTTTGTGACCTCACTCTGCCATTCTGAATTTCTCTTCCTTCATCCAAACTTCATCCCCTCCCCACCAGAATAGGAGCCTGTCCAAACCTCAGGGCTTTGTTCAAGCACTGCCTCCTCTATGAGGTAGTCCCTGATTTCCCCCAAATAAAGTAACTTCTCTTCTTTATGTCTTCCATGCCAAGCGTCACATCTGTAGCATTGTAATCACTACCCATAACATTCACAGAGAACTAGCTAAGTGCTGGGCATTATGTAATGCATAGTGCATGCTTTACTTTTATTGGTTGATTGATTATAGAGATGAGGTTTTGCCATGTTGCCCAGGCTGGTCTCAAACTCCTGGCCTCAGCGATTCTCTTGCCTTGGTCTCCCAAAGTGCTGGGATTGCAGACATGAGGCTCTGTGTCTGGCCACACCCTTTGTTTTATTGACCCATTTCACAAGTCTATAATATATATTGATATTGTTGCCATTTCCATTTTATTTTACTTTATTATTTTTTTAATCAATATTTTTTATTTTGATATTGTGGGGTACAGTTAAGGGTTAGGTATACAAATATGCTTCATTCAGGCCCCCTTGTTGATAACAGGTGTCTCCCCATCCCCAGACAGATGTTTACTACCATTAGTCCCATCCTCCCCCCCATAGTTTCCCACTACTGTCAGTCATTTTCTTTGGTAGTGAGTTGGATGATCAAGGTCCACTATGAGTGAGAATACGTGATACTCAGATCTTTGTTTCTGTGAGAGGTCACTCAGTATTACACACTCTAGCTCCATCCAGGTTGCTGCAAAATTCATGATTTTGTTCTTTTTTATGGCTGCATAGTATTCCATCGTATATATGTACCACATTTTTTTAATCCAGTCCTCTTTTGATGGACAGCATGGTTGGCTCCAGGTTCTTGCTATTGTGAACAATGCTGCGATAAACATTCGTGTGCAGGTATCTTTTTTATAGAGTGATTTGAGTTCTTCAGGGTATATTCCCAGTAGGTGGATTGCAGGGTCATATGGGAGGTTGATGTTTAGAGCTTTTAGGAATCACCACACTGCTTTCCACAGACTTTGCACTAGTTTACACTCCCACCAACAGTGTAGGAGTGTTCCCTTTTCACCACACCCTCTCCAACAACTATCATTTTATGAGTTATTGATAATTGCCATTCTGACTGGAGTTAGGTGGTATCTCAGTGTGGTTTTGATTTGCATCTCCCTGATGATTAGTGAGGTTGAGCATTTCTTCATGAGTCTGTTGGCTGCTCGGATGTCTTCCTTTGAGAAGTGTCTGTTCATATCTTTTGCCCATTTTATAATGGGGTTTTTTGTTTTTTTCTTTTCAGCACGTTTGAGTTCCTTGTAGATCCAAGATGTTAAGCCTTTGTCAGATCTGGAGTTGGCAAATACTTTTTCCCAGTCTGTAGGCTGTCTCCCTGCTCTCTTGATGGCTTCTTTGGCTTTGCAGAAGCTTGTCAGTTTAATGAGGTCCCACTTGTCTATCTTATCCCTTATGGCCTCTGGGTTTCGAGTTTTGTTCAGGAATTGGATGCCAGTTCCAATTTCCATGAGGGTGTGTCCTTCATTTTCTAAGGTTCTTATGGTTTGAGGTTTTACTTTTAGGTCTCTGATCCATTTGGAGTTTATTTTTGTGTATGGGGATAGATAGGGGTCCTGTTTCAATCTTCTGCATGTGGTCAGCCAGTTTTCCCAGCACCATTTACTAAATAGGTTCTCCTCTCCCCAGTGATAGGTGGTGGAAGCTTTGTCAAAGATGAGTTGGTTGAGAAATTGAGGTTTTGCTTCTGGGATCTCAATTCTATTACATTGATCTATATGCCTGTTTCTATACCAATACCAAGCTGTTTTGATGATTGTAGCTTTATAGTAAAGTTTGAAGTCTGGCAATTTGATACCACCTGCTTTGTTTTTTTTTTTGCTGAGGATTGTTCTGGCTATTCTCGGTTGTTTGTGTTTCCATATGAATTCCTGTGTTGTTTTTTCTAGGTCTGAGAAGAATGTTGCTGGTAATTTGATAGATATTGCATTGAATCTGTAGATTGCCTTAGGTAAGATGGACATCACAGTGTTGATTCTTCCAATCCATGAGCATGGGATATTTTTCCACTTGTTTGTGTCATCTTTGATTTCTTTGAGCAGAGTTTTTTAGTTATCATTGTAAAGGTCTTTCATGTCTCTGGTTAGGAAGATGCCAAGATATTTCTTTTTTTTGGTGGCTATTGTGAATGGAATTGTGCTTTTTATTTGGGTTTCTGTTTGTTTATTATTGGTGTAAAGAAATGCGATTGTCTTTTGCACATTTATTTTATATCCTGAGACTTTGCCAAAGGCCTTTATCAGTGTAAGGAGGTTTTTGACAGATTCTCTTGGGTTTTCAAGGTACATGATCATGTCATCTGCAAAGAGAGATAATTTGACTTCCTCTTTTCCTATTTGGATGCCCCTGACTGCCTTCTCTTCTCTGATTGCTCTAGCCAGGACTTCCAGTACTATATTGAACAGGAAGGGTGAGAGTGGGCATACTTGTCTTGTTCCAGTTTTCAGGGGAAATAGTTCCAATTTTTGTCCGTTTAGGAGTATGCTGGCTGTGGGTTTCTTATAGATGGCTTTTACTACTTTGATGTATGTTCCCTGTATGCCTAGATGTTTGAGGGTTTTTATCAAGAAGGGGTGCTGGATTTTATCAAAAGCTTTGTCTGCATCTAATGATACAATCATGTGGTTTTTGTTTTGACATCTGTTGATGTATCTAATTACATTTATTGTTTTACGAATGTTGAACCAGCCTTGTATCCCAGGGATGAAGCCTACTTGGTCATAATGGATGATTTTTGTGATGTGTTGTTGAATCCAGTTTGCTAGGATCTTGTTGAGAATTTTAGCGTCTATGTTCATCAAAGATATTGGCCTGTAGTTCTCTTTTTTTGTTGGATCTTTACCTGGCTTGGGTATCAATGTGATGTTAGCTTCATAAAATGATTTGGGGAGGGTTCCATCCTTCTCAATCACCTGAAATAGCTTCAGTAGGATTGGAATCAGTTCCTCCTTAAATGTCTTGTAGAATTCTGCTGGAAAGCCATCTGGTCCAGGGCTTTTTTTGGTAGGTATTTTTCTTATTACGTAGTCAATTTTCTTGATTGTTATTGGTCTATTTAGAGTCTCGATTTCTTCTTGTTTCAACCTAGGTAGGTTGTGTGATGACAGAAAGTCCTCCATTTCATTGAGGTTTTCAAGTTTTTTTCCATACAAGTGTACATAGTAGTCTCTGATGATCTTTTGTATTTCTTCAGGGTCAGATGTGACTTCGTCTTTTGTGTTTCTGATTGTTCTTATTTGGGTTTTTTCTTTCTTTTTCTTGGTCAGTCTAGCTAGGGGACCATCGATCTTGTTTATCCTTTCGAAGAACCAGCTTTTTGTTTCATTGATTTTTTTGTATTGTCTTTTTGTCTTCTATGTCCTGGATTTGGGCTTTTATTTTGGTGATCTGGATTCTTCTGCTGAAATTAGGGTTTTGTGGTCTTGCTTTTCCAGCTTCCTTAGGTGGCTTGTTAGGCTGTTAATTTGTGCTCCTTCCATTTTCTTCATGTGTGTTTGTAGGGATATAAATTCCCCTCTTACTACAGCTTTTAAGGCATCCCAGAGATTTTGGTAAGATGTTTCTTCATTTTCATTTGTTTCCAGGTATCTTTTGATCTCTGTTTTGATTTCATCATTGACCCAGGAGTTGTTTAGCATCATACCGTTTAGTGACCATGTCTTTGTGAGTTTTGGGGGGACCTTGTTGGTGTTAATGTTTATTTTTACTCCACTGTGGTCCAAGAAGGTGGATGGTAGAATTTCGGTCCTTTTAAATTTGCTTATGCTTGATTTATGGCCAATTATGTGGTCGATCTTGGAATACGTTCATGCGGTGATGAGTAGAATGTGTATTCTCTGGTCTTTGGACGGAGTGTTCTGTAGGTATCAATTAAGTCCATTTGGTCCAGAGTCACACTGAGGTTCCGGATCTCATTGCTGATTTTTTGTCCCGATGATCGGTCTAGGGTTGTGAGTGGGGTATTAAAGTCCCCAGTTATGATGGTGTTAGAGTGAATATCTTTCTTTAGTGTTTCTAGAAGTTGCTTTATAAAAGTTGGTGCACCTATGTTAGGTGCATTTATGTTTAGGATAGATATTTCTTGTTGATGGAGTGAACCTTTTATCATTATGTAGTGGCCCTCTGTATCTTTTTTAATTTTTGATAGCTTAAATGGTATTTTGTCTGAAATTAGTATCACGACTCCTCCTTTCTTTTGTGTTCCCTTTGCTTGAAAATTTGTTTCCCATCCTCTTACTTTGAGTCTGTGCATATTCTTTCTAGTGAGCTGGGTCTCTTGAAGGCAGTATATTGTTGCCTGGTGATATTTTATCCATTTTGCCATTCTATGACTTTTCAGTGGTGCATTTAGTCCATTCACATTCAGGCTAATTATTGAAAGTGAGAGTTCGTCCCTATCATAGAGTTTTTATAGAGTTGTTCTTCCACTTGGTTTATTGTCTTTCTTTTGTTTTGGGGGTTGGTTCATGTGTATTTTATTCTTTTTCTTGTACTCTTGTGAAGAACATTGTTCTTTTTTCCCCTTTTCTTCTGTGTTTAGTACTTTCTTAAGTGTTTCATGTAGAGGTGGTTTGGTGGCAGCGTAAGTTCTTAGGGAATGGATATCTGGGAAAGATTTTAATTCTCCCTCGCTGATGAAGCGTAATCTGACTAAGTAGGTTATTCTTGGTTGAAATTGTTTATCTTTTAGGACTTTGAAGATAGGGCTCCAAGCTCTCCTAGCCTGCAGGGTTTCTGTAGATAAATCTGCTGCTATTCGAATTGGTTTTCCCTGGTAGGTGATCTGGCCTTTTTCTCTTGCTGCCTTTAGGAGTTTTTCTTTTATGCCTACTTTGTTTAGGTGAATTATTATGTGTCTAGGAGTTGGTTTTCTCATTTGTTGTCTTGCAGGGTTCTCTGGATCTCTTGTGTTTGAGTTTTTGCATCATTGATTAGATAAGGGAAGTTTTCTGAATGATCTCATGGAAGGTTTGTTCCAGTGTGGTCTCTGTCTCTCTTTCTGCCTCAGGAAGTCCAATTACTCTTAGGTTCTGTCTCTGGAAGTAATTGCTCATCTCTTGAAGATGTTAGGATAAACAAGCTCATCTTTTTGAGCTTGTTTTCTGTGTTTTTGAGAGTTTGGTTTAGTTCTATATTTTGGTCCTCAAGCTCTGAGATTCTTTCTTCTGCTTGGGTAATTCTGCTTTCCATGCTTATCAGTTTGTTATTTATTTCATTCACAGGATTCTTTATTACTGTTATCTCAGATATCAGCTCCTTTCTAGTTTCTTTTTGAGTCTCCTCAATTCTTTTTAATCTCTCCATTAATGTCTTGATATCTAGGTTTGTAGCTTGAGACCAGTCATTCTGGGGGCTCTTTATTGTTTGCATTCCGAAGTCTGTTTTCTCAGTGTCTGCCCTCCCAGGAGTCTGGGAGAGACCCATATTCTTCTTTTGGTTTTTCTTCATTTGTGTAGATTTTTCTCTCATCCCTTAGTGGATAAAGTTCCTTGAGCTCTAATCTCCAGCCTCTCCCCTCTGTTTTTGTTGCGGGCAGCTAGCCTGCTGCCTGGGAGATCTGTGACACTGGTCTCTGTTCAGTGTAGGGGAGAGACTTTTTCTCCTGTTTAATGACATCACCCACCATGGGAACCGAGGTGGAGGCTCTGATAGGTGGGCGGGACGATGTGATGCAAATATGCCTTGAAAATGGTGGAAGTGGCAGTTTTACTTTCACTTTTAGGGATGCTTGTGTGGATCTCTAGGTGGGACCAGTTGCACAGCTGGGTGCTGGATCCGGGGTGCCACCAGCAGGCTGGGGTGGAGGAGAGGGTCGGGCATTCCCTCCTCTGGAGCTGGAAGCCTCCGATCAGCACCTTACACCAGCTTGGGGTTCTGCTCCCTTACACAGACTTGTGGTCGCATGCTGAGTGCCTCAGCCAGGGTGGGCCCGGGGCTTCAGATCTCCAAAGCTCCAGAGGGCAGGTGGTGGCTCTAGGTCCCTCACAGGGCACTTCAGCCAGAAATGGGACCGGTATCTCTGAGGGGCGGGCACCCAAAGCCTCCCTGGGCGACCAGCACCTTGATGCTGAGTGCTGGTTGTGACGATGTAGCCAGGGAGGGAGCTGGGATTTGGGATTCTGGATTCCCCAGCCAGCCGGAATCACATATAGTGGAGCAGCCGTGGTTGGGCCGCAATATCTGGCCCTGCATGGGACCAAAGGTCCCCAGGCCTCGTGCCAGTGCTGCTGGTGGTGGGCAGGGGGGTGCAGGAAGAAAAGTAAGAGTCTTTTTGGGAACTCACATTCAGAGAGTCTCATGGATCCATGTATGCTGTCACCATCTTCAGGTGTTGTCCGCCATTTCCATTTTATAGATGAAGAAAGTGAGCTTTTGAGTGGTTACATGACTTGCCCACAGAAACTCTCCAGTGGTTTCTGCAGGTGTCTCATCTCAATGCCAGACTGGAGGCCCTTCTTGGTAATCCTAAACACTGCCAGTTGTTTTTCTCAGGTCCCGTAAGGAGAACTTGAAAACTTGTATTTAACAGTGACAGTTTCTAGCAAGATAACAGCAGAATGGGATGGTTGGGGTGGAGAGTCAGAGCTGTCTCTTGGAACACTTAAAAATAGGAAGAATCACTAGGAATCCATAAAATCAAGGTCAACTCCACCCTAATCCAAGTCAGTGAAATCTAACCATGCCCATCCTTAGTTGACAAAAATGCCCCCATCAAAGACATCAGGTTGAAAACCCAGCATTGCAAAGAGTTCCAGGTATGTTTAGGCAATGCAGTTCTTTAAAGTGAAGTTTCTTTTTAAACTGGAAGTAGAAAAGAAAATAACAGTCACAACAGAAGTGAAATGCAACTTTTAATTCAACTCTTGCATGTGATAAGAAAATGGGCATGATGGAGGGGAGCAAGGTAGAGGAAATCCTGTTGCAAGGCCCATGATGTAGCAGACACGTGCCCCTTCCCTCCTACACAGTTGCTGTTTAATTCAAGGAGTTGCTCAGATGGGAAAAGCTGTCTGTAATTGTCCCAGTGGCAGCCAGCATTAATGGAGTGTGTGAAACTGGTCTTTTGGGATAAGGTATTTGAAAAATGACTGCCAAGGGTTAAGAACTGGAGGTTTATTTTTCATTGTGCAGAGATGAATCCTAGATACTTCTTTTATTCTGGGATTTTTTTCCTTGGCTTTTCAAACCTTCAAATGAATAGGGAGAAAAAGTGAAGTGAAGTGGCTCCAATTTGCAACAAGAGTGCAATTTCAGTTGATTTAAAGTAGGGAGCAACACAGGTAATGATCACAGAAAGAGGCTGGGATTAGTCAATAAATAAGGTTCAAGGTCCTAAGCCTGACTTCTCTTTCATTAGCTTAAAAGAATGAGAAAAAAGGGATGGGTGGTTCCATTTGTCAAGTTTCCAAAAAAAGCATGAAGTGGTGCATCCTGTGGCTCAGGACTGAGAGCAGGTCATGGGAGGCACTGACATCTAATCCGAACTTACCCCCCAGCAATGTAGTTCAACTCATAAAGATGTACTTACTAATTGCAGGCTTCCCAAGAGCTTTGACTGCTCCAGATGCCTGCACTGGTTGAGAAACCCGGACCCTTGTGTTAAGTGACATGGGGTCCAAACAAACATTGCCCTAGTAGTACACTATAGAACCTACTTCTTCTTCCTTCCTCCTCCTCTTCCTCATGCTCCATCCCATTCTGGCTGTCAGTTATAGAGATCTGCTTTCATTCATTCTATGTCTAGTGTCAGACAGTTCCAGTGGGAGCACTGTAACAAGTGTGAGGCAGAGATAATAAGATGAAGTGTTAGGAACATCACGGGCGCACAGTCAACACTCAATGTGTGTTAGTCCTTATTATTGCAAATGTTGTTTTTCTGATTATTACCCATTGGATGATAAATGCTATGCTGGGTGTGTGTGTGTGTGTGTGTGTGTGTGTGTGTGTGTGTGTGTGTGTGTGCACATTTTGGGTAGGAGCAAGTAGCACAGCATACCATGTGAGACTAAGAAAGGAGGCCAAGAAAGGAGGCTTGAGATGTGAGCAAATTGTGACAAGCTGATAGTCTAAAGAGCAGGACATGTTCATGGAGTAATTGATGAGACACCACAAACAGAGATAAGAGGTCAAGCATGAAGTGTCTTGTGCAACACTGCCACGGAATTTGGATTTTTGTCCCATAGGTTCTTAAACTTTTCCATCAATTAAAAGTATAGATGAAGGGATAAGAAATCCGAGGGCTCTAGAAGCAAAGCCCAAAGCTTTTCCAGGGTTAAAATTTGAGGGAGTCTCATATTTTATCTTTAAAACTTACTCTACATTTGTGTTCTACTCTGAAACAGAATCCAACATAAAAATAAAAATAATGGCACTTCAGGGAGATGCTTCATGTTTACCTGGGATTTCCTGCCATACACCCTGGAACTAGAGTACACAGTCTGAGAAACACTAGTGTAGATGGTGGATGGAAATGGGGGGAAGGATTTTAAGGAGAGAGGTCTCCTACACCATCCAGAGCATTTGTGGAGGGCCCTTTGGTTTTCAGTCCACACTGGTCAGGACAGATGTGCCTACTGCCCAAGGCTGCTAGTCTCTGTTTGGCCAAGCTTGGGCTCTGTGTTCTGTGCCAGGGTAGGGCATCCTGATACCCAATATTCGGCCTCCCTTTCTATACCATTCATCACTGCCTGGGCCCCAGGTTTCATGGCACTCACTAAACCCCTACCGACCCCCCCCACTGTTTGGAAGGGAAGCCCCCTCCAGGGTAGCTTCTCTCAATACTTTAAGCCTCTCCCCTTTTCTGACAGTGCACCTCTAACCCTGTCTTATGAGTGCCTGCAAGCTCTGCTTTGTCAAAACTGGCAGGCAGGCAGCAAAAACAAACAAACAAAAAAGCAAACAAAATCAGGAGGGGAAATTATCTGTAACAGCAAGAATGAAACGTGAATTAAAAACTTACCAATGTATCCTGTATTCTGTTAATGTTTCCACTGCCACCCCAACCCACCACTGTCCTCAGGTACACATCTTTTTTTTTCTTTCTTTTCTTTCTTTTTTGAGTCGGAGTCACCCGGACTGGAAGTATAGAGACATGCTCACGGTCACCCCAGTGTTGACCTGCTGGGCTCCAGTGATCCTTATGTCTCAGCCTTCCAATTAGCTGGAATTACAGGTGTGTGCTACTGTGCCCAGCTAATTTTTGATTTATTGTAGAGATGAGGTCTTGCCAAGTTGCCCGGGCTGGTCTCAAACCCGTGGGCTCAGGCAATCCACTCACCTCGACCTCCCAAAGTGCTGGGATTATGGGTTTAGCCACTGTAATCCTGGCCTTACGCTTCTCTTAATGGCATACATTTCCATGTTCCTACACATTCTTCTCTGTATTTGAGGGCAGGGAGTTTAAAACAAGTTGGTCAATGGTATAGCTAGAGAGACCTGGGAGATGCAAAATAAGTTTTAAAAAATGGTTGTGAGGAATGATAATGGTGTTTCTACAGCTGAAGGTAGAGGAAATGAGGGATACTTTCCATGTCAGTCTGTCTGTTGCTGTATGAATCTAGATATATATACACACACTTATATGTGTACAAACATATTTATGGGTACTTTCATTTTGGGTCTGCTCACTTGCACTTTTTGTGTGAAAATGAGACAGTAGGTACTGCTATGGTAATATATTACCCCTTCCAGGTAATACCTTTACATGTTGCAGAAAGATGTTGCTTTGTCCTGGTGAAGGTGCCTGGGGAAACTTCTGGAGTGGCTAAACCTTGAGGCAGGCATTATGTATCCACAGCTTTTCAAATTCACTTGGAAAATATGAAATTTGGGCGCTTGCCCAGCAATGACCCTCTAGGGGACAGAACAAATATGAAAGAGATAGGTCAGCAGACCCAAAGTCTGATATTGAAATGTATCTTCAGAGGTGAGGAGGCTGGGCCAATGTTAGGCCACTTGCATGGGTTCCTTCCTCCTGGTGCTGTCTGTTGCAGGGACCAGCTACCGTTAGGGTCACCTGGTGAGCATAGAATCAAGGAAGGAAAACTCAGTGTTGCAAGAAACCTTCTGCTAGACTGGCAACATCTTGGAGGGTATAGAGAATTTATCTTTGTAACTATTACTGCACGGACCACAAGGCCTGGCTCAGCAGAGGTGATATTAATGGGCACTTACTGCATACCATACTGTGTCCCAATACTTTACATATATCCCTCTGCCCTCATAGCCCCCATGAGGTAGATCTCATAAGAAAATAGGGACTGAGGTCAGGAGAATACGGGCTCCTCATCTCTGAAGCCTGTTACTATGTGACCTCTGATGGTAAAAGGAACTCTTAAGATATGATTAACTTAAGGACCTTGAGATGGGGACATAATCCTGGATTATCCAGATGGGTCCAATCTAATCACAAGTCCTTCAAATTGGAGAACTGTTTCCCAGTCACAGAGAACCAGAGAGATGGCAGTATAAAAAGAGCTTTGCCGTTTATGGCTGACTTTGAAGATGGAAGAAGGGGTCATGATCCATGAAATGTGGGCAGCCTCTTGCAGCTGGAAAGGCAAGCATGGATTTTTCCTTGAGCCTCCAGAAAGAAATGCAGCCCTCTAACATCTGGATTTTAGCCCAGTGAGGCCTAATGAGCTCTTGATTTTAGATGAGTGAGAAGCAGGTTAGTTCTTCTAACCTATAGAGTCATCAGATAGTAAATTTGTGTTGTTTTAAGACACTAAGTTTGTGGTAATTTATTACAGTAGCAATAGAGAACAAATAACAGATTTTCAGAAAGGTTAAAACACACAGGTAATAAAGCCTGAATTAAAAACCAGGCAGTCTGGTTCCAAAGCCCATGCCCATAAGTACCGTGCCACATGGCCAATGTTATCATTGTTATTGACAGAGTAAATGAATATATAAATGAAGGAAGGAAATATTAGTGAAAGGAAGGAATAAGGAAGGACAGAAAGGGAAAAACATGTGTCCAAGGTGAATAGCCTTGAGTTCTATCCATGTCCATTGTGTGTGCATCTCTGTTTACTTAAAAATAACCATAAAGCATGTGCTCTCTCTTTCTCTTCCTCCCTTTCTTCCTCCCTCCTCCCCTCCCATACTACTGAAAGTACCTAACAGTGTACTTTCTAGGAGGTATGCCAACCACATCCCGTTGATCAGGGCATGGGATACTATTCAAGCTGCCAGGATACACACAAGCATGTGGCTTTGCACATGCTGGTGGTTTCTGGTTGAGATTTAGGAAGTGTCATTTCATCAGTGACCCATGCTGTCTCATCCACTTTATGCTGATCTCACTTTCTAACCAGCTATCCCTTAAGCCAGTGATTCCCAACCTTTTTTGCATCAGGGACCAGTTTTGGGGAAGACGATTTTCCATTGACTGGGGAGAGGGGGGTGGATTCAGAATGATTCAAGCATATAACGTTTATTGTCCACTTTATTTCTATTATTACTACATTGTAATATATAATTAAGTATTTATTCAATTCACCATTAAAAAAAAAGAGGTGCAGATGGAAGTGGTAAATAAAATAATGGACAGGTCACGTGCAGACTAAAATAAGTGTCAGCAATAGCAAGAACATGGGACCAACCATGCTGCCCATCAAAAGAGGACTGGATAAAAAAAAATATGGTACATATACCTGATGGAATATTATGCAGCCATAAAGAAAAACAAAATCATGAACTTCACAGCAACCTGTACAGACTTAGAGTCTATAACACTGAGTGACCTTCACAGAAACAAAGAACTGAGTATCACATGTTCTCAATCATAAGTGGACCTTGAACAACTATCGTAATACTATAAGAAAAGGATGGGCAGTAGTGGGAAACTGTGGGAATGCAGGGGTATGGGGAGGTGGGACTGGCAGTAGTGGAAATCTGCCTGGGGAAGGGTGACACACCTCATCTACAAGGGTAGCTGCATAATGAACATTTGTATACCTAACCCTGAATTGTATCCCACATCTTTAAAATAAAAAATTAAAAGTTAAAACATAAATAAATAAAATGTCAGATTCTGATTTAAAACCTGCCACCAGATACAGCTATATAATAGAAGTCCTTCAACTCACTTGCCACTCACTGATAGGATTTTGATATGAGTCTGTAAGCCATTGATTTATTATGGTCTCTGTGCAGTCAAACCTTGCTGCTAATGTTAATCTGCATTTGCAGACACTCCCCAGCATTAACATCACTGCCTCAGCTCCACCTCAGATCATCAGGTGTTAGATTCTCATAAGGCGTGCACAACCTAGATCCCTCATGTAGTTCACAATAGGGTCTGTGCTCCTATGAGAATATAATGCTGCTGCTGATCTGACAGAAAGCAGCGCTCAGGTGGTAATGCAAGTGATGGGGAGTGGCTGTAAATACAGATAAAGCTTCACCGATTGCCTGCTGTGCAGCCCGGTTCCTGACAGGTCACAGACCAGTACTGGTCTGTGACTCAGGGGTTGGGGATCCCTGCCCTAAGCCACCTATTTAGGCCACATACCAGATTTAACAAACAAAAATCAGAGCACCCAGTTAGATTTAAATCTTAGATAAATAATCAATTTTTTTTAGTATATGAATGTCTAAAATATTGTATGGGACATGCTGCTACTGAAAACTGTTCTTTATCTGAGATTTAAATGTAACTGGGCATCTTGCTGTTTACCTGGCAAGCCAACCTTTCGCAGACCAGCAAGGAAACTATTTTGGGACAGGACACATTTGACCCTTTGAACCATGCAATACATGAGAGCAGCTATACAATCCAGGCCAATGCAGTGGCAGGGAATCTCTGCTGCTTCTGTGTGGAAGTGCTGAATGGATACCCAGTTTCAGGCCAGGGTGAGGGCAGATAAAGGAGGGCAAGGTGGTGGAGGAGGTGAACTGGGACAGATAAGGGATCCTCTTGACCAGCTCTTATGACCCAGAAGACACTGCCCGGTCAGCTTCAGTCTTCCAAATGACTCCTCCAGCAGTTCTAATAATGGGATGGTCTGGCTGTCCTGGGAAGGTGGGAGGAGGCAGAGGGCTGTGAGAGTGATTCACCTCTTGGGGCTCTAGGTCCCTCAACTCTCATAGCAGTTTGCCTGTGCTGTAGAACTCTAGGCCCATAATGCCTGTATATTGATTTTATGCCTGTTGTCCCATGAACCCTAACCTCAAAATACACTCTACTACCTACACACTCAGAATCCCCCCAATGCTGCCCATTTCTTAATTTTGTCTTTAACTTTTTTTCCTGCCAGCCATTGCATTTGTTGTTCGGAATTCAATCCTCTAACAATCTATCAATCAATCGATCGACAAGTAGTAGTTATTGAGTGCTTACTGTGTACAAAGCATGTGTTCATCCTGGTGGTAAAGAAGTAGAAGTCTGTCCTCCATGAGCTTATAGCCAAACCAAAAAAAATTTTTAATTATGTGGTGGAAAATGAGCAAATAACAATACAGTGCTGTCATTTAAGAAACATTCACTAGACATCCATTGCCATGTTGCATGACTTAGACTGGGAAAGAAGGCTGGGAGCTCACATCAGTGAGGAGAGCCCAAGAAATAAGCAGTCACTGAAGTGCACAGAGAAGGGGCCCCTAGCCCAGCCTGGGCACCGGAGAAGGTTTTGCAGAGGTGGTGAGGCCCAAGTAGTCTTTAGAGAGAGAAGTAGAAGTCAATTTGGTGAGTGAAGTCACAGAGAGATGCTCACCTTTCTGGCTTTCTTGTGAGGTCGTTGATTATTTAATTCTGCTTCCTCCCTTCGTTGTGCAAGTAGATGGAAAAAAATTTATTTGCCACTGAGCTTGGCAAATATACTTGGCTAAGCTCTTGTGGTATGGAATGTAAAGAGGGATTCTGAGAGTGTATATAAGCAATAAAAGATGGTCTCCTAACTGCAGTGCCTTAGTCAAGAATGTTTGGGAGGCAGAGGTGAGTGGATTGCCTGAGCCCACGGGTTCGAGTCCCGCCTGGACAGCGAGACCTCATCCCTACAATAAATCAAAAAATGAGCCGGGCGTGGTAGCGCATGCCTGTAATTCTGGCTACTTGGAAAGCTGAGGTGGCCACTGCACTCCAGTCTGGGCAACAGAGTGAGACTCCAACTCAAAGAAAAAAAAAAAAAGAATATTGGTGACCATGTTAACTTTGCATTAGTTTTCCTTACAAAACTGTAACTTTGTTCACCATCTGACTTTAGTATCTCCTATAGTCTCAAGTAGAAACACAGCCCTTAAAGGAATACTTGAGGCTAGGTTAAAAATACAATAAAATAAAAATGAACTAGAAACATCAGCCCTGATGAACCTGAACCCTTACCTTCCACATGGGCATGCCTTTCCTGCCCAGCTGGACATTTCCTCTGTACCTAGTGATAAGTAAAGAGTTTTGCTGTTTGCTCACAGAGGCTTTATAGCATAGTGCCACCACCTACAGAATTGGAATCTGACACCCCTATCAGCACATAATTTTGAGCATACCTTCTCAATATATGCATATGTATTTATTTATGAATTGTATACATGGACCACTTTTCTAAAAGTATGCACTAAATAAAATCCCAGTACTAGGGATCTACCCAGAGGAAAAGAAATCAATCAATATATAAAACAGATACCTGTACTTGTATGTCATTTCAGCACTGTTCACAATAGCAAAATCATGGAACCAACCTAAGTGCCCACTGACAATTGATTGGATAAAGGAAATATGGTATATATGCAATGATACTACACAGCCATAAAAAGAATGAAATCATGTCCTTTGCAGCAACATGAATGGAGCTGGATATCATCATCTTGAGTAAATGGACTCAGAAACAGAAAACCAAACACTGCATCTTCTCACTCATATGCAGAAGCTAAATGGTCACAAAGATGGAAGTAATAGACACTGGAGACACCAATAAGTGGGGAGACCAGGAGGGAGGCTAGGGTTCAGAATTTACCCATATGGTACCTGATCACTATCTGGGGAATGGGCCACCTGATACCCAACCCTCACCATTACACAATATGTCCGTGTAACCAACATGCATGTGTACCCCCTGAATCTAAAATTAAATAAAAACAAAAGCTTGCTGAGTGTGGTGGCTCATGTCTATAATCCCAGCACTTTGGGAGGCTGAGGCAAAAGGATTGCCTGAGTCCAGGGGTTTGAGACCAGTCTGGGCAAGATGGCAAGACCTCGTCTCTACAATAAATCAAAAAAATTAGCCGGGCAAGGTGGTGCATGCCTGGAACCTGTGGTTCCAGCTACTTGAAAGGTTGAGGTAGACGGATCACCTGAGCCCAGCAGGTCAAGGTTGTGGTGGCTGTCAGAGTGCCATTGCACTCCAGCCTGGGCGACAGAGTGAGACTCCGACTCAAAAGAAAAAAAAAAAAATTAATACAATGAGGAATAGATGAAATAACAGTATCAATGTAAAATTTTTTATTAACAAAACACTGTGACTACAATACACTTGCATATTTCAAATAGTCATTTTGACAACTGCAACCTTTTTTGGCTGACTTATCAGACCTGATTAGATCAGGGTTGCTTTTAGCCTAGAAATCTGAGAGAGTAGTGGGAAGTCTGTTGAACTTGAACTGTTAACATCATTTTCAGCTCAGGGTTTCTTTGCAGGAATCTTTTGAAGGCGTCTGTCTATTTTGTAAGGGTCGGTCTAATTAAAACTCAATAATGTATTATAAAGATCCTCTTAACTGGGCACGCATGAACTGAATCCATCACAATCTTTCTACAAGTTGAATAAGGGAGGAGCTTTGCTCTGTTAGCTCTCCCTGCCTGGACTTTTCCCCTACTCTTCCCTGGATGCTGAGGGCCCATACGTGACACGTGACTGCTCAACAGTGGGCTGGGTGAGGGCACTAGTGTCAATGTGTAGATGAAATATGAATGCTATGCTTGGAAGGTTGTCTCCTCCAAATCTCAGGTTGAAATATGATCCCCAGTATTGGAGGTGAGGTCTAGTGGAGTGTAGAATGGTTTGGTGCTGTTCTCATGATAAGAGTGAGTTCTCACTCCATGTGACACACCTGCTCCCCTGTTGGCTCCCCGTGTCTTCCACCATGAGTCAAAGCTTCTTGAGGGCTCACCAGAAACTGAGCAGCTGCTGGTGCTATGCAGAACTATGAGCCAAATAAACCTTTTTGCTTCATAAACCTTTTTGTCCAGCCTCAGGCATTTCTTTATAGCAAGGCAAAATGGTATACAACAAGTAAGGTTTAATTGCATGTGTTTAGGTTGAAGTAAATATCAGTGGAAGTTCTCATTCTGTCTTCTCGGCACTCCTTGGATCATCTGCACCAAGCTGCAGGGTGGTGCATATTGATATAAGCCAAAGAATCACACAAAGGAATGCTCAGTATCAGTTGTGAAGCACACAATGAAGAAAAACCCAGACTGCTGAGAAAGAACACGGACTGGGAGGCTTTATCTTGACTAGGGGGTCAGGGACCTCTTCCTTGGGAAGGCCAATTGAGCTGAGATTCAAGACAGAAAAACATAAGTTTCCCTGATGAAGAGTCAGGGAAGAGGTGTCTAGATACAAGAAACAGCATGTGTAAGAGCCCTGGGATCAGAGGAGGCAGCATCCACCAAGGCAACTGGACAAAGGCTGGTGTGGAAGGTATACAGAAAGTGAGCAGGACAGTAGCATCAGATAAACCCTGACCCCTCTCAGACACAGGGGACTCATAGATGTTACATTTCAAAGGAGATGCTGGGAAAATACCCCAGGGTGGTAAAGAGAGGGTGAGAGGCCAGGAAAAAGCAAGGGTGAGAACAAGAGCTCACCCAGGAAAAACCTGGGTGAGGACAGGTTTAGGGCAGCTGATGGCAGATGGGGCTGGAGGGACTCTGAGGATGGTTGCCCTGAGTACATTGGGATTCAGCCGAGAACACGCAGGAGACAAGAGAGATTAATAATGAGAGAGGGCAGTGAAGTGTGCAGGGAAGGGCAGGAATTCATCGACAGCAATCACAGTTGCCGATAAAAACCCAAACCTGCTGTCCACTGGCAAGTCTTCCCCCTGTTTTAAAATGACAGAATGGGTCTCCAGCCCCCTGCTACAACATTAAACTGTAAATTAGTTCCCGTACTACACAGTGCTTACATACAGCTCAGCTCAGCACTGCCACGAACCTTGAGGCACAGAGAAGACTTTCAAAATGAAATATAAACTGTCTTATAACCTGCATTTAATTAATGCCATCTTACATTTAAGGTCTAAAAAGAAGACTCTGTAAATACACTTCAGCATGCATGCACTTCCTGTAAAGATTGGAGAAACAAAAAACAACAATGGCATTAGCCTCAGTTACATTCAATGAGCAAAATACACTTCTTTACTCTGGGTAAATATCTTAAGAGCCACTGGATGCTATTTACAAAGCTCATATTGAGGAACTAATATTTACACTGAGAAATATTTATGGTCTTGGGAGGTAGCATTGTGTAGGCAAAAGACCAAGAGTTTTGGAATCACACAAACTTGGGTTTGAGCCTCAGATTCCTCAGTTACCTGCCATGTGAACCTGGAAAGCTTGTGCAAGCTCTCAGAGCCTCAGTTTCCTCATTCGCAAAATGGAAAAGATTTATTTACCTTGCAGAATTATTATGAAGATTAAATAAGACCGGGCTCGGTGGCTCAGCCTGTAATCCCAGCACTTGAGAGACAGAGGCGAGTGGATTGCCTGAGTCCGTGGGTTCGAGACCCACCCGGGCAACTTGGTGAGACCTCGTCTCTACAATAAATCAAAAATTAGCAGGGAGTGGTAGCGCATGCCTATAGTTCCAGCTACTTGGAAGGCTGAGGCAGAAGGATTGCCGGAGCCTAGCAGGTTGAGGCTGCGGTGGCCAGGAACATGCCTCTGCACTCCAGTCTGGGCGACAGAGTGAGACTCCAACTCAAAAAAAAAAAGATTTAAATGAGATAGTGAACATGAGCGACTGATATCTCTGACACATTCTAAGTCCTCCATCCGTGTGTGTGTGTGTGTGTGTGTGTGTGTGTGTGTGTGTGTGTGTGTGCAAGTGTGTAGACCTGTTGCATGACGTCATGCAAGAAAAATTAGCAAAGAGGCTACAATTGACAGGCCCTCTCCCCTTTACATTTTACTACAAGCCCAGGACAGATATTAACCCTTTTGAAAAATTTAGAACTTCTTTACCTTTTCAATCCTGTTATTTCTGTGACCTGTTTGCTGATATGTGTCCTTGGGTAAGTCATTTAAATGCTTCTGACTGTATCTGACATATTCTTTTAAGTATCTTTAAGTTCTGAGAAGAAAAGAGAAAGGCAAGTAGGAAGGAAGAGAAGGAAGATGGGAAGAACAGAGAAAGGGAGGGAGGGAAGAAAAAAAATAGTACCAAAAATTAATAGAGTTTACTTATTGCCAGGCCTTGCTCTAATTTTTTTTTTTTTTTTTTTGAGTTGGAGTCGCACTCTGTCGCCCAGACTGCAGTGCAGTGGCCGCTTCCACCGCAGCCTCGACCTGCTGGGCTCCGGCGATCCTTCCACCTCAGCCTTCCGAGTAGCTGGAACTACAGGCATGTGCTACCACACCCGGCTGATTTTTTGATTAATTGTAGAGATGAGGTCTCGCTGCCCAGGTGGATCTCGAACCCATGGGCTCAGGCAATCCACTCACCTCAGCCTCCCAAAGGCACGGGATTACAAGTTGAGCCACCAAGCCTGGCTCCTTGCTCTAAATTTATAACACATCCATTCATTTAATCATCACAACACTCCTGTGAGGTAGGAACCACTTCATTCCTACTTTACAGATAAGAAAGCTGAGGTTTTGATATTGAATTGCTGTGTGGCTTGAGGCAAGTGGCTTAGCTTCTCTGAGCCTCAGTGTCCCTATCCTTAATATGGGAATAATAATGATATCCACCTTGTCAAGTTTTCTGGTGAGGATTAAATGATATCAAACACATAAAAAGATCTGTTTTCTACATAATACGTAGTAGGAAGTATTATTTTCCAAGGCAAAATCAAGTGAGGACAGTCTCCTTCTTCTCTTCTAAGAGTCGTGTTGGGGAAAGGAATGCAGGGAGGAGAAGAGGGGAGAGCTGTGAAAACAGGCAGAAAGCCATAACATCTAACCAGGCACGGACCTGTGGGTCACTGCAGATGGACAGGTGTCAAGGTAAGTCCTATGGTGGTTGTATTTCTGCCTGCCGATCTGCTTTCTGCCAGAGCCTTTATCTCCATTTCCATAGGCGTGATGGGACAGTAAAGAAAGGCCTTTCATTCAGAATAACTCTAGGACTTAATGCCACAGCAGCATGACTGAGCTACAAACAGGTTTTCACTTCCCAATTTCAGACAGTTTTCTAAATCAGTTCCTTATTCTCCATGTTTGGAAGGCAAAAAGTAAAGCTCTGACAACACTTCCCAATTATTCCCCTTTACCTAAGTTTGAAGCTCTGGAGAAAGGACAGTATGCCAGGCACCAGACAGGGAAACTGAGACCCAGAATGATTCAGTGTTTCGCCCAAGGCCATACCACTATACTTGGGGGAGGGGGAGACCATTTGGTGATGCAGCTTCAGGGTGCTCTGTTCATGTTTATTCTACAAATATGGTGGCCCTTGGGGTTGTATGATGGGACAGCCCCGAGTGAGGCAACCAAGCTTGGATCAGTGTCTCCAAATTCCTAGTCTAGTGCTCCTTTTATCATGCAAAAGGAACAGGCTTCTGAAGAACATAACACTCAGGAGGGCAAGCAAGAACTATTTTCTGAGCTTTAGGTTCCTAAGATCAGTGTGGTAACCTGTTAGACAGGATCCCAAGTTAGTACAGAGTGCTTGCGGTGTGCTGAATGGCACCAGCAAAACGGGGATAAAGGAAAGGAAGGCCTGGCTGTGTGAGAGAGCAGCGTGGGCAGGGGATGTGGAGGGGAGTCAACTCAGCTCCTCTCATGGAGCTAGTCAAACAGAGTCAGAGTGTGGCTAGCAGAACCCAGCTGGAAAACCTCCAGGAGGCTGGTGAGTTAAGGGCAGCTTGGTGTAGCACTAAGTTGGAAGCTGAGCTTGAGGTTAAGAAGCCAGGAGTCAAGTTCAAGATGGGGCAGGCTTTGTGCATGGTGGGGGGTAGGGGCGGCTCAGTGGCTGATGAGCACCATGCAGCTCTTAACCTGTGGCTGTGGTGTGAGGACAAAGTTCAGGAATATAGTCATGCACCACCACATGACATTTCAATCGATGATGCCCTGGATATATGATGGTAGTCCCCAGAGATTATAACACAGTTGAAAAATCCCTGTCACTTAGTGACATGGTGTAGCACAAGGCATTACTCATGAGTTTGTGGTGATGCTGGTGAAAACTGACCCATTGTGCTGTCAGTCATATAGCACGTGCAATTATGTACAGTGCATGATACTTGATAATAAAAGGTTGTGTTACTGGTTTATGTATTTACTATACTATACTTGTTATCATTATTTTAGAGTGTACTCCATATACATACACATGTATATATATAAAGTTGAATGTAAAACAGCCTCAGGCGGGTTCTTCTGAAGTCATTCTAGAAGAAGGCATTGTTATCATGGGAGATGACAACTCCATGCATGTCATTGCCCCTAAAGACCTTCCTGTGGTACAAGACATGGAGGTGGAAGACATGGATATTAATGATCCTGACCTTGTGTAGATCTAAGCTAGTGTATGTGTTTGTGTCTTAGTGTTTGGCAAAAAAAACAAAAACAAAAACAACTTTTAAAAAGTCAAAAAATACGCCGGGCTCGGTGGCTCAGCCTGTAATCCCGCGCCTTTGGGAGGCTGAGGTGAGTGGATTGCCTGAGCCCGCGGGTTCGAGACCCGCCTGGGCAGCGAGACCTCATCTCTACAATAAATCAAAAAAATCAGCCGGGCATGGTAGCGCATGCCTGTAATTCCAGCTACTGGGAAGGCTGAGGTGGAAGGATCGCCGGAGCCCAGCAGGTCGAGGCTGTGGTGGCCGGGAGCGGCCACTGCACTCCAGTCTGGGCGACAGAGTGAGACTCCAACTCAAAAAAATTTAAAAAATTAAAAAATAAAAAAAAAAAGTCAAAAAATGTAAAACTAGATAAAAGTTTGTGGAATAAGAATTAAGGAAAGAAAATATTTTAATATGGCTGTACAACGCGTTTGTGTATTAAGCTAAGTCTTATTACAAAAGAGTCAAAAAGTTAAAAATAAAAAGTTTTTAAAAAATTTTAGAAAGCAAAAAAGTTACAGTAAGCTAAATTCAATTTATTGCTGAAGAAAAAAACTTTTAAAATAAATTTGTGTGGCTTAAGTGTATGGTGTGTATAAAGTCTGCAGTCGCCTACAGTAATGTTCTAGGCCTTCACATTCATTCACCGCTCACTCACTGACTCACCCAGTGCAACTTCCAGTCCTACAAGCTCCATTTATGGTGAGTATCCTATGAGGATGTACCTTTTAAAAATATGCTATACTGCATTTTTACTGTACCTTTTCTGTGTTTAGATACACAAATACAACTGTGTTACAATTCCCTAGAGTATCCACATGCTGTACAGGTTTGTAGCCTAGGAAAAATAGGCCAGACAGTATAGAGGCTGCACCATCTAACTCCGTGTAACTTCACTCCATAATGACCACATGACAATGAAATCCCTAATGACACATTTCTTACAATGTATCCTCATCGTCATTAAGTGACTCATGACTGTACCAAGAAGGAGCTGGGGTGGAGGGGCTGGGATAGGGGGTCTCGAGTGCCAGGCAGAGCAGTCTTATTGTGATGAAGTGTCCCAGGGAATTGCAGAGGTGAACGCCGTGATAGGAACACTCCAGCTGAGAGAACAGCCATGCTCTTCCTGGTGTCCACACTAGAACCTCCCGCCCTGCAAGGTGCTGTGGTCTGGATGTTTGTGTTTCTCCAAAATTCATGTGGAAGCCTACTCCCTATTGTGGTGGCATTTAAAGTGGGGCCTTTTGGGGTGATTGGGAGGTGAATGGGATGAGTACACTTCTAAAAGAGGCTCGAGGGAGGCTTTTGGGCCCCTTCTGCCCTGTGAAGACACAACAAGAAGACATCATCTACGAGAAACAGGCCCTTAGCAGACACATAATCTGCTGGCTCCTTGATCTTGAACTTCCCAGACTCCAGAACTGTGAGCCTTGAATTTCTGTTTTCTGGAATTACCCACTGTGAGATATGATGTTATAACAGTCCTGACAGACTAAGACACATGCCTGCTCTCCCATTCCAGAACAATCTGCCTTACACAGAGTAGCAGAAAAGGGGCAGAATCCATGATTCATAGACTCCCTTGAGCCATACACTAATATCACATGAAGCAGGACTGAGGAAACTTTTCCCATTTGCCAAAAGAAACGTGAGTTTCTGTCGTTCACATTTCTGGCCCACTCAGCATCACCTGGCCTTTTGGTGAGTGTGGTACTCTCTGTCCCTCTTTGGTTTAAAACCAAACTGAGTTGTCTTATCTTGATTCTCACCGTGCACTGGGCTCATGCCACTTCCAAAGAATAACAAATTGAACTAAGCCCAGGTGGAAGCTCAGGCTCTGAACAGCATTTATAAGATGGACCAGCAGGCTCAGGTGAGGGCTCAGGTGAGGGCTAGGTAGGCCTTCAGCCCTGGGTCTTTGTCATGCTTTTGCTTGTCTGGACTGGTTAATTGTAGTAGGCGGAGGGCAGGTCTCCTAAGCTGTAGGAGCTAATTATATCCCTGAGGAGTTGTTAGAAGAAGACAGCCAAGCCCCACGCTTCCCCAGGGCACTGATTAACTCTAGCACACTTCCCCATATTCTGATCATGCCCTTTATTAGATCGCTGTTGGATTCCAACTCAGTTTAATTCAGTGTTCGCTTTTCTAAACATCCTGGAGATGACAATTATGCAGCATTTTTTTAAAAGAAACTGCCAAAGGTATCTGAGGCCACCATCTTAGGGAGCTCTGATAACTGTGTTGCTTGTTTTAATATAACCTTTCTGGGGAGCTGGCCCAGAACCTTCTGCCAAAATCTTTGCAGACTGCTCCCTCCTTCTACTCCCCAAGCACCTCATTTAGTTAAGTGGTTTTACCTCTTCAGGTTGCTCTGTAATTGGGGTGATTATTCATTTCCATCACGAGACAGAACTGGGAGAAAGAGGCTGGCTCAGGACCCCAAATACTCTGTCCTGTCCTGCATCCTGCTGAATTTCATCACTTATCTTGCGCTGTCTAGGTGTTTGACTTCTGAGATTCAAGGAGCTGGTGTAGGGTCAGCCACTGTTCAGAAGCAACAGCTCCAGTGTCATAATGGGGTCAGACTTGGGGAGAAAGGCAGTGGAAACTTTGCTTGCCAGCCAGCTAGAAAGATGTAGTGACCTGCAGCCCAGCCTGTCTGTTCATTGCATCTTCTAAGCAAAGCAGGCTGGGATGCCATTTTCTCGTGCTGACCTGGGTTGTTTGTGCCCAATAGGGGTTCCCTGTGAGAGTGGTTCATAAGAAGAATGGTCTGAGACCTGCCATATCAGAGCATGTTATCAGGAGGGCACACAGGGGCCACCAAAGTGCCATCCCCTGTCTCAGACATTTATCTAAGACCTTCTCCCTCCTAATCACTCTGCCCAGCCTCCCTGTCCTTTTCTTTGTGGTTTGGCCATCAGGCTCTCAATATCTGCATCAGACTTCCAGCCCATGCTTCGATGACCCACCAACACACCCTTCACTGGCATACCCATATCTGAGTAACCCTCTTTTCCAACAAAACCTACACTCAACTCCTACCTCTTCACAACCCCTTGATTTAGTAATACTCAGGGCTTCTAGTAAAAGAACCAGTCCATAAAAACAAGCCCCATAAAAACAAGCTTGTTACAGAGACAAGTAAACAGATGGTACTAACTCAGAAGGTTAAGATCCACAATAGGGGAGCAGGGCGTGCTATGAAAACACAGAAGAGGGACACAAAACTCAGGCTTGGAGGTTATAGAAGGCCTTCCTGGAGGAAGAGACTTCTAAAGTGAGACTTGAAGACGGAGCAGGGAAAACGATTCCAAGCAGAGAGAGCAATGTATGACAAGCCACAGACCAGAGAAAATTGGGCAGGTTTGGAGAGATGCACAAAGGGCAGGGACAGGTCGGCTTTGCTTAGGAGGACATTTGGAGATGTGCTTTGAGTGCTGTTCCAGAAATAGGAATGGTTTGGTCCTAAGCCATTCACAGTCCTGGGTACAAGGACATCCTTAGAGATCAAGGAAAGCTAAGAAGCTGATGATTTAATGTGAGAACTGAGCCCATGATCTTATCTCTATTAATAAGACTTTTCTTCTTCTTTTTTCATTTTTGAGATTATATGGTCTTTTCTTATTATCCCACTGTTGAAGATTTAAGTCCTTTCTAATTTTCTTTGCTATAATTCCATAATATGATGATGGACATCTCTGATTACAAAGACTTTTTTTCTTCCCTTTCAGGTTCAGTTTCCAGAAAAGAATTCCAAATGTTTCAAACATTCTAAGGGCCCTTTCTACATCCACTGTGCCATGCTGCTTCTGAAAACAATGAAAAATATTAAAGAAAAAAAAAAACAAACAAGCAATGAAAAATAGAAATGTTAATACTACCTCCCCCCACAACCCAAAGGTATTAATGTGGTTAGAACCAGAAATCAGACCACTGAGCTAAATATCCAACGCAACTTGAGAAACTTACTTAGAAAAAGAAAAATTCTCTCTCTTCATTATAGGTACAGAGAACCTACTAAGGCTTTTTTCTGCTTGAGGACTGAGTAGAACAATTAATACCCAGTTTATTACATGTTGATTAATTATTGCTCTATTTTATCATTAGAGTCAACCATCCTAGCAGTAATCATACTCAAAATAGAGATACAACCTTACACAATTACACCCAGCTTTGGACAGGATGGACCAGAAAGGGTAAGTAAGAGATAAGCCTTCCTACAAGAATCATGCAATTAAACAAAAGCTGGGTGTCCATTCGAGAGTGCTTGGATGAAGTTGATAACCCAAGGTGGACAAGCAAGAACGTGAAAGCCAAGAGAAAATTAGAGAATGTGGTATCCGCATATGGATCTGGGAAGCGTAAGAGATTAGCATATGTTAATTGCAATGGCAGCCAGAAGGAATTCAGCAGGCAAACCCATTCTCCAACATCTAGGAAGACAGATGGATAAGAGGAGTAATCGAACCAGGCTTCTAGTATTTCTGGCATTAGGAATTGAAAAACTGGAGGGAAAAATTGGAGGAGAAACAGGAAGCAATGACCACATAGCAGGCATTGTGCCAGGGCAGAGTTATTCCAGTTTTACAGGTAGGCCCAGTTGAGATATGTAGATAAGTAGAGAAGGGCTTTTTTCTAGGTGCCAGGTCTCTCTGGTGCTTTGCTTGACACTATGCTGCAGTTTGCGGTCTGGAGCCAGAAAACTATTCAAAAAGGGCTACAACCAGTCCCAGTGTATAGGGTGTGGCTGATCCAGTGCAGTGATTGAGAGAGGAGAGGAGCCAGTTCAAGATGCGTTTTCAAGACGTAGGAGGTCTTGGCCGAGTGTATTGGTTCATCCCTGTAATCCCAGCACTTTGGGAGGCTGAGGCAAGAGGACTGCCTAAGCCTAGGGGTTTGAGACCAGCCTGGGCAACTTGGTAAGACCGCATCTCTACAATAAATCAAATAATTAGCTGATCATGGTGGTGTGCCGCCTATAGTTCCAGTTACTTGGAAGGTTGAGGGAGAAGGATCACCTGAGCCAGCAGGTCAAGGCTGCGGTGGCCGTGAACATACCACTGCATTCCAGCCCGGGTGATAGTGAGACTCCAACTCAAAAAAAAAAAAAAAAAAGACATAAGAGGTTTTCTTTTCGACCAAGAAAAACTCATCCTCTGGATGACTTAGCACCTTATAAGCCTTTTAGTGGCCTGTTTTTGCCACATTCCCTAATTTTTCTTAAGACTACTTTATTTGATATGAACTTTTCTTTAGGTAACTTGGAAGCAACTTTAGTCTGAGAGTTCTGGACCCCCAAACAAAGTCAGCTGATTGTGCCAAGCATGTTGACTTCAAGATTCTAAGAGATGCAAAGGCATGAAATATTGTGGCTTTTGTAAATAATGTTGCCCCACCCTGACTCACCATTCTGATACCACATTGCTGGACCATGGGGATTCCAAGAACTACTTCAAAGAGGGAAAGTGTATCAGTCTTTGCCATGTTATGTCTTCCAGGTCAGGAGTAAGTTTTATAGGTAGGTTCAGTTTTTACAGGTAGGTTTACTGATTGAGGTTCAGAGCAGGAAGCCAAGCAAGAGCTACAAAGGCCTCCTGGTCATTTCTTACCTACCTCAGCCTCCTTAAGGGAAAAAGGGCCGCTCGGAGTTTCTGTTGAAGAGGAAACAAAGTTGGGCTTCATTTCTGCTTGTGTACATTTTTGGTCTGCTCTTGACCTTTGTACCTTCAACCAAAAGCCCTAGTGAGCCCTCTCCTGTTCTTGATGAGCCTCCAGGCATGAGGGAAGGGAAGGAGATTCTGCATGGCTCCAGCCCCTGCTGAGTATCCTGTCCTTCCCAGACAGTACCTTCTCTCATCTTTACACTAACTCTATGAGACAAATATTAATAGATCCATTTTGTAGATGAGAAAAGTAAGGCTCAGAAAGAATGTAAAATATACTAGAACAAACCGTATCTGTGGATTTTGATAGACCTGAAATCAACCCTAACTCTTTCACTTTCTCAACTTTAGTTTCCTCATCTGCATAAAGGTTTCTAATATTTGCCTTTCTGAGTTGTTTGAAGGAACAAATGACATTATGTACAGAATATTCTATATAACGCTTGCATATCAGGAACTTCATTACCCATATACTTGTTACATTTATAATAATAATAATAATATTTACAGATAGTTAGTGATAGAGATGAGTCCTGACCTCAGCTCTGGGGATTTCCAGATTCCATGTTTCTTGTTCTATATCACAAGTCTGAAATGAGCCAAATAGCTCCTAATTAAAAGACTGGGAATGTGGCCAAAGCAATCCATTCCTTCCTTAAACTTCTGGGAAACTTGAATTCTAGAAATTCTTGAAAGAACAATACCAAATGCTTGAGATGGGAGATCATTGGCAGGCCCGGAGCCAGGCAGACAAGAAGGTGTAATTTACCCAGCTTCTGTTCTGTGAAGCTGAGGTCAAATACTCATTCCAGGAAACTACACCCTTTGAGCATTTTTAAACTGCATGAAGAAAGAGTTTCCTCTACCCTAGTAAATAATATGTGCTGAGCTTCTAATATTTTTAGGTGTGTTATACATTATTTAATGTAATTGTTTCAAAAAACCCATAAGGTCAAATGATGATAAATGCTATGAAGGGGAGAAGGGAGATAGGAAAGATGCCGGGGGTAGGAAGGGGTGATGTTGTTTTAAACGCCAAGGTTAGAGGAGCCTCACTGATTAGATGGTGTTGGAGCAGAAACGCAAAGGCCGCCCTTCTGCTGATACGGAGCAGGGAAGCAGGCCAGCAAGCTTTCCCCCACTCTGAAGTTCTTGTTTCCTCTACCCTGAGAATAGCAGCCATGATCCCATCCATTTGAATAAAGCTTAAGCTCCAAAGTCATCACTCTATCCTTACAGCACCTCACAGACAAATATTATTCCCTTTTTTGGAAGATGCAGCCAAAGCAAAAAGAGGACAAAATCCTGCCAAGGTCATGTTGCTAGGAAGCGGCAGAATTGGAATTTGATTCCTAGTCTCTTTACACCCACCCCTGCCCTTTTCAGCTTTATCAGGCCAGGTATGTCCTAGCGCCTGGCATTTTGTCCTTCGGGTCTCTGGTGGCCTAGACTATGTTTCCCAATCAGTCGCTGGCATCGCTTTTGACATTCATCAGAGATTTTGTGAGACAGATGCACATGTGCAAACTATGTGAATGCTGTGTTCATCTCACCACCAGTGCGGCAACTTCCCCAAGACAGGGAGAAGTCATCCTCCCATCAGTGCTGCAACTCAGACTAGCAACAGAGTTGGGCGGTGACTGGCTCTGGCTTCCTCAGGGTGTGTCAGCAGAAAAGCAAATAGCAGAAAGAGAAATCCTAAAGTTGTGGCTAACAGCATGAGCTCTGGAACTGGAAGTTCCCATCTCTGTTCCACCACTAATGTATGACTTTATGCAGTACATTTGGCCTCTCTGCACCTTGATCTCCTTATCTGAAAATCAGAGATAATAATAGAATCGACCACACAGAGTTGTTATGAGAATTAAGCAAGATCATGTACATACAGTGCTTAAAACTATGTCTGGCATTACTACTGCTCAGTGAGAGATGTATGTTACCATGCTTCCCACGCAAAAGCTTGGAGTGGGGCCGAAGACATTCAAGTGTCCTGTTGCCATTCAGCAAGAATCCCCCAGACAGAGACCTACAAAAGCTAACAGCTCTCCTGTTTCTTGCCTTGGATTAGGCACCTGCCTACCTGGGACACTTCTGGAAGGGCTGAGAGCAGCTTCTGTTTCTCTTCACATTTTTAAATCCTGCTTCTGTTGTCCTGGGGCCTAAATATCAGCCCCAATATCCCATTTTCCAATTCTTGCTGGGAACCTATTAGGTCCTAGGGAAACAGGAATATTGGCAGCCTTCCCATTTCACAGATGGGCAAACAGATGAGGCCCTTCTGTTACAGCAGCGTGCGGGCGCACGCTCACACACACACACACTAACACGCACACACATACACCATTCTGGGATCCCCGCCACACCACACCGGGATGATGTGTCAGCCTCATCCCCCATCTGCTTCCGAGCACAAACTTTCCCAGATGAGTGTGTCCAGGAGTGGGAGACTATGTTCTCCACTCCACTCTCTTTAGTCACCTGCTTTTTATTTCTCTGATGTCTGATAGGTTTGACAAAGCTGTCCGCATTTTGGAACTGCATCAAGTTAACCGGTACACACAGGGAAAAGGCTGCAACTGGAACGTGTGTCTCATCCCCCTAACCCCCTCTGCAGTAGACTGGGGGCTCCCTGAGGACAGATCTTTCTTATCCAACCTTGCCATATTGTGCAAAAGAGCAAGCATGGTCTTCAGAGGAGGCCCTGCTCTCTGGAGGCGTGGTCTGAAATGAGTGGAGTGAGTAAGCTCTTTGAGGCTGCAGTAGAGGAAGTATCATTTCAGCTACCCTATGGTGAGTCCTAAGTGGTTGAATTTGCAACTGACACCACTAGTGGGACAGCATGTGGATGCACACCCCAAAGATTGGCACCTGTTCTAACAGAACTGTCAGTATTGGAATTTTACATTTTGCGTGAAATAAATGGTTTCTTTTGTGTTCTCAGTTCTTTTAAAAAACTTTTTTATTTTGAAATAATTATAGACTCACAAGGAGTTGCAAAAATAATACAAAGCGCTCCATATACTTATCACTTACCCAGCTTCTCTCAACATTTTACATAACGCACTACATTATCAAAACCAGGAAACTGACATTGGCACAATACGTTTAACTAGACCAATACAATTAACTAGATTATAGACTTTACTCAGATGTCACCAGTTTAGCAGGCACTTGTGTGTGTGTATGTGTGTTGTCCTATGAATTTTTATCACATATATAGTTTTTGTTCCCCCTTAATTGTTAAATTAAACCCTTTTTTTTGAGTTGGAGTCTCACTCTGTCGCCCAGACCGGAGTGCAGTGGCACGCTCCTGGCCACCGCAGCCTCAAGCTGCTGGGCTCCCATGATCCTTCCAGCTTAGCCTTCCAAGTAGCCGGAACTACAGGCGCACGCTACCACACCCACCTAAGTTTTGATTTATTGTAGAGACAAGGTCTCGCCAAGTTGCCCAGATGGGTCTCAAACCCGCGGGCTCAGGCAATCCACTCACCTCGGCCTCCCAAAGTGCTGGGATTACGGGCTGAGACACTGAGCCCAGCCTAAACTTTTAATTTTAAGATACTTTTAGATTTACATAGAGGTGTAAGAAATAATAAGACATAAGACATAATGCAGACAGCTTTTGTGTGTCCTTTACCCAGTGTCCTCAATGGTAACATCTTATACCACAACCAGGATTTTGCATTAATACTATCAAGAGCCAGACATCTCCACACCCCCCTTTTCTTGTACCCCTACACCCTACTAAGTCATTGGAAACCACTAATCTGTTCTCCCTTTTTTTAATGTTATCATTTCAAGAATGTTATATAAATAGAATCGTATAGCATGTAACCTTTTGAGACTGACTTTTTTTTTCACTCAGCATAATTCATTTGCAATTCATCCAGGTTGTTTGTACATCAATAATTTGTTCTTTTTTTATTGCCAAGAAGTATTCTATGATATGGGGGTACTGCAGTTTGTTTAATCATTCAACCCTTCTAGGACATCTGGGTTGTTTCAAGTTTTTGCTATTATGAATAAAGCTGCTATAAACATTCGTGTACAAGTTTTTGTGTGAACATAAGTCTTCATTCCTCTGGGATAAATGCCCAGGAGTGCAATTGCTAGGTCATATGGTAGTTGCTTGTTTAAGTTTTTAAGAAATTAAAAACTCTTTCCAGAGAGCCTGTGCCATTTTGCGTGCCCACCAGCAATGCATGAGTGCTACAGTTTCCCCCGTCCTCACCAGCATTTGGTGTTCTCACTCTTTTTTGTTTTACTCATTCTGATAGGTGTAGAGTGAAATCTCATTGTGGTTTTAATTTCCATTTTCCTTATAGCTAATTATGTTGAACATCTTTTCATGTGTTTATTTGCCATCTGTAGATTCTCTTCAATGAAATGTCTTTTGTCCATTTTTAACTGCTTTTGTTCATTTCTTTTCCATTGAGTTTTGAGAGTTCTTTATATATTCCTAATATTAGTCTTTTGTCTAATATGTAATTTGAAATATATTCTCCCATTTTTCTTATCTTTTCACTCTGACACAGTCTTTCAAATAGCAAAAGTTTTAATTTTGATAGAATCCAGTGTATCAATTTTTTCCTTATGAATTGTGCTTTTAGTGTCAAGTTCCACATAATTTTTCCTATTTTTTTCCTAAAAGTTTTATAGAAGTACCCTTTATAGATAAGTCTTTGGTTCAGTTTGCGCTAATTGTTGTTGAAGGTGTGAGGTTTAGGTTGAAGTTCATCTTTTTGTCTGTGGCTGTCTGCTTGCTCCAGCACCATTTGTTGAAAAATTTATCTTCCTTTATATGAATTGTTTCCGCAACTTTGTCAAAATCAGTTGGGTATGTTTGTGTAGGTTTTTTTCTTGGTCCTCTATCCTGTTCCATTTATTTGATGATCTATTTCTCCACCAGTTCCACAGTCTTGATTCATGTAGCTATACAATATTTTGAAATTGAGTAGACTGATTGCTACCACTTTATTCTCTTTTTCAAAACCATTTTAGCTATTCTGGTTATTTTGTGTTTGCAAATCTATTCTAAAATAATTTTTTTCTATACCTACAAAACATCTTCCTGTAATTTTTATAGAAATTGCATGAAACCTATACATAAATTTGAAGGAAATTGATATGTTGAGTTTTTCATTCTATGAACATGGTATACCTCGTCTTATTTGGTTTCTTTCACCAGCATGTGTAGTTTTAAACATACCAGTAATGTGCATATTTAGATTGTAGACATTTTGTTTTTTGAGCAATTATTAATGATATTTTATTTTTACTTTCAGTGCCCATGTGTTTATTGCTAGTATGTAGAGATACAGCTTTTTTATGTTGATCTTGTATCTTGCAACCTTGCTGAACTCAATTATTAGTTCTAGATTTTGTTGTAGATTCTTTGGGGCTTTATATGTAGATAATCATGTAATTTCAAATAGAGATAGTTGTATTTCTTTCCTTCTGACATGTATGCCTTTTGTTTGGACTTGTTGCTTTGGCTAGATCTTGCAGCACTATGTAGACTGAATGGTGAGAGGGGATATTGTTGTTTCCAATTCTTAGGGGGAAAGTATTCAGTTTTTCACCATTAAGCATGTTAACTGTATGTTTTTTGTAGAAGCTTTTTTTTGTCGAATTGAGGATTTTCCCCCTGTTTCTGTTTTTTTGAGAATTATTTTTGTCATGAATGAGTTCTCATAATATTTTCAACAATATAGTTTCATAGTGTCGAAAGATGCAAATTCTTCCAACGTGTCTTCCCCTAAAAATGCACATATGCATTGAATAGTTTACACAGACCACAGTTGTGTGACTGAATCAAGTATGAACTCATGTACAAAGACTGAGAGTTCTCCATTCTGTGTAGGTCTGGCTGGATCCCCACGTTGCAACCTCAGAGACACAGCTCCATTATATTTGACACAAATAGAAACCTTGGAGTTTTACAATTCAGGCTGCCCCATATTGGAAGTGTTCATTTTGGTCTCAATAGATAATCCTGGCTTAGAAAAACCATTGCCCACATCAGGCTTTTGCAGATTCGAGGTCCCAGTCTGTCACCTAATTTGTCTTTCGCTTATTTACTCTACACACAGTTACTAAGTACTTCCTATATACCAGACACTGTTTAAGGTGATGGGGAGACTTTAGTGAACAACAGGCCAAGTCCTTGTCTTTTGATAACCCAGGCAGGGGGTGATGGTGGCTATGGCCAGGATGATGCAGTGGAGAGGACCAGAAATGGTTAGCTCTTGTAATAATGCTTGCTGTCTCTGCTCAGAGAGACTGAGTGAGTTGCCCAATGTCCCACAGCTGCCAAAGCTATGGTACAACTGGTTCTCAAGTGCAATCTCTCAGAACTGCATGTGGTTGCCACCAGGTGGATCCCTCCACCCTAGGCTCCTCTGGACTCAGTTCACCCTGATAACACTCCATTTACCTCACCTTCAGTTCAAAGCAAAAACAAAAGGAAAATGGTTAGGAATGATTCACGACAGAAAGTATCCTCACATCCTGAGCCCATAGGTGAAACCAGAAAGCCACTACTAGATAACCGGATACAGGGCATGGGGAGGGCATATCATCTGCCTTAGTGGCTGGAATCCAGGACCCCTCCTCCCCCAGGAAGGCAGGAGGGGACTAACCTTGGCTATCCACAGGGCACCTCAATAAGAGCAGAGCATCGCTCAGCCTTCTGTCTCAGCAGCCAGCCATGCACCCTGCTCTAATTGGGCATTTTCAGGCCATTAAGTAGATGGATCAATACAATTATCTTCGGCTTTAATTTTGCTTTTCATCTGTCTGTCATTCTCTAGGATTGAGAGTTACTGAGAAGGACACATATTTATACACATTAGCACAAATACATATGTGTATTTGTGAATATGTGGGGTGCACCACACACTCCCACATGCACATATATACACATGCATACACACACACACCATGGCCAGAGGTCATCAGAATGAGTGGTCTGGTACCCCAGCCCCTACTGGTCTGCACCTTCATCTTCCAGTCCAAGTCCTCTTTATGCTGCAAGCTGTGATGGGAAGAGAGAAACTGGAGCCCCACGTGAAGCCCAGCTGAGTGGAGCAGGATGGAGGCACTCTATTATATTTGAGGGGAGCTCCAAGGTCCCTTTTAATGCTCACTTAAATGTATATTAAGAGGGGCCCAGAGTCATCATTTGCCCACTTTAATGAACACAAAGTGACCATTCACAGAGCATCTATTTCATGTCAAGCAGTGGACAGGACCCTTGACATAGACTATCTCTTTTAATCCTCCTGACATCTCTGTAAAACAGGGCCTATTTCTCCTGTTTTACAGATTGGCAAACAGAGGCACCAAAGTGTTGTGGCCATCCCAGGCCAGCACTTTCCATGACATCTTTCATCTCATCTTTATGTGTCATTCGAGACATACCTCCACAGTCACCAAGCAACAGCATAGGAAACATGAGCTCTGACCTCAGTGCCTTCTTCAAGCAGGTTTTCCTGCTGGTAATGCAATCCCTCTCCTGCCTGTGCATCCTGCCTCCCTCATCTTCCAAGGCTCAGAATACATCCACATTCACGAGGAACCTTCTCAACCTCCCTCACCGCTTTCCCCTAGCCCTGCCTCCTGCTCCATTTGCTACCAACTCTCCCAGCACAACTCCTGCTGGCTGTTTCTCCCTTCTTCCCCACCTTGCTCTGTCACTTCTATTTCCATCGCTAGTTGCTGATTATAAGCACTTGAAAGGCAACAAACCATACATTTTCTTTTCTCCCTCTGCACCCAGAAGTTGCTATTTGCAAGGGTATGGGTGGCCTCACCAACAGCCCATCCCAGCTTGACAAGAAATCTGAATTTCAATAGAACTAAACTTGTGAAATATACATCCTTTTGTTATTTCTGTTTCCAATACTTGGAATTCTAGGAAAGCCTGTCCTGTGCAAAACACAGAAACAGAAGGAACTTGCTGCTTCCAAGGCCATCTCCTCCCTCCAAGGGAGGTACCCCCAGGAGCATGCTCCTGTGTTCCCAGCTCCTCCCACTCTCTCTCACCACCCAGGACAGAAAGAGGGCTGTGGTGATATCTTCTCTTGTCTTTCCAATCCTGCCCTCCTTTCTTCCTTCCAAGCCCTCCTTCATTGCCATGCTAGCATCTCAGAATCTGGCGAATGGGTGGAGTGTCTCTTCTTTACCTCTAATAAGGTCATATATAATGCATATATAAGGTCAGTATGATGCAATCTTTTCCTTATGCCAGTCTTATGTCCAAAATATCCACACCTCTTATCTTCTGTCTGCTCCTGACCTATATCAGGCTTTAGAGACCTCTGAATCATGGCTGCTAATATTTGTCATCCTGCCCAGTGTCTTTGTTCATGGTTAGAAGAACTGAGCAGGAAGATAGTGTTTCTTTAAAATTTGGCGTTCGAATCCCCGGTAAGCTGAGGGGGTTGAAAACAAAGTGATCAGGTGTTTAATGACAGAGAAAGAAAATTAGTGCTTTGGCATCAGGCAGTTGTAGGTCTGAATCCCAACTCTACCATGCACTAGCTATTCATCACTGGTGAGCCTTCTCAAGTCTCAGTTTTCCTGTCTATAAAAGTGGGAATAAAAGCAACAACCTCATTGAGTTGTTGGGATAATTAAAATTTCAAGATAAGAAGTGCTGACATGTAGACATACCATAATGCTACCCAATTGATTGAGTAAGTCTACCTTATCCCTGCTGTCTCTGCATACCTAGTATGGTAGAAGGAGCACTGAATTAGGAGCCCAGGGATTGAGTTCCAGATTTGCCATTTATTTGTGGCCTTACATTACTGCATCTAATGTACTATTCATGGAGATCACCTCTCTGAGTTTGTATGTCCCCCTCTGTTGAATGGGAATATTTGCTCTGCCTCTATTACTGAGTAGCTAGGAGATGAAGAGGGTGAATGCTCTTTGCAAACTAACAAAAAAACGTCTAACAAATGCAGTGGATTATAATTTTTCATGTGAGTAATCCTGAAAATCAAAGCAAAATAAAAATATAATGCTTATTCTTTTTATCTGTATTTAAATTGCTGTCTTTCTCTCCCTCCCTCTCTCCCTGTCTCCCTCCCTTTCCCTCTCCCCTCCGCTTTCTCTCTCCCTCTCTAACTACCTTCCTACCATCCTTCCTTCCTACCCGTCTATCTACCTACCTACCTTTCTACATACTCAGCTCAAAATGTCCAGGATGGTTTACATAGTTAATCAAGTCAATGCACACAGACACCCAGTATTCACAAAAAATCCATGTCTGGTAGTTTGCACATGTTGAAAATGAGAGAAAACAGGTAGGAAGTATCTCTTCATTAGGATTGTATGCATCTCTGAACATTTATTTACTTTATGTTTTTGAAATTAAGCTTCTAATTATTTCAGCATGTAGTATTAAACAAACCCATTTTGAAACCAACACAGTGCATTAAAAAGTATTTCTAATAATTGAATGCATTTCCAAGGGTTAACTTATGTAACCAAAAAAGGTCACGCATCTTGAGAAATTCCTTCAGTTATTTAAAGGTTTAAAAGTTTTAAGACATGTACAATGGCTGAATCATGGGAAATAACCCTGAGAAACTATTGAAGAAATGCTAATGAAACATCAGAGGGGAGATCAAATAGATGATGAAACCACAATGAACATCTAGGCCTATAAGGATTGCCAGAGAACCCAGATAAAAGAGAAATTGAAAATGAAAAGGATTGGAACTATGCATGGCTGATTGAGTAAAAGCACAAAGTTCAAATAGTCAACAGGACATAATAATCAATGAAGGAGAACAGAAAGTAGGAAAAATGCATCACCACGGTGAGCATGGAAAGTAATTTATTGAAGGCGTATATTAACACACGAAATAAAAGATTAATATGGTCATGTTGGAAAGACTTTGCTGAGCCCATGGTATACACACCTACGCTATGATGAGAGTTTCCCCCAAAAGCAAAAGATCTGTCCAAAAGGGAGACTTGGCCATGGTTCCATCAGTGGGACTCATGCACATGTATACTCACCAACTATCACATTAGATAAGAACAGGAGTATTAATTGCAAGGACAAGAAACTGTACACCTAACTAAATAAACTAGGTTGCAATTGTTTTAATCATTGCCAAAATGTTTAGACCAGCAAATGTCATATTGGGTACAAACTCTTCTTACTACATTTAGTAGTAACACCTGCTGTATGCTAAGTATCATCATTATCACCAATGACAGGATTACCACCATTTATTGAGTACCTACTATATACAGACCCTATGTCAATGTTTCACACTCTTTAATTCTTATGTTTACAACAGTCTTTAATGGGAAGATCTCTGTTCAGTGTTTTATAGGTGAGAAACTGAGACACTAATAATTTTATAAAGTATCCTTAATCAGGCGTGGTGACTCATGCCTGTAATCCCAGTACTTTGGGAGACGGAGGCAGAAAGATAGCTTGAGACCAGGAGTTCAAGACCAGCCTGGACAACAAAGCAAAATCTCATCTATTCAAAATATTTTTTAAAAATTAGCCAGGCGTGGTGGTATGTACCTGTAGTCCCAGCTACTCGAGAGACTGAGGCAGGAGGATCACTTGAGCCCAGGAGTAAGAAGCCACAGTAAGCTGGGATCACACCACTTGCACTCCATCCTGGGTGAGTGAGACCCTGTCTTGATAAACAAACAAACAGTAAAAACAATAACAGCAACACATATCCACATTTTGCGGTACTAGAATAGAAACCCCAGTTTGTCTGACTTAAAGTCATCTGTCATTTTTCTTTGCCACTCTTCCATGGTCTTTTCCACCTCTTGGCCTAACAACTCAATCCTTGTACATTTCAGATTCATGCTTTTACTGAAAACTCTTTAGTCACTGTCATCTTCCTCTGTCCCTGTGATAGTAGATTGAAAACAACAGAAGAAAATCTTGTAGAAGATGGTGAAGTTCACCAAATGGATAGTGATGATCAGAATTAAAAGAAGAAGAAAAGAAATAATACATGAAAAATATTATAGAGCATCATGCAGCAAAGATCATTTTTTATAAAAAGTATTTTTTTAGTTACACATATGCCATATTTCACTGAATTGAAGTTATCACTTATTGGAAAATGCAAGATTTTATGTATCACTCAGAAAGAGAAAAATGCCGCCAATTAGTGGTGAGATGTCATAATTTGTAAGGCATATCCAAATTTTAAAGATGCTAAAATGTGGGGAAAAAAAACATGAGCCTGAGAATGATGAAATTCAGACATTGTGTGTTTATATGCACTGGGTCGTTCTACAAAAACATTTCCTCCTGTGGGTCATGGCCAACAGAACTGAAAAACCTCTGTTCTCAGTGGTGTAAAAGATAACTGGGGTGTCTATACAATCGTTGGAGAGCTGCCAAGAGCACCCAGCCTGGTCAGCCAATTAATGTGCTCAGCCACGGGCAGTCCTGGCTGAGTTCCGGCCGCAAGGCGCCCTGTGACCTGACCCTTGAACAGCCATGCTCTGACGAGGCCCTCAGGTCTTCCCTTGGTGCCAGGGCCAAGCATTAATGAAGGTGCTTGGCATTTCAAGGATGCAAACGGGAGGTGTTCCTTTCTCAGGTTCACATTTTACAGAGATAAGGTTCTGGCCAGACAGCATCATGTAATTAATTGAGGTGTTTGGGAGATAATCAAATGGGAATTGATATTTTCAAGGCAATACTCACAAGGCTCATAGCCTTCTATTTAGAAGATAACTGAAAGGCCAGTCCAGGGTATTGCAAAAGTAATTCTGACTTCTGACAGGAAAGTTGATGGATGGAAAGTGAGGGGATCAAGACTTTAGAGCTTTGGTTTCAAATTTGACCTTGATCTGTATTGCTGATTGATTCCTTCATTCAACAAATATGTATGGAGCACCCATGAGGGTCAGGCATTGTGCTAAGACTACTGAAGATTACAGATAGTGTGTCAGAGCCGAACTGATTTTAGAACTGGCTTCAGTGGGTCCCCGCCTTGTTTTTCCACTTCTGCTTTCTCTAGAGCTTAACTGCCTGGTCCTCAGGTGCCCCAGGTGCAAGCTTAGGCCAGTGCTGGTTCCCAAGCCAACGCTGACTGAGACTGGGGAGAGTCAGTGTCCCCTGCCCCTCTACCTAGTGGAACTTGGCATCAAGTCCTAAGTTTCACTGTATGGAGACCAGATGGGCAGCCATCACTGCTGGGGTCTTTCCAGCTCCCTTGAGAGCCTGAGTTACAGCACTGTCTACTTGCTTGAAATAGTTTATAGGCCCGAAGTATGGCTTGTGTCTTGAGCTCCAATCACAGTTAGTCTAGTTGTTCTACCTAAGGTCTTGACATTTTCTGATCATAACCATAGCTAAATGCATTGGCCCTGTACTAAGAAATGTATGATCTTTCTACATCTTGTTTAATCCTTTCCACAGTTCTGTGTTATAAAGCTTGCTAATAAGCCTGTCATGCAAAGACACTGAGACTTATTCTATCTCTTGCCAGTCCCTTTTGTATGAACCACGTAATCGGTGCTAATGGCATCCCTGTCTGACTTTGAATGGCTCTGCTACCAGAAGTCTCTCACTGCCCAGCTCTATGGCACAACCAAGACAGAATGAGATGTTGGAGACTTTGGAGGGTGAAGTGAGTGAGGGAAGGTCCTCCTACATCTTGGAGTGATTCCATTCAGCCACCAAAAGAGGAGTTTCTGGTGTGATAAAGTTAGGCACAGCTTGCACTACTGTGTGAATCCATGTATGTTCTGACAAGGCAGGGCCGTGGACAAGGAGCCTGGACTGCAGCTTCAAGTTCTGTGCAGCCCTGAGTGAGTCCCTAGGTTTCCCTGGATTCAGTCTCCTCATCTGTCAAATTCCTAAAGCCCTTTCAGCACTGGCTTGCTTAGAAACAAAGGCAGAGAGCATTATTGTCCAAGGGTGTGTGTGTGTGTGTGCAGAATAAGAACAGAGCTTATGTTAAAATTCTTTGCCTTGTGTAAGGGGCATTGCGTTGTGTGCTGATATTTAATAAAACAACCCAGATGGGTTTTTTTGTTTTGTTTTATTTTTTCATATTTCTAATCAGCTCGGCTTTCCTCTCTGAGACCTGTCCACAGCTAGGTGCTGGGCAAAGCATAGAAATCTCTTCCATCTGGGCTGAAAAATGGGGCTAGAGAAAGGAAGATTCTGCAAAGTATCCAGGAAGCCATTCTTTTGATCCAGGGGAAAAGCTGTCCCCATGGAGAGAGGAAAAGAGGCAGAATCATCCTTCTTTGTAGGGGAAATAGGTAGCCTGACCCTACTGGGCCTAACTTTGGCATCAAAGTGAGCTTAGAGAAGACCATCCAGGGTTTAAGAAGACCCTCTCTTCCATGGGGTCTAGGCTGCCTACCATTCCCTTACCAGGAACAGAGTTTTTTTTCTTTTTGGAACTCAAGTGGAAGTGTCACATGTAGCAAGCCCAACATGAAACATGCCTCCCAAATACTGCATCCTGTGATGGGGAGCTCCCTGCTCTCAGCAGCTGAAACCTGACTCTCACAGGTTGGTCAGGCACAGGGCTGAGTCTCAGTCATACCTAGCAAGGGCCCCTGGAGATGACCACAGCAGCTGCTGAGAATGACTAACTTCACAACCTGGAATGGGGACTTCTTGCAGTTTACTATATAATGAACATTACCACGCATTTATTCTGTAAATCTGGAGCACTACTCGGCAGGCCCTGAAAGGCCCTTGCAGTTTCTCTTCAAAGCTTCAGTCACCACCAAAAGAGTCTTTGTGTCAACTTGTCCGAGTTCCTCTCCTGGGTTCTGTGGATCGTTGTGTGCTCCCCACGTCATCCACAGAGTCCCTGCTCTCTGTATGAAACTGGCTGTCTAATCCAAGTGGATCAGGAGGTGCTTTGTGGTTTTAGTTGCAAAGAAACAGACCCTGGCAAGCAAACAATAATTAAACATGTTTCAATTCCTGACTTGTCTTTTGGTGAAATGCAAATGGTGGGTGTGCACATTCTTAATTCAAAGAAAATCTCTTAAAAATCCCCTCATTCTTTGTTGCTCTTCTGAATAATCTCTTCCCGGACATCATGCATCCCCCAAACTCTCTCCCTCAGCCCCCATGAAGGCCTTTCTTCCCCCTCTTTCCCCCCATCTCGTCGCCAGTCTTTTCTTTCTCTTCAATCTTTATTATGTAGATTAAAAACCTCTCTGACCTCCTTAGCATCCTCTCCATTGCATCCCTTACCTAAATACTCTGCAAGAGAGAGGTCAAATCTGACCCTGCAATCAAAATTCCTCCACCCTTAGATGCCCAAGGGTGGGGGAGTTCAGAAATACTCATACATTGGTAATCTTTGTCCCTGTTATTGTATTAGGGCCCTTGTTACTATTTACAGACTATTCTCCATGTCTGCTAATGCAATTGCTCAAAGGGCACTTTAAGTATAATCATTATCCATTGATTTTTTGGGAGGCTTTTATTCCCTCCAATAAGTTCTGCCAAATACTGGCTGCTGGCTCTATTTGTTAAACAAGGGAAAGCATTGTTCTGGTTTTTTCTTTATCTTTTCTTTCTTTCTTTCTTTCTTTTTTTTTTTTTCCTAACCTGAGAACTTTCCATCCACCCTCAGATTGGGGCAAAGGGCCAATTTTCTGCCATCCCTTTTGGTGAGAAAAGGGCACACAACGTGAGGAGCACATGAGGATCCACAGAACCCAGGAGAGGAACTCAGACCAGTAAACACAGAGACTCTTTCAGCAGCGACTAAAGCTTTAGGAGTCTCATCAAATCCTTAGTGAAGAGAAACTGCAAGGGCCTTTCAGGGCCTGCCAAGTAGTGCTCCAGATTAACAGAATAAGTGCGTGGCAACTTTCTGATTAGGATTTGAGCTGAAAATGCATCCTGCTTTGGGAAGAAGCATGCCAGGACACTTTCTATGTGGCACTGTGACTAGCTCCTGCCCCCTCCCAAGGAGGCAGGGCTCAGGGACTTCCACTCTGAGAACTTTACCCTCAGTGAGAAGTAGACTCTTCGGGGACACTAGAAAGGAAATCTTTTGACTGAAAATCACTCCGATGAGTATAGGATAAGCATCAAAGTCTCTTCTCAGAGCAGATTTTGAAAGAGGTAAAAGAGTTAAAGGTTCACAGGGTAATGGGACCATGTAGTTCTGGAAGAGGGCCCAGAAAGGGAAACTGTGGCTAAGAAGATAAACTACCTGATTTCACAGCCCCAGGAGAGGTGATGAAGTCAGAGCTTTGTCTGGTCATGTTTCTCAATAATGATTTTCCACACACTACAAGACTTGCTAGTTTACCAAGTGCTTCCACACACATTATCTCATTCCATGTCTCTTAAGCAAACTGACTTCTCAGAAGGTGTTCTTTGTGAGAAGAATCCTGCACCTGCCTGTCACCAGCTCAGTCTCAGGGCTCTCCTCAACACCCTGCAGTCTGGATTGGGTCTCCCCACTGTGCAAGTCCAGGGTGTCTTCTCCTCACCTGTATAGCACTCATTAGACTTTGTCTTTTCATTATTTTGTCTTGGGAAAAGAAGGCAGACCCAGTCTATGACCATCGAGACAACTGGAACCCAGGCCTGCTGGGGAGCGTTAGGAAATGAGCCTCAGAAGTCTTGCAATTGATGAACAAGGAAGCTGAGAAGTATCCACTAACTCCTCAAACATCCTTGGTTGAGGGCAATTCCAAGGCCATGAATCCTCTGGTAATTTTATCTTGTTCTGTGCAGGAATAAAATGTGCTTGGGCAACCAGGGAAAAAAAAATCCATCAGGCAGAGTCCCTGTGGTTCTCAGTAAGCAGCCTTCTGGAGGTGGGGCACTGGCATCACCCATCACCCTAGTCAGCGATGACTCCTAGAGCACAGGCCCTAGGTACCAACATTATGTCCTCGACATAGTACTCAGTAAATGCTGAATAAATGTGAGTGTGTGTATGCAAACTAGGCATGCATGCAAATAGTATGTATATGTCATTCTACTCCATGTAACATCCTTGCCAGTAACACACATTGATCAAAGTACTCTTAATGACATTGACAAGGTCCTTCTTTTTTCTTTCTTTCCTTTCTTCCTTCTTTCTTTCTTTTAAATTGACAGATAACACTGAATGTATTTATTGTATACTTGATGTTTTGAAGTATATATGTGTGGCTCTTAATAGCCACTGGAGTGGGAAGTGAAAAGATCTTTTACCAGCCCAAACCTTCATCAGAACTTGGGAAGAAAGACATGAAAAAATATCTCCCCACCCACCCCCAGCAAAAATGTATTTAATGAGTCCCTCCCTGATGCTAAAAATCTCTTTCTTCTCTATCCAAACCCACCCTTTGCATGCGGACAGGAGGTAGGGTGGGGAGCCATGGAGGTGCCTAGAAAAGCTAGAGGAACGGGAACAGGAGCCAGGAGAAGGAGACTTAGGGGCCCAGCTGCTTTTTGAGCAAAGGCACTTCAGTTGCCAGCTTGCTGCTTTGGGAGAGACAGTGGGGAACAGACTCCTTACTCCTGGGTAAGAAAAAACAATCAAGAAAAAAAATCTACTCCTTGCTTTCCCAGGCAGTTTTTAATTAATTGGTGGTTCTACTTCTGCTTCTATCTGTGCACTGTTTAGCATCTGGTGCCAAGAAAAAACAAGAGCTTAGGGGAAAAAAACTGTCTTGAGTAGGGACAACAGCAGAAGAGGAGGAAGAGGAGAGGGTGGAGGAGGAGGAGGAAGGGGAGAAAGCAGCTTGGTATGTTCAGAAGGTTATGTGGGCAGTCTGCTGGAGGGGCTGAAGCACACCTGCCTCTTTCTTTCAAAGCTGGAGAGAGTTGAATAGGTGTGTGGTGTGTATGTGAGCATATGTGTGTTTGCTTATGTGTGTACATGCGTGTGCCCCATGTTATTGTTATGTGTCTCTATCTTTGTGAGCATAGGATTTGAGCTGTTGTAGGTTATTTGTCTTGGCTACTTGGTGTGTTGGTACGCACATGTGTGAGCCTGTGTGTCTGAATGCTATGTGTGTACGTGTATCTATGCACAGAATTTGGTACCTATTTGCTCCTTAGACAGGAGTAGAGGGGATGAATGAGGAGTCTTCAGTTAATATCTTCTCTGTTGCAGAAAGCAAACCAGAGAGATGGTCCCCACAAATCTGGGCTCTGAGAAAGAAATCGGGGCAGCCGTATGGAGATGATAAAAGGAGGGTCAGCCTCTTCCCAAGTTTGTTACCTGGACACCAGCTCCCGAACCAGCCAGGGTGCATCCTGTTAGCTCTCTAAGGGTCAATAAGGTGACCTAATAATGAGGTTTGGGGCCAGATGGCCTGACACATGGTAGGGTAATGAGAGGGACGGAGGCCACTTTCTTCACCCCAAGGTACTTCATGCTGATTAGGAGAGGGGACACAGGAATCCAGAGAAGACTCTTCTGTTTCATTTCAATGATTTTTTTTTCAGTTAAGAATAGCCTCATAAATATTATAGCATTTCATAAATGCGCAACTTAAAACAGAAAATTCTCCCATGCCCCTGGTAACATTTTTATATCTTTTCCTGTATGTTTCCTTTGCATATACTAGCATTTTGAATCTATATTCACATGCATATATGCACACAATGTATCTGAATACATTCCCACATATATATATCATTGTTTGTTTTTACAAAAACAAAATAATGCAATAATATTCTTCAGCTCACTTCCTTCTCTAAACAACATTTCATGGGCACCAGTCCATGTCAACTCATATAAAATTGCATCCATCATTGAAATGACTGCATATCATTACTTTGTATGGGTGGGCTCCAATCTGTTTATCTAGTCCCTTGACTATGGCCATATCTGTGGTTTTTAAGTTTGGCATTTGCAATGATATTCTCACATGTGCCTTTACATACCCTTGTGCGACTCTTTCAGTAAGAACACAGCATTGAGTGTTTGTCCCAATAGGGACCTGCCAGGAAGGGAGGGTCGGGGAACCATAGGCTTCCAGTTTCCTGTTGTCAGTTTTTAGCTTCCCCATTAATATGCAGGGCAATTTCTTGTTCTCTGCCTCTGGTGCCTTCTCTATACAGAGAGATGCTAAAAATAAATTCACCTGTCTCCTCGTCACTCTGTTTATTTAACTATCTTTCTTAAGGATTCTCAGCATAACCACGGGGGTTTAAAAATACATACTCCAACAATTCACCTGCAGAGCAGAAGATTAAATGCTGCCTCCCACTTTGGGCTTTCCATTGGTGCTGCTATGATGTGCTAATGCCCCCTAATGCAGACGGCAGTTCTAAGGGAAATAGACCAATCTAAGAGCAGAATGCAGAATGACCTGGTTTGAGTCCCAGCTACTGTGCCTCACAGCTGGGAGATATTAGTTAAGTGATTTATCTAACCTAAACTCTAGATTCTGAAAAAGAGGATAATAATGCCTAGAGTGTTAAATGAAACAATGCATTTGCAGCAATTAGCACATTATCAGAGATGCAGCAAGTGCTCACTAAATCCTAGCTACATTATTATTGTCATTATTGACCTATAAATACAGCAGTTGTATCTAGTTCAACCTAATTCCATTATGGTCTTCCTCATCTCCATTAATGCATCATGATATACTCAGTTGTAGAAACAGTGAGTTGGAAATGGAGTCCTAGACTTGGATGACAATTATTCTTTTGTTTGTTTATAATATTTACTTCTTTCCCTGCTCATTATATGCTTGTAAAATTTCTAATATTATAGAAATGTGTGACTTGGAATGTGTGAAATTCCCCATAATTCTCTGTCCAAGATAATCACTATTTGCCAAAGTATATTCTTTATTTCCTTGTTTGCCAGATTATTGACTGTCTTTCTCCTCCACTAAACCAAAACTCCAATTGCACAGGAATGATAAGTTTTTCTTTCTCTGAACATCCAGCATCAAACCTCATAGGCTGGCATGTTGCAGGAAAGTAGTAAATGCTTTTCCGAATGAATAAGCTAATAATCATTATCAATACTTTAGTGAAGGCTCTGGCAAACCTTAGGATAGGGCCAGACACAACCATGTTTATTGCAGATGGACAGGGCAAGCCAGGAGGGATGGAATAGGGAATCAGTTACCCCCAAAGGAGAAGGGTACATCTAACAGACAGAACCAAATACCCTGAAGTCTGAAGGCTAGATAATAGATGACAGCCCTATGACACTGTCAGAACGTGGGCAGCCAATGCAAACTTGAGGATGTGAAAGTCATGGGGTCCAGAAATGGGAACTTGAGGAGTAGACTCAGCTCTGAAATCCAAGTAGACAGGAAGTCTAATTCTTGGGGGCTTGTTGCAGGAGCTCAGGAGTACAAGCTGTGATCCAGTGGTACCCACCAGGTTTGGAAAATACCTCATAGGAGCCTAGGTAGCTTGGGGCAAGGGCAGAATCCTGAGGACACAGATTAAGGCACAAGAAATATGGCCAGAGATAGCTCTAGAAGTCCCCAGCTCTGAGGTCTTGCAGAGAGGGTAGGCTTGGGAGTCATGAAGGAAATAGGAGTTCAGGGTCACTAGACTAGACCCAAGTCACAATAAAATATGCCCTTTTCCCCCCATTTAAACCTGATGCTGTCAGACCCTGAGGTTAGGGCTAGCACTGCCGCCAACCCTCCCCTGCTTTATATTAGAACAGACTGAGAAACTTGAAATGGTGGGTGGGGGTGTGGTTTGCTACAGAGCACAAGATCTTGGTGTGGTGCTCCTGGCAACAGTCCCTGTGCACATGAGAGGGAATGCACACCTGCTTTTTTTTTTTCCTGAGTCAAGATCTCTGTCACTCAGACAGGAGTGCAGTGGCATGATCATAGCTCACTGCAGCCAAACTCCTGGGCTCAGGCAATCCTCTTGCATTAGCCTCCTGAGTACCTGAGACTACAGGTATGCACCATCATGCCTGGCAAATTTTTTGATCTTTTTTTCAATTTGTAGAAACAAAGTCTTTCTATGTTGCCCAGGCTGGTCTTGAACTCCTGGACTCAAATGATCTTTCTGCCACGGCTCCCAAAATACTGGGATTATAGGTTTGAGCCACCGCACCCTGCCCACACTTGCTTTTTGTTGGCTTTACTGGCTTATGCTAATTGGCAGACACAATAGGAGCAGGGGACATGATATGCAAGGGGTGAACACATGAACTGAGAGGTGCTGTGGATTCTGACTCCAGCAGTCCTTCTACCCTACAGAAATGAGCTCTTTGTGGCCCAGGGTTTGGGGTACCCAAGCCCTTGGCAGAGTTGGGGTTCCCAAACCCTTAGCAGGAACTTGGAATACGGTGATATTGTGATGTTTATTGTCTAACAAGTCCTAACTCTCCCTGATTTTTCTCTGTCCCAGAGCCCACCCATGTACTTGCCCTCTGTATTGTGTCCAGATGTCAGGGCTGCCCAGTGAAGCAGGTGGCCAGACCCTCGTTGTACCTCACAGGTGGGGAATTGCTCACATGAGAGCCTTTTCTGATCCTCACAGAGGTCAGGAGTGCTGCAGAAAGACCTTGGGCTTCTTGGGCTGCTGGCTCAATACACTCCAGAGAGAATCGGGGTAACACTCTCTCAGATGACTGTCCTCAGACTTTACCCTGGCCAGTCCTTGGAGACAAGAGGCATCACTGAGGCAAAATTATGTTGCCTTCGCTCAGCCTTGTGCTTCTAATGGAGGAAGCCTTGTGCTTTTGCCCATAGGAGAAGGCAGCAGGCAGTAGTAGTAAGAGAAAGGGCTTCTGTGCCTCCCTCAGTTAGACTGGGATATGAGCCTTTCTGCTCAAGTTGCAGAACCTCCCTGATCCCTATTTATACTTGAAGATTAAATTAGATCATGTACAGAGAATACGTGATGCAGTGTCATTTCTAAGTAAAAAGCAAATGCAAAATAAATGGCAGCTGTTATTATTGTTGGCGGTGTTGTTGTTCTAAGGTCAGAGACAAGCCTAGTCAAGGAGAAGAAGTAGAAAAGTGGGAGTTTCAAAGGGTGGACCAAGCATCATTCCACAGTTCACCAGGGGAAACAGCTTCCAGATTCTCAGGGATCATAGTCAAAGGTTGGGGTAGGGATGGGATATGGTCTTCTGATTGGTCTCCAAAACATGTAACTAGGGACGCTGTCCTGACGCTGGGAAGCCCTGGGTGTTAGAGTATGCAGGGCTTCTCCGTCCACCAGCTCCACATTTAATCTGAACCATGACAGATAATTATGTGTTTCCTCATCCACAGCAATGACAATCATAAGCATTAATAATTTTACTTATTTATTTATTTTTTATTTATTTAGTGTCTTACTCTGTCACCCAGGCTGGAGTGCAGTGTCACAATCAGTTTACCACAGACTTGACTTCCTAAGCTCAGGCAATCCTTCCACCTCAGCCTCCTGAGTAGCTGGGATTATAGGCACGTATCACTACACCTGGCTAATATTTTTGGTTTTTTGCAGAGACAAGGTCTCGCTATGTTGCCCAGGCTGGTTTTGAATTCTGGGTTCAAGTAATCTCCCACCTTGGCTTCCCTAAGTGCTATGATTACAGGCGTGAGCCACCATGCCCAGCCTTGAATTGTGTTTTTATATATAGCACCTACACAATGCCATACCAGTTTTGAACCCAAGAGATGATGATGCTAGTTACGATAATGATGACAAGAATAAAAACAGCAATAACTAATGCTTATTGTGTGTCCACCATGGGTTGACCAGTGCAGCTAAATCTTGCCTGGGTTTCCACGCTTGATTCTTTCAATAACCCAGTGAAGGAGATACTGTTATAATTCCCATTTAACAAATGAGAAAACAGCTTAGCAGGTTAAGTACCACCACCTACCACTGGGGAGAGGAGTACCTATTCAGTAAATGGTGCTGGGAAAACTGGCTGACCACATGCAGAAGACTCAAACAAGATCCCTATCTATCCCCATACACAAAAATTAACTCTAAATGGATAAGAGACCTAAATGCAAAACCTCAAGCCATAAGAACCTTAGAAAATGCAGGACACACCCTTATGGAAATTGGAACTGGCGTCCAATTCCTGAGCAAAACCTGAAATGCATGGGCCATGAAAAATAAGATAGACAAGTGCGACCTCATTAAACTGACAAGCTTCTGCAAAGCCAAGTAAACCATCAAGAGAGCAGGGAGACAGCCCACAGACTGGGAAAATGCATTTGCCAACTCCAGGTCTGACAAAGGCCTAACATCTTGGATCTACAAGGAACTCAAATGTGCTGAAAAGAAAAAAACAAACAACCCCATTATAAAGTGGGCAAAAGATATGAACAGACACTTCTCGAAGGAAGACATCTGAGCAGCCAACAGACACATGAAGAAATGTTCAACCTCACTAATCATCAAGGAGATCCAAATCAAAACTACACTGAGATACCACCTAACTCCAGTCAGAATGGCCATTATCAATAACTCAAAAAATAACAGATGCTGGAGAGGATGTGGTGAAAAGGGAACACTTCTACACTGTTGGTGGGAGTGTAAACTAGTGCAACCTCTGTGGAAAGCAGTCTGACGATTCCTAAAAGCTCTAAATATCGACCTCCCATATGACCTCACAATCCCCTTACTGGGTATATACCCTGAAGAACTCAAATCACTCTATAAAAAAGATACCTGCACATGTATGTTTATCGCAGCATTGTTCATAATAGCAAGGACCTGGAACCAACCATGCTGTCCATCAAAAGTGGACTTGATTTTTTAAAAAGTGGTACATATACATGATAGAATACTATGCAGCCATAAAAAAGAACAAAATCATGAATTTTGCAGCAAACTGGATGGAACTATAGTCTATAATACTAAGTGATCTCTCACAGAAACAAAGATCTGAGTATCACATGTTCTCACTCATATAGTGAACCTTGAACATCTATCATAATACTATAAGAAAGGACTGACCGTGGTGGGAAACTATGGGTGGGGCAGGGAGGGGAAGAGAGGTGGGACTAAGGGTAGTGAATATCTGTCTGGGGATGGAGAGATGCCCCTTATAAACAAGGGTGGCTGAACGATGCATATTTGTAAACTTAACCCTTAACTGTACCCCACAATTTTAAAATAAAAAAATTTTTAAAAATAAATAAATAAAATAATAAATTTAAAAAATAAAAATAATTTTATAAAATGAGAAAACAACTCAGAAGGTTAAGTAAGTTGCTAAGATCATACAGCAGGGAGTATTCAAGCTAGGATTTGGAACTTGGGGCCCAAGCCCTTGCCTACTATGCAAGAGAGCTAAGCAGCTTGGTCCTGAAGGGGACATCAGTGCACTAAAGGGTGCAAGTCAGACATCTCTATAGGGTTCACACAACAGGGGGTCCTTTCTCCTGGGAAGACAGGGGAGGAGGGCAGGAAAAGAATCAGAAAAGACTTCATGGAGTTGGCACATGCAGGCTGGTTACTGAAAGCAGAGTAGGTGGTCACTGCCTAGATGGGAGCAGAGGGACACTCCAGGCAGAGGGAACCATGTAACCCAGGATCTAGAGAAGTAGCCCAGCCTGGTTTTTCTGAGAACTATCAGCATGTGGCCAGCTTTTGTAGGTGGGCAAGGGAGGAGCCAGTGGATGAAAAGGCTAAAGATATTATCAGGAATGAGATGCCAAAGGTTCCACAGATACTAGGGAGCCACAGAGGGACTGAGAGTAGGGGAGAAAAATGATCAGATGAAAACTGTGGAGAGACCCTGGCACCCGTGTGAAGGGTGGGGAGTGGAGGGGATGGGACTGGTAGACCTAGGGAGCCCATAAAAGGCTCACAGGGTACCCACACCCTAGTCACATGGAACCTGAGTTTGAGCTTCAATGAATAAACATAAGGAGGAGACCCCATATCTTGAACAAGCTCCTTCCTCACATTGCTTAGCCTCTTGATACTACAGCTGAGAAACACAGAATCTCTTTGGGAATTCCCACCCATGGCCTCATCCTTAGCTCCTCAGCCTTGCTAGGGGGTTATGGCTCCTCCCCCTGGGGTACTACCAAAGGCCAAAGCCTGTGGGTAGGTCTGGCTCTGCTACCCTGGCAGTTTGCCTAGGGCCACTGAGCAGCACCCCATCAATTTTTGAGTGCTGAACTGATCCCAACTCATTAAGTTCAAGAAGATAGCACTCAAGGTCCTGGCTATGGTATCTTCCCTTTAGCATCTATTAACCTTCCCACTTCTCCTAGGGAAATATTGTCTATCTTCCCCCATGTAACTAGTTGGGAGTCACCAAATCACAGGCCAATCACCTCCTTCATTCTATAGAAAATATGTGTATTAATGAAACCAACCAAAATATCTCATTTGGTCAACATTAGCTTCCTAGTCTAGCCATTTTTACAAATATTTTATAAAAACAAGAGTAACCTCTGATTTCCATCAGATTCCTCCAATTAGGAGAAATGTGCATTGACCTGGAAATTGATTAGAAACTCCCCCACTGGAGTGGAATGTCAGCCCCTTCAGATAATTCCTGAGTGCCTTCTAATTTTAAGCCTAATCATTCATCTCTAATAGTGGATCCAGGGAGACTCCAGACCTTAACCAAACTAAAAAATGGAAGGAAAACTGGCATAGAGCAGGGAAGAAGCCAGGAGGAAGGCTGGGGACATTTTCTGGCTACAGAACCTGGTTTCTGGGATGGGAGCCAGGGGGCCAGGAGGGCTCGTGTGCTGGGTCAAACAGGAATAGCAGATGTTGGCAACATGGGGCCCAATCCTGTGAACAGGCTCTTTAAGAGGGTCTGGATGAAGGCAGCTGGGACTTCTGGGAGGATGGCCCCTACCCAGAGCTAAGAGGATTTTGGGCAGGGAGAATGACTTCATCCGTGTCTGTGTTCCCCAACACCTGGCTGAACTCTCCCACATGCAACAGACACCATGTCAGGCACCATGCAGCACTGAATGCAGGATTTGGTATCTGGTCAACTGGAATTCAAATCTAGCCTGGTCTCTTGCTAGGAGGTGAAAATTGGGATTATAAATTCCTTAATCCCTTTTGACTCAAGTTTCTCCTTCTATTAAATAAGGGTAATCATTGCATCAACCTGAGAGGACTGTATCATAAGGGGTGTTGACCACGCTTAAAACTGCACCAGGCATAAGTGCAGGTGAAACATTGTCAAACATGGTTATCATCATTATCAGCCAGGGAAACATGAATGGAACAGAGCTCCCTGCCCTCAAAAAGCCAGACGGGTAGGCATACCCCTCCAACAGCAAATAAAAAGGGTTATTCTGAAGGCACCTAGGGAAAACAGAAGCTGAGTTAGATTAGGTCCCCATAGAAGGAGCCAGGCAGACCCCAGGCATCGGGGTCTCATCACCCTCATCAATTGAGGGAAGATCTGCATTATTGCCTTCTTTGGGCCCTAATCTGGGTTGTCCTGGCCACCTGTGCAGGCCTGCCCACAGCACAGGAGGCCTCTGCTCACATCCATGCTGGAGATGGAAACTGAGAACTCACTTGATGCTGGGTGTGCAGCGGACAAGGGCCATTAGAGTCAGCTCAGTGACTGTGACTGAACAGCTTATCTCGGCTCCCCAGTGGAGCCAAATCAAATCCATGAAAAATATTAGGTTTTCAAATCAAAAAGGCAAACCATGTTGAGTAAACCAGCCACCGGCAGCAGACAGCTAATTGGCTTGTGTTTGTCAGAAAACCTTGAACTTAACAGGAATCAGGAAGCACTGAACACAGTCACACCCTCCAGGGTTGGGGTGGGGGGACCTATCCAGGGTTCATCGCACCTACCACCAGCACCCCAGGCCCACTTATTCTTCCTTTTGGGAAGAAACATTTCATAAATAGAAGCAGCAGTAGGAGGGAGCCAGAATTTAGTTCCTCTTCTAGCCAAACCACAGGGCTGCCCCTGTGCCCCTGTAACATACGCTATGCATTCATTTGAGAAGCATTCACTGAGGTGACTGTGTGCTGCATAACAAAGACAGAGGAATAGATATGGCCCCAAAGTCCGTCTTTACAGTTTAGTATTGGAGTTGGGATATCAAGGGATAGTCAAAACACAGAGTGATAGAATGGAGGTTTGCACCCAGTGAAACAGTAGCTCTAGGGGAATCGGGAATCTTTAGCCAACCCCTGGGAGGACGAGAAGGCTTGTTCTAGCAGACCCAAAGGGGAGCCTTCCAGGAAGAGACACAGAGGTGAGCGTGTGAGAGCACAGTCTTGTTCCGGGAACTACAAATCCTTTGGTGCCACTGCTGGATGGACAAAAAGCAGAAATGACAGGCATGGAAAGTTCCAGACCTGAAGGGCTCAATTTGAAAGCTGAGGAGTTTGAATTTTGATTCTGAAGGTGTGAAAAAGAATTTTGAGCAAGGAAGTCACGTGATCAGAATTGTGTTCACAGAACAGAGGAGGGTGAAGGCTTGAGTACTAGAAGTCAGGAAACTACTGAGGTGGTGCATGTGACAAGTGATGAGAATCTAAGCCAGGGATGTTTTGGAGGGAATAGGGTCAGGCAGCATAAAGAGTTAGTTGGGAGACAGGATCAGCTGGGCTTGATAATTGGTTGGGTGTCAGGAGTGCTGAGGGAGAGGGAAGCCTCTAGGTGACTTCTGGCTTACTCCACTTAAACACGGCCTTGATGAGGGTATCCCTCTTCCTGTTATCATCACCTGTGGTGCACCAAAGTGTGGTGTGACACTGTTGGGCTGTTAGAGGATGTTAGGTGGTACATGGCAGAGCACATTTTAAAAATAGCGATTGTTCATTTTTATGTTTATTAGAACAAATATAGACTATAAGATAAATGGTTTTATAAATATCATTCTATTTATTTATTTATTTGAGTCAGAGTCTCATTCTGTCTTGTCGTCCAGGCTGCAGTGCAGCGGCACACTCACGTCCACCCCAGCGTCGACCTGCTAGGCTTAGGCAATCTTTCCACCTCAGCCTTCCAAGTAGCTGGAACTACAGGTGCACGCTACCATGTCCGGCTAATTTTTTTATTTATTTTAGAGATGAGGTCTCACCAAGTTGTCCAGACTGGTCTCGAACTTGTGGGCTGAGGCAATCCTCTCACCTCAGCCTCCCAAAATGCTGGGATTACAGGCTTGGGCCACTGCACCCAGTCATGAATATTATTCTTTAAGGCAAAACTGACATTTTAAAAAGCTAGTCAATCTAAATTTTAAATTACAATATATGGTATACTTGGGTTAAGCTAATAAAGGTAATGCATAATTAAAACCTAGAAACCATGGCTTAAAGGAAAAAGGGCACATGTCTTTCCATGGCATTCAAGGCCTTTACTTCCCATATTTACTAACCACATCAAACTACCAGGCATTCTTAAAAGCACATCCAATTTTATCCATTTGGTTGACTTTGACTTATAATGACTTTGGCATTTGCACTGACATGACACTTCTGTCTCCAGATCTTACTCCTATCTTTCAGAATTTAGTTTAAAGATATTTGCTCATAAAATGTTCTCAAACTAAGCAGAGTAGATTCTCCTCTCCCTATCCAGCTCACCATGAGCTTGTCCTCAAAACTCCCGTGGCAGACTCATCAATTTTATCCCTTTATAACACTTTTTACTTTAATTGTGTATTTCCTGAAAGTGGATGTTTAGGGATGTTCAGAAAGTTTGCATGATAATCCATGCTTTCATCTCTGTTCTGTATTAGTTATCTATTGCTGTGCTAAAAATTCGTACAAAACTTAAAAGCTTAAAACAACAAACACTTATTGGCTCATGGTTTTTGTAGAAGCCACTGAGGTGGGTAATTCTGGCTCAGAGTCTTTCAGGAGGCTATGGTCAGTCTGTTGGCTAGGGTTGCAGTCATATAAAGGCTCAAAGAAGGAGGATACATGCAGAACCTCACTCATGTGATTGTTGGAAGACCTTTTTTTAGATGGAGACTTACTTGCAATGTAGCCCTCTTGATAGGCTGCCTGAATGTCTTTACAACAGGGACCTGGCTTCCCCTAGAACAAGGGATGAAACATAGGGGTGGGGGCATCACATAGTCTTTTGTAACACAGTCTCAGGAATGACATACCACCTCTTCTCTTTTTTATTTTATTTTATTTTATTATAAAGATGTGGGATACAGTTCAGGGTTAGGTATACAAACTTTGATTATGCAGGTACTCTTGTTGATGGGGTATGCCCCTCCCTCCCCTAGCAGTTTCCCTCAACTGCCAATCCCACCCACACTCCCTTGACAGTTTCCCACTACTGCCAATCACCTTCTTATAGTATTATAATTGTTAAAGGTCCGCTTATGAGTGAGAACATATGGTACTCTGTTCTTTGTTTCTGTGATAGATCACTGAGTGTGATCGACTCTAAATCCATCCAGTTGCTGCAAAGTCCATCCTTCTTTATTCTTGCATAATATTCCATTGTGTATATGTACCACATTTTTTTATCCAGTCCAGCTTTGATGGGCAGCATGGTTGGTTTCATGTTTTTGCTATTGTGAATAAAGCTGCAACAAACATACGTGTGCAGGTATCTTTTTTGTAGACTGATTTGAGTTCCTGCGGGTATATTCCCAATAGGGGAATTGGAAGGGTCATATGGAAGGTCAATTTCTAGTTCTTTCAGAAACTGCCATACTGTCTTCCAAAGAGGTTGCACTAGTTTGCTTTCCCACCAGCAGTGTAGAAGCGTTCCTTTCTCTCCACATCCTCGCCAGCATCTGTTGTTGTTTGTTTTATTAATGATGGCCATTCTGACTAGGGTTAGGTGGTATCCCAATGTGGTTTTGATTTGCATTTCTCTGATGATGAGTGAGGCTGAGCACTTTTTCATGTGTCTGTTGGCTGTCCGTATGTCTTCTTTTGAGAAGTATCTATGCATGTCTTTTGCCCACTTTTTAAAGGGGTTGTTTGTTTTTTTCCTTTCGGCGTGTTTGAGTTCCTTGTAGATTCTAGATGTTAGGCCTTTGTCAGATATACAGTCGGCAAATATTTTTTCCCATTCTGTGGGCTGTCGCCCTGCTCTCTTGATGGTTTCTTTTGCTTTGCAGAAGCTCGTTAGTTTGATGAGGTACCACTTGTCTATCTTATTTCTTAAGATATGTGCATTTAGGGAATAGGAATTGATTGCCAGCTCCAATTTCCATAAGGGTGTCTCCTGTGTTTTCTAAGATTCTTTTTTTTTTTTTAGTTATGTAATTTTTAAAGACATAATGTTATTTATTGTACATTTTGTAGACTATGATGTAGTGTACACACAACTTCTACATGCACTGGGAAACCAAATAATTTATATGACTCACTTTATTATATATAATATTCATTTTATTACTATGATCTATAACCAACTGCTCAATATCTCCAAGGTATGTCTTTAAGAATAAAACTGTGTAAGAGAGAAACAATGACTTAAAAATTTTAATTATATATATGTTTATCTATTGCATATGTTTAAATATATAATATTTTGATATACATGTGCATGGGAAATTAGGATAGTCCAGTCAATTAAAGTATCTATTATCTTCAACAGTTGCCTTTTTAAAATATGTGTAGTAAGAGTACCTAAGATCTATTCTGATAGCAAATTTCCAGTATCTAGTCAAATATTATCACTATAGTCTTCATGGGCTGTATGTTCAAACTCTAGACATATTTATCCTACATAATTGTAACTTTGTACCTTTTGACCTACATTTTTCTCCTCCTCCCTTCACCTATTTACCCTCTGCCTCTAATAACCACTCTTCTGCTGTTTGTTTCTATGTATTACTTTTTTTTTATCAACATTTTTTATTATGATATTGTGGGGTACAGTTAAGGGATAGGTATACAAATATGCTTCATTCAGGCACCCTTGTTGATAAGTGGTGTCTCCCCATCCCCAGACAGATATTTACTACCATTAATCCCATCTCCCTTCCCCTCCCCCCCATAGTTTCCCACCACTGTTAGTCATTTTCTTATAGTATTACATTGGATGTTCAAGGTCCATTATATGAGTGAGAACATGTGATACTCAGGTATTTGTTCCTGTGAGAGGTTACTCTACTGAGTGGCTCTAGTTCCATCCAGGTTGCTGCAAAATTCATGATTTTGTTCTTTTTTATGGCTGCATAGTATTCCTTCGTGTATATGTACCACTTTTTTAATTCAGTCCTCTGATGGACAGCATGATTGCTTCCAGGTTCTTGCTATTGTGAACAGTGTTGCGATAAACATACATGTGCAGGTATCTTTTTTATAGAGTGATTTGAGTTCTTCAGGGTATATTCCCAATAGGGGGATTGCGGGGTCTTATGGGAGGTCAATATTTAGAGCTTTTAGGAATTTCCATACTGTTTTCCACAGAAGGTGTACTAGTTTGCACTCACACCAACAGTGTAGAAGTGTTCCCTTTTGCCACACCCTCTCCAGCAGCTGTTATTTTTTGAGTTATTGATAATTGCCATTCTGACTGGAGTTAGATGGTATTTTGGTGTACTTTTGATTTGGATCTCCTTGATGATTAGTGAGGTTGAACATTTCTTCATGTGTCTGTTGGCTGCTCGGATGTCTTCCTTTGAGAAGTGTCTGTTCATATCTTTTGCCCACTTTATAATGGGGTTGTTTGTTTTTTTCTTTTCAGCACATTTGAGTTCCTTGTAGATCCAAGATGTTAAGCCTTTGTCAGACCTGGAGTTAGCAAATACTTTTTCCCAGTCTGTAGGCTGTCTCCCTGCTCTTTTGATGGTTTCTTTGGCTTTGCAGAAGCTTGTCAGTTTAATGAGGTCCCACTTGTCTATCTTATCTCTTATGGCCTGTGGGTTTCGGGTTTTGTTCAGGAACTGGATGCCGGTTCCAATTTCCATGAGAGTATGTCCTTTATTTTCTAAGGTTCTTATGGTTTGAGGTTTTACATTTAGGTTTCTGATCCATTTAGAGTTAATTTTTGTGTATGGGGATAGATAGGGGTCCTGTTTCAATCTTCTGCATGTGGTCAGCCAGTTTTCCCAGCACCATTTACCGAATAGGTTCCCCTCTCCCCAGTGGTAGGTGGTAGAGGCTTTGTCGAAGATGAGTTGGTTGAGAAATTGAGGTTTTGCTTCTGGAATCTCAATTCTATTCCATTGATCTATATGCCTGTTCTTGTACCAATACCAAGCTGTTTTGATTATTGTAGCTTTATAGTAAAGTTTGAAATCTGGTAATGTGATACCACCTGCTTTGTTTTTTGTTGTGTTTTTTTTTTTTTGCTGAGGATTGTTCTGGCTATTCTTGGTCGTTTGTGTTTCCATATGAATTCCTGTGTTGTTTTTTCTAGGTCTGAGAAGAATATTGCTGGTAATTTGATGGGTATTACATTAAATCTGTAGATTGCCTTAGGTAAGATGGACATCTTCACAATGTTGATTCTTCCAACCATGAGCATGGGATATTTTTCCTCTTGTTTGTGTCATCTTTGATTTCTTTGAGCAGTCTTTTGTAGTTTTCACTGTAAAGGTCTTTCACGTTTCTGGTTAGGAAGACGCCAAGGTATTTCATTTTTTTGGTGGCTATTGTGAATGGAATTGTGGTTTTTATTTGGGTTTCTGTTTGTTTATTATTGGTGTAAAGAAATGCGATTGTCTTTTGCACATTTATTTTATATCCTGAGACTTTGCCAAAGGCCTTTATCAGTGTAAGGAGGTTTTGACAGATTCTCTTGGGTTTTCAAGGTACATGATCATGTCATCTGCAAACAGAGATAGCTTCACTTCCTCTTTTCCTATTTGAATACCCCTGATTGCCTTCTCTTCTCTGATTGCTCTAGCCAGGACTTCCAATACTATATTGAACAGGAGGGGTGAGAGTGGACATCCTTGTCTTGTTCCAGTGTTCAGGGGAAATGGTTCCAGTTTTTGTTCGTTTAAGAGTATGCTGGCTGTGGGTTTCTCGTAGATGGTTTTTGCCATTTTGAGGTATGTTCCCTGTATGCTTAGCTGTTCGCGGGTTTTTATCAAGAAGGGGTGCTGGATTTTATGAAAAGCTTTTTCTGCATCTAATGATATAATCATGTGGTTTTTGTTTTGACATCTGTTGATGTATTTATTTACATTTATGGTTTTACAAATGTTAAACCAGCCTTGCATCCCAGGGATAAAGCCTACTTGGTCATGATGGATGATTTTTAAGGTGTGTTTTTGAATCCGGTTCGCTAGGATCTTGTTGAGAATTTTAGCATCTATGTTCATCAAAGATATTGGCCTGAAGTTCTCTTTCTTTGTTGAGACTTTACCTGGCTTGGGTATCAATGTGATGTTGCCTTCGTAAAATGATTTGGGGAGAGTTCCATCTTTCTCAATCACCTGGAATACCTTCAGTAGGATTGATATAAGCTCCTCCTTAAATGTCTTGTAGAATTCTGCTGGAAAGCCATCTGGTCCAGGGCTTTTTTTTGTAGTTTTCTTATTACATAGTCAATTTACTTGATTGTTATTGGTCTATTTAGGGTCTCAATTTCTTCTTGTTTCAACCTAGGCAGGTTGTGTGATGTCAGAAAGTCCTCCATTTCCGGAAGGTTTTCAAGTTTGTTTCCATATAAGTGTACATAGTAGTCTCTAATGATCTTTTGTATTTCTTCAGGATCAGATGTGACTTCATCTTTTGTGTTTCTGATTGTTTTATTTGGGCTTTTTCTCTCTTTTTCTTGGTCAGTCTAGCTAGGGGACCATCGATCTTGTTTATCCTTTTGAAGAACCAGCTTTTTGTTTCATTGATTTTTTGTATTATCTTTTTGCCTTCTATGTCCTGGATTTGGGCTTTTATTTTGGTGATCTGGATTTTTCTGCTGAAATTAGGGTGTTTGTGGTCTTGCTTTTCTAGCTTTTTTAGGTGGCTTCTTAAGCTGTTAATTTGTGATCCTTCCATTTTCTTCATGTGTGTTTGTAGGGATGTAAATTCCCCTCTTGCTACAGCTTTCATGGCCTCCCAGAGATTTTGGTAAGATGTTTCTTCATTTTCATTTGTTTCCATGTATCTTTTAATCCCTGTTTTGACTTCATCATTGACCCAGGAGTTGTTTAGCATCATGCTGTTTAGTATCCATGTCTTTGTGGGTTTGGGGGGGACCTCGTTGGTGTTAATGTTTATTTTTATTCCACTGTGGTCCGAGAAGGTATATGGTAAAATTTCAGTTTTTTAAAATTTGCTTATGCTTGATTTATAGCCAAATATGTGGTCGATCTTAGAGTACATTCCATGTGGTAATGTGTAGAATGTGTATTCTGTGGTCTTTGGATGGAGGGTTCTGTAGGTATCAATTAAGTCCATTTGATCAAGAGTCACATTGAGGTTTTGGATCTCATTGCTGATTTTTTGTCCTGATGATCTGTCTAGGGTTGTGAGTGGGGTATTGAAGTCCCCAGCTATGATGGTATTGCAGTCAATATCTGTTTTTAGTTTACCTAGTAGTTGCTTTGTAAAAGTTGATGCTCCTATGTTTGGTGCATATATGTTTAGGATGGGTATTTCTTGTTGATGGATTGAACCTTTTATCATTATGTAGTGGCCTTCTGTATCTTTTTAAATTTTTGATAGCTTAAAGGGTATTTTGTCTGAGATTAAGATCATGACTCCTCCTTTCTTTTGTGTTCCATTCACCTGAAAATTTGTTTCCCATCCTTTTGCTTTGAGTCTGTGAGTGTCCTTTCTAGTGAGGTGAGTCTCTTGAAGGCAATAGATTGTTGCCTGGTGATATTTTATCCATTTTGCCATTCTATGTCTTTTCAGTGGTGCATTTAGTCCATTCACATTCAAACTAATTAATGAAATGTGAGAATTGATTCCTATCATAATGTTCTTACAGAGTTGTTTTTCTTCCTGTTTGTGTGCTGTCTTTCTTTTGGTTTTAGAGTTGGATCATGTGTTTTTAATTTTTTGCCTGTACTCTTGTGAAGAACGTTGTTGTTCTTTTTTCCTTTTCTTTGTATTCAATACTTTCTTAAGTGTTTCTTGTAGAGGTGGTCTTGTGGCAGTGTAGGTTCTTAGGGATTGGATATCTGGGAAAGATTTCAATTCTCCCTCACTGATGAAGCTTAGCTTGGCTGGGTAGGTTATTCTCGGTTAAAATTGTTTATCTCTTAGAACTTTGAAGATAGGGCTCCAAGTTCTCCTAACCTGGAGGGTTTCTGTAGATAAATCTGATGCTATTCTAATTGGCCTTCCCGGTACGTAGTCTGACTTTTTTCTCTTGAAGACTTTAGGATTTTTTTCTTTTATACCTACGTCATTTAGACGAATTATTATATGTCTGGGAGTTGGTCTTCTCATTTGCTGTCTTGCAGGGGTTCTCTGAATCTCTTGTGTTTTAATTTTTTCATCCTTGATGAGATGAGGGAAGTTTTCTTGAATCATTTCATGAAATGTTTGTTCCAGTGTGGCCTCTGTTTCTCTCTCTGCCTCAGGAAGGCCAATTATTCTTATGTTCAGTCTCTCGAAGTGATCATTCATCTCTTGATGGTTTTGTTCTGTCTTTTTGAGCTTCTTTTCTATGCTTTGACAGTTTGGGTTAGTCCTGTGCTTTGGTCTTCGAGCTCTGAGATTCTTTCTTCTGCTTGGCTAATTCTACTTTCCATACATATTAGTTTGTTATTTATTTTCATCACAGTATTCTTTACTGCTGTTATTTCTGACATCAGCTCCTTCCTTTTTTCCTCTTGTCACTCCTAAATTTTTTTAATTCTTTCTATTAATGTCTTGATGTCTGGGTTGGTTGCATGTGACCAGTCATTCTGGGGGTTCTTCAGTGTTTGTGTTCCAGAATCTATTCTCTCAGTGTCTGATCTCCCAGGGGTCTGTGTGAGACCTATATTCTTCTTTTGGTTTTTCTTCATGTGGGTTTTTTCCCCCTCCCTACTTTTTCCTTCCCTCCACGTCACCGTCTTCTTTAATTCTGTTATTCAGGGGTAGAGGGATTGGTTTTACTTCTGTTTGTTCAATCTCCTATTCTTTATGCCTGTCCTCTTACTTTGTTCATTTCTGGAGTTGCACTGTAGGTTGGGTTGGTCCTTTTTGCAGTTTTGAGATTTACTTAAGGGGGGAGCTGTGATTCAAAATCTATCTGCAGGTCCTGGTATTTGCTGACAGGTGTATGGATAATCTGAAACCCACTTCCCACTGCCTTGGAATCTGTCTGTGCAGTGGAGCTGTATGTTTACTCCCTGAAATAAAATGTGGTTAGCAGAGGGAAGAGAATGGAACAAACAGTGGGGGGAAGAAGGGGGTGGAGAGATAGAGGAGTAAGGGGGGAAACAAACGAGTGTACCAACAAATGGAGGGAGAGACCTATACTGAAGCAGATAAAAACAATAGACCACAGCGACAGACTAACCAACTCCCATACAAAAGAAATAAAACATACAATGATGATAACATACAAGCTAACCAACCACCTTATTGGTGTGCTGTTCCTCTCTACAAAGATATGGTTTACAGAGGACTGAAGTCGTGGATTGCCTCAGGCACAGGTGGCACAATGTGCTATGGCCACGGAGGCCGCAGCGGCACCAGCAGCTGCCGTGTCTGCACTGCAGTGGCCGTCCAGACTACTGTGATGCCCCAGCGGTGGCAACAGCTGAGCTCCGTGTGAAGAGCAGGCTGTGATGTTGAGGTCCGCAGCCCCCAGGAAGAGAGCAAGAGACCCTCTGCGTTCTCCTTTACAGAGGGTTTCATAGACCAGGTTGCCCCATCGCCATCTTGCCAGAATGTTTCTAAGATTCTTATAGCTTGAGGTTTTATGTTTAGGTCTTTGATCCATTTAGAGTTAATTTTCGTGTATGGTGATAGGTAGGGATCCTGTTTCAATCTTCTGCATGTGGTCAACCAGTTTTCCCAGCACCATTTACTGAATAGGTTCTCCTCTCCCCAGTGGCTGTTGTTGGAGGCTTTGTCAAGGATGAATTGGTTGAGAAATTGAGGCTTTGCTTCTGGAATCTCTATCCTGTTCCATTGATCTATGTACCTTTTCTTGTAACAATACCAGGCTATTTTGATTACTGTAGCCTCATAGTAAAGTTTGAAGTCTGGAAGTGTAATACCTCCTGCTTTGTTTCTTTTGCTAAGGATTGTTTTGGCTGTTCGTGGTCATTTATGTTTCCATACAAATGTCTGTATTGTCATTTTCAGGTCTGAGAAGAATGATGTTGGTAATTTAATTGGTATTGCGTTGAATCTGTGGATTGCCTTTGGTAGGATGGACACTTTAGCAATGTTGATTCTTCCTATTCATGTGCATGTAATATTTTTCCATTTGTTTGCGTATTCTTGGATTTCTTTGAGCAATATTTTGTAGTTCTCATTGTAAAGGTCTTTCACTTCTCTGGTTAGGAAGATGCTGAGGTATTTCTCTTTTTTTGTGGTTACTGCGAATGGGATTGTACTTTTAATTTGGGTCTCTGCCTGCTTGTTGTTGGTGTATAGGAATGCAACTGCCTTTCACACATTTATTTTGGACACTGAGACTTTGCCAAAGTCCTTTATTAGTGCAAGGAGGTTTTTTGACAGATTCTATTGGATTTTCAAGGTACAGGATCATATCATCAGCAAAGAGGAATAATTTGACTTCCTCTTTTCCTATTTGAATACTCCGGATTTCCTTTTCTTGTCTAGTTGCCCAAGCTAGGACTTCCAACACAATGTTGAGCAAGAGGAGTATGAGTGGGCAGGCTTGTCTTATTCCAGTTTTTAGGGGGAAATGTTTCCAGTTTCTGTCTATTTAGCAATATGTTACCTGTGGGTTTATCATAGATGGCACTTTCTATTTTGAGGTATGTTCCTTCTATACCTAGGTGTTTGATGGTTTTTATCAAGAAGGAATGCTGGATTTTGTCAAAAGCTTTTTCTCCATCTAATGATGCAATCATGTGGTTCTTGTTTTTACATCTGTTGATGTATATAATTGCATCTGTGGTCTTGTGAATGTTGAACCAGCCCTGCATCCTGGGGATGAAGCCTACTTGGTCATGGTGGATGATTTTTCAGATGTGTTTTTGAGTCCGATTTGCTAGAATCTTGTTGAGGATTTTTGCATCTATATTCATCAGGGATATTGGGCTGTAGTTCTCTTTTTTTGTTGGATATTTACCTGGTTTGGGTATCAGTGTGATGTTAGCTTTGTAAAATTATTTGGGAAGAATCCCATCTTTCTCAATTGCCTAGAATACTTTCAAAAGGATTGGTATCAGCTCCTCTTTGTATGTTGTGTAGAATTCTGCTAGAAAGCCATCCAGTCCAGGGCTTTTTTTTGTAGGTAGTTTTTGTATGACGGAGTCAATTTCCTAGGTTGTTATTGGTCTATTTAGTGTCTCAATGTCTTCTTGTTTCAATCTGGGGAGGTTGTGTGATGTCAGAAAGTCCTCCATTTCATTTAGGTTATCAAGTTTGTTTCCATATAGGTGTGCATAGAAATCTCTGATAATCTTTTTTATTTCTTTGAGGTCAGTTGTGATTTGATCTTTTGTGTTTCTGATTGTGTTTATTTGAACTTTCTGTCTCTTTTTCTTGGTCATTCTGGCTAGGGGTCTATCAATCTTGTTAATTCTTTCAAAGAACCAGCTTTTTGTCTTGTTGATATTTTCTATGATATTTTTGTCTTCTATGTCCCATATTTGGGCTTTGAATATAGTGCTCCAGTTTCTTCTTGCTTGTAGTGTTTCTGCTGATAGGTCTGCTGCTATTATTTTGGTGATTTAGATTCTTCTGTTAAAGTTGGGATTTTGGTGGTCTTCTCCTTCTAACTCCCTTAGGTGATTGGTTAGGTTCTCTGCTTGTGATCTTTCTGTTTTCTTGACATGTGCTCATAGAGATATAAATTCCCCTCTTAGAACTGATTTCATGGCATCTCAGAGGTTTTGGTAAGATGTTTCTCCATTTTCATTTGTTTCCAGGAATCTTTTAATTTCTGCTTTGATTTCAGTGTTAACCCAGTAGTTGTTCAGCATCATGCTGTTTAGTGTCCATGTCTTTGTGGGCTTTGGGGAAACTTTGTTGGTGTTGATGTTTATATTTATTCCACTGTGATCTGAGAGTGTGCATGGCAAGATTTCAACCTTATGGAATTTGTTTATTCTTGATTTATGGCCAAGGATGTGATTGACCTTGGAGTATGTTTCACGTGGTGATGAGAAGAATGTATATTCTGTGGTTCTTGGGGGGAATGATCTGTAGATATCTATTAAGTCCATTTGGTCAAGTGTCAAGTTTAGGTTCTGGATCTCTGTGTTGATTTTTTGCCTCGATGATCTATCTAGGGCTGTTAGTGGGGTATTCAAGTCCCCTGCTATAATAGAGTTAGAATCAATATCTTTTTTTAGTTTACTTAGTAGTTGCTTTATAAATGCTGGTGCTCCTGTGTTGGGTGCATATATGTTTAGGATGGATATTTCTTGTTGATGGATTGAACCTTTAATCATTATGTAGTGTCCTTTTGCATCTTTTTAAATTTTTGATAGCCTAAAGGTTGTTTTGTCTGATATTAAGATTGCAATTCCTTTCTTCTTTTGTGATCCATTTGCCTGGAAACTCATTTTCCATCTTTTAACTTTGAGTCTGTGTGCATCCTTTGAAGTGAGGTGAGTCTCTTGGATGCAGCAAATACTTGGGGCATGGTTTCTTATCCAGTTTGCCATTCTGTGTCTTTTCAGTGGTGCATTTAGTCCATTCACATTCAGGTTGATTATAGAAATGTGATTGTTGCTATCATGAGGTTCTTATAAAGTTTTTTTTTGTTGTTTGATTGTTTTCTTTTGGTTTTGGGGTTAATGTACGTGTGTGTTTTCAAGTTTCTTGTTACACTGTATTCTCTGTTGATTCTGTGCTCTGCTGTTCTCTTGGAAAGTGTGTGGTCTTTCTTTTATTTCTTTCTTCTGTGCTTAATATCTTTTTTAAGTGTCCTCTGTAGAGCTGGTCTGGAAGCTGCATAATCTCTTAGAGATTGGATGTCTGGGAAGGATTTTAATTCTCCATCACGGATGAAGCTGAACTTGGCAAGACAGGAAATTCTTGGTTGAAATTGTTTTTCTTTGAGGACTTTGAATATAGTGCTCCAGTCCCTTCTTGCTTGTAGTGTTTCTGCTGATAGGTCTGCTGCTATTCTAATTGGTTTTCCCTGGTAGATAGTCGAACTTTTCTTTCTTGCTGTCTTTAGAAATTTTTCTTTTGTACCTCCTTTGTGTAGGCAAATTACTATGTGTTTAGGGGTTGGTCTTCTCATTTGATGTCTTGTGGGAATTCTCTGAATCTCTTGTGCATGGCTGGTCACATTTCTGATGAGATGGGGAAAGTTTTCTTGGATTACCTCCTGGAATACTTGCTCCAAGTTGTTCTCCATTTCCTTTTCTTCTTCTGGGATACCAATCAGGTGTAGGTTCGACCTCTTGATATAACTGCACATCTCTTGTAGACTTTGTTTTTTCTTTCTAAGTCTTCTTTCTATGTTTTTGTACAGATTGGGTTAATTCCATGTTCTGGTCTTCAAGTTCTGAGATTGCTTCAGCTAGATTAAGTCTGCTTTCCATGCTTGTCATCTTGTTATTTATTTCCTGGATGAACTTTTTTTATTGCCAAAATCTCTGTTACAAGTTCTTTCAGTGTTGCATCTTGTCTTTCTTGAGTCTTATTCAATCTTTCCATTCCTTCCCTAATCCCTATCATATTCTGGGGCCAGTCGTTTGTGACTTCCATTGTTTGGGCACCAAGGTTTGATTTTTCAGGAGTTTTGTCTTTGGTACATTTGAAATTTCCTGAGGTTTTCCTTTGGTTTTTCCTCATTTGTGACAGATCTCTTGTTTTTCTCTTATTTCTGTTATTCAGTGGGAGAGGCTTTCCCTTCTGATGGCTGTTCAGTCCTTTATTCTTCCCTGATCTGGGCTCTGGATTTGTTCTATTTTGAAATAGGACAGTGGATGGGAAGCTTTGCTGTCTCTTGTAGTTTTTGAAATTTGAATAAAGTAGGGAATGGGATGCTAGGATTCAGAAAATACTTGCAAATTACAATGTTCACTTATTGTGGTATGTGTACCCTGAGATCCACTCCCCACCACCAGTCTATATAACGATGCAAAGCAGAAACCAATCCAAAAAACAATTGAACACACACACCCCAAAACAAACTGGAATAACAACAAAGTGAAACAAAGCAAACACAACAAAAAGAACCAAGAAAACTAAACACATACACACATGCCTAGCATAAAGTGAATAGAGAAGAAAAACAGAAAGACTGGAGGGAGTAGAAATGGAATTCAAGTCAAACCCTCACACATATATTGACACACACCTTAAACTATAAAAAATGAAAATAAAAAAACCCCAGAAGAACAAAAGAGCAAAAACAAACCAACAGCAACAACAAAATTGAAAGATGAGCACTCAGTCATTCACATACACATATAAGCAGAAAATGACAAATAAAAGAAAAAAGAACCAAACCGGGCTTGGTGGCTCAGCCTATAATCCCGCGCCTTTGGGAGGCTGAGGTGAGTGGATTGCCTGAGCCTGCGGGTTCGAGACCCGCCTGGGCAGCAAGACCTCATCTCTACAATAAATCAAAAAATCAGCCGGGCATGGTAGTGCATTTCTGTAATTCCAGCTACTTGGAAGGTTGAGGCAGAAGGATCGCCGGAGCCCAGCAGGTCGAGGCTGCAGTGGTCGGGAGCAGCCACTGCACTCCAGTCTGGGTGACAGAGTGAGACTCCAACTCAAAAAAAAGAAAAGAAAAGAAAAAATACTGTGGTGGGGAGCAGATCAAACCCTAACATATGCATTCATGCACAGAGGAAAATATTTTTAAAATAGATGAACTAACAAGCAAATAGTCAAAAAATTTTTTAAAAATTTTTAAGAAATTGAAAATTAAAAAAAAAAAATCTGCCCTCTTGTGGCAGGCTCTGTAATTGTTCCTCTAATCAGGTCTCTCCTGCAGAGCCACCTCTTTCACTCTCTCCTCAGTGTCTGAAGCAGGGAAGGAGGAGGGGCAGTGGAGGTGGGTGGGGCTGCAGTCCTTCCCTCCCACTCTCCTATGATCAGGAGATCTCTGGCTGGGAGGTACGGGACTGTCTCTTCCCCAGGTATGTACTCTCACGAAGGTGCCACAGTCAGGTCTACCCTGGACTGGAGCTCTTCTATTGTGACTAGCATCCAGGCTCTGCCTGGGTTTGTCTCTCTCAGTCGTGGCCCAGCTGTGTGGGTCTGATGTTCAGAGGACTGCTGGGGAAGAGGGGGTTAGGGTCAGCCCCGACTCACCACTGATCTCTTTGGAGTTCTTCCTCCTCCTTTTCTGGCCACACCCTTTGTCCTGTGGCTGGATCAGGGTAGGGGGTGGGTGGGGCGCCTGGAACTCAGCACTGTCAGGGCCCTCCTAAGTTTGTGCTTTCAGGATATTCCCTCTGGGTCATGATCAACCCCTGAGTAGTTGATCTGCCAGTCACAGAGATTGGGTCTGTTGGTCGTGAGCGAGTTGAAGCACTTTCCTGCCCCACCTTCAAGATGGTGATGGGGTGCCTCTCTTGTCCTCTTCCATGGGACTTTGCCTCTGGACTTCCTCTGCAGCCCCTGCTGCCAGTGCCCTGCCAGGCACTGAAGTGGTGAGGCAAAGCTAGGAGTCAGCAGTCTCTTTCTTGCTGCACCAGTGAGGGAGAGCCTGGGGTGATATCTTCTCCCCTCCGCTTTTGTCTGTTTTGAAAAAAAATAATGGCACTCAGCTTCTGTGACCTGGCAAGAGCCAGGGATGAAGAAGATAAGCTGCAGCACCAGCTGTTGCACCAGAGGCCTGGCCACTTGCTTACAAACCCCCACTCAGACCCACCTCTTTTATTGTCTTCTATTGGTTACACAGACTAACCCTGGTGCAGTGTGGGAGGGGTCTACACAAGGGTGTGAACAGTCAGAGGCAGGGCTCTTTGGGAGTCAGGTTGGAGGCTGGCTACCATGTTTTTTCACAATATATTCTTTGAGGATTAATTCCTTGATTGAATCACCTCCATAGTGCTAACATATTTCTTGGCTTATGGAATGTTCTTAGTGAGGTGAACAGATGGATAAATGGTTGGATGGATGAAAATGACCTCCTTCTGACTTCTTAGATCCCAAATGCTTAGCACTATGAAAAGCAACCATCTTCATGGTTTGGTCTTAGACTCAAAAAGTTTAAAGTCTAGAAGTGACTACTTAGTGCTCCACTTCATTTTATGGATGCAAAAACAGAAACCAAGAGAGTTGATGTGAGTTGCTAATGACCAAACAACTACTTAGCAAAGCCAGGACTAGAACCTGAGACTCTTCTAACAATGTACCTTCTCCACCACCAACATGAAAGATACTGCACATATTTGCCTTGGAATTTCTGCCCATGCTTGACCTAAGAGGAGGCATCAGGAATGTGACTTGTTCAAGTGCAATACCCCAGGACTTCACTGATCCAGACAGCTTTTCTGCTTTGACTTGAGCATCCACTCACTTCTGGTTACTCTGTGTATCTATCCTCTTTCCAGATTCCTCAACCTTCACCATGTGACCTCTCAACAGACATGAATATTCACTGCTATTCTTTCCCAATACGGTTCAATATGCTTTGCCACTTCTGGGTGTGTCTGCCTCCAAATCCTCTCTTTTTTTTTCTTTGAGTCAGAGTCTCACTCTGTTGCCCAGGCTGGAGTGCAGTGGCACACTCATGGCCATCACAGACTTGACCTGCTGAACTTAGGCAATCCATCCATCTCAGCCTTACAAGTAGCTGGAACTACAGGCATATGCCATCATGCCTGGTGAATTTTTCTTGATTTATTGTAGAGATGTGGTCTCATCAAGTTGTCCAGGCTGGTCTCGAACCTATAGGCTCAGGGAATCCTCTCACCTGTCCTCCCAAAGTGCTGAGATTATAGGCATGAGCCACCACACCCATCCTAAACTAGGACTTTCTTAAGCAAATCTTTTCCTCTGCTGATATGTCTTCGTGAATGTACCATAAACACTGACATTTCTCCAGAGCAGGATGTTTTTGAAAAAATATTTTAGATGAATGCCAGGCTAGGCAGCACAAAATGTCATGGTGACTTTCCAAAGAGACCTGCCAGGAGCTAGGGTGAGTAAAAATAGCCACTGCTTGGTGCGGATGTGAAAAGAGTAAAGATCACAGACAGAAGAGTTTATTTGTTTTTAAAATAATTATTTCTAAGTGGTTCTAGGCCTGAAGAATGCATCAGACTGGCAGGCAAGAAAGCAGAAGGTCTGTGTCTGACGCCAGAGAGAGAGAGAAGGCAGAAGGTAACAGATGGAAAGGTGGCGGGGATGGAGCCTCAGATTCCAACCCAGCCAAACACTCTGTAAAGCTTGTAAAAACCTCTCTAGGATTGTGAGCCTCAGTTTCTCCACCTGGAGTAGAACAGAAGAAAACATAGTTGGGGAATGGTATATGTGTGATCATATACAGAGAAGCACCAAGAGGCAAATGCATAAAGAAATGGACAAAGATAGTACTCAGTTAAGGAAAACCTAAGGACCACGGACAGTTCCAGGTTGCCCTAGCTCTGTTCTTGGTAGCTGCTCACCCAGGGTTGGTCCTGTTACTTTACCACCATAAGATATTCCAAGAGGCATCCTGGCTGAGCACATAGAGTTGGAATCAGAGCACTCTGGGAGCCATCCCTGGACTCATCATTTGCCAGAAGTATAACCCTGAGCAGGTGACTTAACTTTAAGCTTAGGTCACCTTCATCTGTGAAATGGGGAGAGTTCCTACCCTCAGGCTTGTCGTGAGGGCTCAATAAAGAACAAAGCCAAGCACTCACCAAGATATCTGCTGCTTGGTAGACACTAAATAGATATCCAAATGAAAAACCCCAGAAATGAACTACCAGTGCCAGAGGCCCTAACTTCTCTTGGCTCTCATTTTTAGGAAGGAAAATCCTGCCTCTATTTAAGCTGATAACTGAAATTAAGAAAAGGTTGTATTCTCTACAGGTTTGCTAAATTTGAAAACAATGCACTTTCTGGCAATTTTCAGTTCAGGTTGAGAGCATGGTCAGTATGTGTGCAACCAACTTTTGGAAGGAAGGAAACACACATTTATTGAACATACGCTATTTACCAGACCCTTATTAAATGTTTTTGCATATGTTATTACATTTATTTCTTAGAACAACCCTGTGAAGAGAAAATTGCTACCATCATTTCATCTTTTTTTAAACCAGTGAGAGACCTAAATATCAGAGAGGTAAAGAAACTTGCTTAAAGTTACATGGCTTAGTTGCCATTTTAATTCCAGACTGTCTGACAGCAAAATTCATGTTCTTTCCCCTGAAAAAAAAGTTACCTCTATGAAATCGGATCTGACATATGAGAGAAAGGTTTAATTTAGCCACGCTTACACCCAAATTTCAACCTGCTTCCCCATTCTATGTGTGTGTGCATATGTGTCTGTTTACTTCTTCTTTTTGTGTGTGTGTGTGTTGAAGTCTCACTCTGTCGCCCAGACTGGAGTGCAGTGGCCGCTCCTGGCCACCACAGCCTCGACCTTCTGGGCTCCGGCGATCCCTCCGCCTCAGCCTTCCAAGTAGCCAGAACTACAGGTATGCGCTGCCATGCCTAGCTGATTTTTTTTTTTTTTTTTTTTTTGTGGAGATGAGGTCTCGCTGCCCAGGCGGGTCTCGAACCCGCGGGCTCAGTCAATCCACTCGCCTCAGCCTCCCAAAGGCACGGGATTACAGGCTGAGCCACCGAGCCCGGCTTGTTTACTTCTTCTTTTCATCTTTTTCTTAACTGTAATTAGCTTGTTTATTCCATGAAAAATCTTGACTCAACCCTAAAACCCAGTCCTGACAGAAGTTTCTTTATGCTTTTCTTTGCCCCAATTTCTTAATCTAGAAGAATTTCATTCCGTTCTTCAAGGCTTAACTCAAATGTCAACTGCTCCACAAAGCTTTTTAGCAATCTTTTAAGCTCCCACAGCATTTTGTACACACAGCCTTCATTGAAAATTGTCTTTGATTTATCCTTTTATCTCAGACACCTAGCATAGTGTCAGGTATGTAGTAGGACCCCGAGGAGTATTTATTAAAGAAAGAGAGGAAGAGTAATGCTTCAGCAATAATTAAGATTTATGGCAATGATAACAGTTATCATAATGCTAATAGCCAATATTTACTAAGACACATGACAGTTCAGGTTCTGTTCTAGGTGCTTAATGGGTATCATCTCATTTAATACAATAACCCTGGAGTAAGTACTACTATCATCTCAATTGAACAGATTAAGTTCCTTTTCTGAAATCACACAGCATGCTAGAATATTTTAATAGAAGATAGATCTAAGGTATTTAGAAGAAATTTAGTAGATGATCTAATCAGTAGAAGATAATAAGAAGTGTGAATCCTAGTATTTTCGTGACAGAGACCTCCAGGAACTGCATCTCTGTGCTGCTCAGAAAAGTGCAGGAGAAAGAACATAGGTGCTGAGTCTGACACATTGACTTGCAAGGCACAACCTGGCCATGTTTTAGCTCAGTGGCTGCAGGTATTAGCTGTGTTAACCTAAACTTGCATTTTCTCATCTGGACAATGAAGTCAACCCCATCTTCCTTGATAGGTTGTGCAGGGGATGGCATGCCTATCAGAAGGGACCAGCATACACTGGGCATTTAACAAGCACTAGTTAAGAAGCATTGCCCCACAATGGACCTCATGCATCTGCTACCTCTCATAACTCCCCATTTATTTTGTGTAGAGAGATTTGCCTTAGACCTTTGCAGCATTCTGCTCATTTATCCATCTAATAAATATTTACTGATCAGCTATTGCATGCCAGACAGTATTGTGGGTGTTGGAGGTACTATGGTAAATTAAATAGACAAGGTCTGGACTCTTGTAGCTGTTGTATTCTGCTATATGACTTGTGTTATAGCTTATATTCCTTTTATAACTAGTAAACAAACACATGGGCATGCTAAGACCAAGAGAATACAAAAGAAGGCAGCATGATAGGAATGGCTGTACCTTCGGGAGAAGGATTGAGGAAGGGCCCCTTGGGACAGGTGGCATTTGAGCTCAGCCCTGAGTGCGAAGGGGCCAGCCTCAGGAAGATCTGGGGGAAGAGCATTCCTGGAAGAGTGGGACAGCAAGGATCAAGACCCTGAGGCAGAATAAGTGTTTGCCTCAAGAATGAAAAGGTGCCAAGCATGATCCATGAATAATGGTGGAAGTGGATGGACTCAGAGAGTCTGGAGAGACTGGGGGCGCTTGACATGAAGGGTCTTGGAACCCTTGGAATGGGCAAGGGCTTGATTCACAGGATGGATACAAGGTGAACGTTAATTGAGGGAGCAACCAAAGGAGCATCACCTCCAGTTTAACTGGGCATTACATTCTGACTCCACTCAAATAGATGGCTCCCATTAAAAATTATTGGTTTTACCTCATAAGAAACAAGAAGGCTACAGATGAAACCACCATCTTAAAAAATGTTTTCTGAATTATTTTCTGAAAGATATAAAAATCAATCTCTCCACAGGAAAAAAAATGACAAAGTTGCTAATTTTATGGGAAGGCTCTAAAATAAGAATGATTTCTCTTCTCACAGGCTGTCACTAGTTTCCATTTGAGACTACCAGCTTTAAACAACACTGCACAAAACAGCACCAAACTCCTGTGGTCAATACAGATGAATGAACTTTCTTGACTGAAACTTTGGACATTGTACAGAGGGGTTCATAGCAAGTTGTCTAAGTTACAAAAAAGAATTGCTAAAATTAAGCGGAGTAGAGACCTGCAGGAGCTTTGCCATCAACTGTGTGCTGTGGCAGCCTAATGATCTAGTAAGCTCTTTGGCTGCATTAATAGAGCTTTAATATGGAAGATGCAGGAGGTGATTTTTTCCTTCTACTGTGCTTGGATACAACCCTGCTCAGACATGTGCCAATATTTGATAAGTTGTTTAGGGTTTTTTTTCCTGACAAACTAAACTAAAGGTATTGAACTTTTATTTATTTATTTATTTATTTATTTTTAACAAACAGTTTAAAAATTCCATAGAAACTTTGCTTTCAAAGAATTTTAAAGCAGATCTGGAGAATGTTCCTCCCATGCTTTTTGAGTGTACACATATGAAAACTTTTATAAGGGAAACATATAATTTATAGCAGTGACATATAGCAATGGCCGCTTTTCTAAACACCCATTTTCCCAAATGCTTTCTCCATAGCACAGCTTTCTTTTGAGACACAATTACTCTCTAATACTTGTTAAAATGTCACCTCTACCTCCAAGGAACAGAGTAAGTATGCACTCTTATTTTTTTCCAAAAAAATATCAGCTAGGTAGCATGCTCTTGGCAGTCACTTGTCGTCACAGAAAAGGTCATCAAATTAGGAACACTTGTCTTTTTTGAAAGGAGTACATGGAGCTCTGCTTTAAGTTTAGCACCTGTTGTAAGTGCTGGCTGTGACACAATCAGAGGAACTCTGAGCTGCAAGAGATGTTCTGGTCACCTCCCTTCTGGTTACAAAGCGTCCTAATCATTGCCTGTGTTCTCAAGCTCTTGTTTTTATAAATGTAAGCACATTGATGGCACTGGTGGCCTTTTGTTTATTGCTCAGTTTCATTTCTTAATGCAGTCGCTTGCCTATAAATGATTCAGTGAATCCGTGCTCTCTTTCTGACCTTATTCCTGAATCATTCTTTTATTATAATCAAAGCAGCTGCTACATCAGAGGTTGCACTTACACCTTCTTTCCTCTTAAAACATGTTTTTAAAATTAAAGAAGTACTTTATTATTGAGAGTATAACTTTTCAAGTAGATCATTTTTAGGAACTTAGAAAAAGTAGCTCTTCATATATTAAAATTGAATTAGTGTTGGAAATATTACTGAGCACAAATAAAAATGTTATGGAAATTATTAAGGCCAAATCACCTTAATTATTGAAATTATTACTGGAACTGAATTTATTTTTTATTTTTATTTTTGAGTCAGAGTCTCACTTTGTCATCCAGGCTAGAGTGCAGTGGCACACTCACGGTCACCCCAGCAGTGACCTGCTGGGCTCTGGCGATCCTTCCGCCTCAGCCTTCCAAGTAGCTGGAACTACAGGTGCATGCCACCATGCCCAACTAATTCTTTTATTTTATTGTAGAGACAAGGTCCTGCCATGTTGCCGGGCTAGTCTCAAACCCACAGGCTCAGGCAATCCACTCGCCTCGGCCTCCCAAAGTGCTGGGATTACAGGCTGAGTCACCGAGCCCGGCCTGGAACTGAATTTTGAAAACAGTTATATTTACAGACAAGTTAGACTAATCTGTACTTGCATTCAAGTACCTGTATATAGTAAACCTCCTAACCTACATGTTTGTTCTAAGCATTTTTTCTTCTGAACTTCAGTGCTGTTTCCTATGCTTTATTATTTAGCATACATTATTTCAGCTACGCAGTGTGATGAGATCACAGGAGAAGGAGAAGGAGGATTCAAGGAAAAATTCACACAGAAGATATTTTGGGCCTGGAGTTAGAAGGATGATTAGGGGTTTCCAGAACAGACAATACAAGGAGAACGTCCATGCAGTGAGCACAGCGTTCATGAAGGCCAGGCTCGTGAGAGAGCCCAGTGCGCTTGAGGAACTACGAGTGACTCAGAACAGATGGGGCTTATTAATAAAATATTTGGGCATTGGGGAAGGTGAGCACATTCGAGTAGAAGACAAATCTGGAGAGACAGCAGCCAGGGCCATATCTTGAGAGGATAGTGGGGCTGTGCTAAGGAGTTTGGATTTAATTACAGAGACGATGGGAGCCACAGAAGGTGAGGAAACGAGGCGTTGAATTTTCACACCATAAATGACAGCCTTCAGATACAAGGAGGAGGAGAAGAAAGAATGCAAATATTGTCCAGGACTGATGCCACCGTGGCACTGTGCCAAGCAAAACAAATCTTAAATTATAAATAATTATTTTCTCTCCGTGGGCTTTATACTTTGTTTTGCTTTTTTTTTTTAATTCAAGAGGCACGTATGCAGGTTTGTTACATGGGTATATTGTGCGATGGGAAGGTTTGGGCTTCTATTGAACCCATGACCCAAGTGGTGAGCATGGTACCCAAGAGGTAGTTTTTCAACCCTTGCCCCTCTTCCTCCTTCTCCCTTCAGGAGTCCTCAGTGTCTGTCATTCCCATTCTCATGCCCGTGTATACCCAATGTTTAGCTCCCATGTAAGTGAGAACACGTGGTATTCGGTTGTCTGTTTCTGTGTTAATTCATTTAAAATGATGGCCTGCAGCTGCATCCATGTTGCTGCAAAAGACATGATTTTTTTTCTTATGGCTGCTTAATATTCCACAGTGTATATGTACCACATTTGAAAATCCAGTCCACAGCCGGGCTCGGTGGCTCAGCCTGTAATCCCACGCCTTGGGAGGCTGAGGTAAAGTCGATCGTCTGAGCCCACGGGTTCGAGACCCACCTGGGCAACTTAGTGAGACCTCATCTCTACAATAAATAAAAAAAAAATTAGCCGGGTGTGGTAGCGCGCGCCTGTAGTTCCAGCTACTTGGAAGGCTGAGGTGGAAGGATCGCCGGAGCCCAGCAAGTCAAGGCTGCGGTGGCCGGGAGCGGCCACTGCACTCCAGTCTGGGCAACAGAGTGAGACTCCAACTCAAAAAAAAGGAAAAGAGAATCCAGTCCACCATTAGTGGGCATCTAGGTTGGTTCTGTTTTTGCTATTGTGAACAGTGCTGTGGTGAACATACGAGCACAAGTGTCTTTTTGGAGGAATGATTTATGCTTCTTTGGGTATATACTCAGTAGTGAGATTGCTGGGTCAAAAGGTAAGTCTATTTTTAATTCTTTGAGAAATCTCTCAGCTGCTTTCTACAGAGGCTGAACTAGCTTACATTCCCACCAACAGTGCTTTAGACATATTCTCTACTAATACAACAGACCATCCCAAAGTGAGCTGCTGAGACACACACTTGGCCCCACCAAGGGGGCTGCAGAGTTGTTTAAAAATAAGAAGACTTAAGAAGTAATATGAATCATAGTCCATTGTGTTAGAGGTAGAATATGGATTCCCAAACTCCTGGGGATGGGTAATTAAGTATGATTTCTGTACAATCAGCTGTGGGGCTGATAAGGAAAAACTATAAAACTGACAAAAATAGTAACTCCGTTTTTGCATAAAAATCTGAACAGTTTAGAACATACTTTTGCATTCATTAGCCCCTTTAGCCCTCACAATTAATCTTATGAAGTAATCAGAACAAAATTTTTTATCCTCTTTTATAGATGAACAAACTAAATGACTTTACAGGGTCACAAGAATTGTCAGCAGCAAAAACGGAAACTAAACCCAGGAATTTAAATTCCAGGCCGAGTGCTTTCTACTTAATTTCCTTGTAGGTAATATCTGAGGTATTCACAAATGTTAGGTCAGAAAACAGAAGCCACTTTAGTGGTTTAAATAGGAACGTATTTAATATAGGGAAATAGTGGCTTACACAAGCCTCACAAAAGCTGAGGAAAGAGATCAGGGAGGCATGGCTATATTTCAGAAAGTGTGGAAATGTGGAAATCATAAGGAAGCTAGTATATGTTTCAATGCCTATAGAAGGACACCCAAAAGTCCCTGGAAAAAAGTCCATGCACTGTCTGTGAAGGGTCACACTCCTGCCCACACAGCTGTTGTTGCCGGAGAATAGTATCTTCTGCTTTTCCTTCTCAAAACCCTCAAAGTGCCTCTCCTTGGCAGAATCTCACTAATCCCTGCTGGCAAGGGAGTCTGGGAAATGTAGTTTCCAGGTTTCTAGTCCCTGAGTTTCAGGGATTGCTTCTTAGAAAAGCAGAGCTGATACTGAGTATTAACAGACGATATCCAGCATGTCCAGTTATTAGCCAGACCTACAGCTGAGATGAAGAGAATAAAAATCAATATGGATTTGTCTAGAGGAAACTAGTATGCAGAGAGTTAAAGTGACTTGCTCAAATCACGCTAGGGAGTGCAGAGTCAGAATTGACACCAAGGGGTTCTGGCTCCAAAGTCCAAGCTTGAAAATACCAAGCTCGCCACAATAAACTATGGCTTCAAGGATGCATGCAGTTTACACACCAAAAGATGCTTCTCCCCAGCAGCTTTTAGAATCAGCTTCCACCCTGTTTTCTCTATCAGGCTCTCTGTCTTGTATGCAGATAGTGCCTGCCTCCCCTCCCCCAAATCCATTTGGAAGAAGAAGGACACAGCCAGATCTCTGGGATTCAGAGAAGATGGGGCTGAAATGAGAAACTGGGGTGACCCAAATGCCTCTACAGTATAGACTGCCTTGCTGAAGCAAGTGCTGCTGTAGTCACCGCTGACAGCTGGTGGTAACAGAGACTCCACAGGGCCAAGACCTGCTAATGCATTTTATCACTTTGAAGAGTGCCTCCAATTACATGTACTGGTCAAAGGCCATGGTTTAAAATGTGTTGCAGTGTGCACTACTAATCTCTTTTGTAAACTCAGGTAGTACAGACTGGTGAAATGTTAGAACTAGAAAGGATCTGGGAAAATATGGTTGGAGACTCTACCTCCTTCCCTCACTAGAATCCTGCACAGAGGAGGATGGGGGGCATGATTTGGCCAGGGTTATGCCCCAGAGAGTGGCAAAGTTCTCGGACTATTAATGTACCAGGATAAACTGTTTACAGCTTGGTTTCATTGTTTTTATTTTAAGGATATTCTCTGTACTCCCAGAAATCTAAAATATGAAGGCTCTCATGGATATTTCTGTTTTCTCTCAGAAGTGGGGATGCTTTTATACTAATTAGTCAAAACACACCTTGCCTTCCTGTGTACCCCTTGACCAAGGCTCTTGAGAACTCTATGAAATTCATGTTCATGTTATTTGTGATGTTGGAACCAAGACATTAGCCTTTTGGCAGGGGGAGCCCCTCAAGTTAAACTCAGAATTTTTTTTATTTTCAAATGTCTATCATATAAGTATCCTGTTTTTGTTACTGTTTTTTTTTTTTTTTTTTTTTGAGTTGGAGTCTCACTCTGTCGCCCAGACTGGAGTGCAGTGGCCGTTCCCGGCCACCGCAGCCTCTACCTGCTGGGCTCTGGCGATCCTTCCACCTCAGCCTTCCGAGTAGCCGGAATTACAGGCATGCGCTACCATGCCCGGCTGATTTTTTGATTTATTGTAGAGATGAGGTCTCGCTGCCCAGGCGGGTCTCGAACCCATGGGTTCAGGCAATCCACTCACCTCAGCCTCCCGAAGGCACAGGATTACAGGCTGAGCCACCAAGCCCAGCTGTTACTGTTTTGAGTTGGAGTCTCACTCCTTCATCCAGGACGCAGTGCAGTGGCACGCTCATGGACACCCCAGCGTTGACCTGTTGGGCTTAGGCAAGCCTTCCGCTTCAACCTTCCAAGTAGCCAGAACTACAGGGGCACACTACCATGCCTGGCTAATTTTTTGAGTTGTTGTAGAGACGAGGTCTTGCCAAATTGCCCAGGTTGTTCTTGAACCCATGGGTTTAGGCAATTCCCTCACCCCTGCCTCTCAAAGTGCTGGGATTACAGGCTTGAGTCACCACGCCTGACCAATATCCTGGTTTTAGTTTCAGTTCAATGACAACTGTGTCCCATTTTTCTCCTGAAATTATTTTCCCTCTTAAAAAGTTCTAATGAATCATGCATTTCTGGTTTGGGCATGGGAGCTTAATAGATTATTTTAAATGATAATGCCAATTTTGGTGAAAGAACAGGGAAATAAGTACTTTCATATACTGCAGGTACAAATGCAAGTTGCCACAATCTTTCTTGAAACATCTGGCAATGCACATCACAAGCATTGGAATGAACCTTATTAGATGATTATTTCCAGAGCTAGGAATTGCCACTATATTTTATATACAAGATTGGTGGTTGCAGTGTTACTTATGTTTGGAAAAATTGGAAAAAATATCAAATGTTCAAAAGAAAGAGATTTTAAATAATGGTATGTCTATACAAGGAAAATAAATCTTTAATAATAATAAAATGTAACCTATATAACTCTTTCTATTTTCCAGTTTAACTTGTAATTCATGCATGTGTCATAGACAACAACCCCATGAGGTAGATGCTATCATTATGTGTATTTTAAGGATGACAGAATTGAAGCCCTGAGAATAAGAGTAACTTTCCTACAGTCCCACAGATAGTCAGTGATGGAGTTGAGATATAGACCTCAGGCTGTTTGGTTCAAGAGACTATACTATTGACCACTCTGCTACACTTCCTCTGGAATTATTAATTTTGGTAAATGTGTGCATGTGCATATAAAAGATCTAGAAATCTATACAGCAACATGTGAATGCCAGATGGTAGGATTGCAAGCAATTTGTGTTTTCTTCTTCATGCTTTTCTGTAGTTTTCAAATTCACTTCAAGGACATTCTTCTTCTTCTTCTTCTTCTTCTTCTTCTTCTTCTTCTTCTTCTTCTTCTTCTCCTTCTCCTCCTCCTCCTCCTCCTCCTCCTCCTCCTCCTCCTCCTCCTCCTCCTCCTTCTTTCTTCTTCTTCTCCTTCTCCTTCTCCTTCTCCTTCTTCTTTCTTCTTCTTCTTCTTCTTTCTTCTTCTTCTTCTTCTTTCTTCTTCTTCTTCTTCTTTCTTCTTCTTCTTCTTCTTTCTTCTTCTTCTTCTTCTTCTTTCTTCTTCTTCTTCTTTCTTCTTCTTCTTCTTCTTTCTTTCTTCTTCTTCTTCTTCATTGAACAAAGTCTCACCAAGTTGCCCAGGCTGGTCTTGAACCCTCGGGCTCAGGCAATCCACTCACCTTGGCCTCCCAAAGTGCTGAGATTACAGGCTATTATTCTTTTTAATCAGAAAAAATATAGCAGATATATTTTTAAAAGAAATAAACCCAAGATGTGATGTTATCTAGCCTCTTATCCAATGCAGAAATCCATTTCTGTACCATCTTCAACAAGCAATCACTCTACCTTTATGTGAACTGCTCTGTTGACAAGATGCTTATGGATCTGGCTGTACAGGGTGGGCTTAGTCTAAGGAAGGAGGGAAAGGTGACCTTGGTACAGGCCAGCCCACAGGTAGGCAACCCTTTAAGGGATGTGGAGCAGAAGTTTAGAGATGCTCAACATGTCAATGGGAATCTTGATGGGGTACAGCTTTATCTGAAAGTGGCAAAGCCCCCAGCACACTACATTGTTTTCAGTCTCATTCATTTCATGGCCCATCAGTGAAATCATTCATTCAAGAAACAGGTCTCTAGTAAATAATACTGAGGACACCCACCCTTAAAGAACACATTCTGAAAAGAATAGTATGCCATTTTTCAACTAGAAAACTTGTCAACATTAAAACCTAGTGCTCCTGAGGATGTAGCACATTTGCCTGTTGTGCTGGTGGGGATGCAAAGTGGTGCAACTTTGTGGAGGCCAACTTGGCAAGATTTATGAAATGCATCCCATTTAACCCAACAATCCCATTGCTAGGAATCTGCCCAGTAAATACAAGCACAGGAATATCTATTACAGTTGTTGCAGCAGGAAAAAAAAATGAACAAGTAGTACTGGAAGCAAAGTATCCCCCAATAGGGGCCATATTAAATAAATTATGGTCCTGCCATATGGTGGAATACTCTGAAGGCATTAACAGTTTGAGAGACATCCTCAAGTGCTAATCTAGGAAGATCTTGATGCTGTCTTATTAAGTGACAAAAAGCAAAATACAGAATAGAATCTTAAATAAGGAAGGCTATACATGTAGATATGCATAAGAGAGAACACACCTTTTTTTCTCCAAGAAGAAAATAGAAGGACCTGTTCACACACTGTTTAAAGTAGCCACTTTGAGCAGAGGAACTGGAGAAGTGATGAAAGAGAATCTTATATTTATTTTATATTTATTTTGTTTGAATGCTCTTCTACATATTACCATTATTTTTTAAATGAAAGCAGGGGTTATCTGGGAAACTGTAGTACATCTTTTTGTTTGGTTTTCTACCTCTCTATACTAAAGCAACACACACAGACACATATTCTAGTAACTGCCATTTTATTTTTTAAAGATAATAGATACTGCTTCTCCCCCCCCCCATCCCCCTGGGCTCTCTGGTAACCCCTCTCCCTCTTTGGAGCCAATAAAGAACATGTCTGTACTAGATCATCCTGAGTCCTGCCTATGTTGTCTGCTCAGTTGATCTCACTAACTCTCTTTGACTGTGAGTCAATGAATGAGCCCAAATTAGAAACAGAAGAGATGATGGACTTACCCAGGGAGCGAGTACAGCAGCAGTGTTATTTATCAGGATATGCTGGATTATGCTATAGTAACAAATACATTGCCAATTTTTGTGACTTGATAATATAGAAGTTTATTTCTTGTTCATGAAACAATCCTCTCCTCTGTATGGTGACTCACTCATCTGTGGGTCTGTCCTCTTGTGGTTTCAAGGTTATCCTGGCATCATCTAAGTGTGTAAAGGGAAAGACATGATTAATACTCACACATCCCAGCCTGAAAATGACACATATAATGTCTGTGTACATTCTGGCACTAGCATATGACAAACCTAACTGCAAGGGAGGCTAAGAACTGTAGAGAAACACAGGGATACTGGTGACTATTGATACTCTCTGCTCTAAATAGAAAACCCAAAATAGGCACTTCTCTATGTGACAAGATGTATGGGGCATGAAAGGAATCCTTGCTTCAAGTTATCTTCCTCAATGCCTGGCCAGGATCCCAAAAATGTCCTCTCACCATTTTCTTTTAACTTTCAAAGGTCTTGCAGAACATTGATTCATTGTTCTAAACTCTTATCTCCCTCCTTGTAAAAGAATTGCACATATAAACCCTTTGCGATGATCAATTTTATTTGCCAGCTTGACTGGACCACAGGGTGCCCAGATATTTGGTCAAACACAATTCTGAGTGTTTCTGAGGGTATTTCTAGATAAGATTAACATTTGAATCAGTGGACTGACTAAAGCAGATTACCTTCCCTAATGTGGGTGGGCCCTTTCCAATCCACTGGAGACCTGACTAGATAAAATGCTGAGTAAGAAAGAATTCCTTCTCTGCTCAAGCTGGGACATCATTTTTCTCTTGCTTTTAGATTAGAACTTGGACTGAAACTTACCCCATGAGTTATCCTGGTCCTCAGGCCTTTGGACTCCAACTCTACCACTGATTCTTCTGGGTCTCCAGCTTGCTGACTGCAGATCTTGGGCTTCTTAGCCTCCATAATTATATGAGACAATTTTATAGTAAATATATGTATTTGTCTGGAGAACTCAGATTAATGTTCCCTCTGTGACATTGCACTACTTCCCATGAGAGTAACCAGAGAATATTCCTCCACCCCATTGGTTGGCCTTGGTCATGTGACTTTCTTAGGGCAATGGAATGTTGGAGGACACTATATGAGCAGAGGGATTGCATTTGCTTGCACAGCTTAACTTGGCTTCTCACACCCCTGTAATCTTCCATGAGAAGATCATGCTCCAGATGGCCACTGCTTTTTTAACCTGGGCCCCAGAATAAGGACACATGGAACAAACTTGAATCTTACTTGGCCTGGTTTGACCAGCCCAGCCTAGCCCAGCAGAGATCAGCCAAACCTCAGTCAACCTACAAACTAATGAGCATTAACATAATTACTGTTGTAAACCACTAAGATTTTAAGATGGGGTCCCATTAGCAGGCTGACATCAAAGGATGCATGAAGCACATAAAGTTTGGGTCATATTGCTACTGAAGACCATCTTACAGATGAGTATCTGAAGCCCAGAAAGGAAAGGGGGTTGTGCTTGAGGTCACAGAGTGTTGACTAGAGCCCAGGACTCCAGAGTCCAAGCCAGTACATTTTAATGGCCAGACACCCACCATTCAGCACAGAGGCTGGGCTCTGAGGCCTAGAGAGGCTGGCATTTGGGGCAGGAGAAAGGGAAAGGCACAAGGACCAGGAAGGAGCCAGAAGGGCTAGCTGGGACAGCAGGTACCATCAGGAGAGCAGATATTTAAACAGCTTTCTCCCACCTTCCTGGTCAGTTGAATCTGGGGATCTAGCAGCTTGCGGATTCCTGCTTGGCAACCACAATTCCCAGAAATCACTTTGATGGTAAACCAGACTCTTGGAAACTTGAGGGGACTGCAGGCTCTCTGTGCTAATTTTCCAGGCATCATTTGAATGGTGTGCCTTCCACCTGCTTCCTGCCTTTTGCTTTTTATGCCTACTGTTATATCTAAAAACAAAACAAAGCATAAAAAACCAAAGACCATTAGGAACAGGTGCCCAGAGTAAGAGGCAATGTGGGGAGAGAGAAGAACAAGCGTCTGTTTTTTTTCTGACTCAGGTGATGCAACCAGGTGTGTGCATGTGTGTGCACGTGCACATGCATGACTCTGTCCAGGGAGCCATGGAAAAGAGATGGCAGGTGTGGGAGCTCCATCTGTCAGGGCATCAGCAATCAGCTAACAGGTTGCTCACCAGGAGGAGGAGGAAGTCCTGTGGCCAGCTAGGAGGACTTTGGTCTTTATTTGCCTTTCTCCTCTCCTCTGTCTCTACTTCCTTTCTCAACGTCTCTCTCCTTCCTTTCTTCTTCTCACCTTTCCTTCTCTCTCTTTAACATTTTGCCTTCACTTCCCTTTTCTTTACTTTCTCCTCCTCCTGTCCTCTTTATGTGCCCAATAGATAAGGGGGGGGACTTCTTTAGGGGGTAAAGGGCTGAACAGACAGCAATTCCTGCTTCATGGAGTGCATATTCCAGAAAAAACAGCAAGTAATAACTAAACACAAAAATGAATTTATAATTTCAAGCTATGACAAAGTCAGTGAAGAAAAGAGTGATGCCATAAGTCGGAATTTCAGAGAAAATCCAATTTAAATGAAGGTTGCAGGAAGGCTTCTAGTGGGCGGGGTTTGGGGATGGCAACTAACCTGATGCTTGAAGGATAAGTAGCCAGGCATGAAATAAGTTGAGATCAGGACGAAAAGAATTCCAGGCAGAAGAACCAGCCCGTGTGAAGGAATGTTCTTGGTGTATTCAGGGGACTGGAGGGAGGCCCGAGTGACCGTGTCTTGGCCCATGGTGACCGTGAGGGAGGGTGGTCACAGTGATATTAGAAGAGGTTATGGGAGCAGGAACAGATGGGGATTCTGTGGTTTATCCCAAGTGCACAGGGAAGCTGTCCATGTTTCTTAAGCGGAGGATTAACATGATCCAGTTTTACCTTGTACAAAGACAAATTTGGCAGCCCTGAGGAAATGGATTGGAGGGGACCAAGAAAAAAGCTGATAAAATTCTGTTATAGCAGCAGTTCAGGTGGGAGATTATGGTGGTTAAGCCACACCAGTGTCTGAGGAGATAGAAGCACACAGAATCAAGATAGTAAATAGAATCTTTGTGGCAGGACCATATTTGTCAAGGGTTTGCTGGGTGTATTCCCAGCCCCTGCTCTCCCACAGCTCCATGACTCTCCCCATTGGGGCAGCCAAAACATGAGATACCCATTGTTGGGGTGGAACTAGAGGAAAATGACATCATTTCCTTGGTCTTTGAGTTAAGGAGCCAATACCAAGTACACAATAGAAAAACTTGGAAGGAAATTAAACTAGGCTGAACCAGGTAGCATATAGGGAGAACAAATGCAGAGGAAGAAAGGAAGTTCATAACACTGGTGAGGGTCTCTGAATCCTATTATATATCCTATTAACTCAGAGGGGAAAAAACAGCATAGAAGTCCTTCACTCTTCCTGAAGGTTTTGGAATCTTAGAGCAAAGGAGATTTGTGTTGGTTCCTAAGTGGGACCAGTCCAGAAAGTCAAACAGGGTCCCAGCATTTCTAGCACTGTATCTGCCTGGTGCTGAGTGTCAGGGACACCCAGGCACTACTAATCCTGGAGAATGGCAATTCTAACCCACTATGCATATAAGGATATGGAGGCTCAGGAAGTCAAGTGGCTGGACTGAGTTCATCCAGTTGAAATCCACAGATCTAGATTTCTGGGCTCCTACCACCTGTAGCTACAAGTCTCTTCAAACATCCCTGGGTTGTCTATTTGAATCCTAGCATTTAGGGCCCACTGGAAGGAGCAGTAAACTGGGAGAAAGGGAACTTAACTTCAAAGCCAGATCTACCCCATGCTGGGGAGATAAATCTACCTCCTGACCTCTCTGAACTTCACTTTTATCCTCTAAAAAAGGGCAACAGTATGAACCTGGCCCCTCTCATGGGGATGGTGGAGAATTAAAAGAAATAAGCACATGGGAAGCCTATGTAATTCCATATTCATGGAGATGTTCAGCCTAGAGGGACACAGGCTGCCATCACACTGAGCCTGCTTTTGAGAGTACTAGCAGCTTCCTTTAATTAACCTGATTCTGTTTTCTGTAACTTCCACCTATTGGTTCTGTTTCTGCCCATTGGGTTGCACAGAGCAAGTCTCACAGGTAGGATGCTTCAGGTTGAAGTCACAAACAGACGCTTCCTATCTCCAGTCTAAACCAGCTTAGTCCCTCTAGCAGTCTCTCTTAGGACCTTGTCTTTGAGTTCCTTTCTCCAACCTCCCATCCTCACCTCTCCTGGGGACACTCCTGCTTGCTGATGTCCTAATAATGTGTTTCCCAGGTTGGTCACAGACCAGTTCATTCTTAGCCTCAGTTTTGCTCAGATTTCTGTAGTGGTTCAAAACCCCTTTGCTGGAGTCTAGGGAGGCTCTCTCTATGAATGAATGTCATCCATGACTTGAGTTGATGAAGAGTCACAAGACAGAGACCAGTGACAGATAGATGTCTCCATTGTCCCCCCTATCTGGGAGATGTGGGCATCATTCTTACTGTTATCATCCCCACACAGAAAATGAGAAAGAAAAATATAACTGCAGCCCATTTCCTAAGGGAAAAAAGCAAGTTGCTTGTATAAGGAGATCATCTCTGAGTTCTCTAGGGAGCACTAGATTCAGCTGCAGAGGGTGTCATGAGAAGAGTCCCAGGCTTCCAAGTCAGTACAGAGAATGTGAGCATTCAGGGGCAGCTGGAGTAGGGGGGGTTTAGAGGGATAGGCCCAGAGCCTGGCCCTAAAAGATGGTCCCTAATGGGAATTTCCCCCATGCCCTGTGTCCTTAGGGTTGCTGTTTCTTCCTGATGTATTCATCCCCCTCCTCTCTCCAGGAGGTTGTGCTTGGGTAGAGAGCACCCACAAAGCATTATCAACTCTCCTGCATGCCCTTGGTCTTTGTTCTCATTTGGTACTTTGTCCTTATTGGTCTGCTGCCTAAAACATTCTCGGGCTGTTCCTGGGTCCTGTGATCCTAATTCACTCTCCTCTCCTCAGGAGAGGCTTGATTTTCTGCAGGATTCTCCACTACTGGGACGAACCAGTGCTGGGGACTCAGTGGGGGCAAATACAAGCTCTTCGAACCTCTCCCTCAGGAGAACTTGCTGTTCTCACACTGTACACCTCGACTGCACTGTGCCACCCACACCAGTGCACAGGGAACAGGGCTGTCTGCTCAAGCACAACCTCCTGGGCTCATAGACACTCAGGATGAGCTAGGAGGCCCCATTACCATAGGATGGGATTCGTTGGAAGTGTGAAGGAGGCAAGGGGGTCCTCAGAACCTCCAGCCCCTATGTTGGGGTGCTCTGCCCCCTTGAGTGGCATCTGGCCTTCCCTGGATATATTTCCTTCTCACTTAATGTGTATTGCAAGATTTGTCAGTTTCAGTGGGGTGAACTCAGCCATTTGCTTGTTCATGCATTCATTCATGAATCAGTAAATACATTCTGCGTGCCCAGTGTGTGCCAGGCACTAAGCTACATACTGGGGATAAGCAGGGGACAAAGATGCTCTCCTGCTTGCAACAGTCTAGTTGGAGAAGCAGCACTGACCATGTTAATACCGTAGTAAGCATGAAAACAGAAGCCGTTTCAGGGTGACAGATGGGGGAATCTTTAAGGACTTGAACTTGAACTCAGGTGAAATGGTGGGGTTTGCATAATCTCTGCAGAGCCTGTGTCTCTGAATCTCAACACCTAGCCCTGAGCCTCATACCTGGAAGGGCCCAAATAAACCTGCATGGAGTGATTTGGATGCTCTCTGAACCCTTAGCTCTAAGCCTCAGTAATTCTGAGAGGGACGGCACCAACTTGCCAGATGCGGAAACTGGGGTCTGAAAAGCATTCAATAGAAGTGAAATAAATTGGAAACTGCTGCTCCCATTGTCCTCCTGGAGTCTCGAGAACTGTCTTTTATTCTCCTTTCTGTCGGCCAAATCAGCTCTGCTTCCAATCTGGCCCCTGCCTGATGGCAAATAGAGGGTCCACTGCCTGATGGCAAATATTTCTGCTTGGAACAGCTCATTGGTGGGAGCGGAGAAGACTAATAGCAGCACCTGACAGCCCTTCATAGTTTCCCCTAAATGTCCCTTCCTGTCCGAAAAAAAGTTTAATAAAAATATGGATTAAAGCAGAGACGGGGAGCGGGAAATCAATGGCCATCTTGCGACTGTGTTATTATAATACCACCTGTGCCTGCACTGCTCACCATGGGGAAAGTGGAAAGTCCTGGGTGGTGAGTTTGGAGATCTGCCTGAGATTGGGGGGTGGGAGGAGAGGGGAGCATCCTGGGAAAGGGCACTGTGGCTAAAACAGGAGGGTAAGGGTGAATATAGCTCAAGGCTGCCAGGGAAGCAGCCTGGGCTGGGCTGGAGGCCTGAGCCAGGAATACTATGCTCTACATTTGCAGGGGGAATCTAGAATCTCCTTGTTTAGCTTTAGGTAGTCTAGTCTGTATCACTGTTTTATTATATGTAAATGAAGCATTCTTCATGCAGAGCAGTAGTATATGTTGTTGTTCACCCCTCTATTTTTATACATAGTTAAAAAAAAGTTGGTTTCCAATGCATGGAATACCAGCTTAGCAGCACAAAACATGTTAATTACGCAGGACTTTCTAATTATTAAAGTGGTTCTCAAAGTGCCACTAATTGAGCTCCTTTTGCTTCCTATCTGTCCATTTGGTTCTTGAATGCTTTGGAAGCAATACAACTACTATCTTGAAAAGATCTCAAAGATGAGATTGTCTGCTTTCCTGGGCTCCTCCTGTGGCAGGGACCCACTTCCGCATGTGCAGGCTACAGCCAGTGCTCACGCTGTACCGGCAGACACAGAAGGTGCCAGTTGCCCAATGTGAGATGATAAATATGGATTAGATCTGTGCAAGCTGCAGGATCAATTATGAGAACATGCGGCCCAATCAGCCTCCAACTGTCCGAGTGTCAGGAATTCTGCTGGAGATTCTGAGTCCACTTGGGTTCTTCAGGATTTAGGAGAGTGTGTGGTTGTGTTGGGGGGTGCAGGGGGGGAGGTGCTGGGAAGAATTATAGGAGTAGAACAATCAATGACTCAGGAGACATAAAATGAAGGTTCTAGGTCAGACTCTGATTCTAACTAGTTTTGTGACTTTGGAAAAATCTTTATTTTCCCCGCTGAGCCTCATTACCCCATCCATGAAATGAACAGGTTGACACCAAAGGCCTGAGTGGGGCCTCCATCATTTTATGAAAGTCCCAGGTGGGTGTGGTATGGACCTCTCTCTCACCCAGAGGCCTCTCCAGCCTCCCTTATAGCAACCTATCCTGTTCTCATCCACCTTGCTCTCCCAGCCTTCTCTTCTTCCAGCCACTCCCAGGGCTGAGAATCCCCTCCTGGCCTCTTCCTCTGAGAACCTGGATTTGCTCCATCGTCAGATGGGTTGCCCTGTCTGTTCGGCCTGAGGGTTCCTGGATTCTGTTGTGCCGCCATTTGTGTTCCTTCCCTGTTCCTCCCTCCTGTTTGTCATGCCACTGTTCTGCACATTAACCTGAGTTCTCTCCTTGCTTCAAAGAGAATGGTAGTCTCCAGTGGAAAACCTCATGAGTAGCACGTATACAACAAAGCTAGCAGGGCATGCAAGGAGCTAGACAAGGCTGAAACACACTGTGTCATTAGCTACTCTCTGTGTCCACTTTACCTCTTCCCTTACTCCCCTCCTTTCTCCTTTCAACAGAAACTGGGAGGCTCCTATGGGAGGAAGCCTCATGGTATAAATAACCAAAATTTCTGAAGTCAGGCCAACATGGATCCTAATCCCGACTGGTTTTATCACTATGTATTGTATGCATACATGAAGTGGGGGATTCTTGTCTGGCTGGCCATGGGCACAGTCCACTTCCAATCCACCTCCTTTAGGTGCTACATTCTGCCTACAGGGCCAAGTTCCCTTCCAGCCTACAGTAGAGACCCTTTCCCTCTCTTCCTGGCCACAGAGGTAGACTACATTTCCCAGGCCTCCTTGCAGCTAGGTAGGGCTGTGTGAAGTTCTAGCCAAGGGAACTCAGGCAGGGTGATGGAGCCCACTGATCTGGCCACGAAAACCTCCCCTGTGACCCTCTACTCTTTCTCACAGTCTGTCTGCTGGATGTCAAGGTCCAGGGCAACCTTGGAAGCCACCTGATTTCGGTAGACTTTTTATCAGCCAACGTCCCTGAGCATACCTCCATTCTTTCTGCCTTTAATGACACTGATTGGACGTTTTTCAGAGTGGGGAATAAATATCTATTGGGTTAAATCACTGAAAACCAAGATAGCAATGAATGCTACTTTAACTAATATATAATCCATATAGACAGGTCAGTCCTTTATCCCAGGGGAAGAATCTAGAATCTAGTTCTGGATTCTCCTTATTAGATCCAGCCCTAGCAGTTAACTGGGGTCCACATCTGGGTTTAGACACACAAGTGGCCCCATCTCCTCACTTTTCTATGCATTTCTTTCTTTCTTATCCATTTCTCCCCCTGTCTGCTCCCCTGAGTGCTGGGCAAGATCAGCCAAGTCAGAGGCAGAGGAAGGGAGCCTGAGTACACCTCCATTCAGAGAGTACCATCCAGCCCGAGAGTACCTTCTAAAAAGGGCCTCAACTAGCCAACCCTTGTGTAGGTTTCTCTGCAGTTAACAGTGCCTTTGTGTTGGGTCATACTTCTTCCAAGCAGTGTGAGGCATGTACCACTTCCCTGGAGTCCCAGTCAGGTTCTCTCCTAGAATGACGCCATTGAGGGAGAAGCCACACAAACAACCTGACATCCTCCCATCTCCCATCCCCCACCACCCCCACCACTCCCACTGCTACCACCTTTCTAAATTCTTGGTGTACACTGACTGGGGTCTCTGTGATGTGTGTTGTCTTTGTTGCCATGACAACCAGTCACAGTGAATGATGAGAACAGTGACTTCATTCCTGTTGGGCAGGCTGAGACAAGCATGGTACATGGAGGAAGCCGGGGCCTCTGGAGGTGGCGGAGTCAGGCAGGGCCAGGAAAACCAAGCTTTCCTTTCTAGAACAGTGGCAGAGTTCACCAACCCTCCTGAGGAGGAAGAAAGCAATCAGGGGCCAGTAGCTTCTCCAACCAGAGCACAGGCAAGATCTGCTCCTTGGGCTTCAAGTCCCCTCAACAGAACAGCCCCCTTCCCTTTGCCTGCCACTTGTGATGCTGGGAAGAGAATCCTGGGTTTGGAGCTGCACTGGCCTGTGTTCAGTTCCTCGCTCTACATTCCCCTTTGTGCAGCCTTGGCCAAAATGACTTTCACTCTCCCAACATGTTTTCTCAGTCATGTGTTACTCCACAATTGCCAGCTGTTATACAGGGGCATGGGCAATCTGTCCCAGCAGCTCTGAGCCCCAGACCTACTGGCCTTCAGCATCTTGGCACCCTAAACAATGCTCTGTTATTCTGGAGAATGTTCAGGATAAGGCAGCCTCACACGTGCCTTGAGACAGGAGACCACTCCTTGTTCACTTCAGCCTCCTTGTCAATGTGCCACACCAGTCTCCTTTTCCCCCTTCCCAGATGGCTGTGGACTGCCCAACCTCCAGGAGTGTATGTGAGGGATGAGGGGTTCTTGGAGAGTCTAGAATGGCTCTTTTCTCTTCCCTTTGTAGAGAAAAGACCCCAAAGTAGACCTGTCCTAGCAATCACAGCTTCCTCCTGTTCTAGACCTAATCCCACATACACTGGGGTTTTACCCACATTTTCAAAAACAGTTTTTATGTGCCCCAAAGCATAACATTATTGCCTTCTTTATACCCCTGCAAGATAAACAGGGCAGATATCAAGGCTTACATTTTACAGACAAGGATGCTGTCCCAGGCAGGCTTTAGTTTCTTCCTTTATAAAACAAGAGGGTTAACTAAGTTATCGCAATTGTCCCTTAAGCTCTGACTCTCTATAATTCTAAGGTACACTCACATACACCGTGAAGATCTCCTACACACACACATGCATGCGCACTGTGGAGCAGATGGGCACATGTGTGCATGTGGGCATGACTTTTTGTTGTTTGTGTAATGTACATGCGCACTCATACAATCCAAATGGTGCTGTGTCTTTCCAGCAAAATACATTGTTGCATACTCTATGAACAGCCTTCCTGACAAAGTGCTTGAGGGGAATGGACTGGATAATTTCCAAAATTGCTGGCATTAAATTTTCTAAATTCTAACATTTCTTTTTTTTTTTGAAAATATCAGATTTATTTTTAAAATTATTTCAAGCACACACTGGGATTACCCAAGAGTCATAGAGAAAGAAATAGCCTTACTTTGTCTATTGTTAGACTCCAGTCACCCACATGAATCTTCATGGTAATTCTAACATTTCATCCTTCCTTGTCCTGGAGGCATCGAGGAAGGCTGATACCAACCCAGCATTGGTATTCATCAAACACTGAAATTTCAGGATCTGTAGTCGGCTCTAAACAAGCAAGAAGAAATAAAGATGCTAAGTCCATGAGCCAGCTGGGACAGAAAAGAGGGAACAGGTTACTGGTACCAAGTGGAGAGTTACCTTTTCATTTGTTTCTTCTCCTCAAGTACAGTTTTCTTTTATTTATTTATTTATTTATTTTTATTTATTTTTTTTTGAGTTGGAGTCTCACTCTGTCCCCCAGGCTGGAGTGCAGTGGCCGCTCCCGGCCACCGCAGCCTCGACCTGCTGGGCTCCGGCGATCCTTCCGCCTCAGCCTTCCGAGTAGCTGGAACTACAGGCATGCGCTACCACGCCCAGCTGATTTTTTGATTTATTGTAGAGATGAGGTCTCGCTACCCAGGCGGGTCTCGAACCCGCGGGCTCAGGCAATCCACTCACCTCAGCCTCCCAAAGGCGCGGGATTACAGGCTGAGCCACCAAGCCCAGCTGTACAGTTTTCTTTTAAATCCTCTTTTGATACCAGCCCTCACATCTTCACATACTGCCTTTGCCCTGGAAACACACCCTGAGGAAACACAATCCTTCTATTGCATTTACATTCACTGGAAGCCTTCCCCCCCCCCCATTACCGAGTACGCAGAGGAAGCTCAAGCGGCATTCCTGAACCAAAGGCTAGGAAATAAACTGCAAACAGTCCATGTCAGAAACCAGCCCTCCTGCTGGAGGCCTCTTTGGACAAGTCAGTAGAAATGACTAGCACCATTGGTCAGGGTCACAGAGGCCAGAAGGTCACAGCAATGAGCCAGTGGGGTGGAGGCACATGTTCCATCATGAGATAAGAGTCTAAGAGTATGAGAGATGACTCAGTGAGCTAAGCAACCCCCACCCCCTCAGCCCCTACTGCAAGAGCAAGTCAGATCAACATGCCTTCTGGGTGATATCTCACATGCCCTGCCACTGACTTTGAAATTCCATTAATAGTCATTTCTCTTTCTTTGAAGTATGCGAAGGCGTCTATTGAAATGAAATGGTCCCCAGGTAGAGTGCACAGTTGGTCACCATGGTGTCTTTTTTGTTAACCCCTCAGCATGGATTCATTAATAATTTTTTAAAGAAGCATCACAAGATAGTGAGGTAATGGGACATAAAATAGATATATTTGGATCATGAAAAAGCTGTGGATAAGAAGTATTTTGAAAGCATTTTGCCTATACTGGATTTTGAGAAAGAAAAGGAAAGAGGGAGAAATCAAGGAAAGGGAAAGCAGAGATTACACACAGTATCAGAACAAGAGGGGGATGAGCAAGGAGACCAAGTGCTAAAACCATCCTTCCCTGTCATCTGCTGTGTGGCCCTGTGGGATCATTGCTCTATCTGCATCTCTATTTTGTCACCCAAAGAATACAGAGATGAGCAACAGGTGTGTAGACTCCTCTATCTCTGATTTTATCCAGTAGTAACATCAACTTTACCTCTATAATTATTGCAATCACAGCAACAAAGGAGTTATTTGTATTTATGTAGAGCTTTCTACTTTGTAAACTTGTTTACACTTAATATACCATCTGATTCCTACAGGAAAAAAAATTTGTCCTGTGTATAGAAGTGAAAGGCCCATTGTACAGAGCAGGGGCCTATCATCTAGAGAGGCAAGCAAGAGTGCCATCTCTGCATGCACTCAGAATATTGTTAGATTCAAACACTTGCTGCCAGATTTAAACTCAGGCACTAACATGCCTTTGGGGCCCTAGGAGAAAGAGACTTGAAGCCTACAGCAGGTGAAAAAGCTCTCAGCCACCTGCGGGGGCATTTCTTCCAGCCAGCATCATGTCTCCTTCCCGGCAGGGCCCTGTGAGCATCCTTAAAGACTTGTGCAATGCCTCAGGGACTTTGCTGACAACAAAGAGATGTGTCTGCAGTGGTTTTCTGGGAACACTCAACAGGTGTCCTGGCTGATGGAAAGGAAGCTCTGAGACAACAAAAGAATCTGGCTTCTCTTCTAGCCTGTCATGACATCCTTGGCTATGTTGAGCTGATCCTTTAGCCAGCAGTGAGATCAAGATTCTCTCCTCTGACAAACATTTGTAGAACACCAACTGTGACCAACACTGAGGCCAGAAGTCCTGGGTCTTTTTGAAAACTGGTTCATGTGCTGTTTGACTTTGTGTGAGTGACTGAACTCCTCTGAAGCTTTATTTCCTCATCGGTCAAACAAATTCATGGGTATCTGGCCTGGCCCTGCACAGACCATTTGTACAACTCAAACAAGACTAGGGCTATTAAGGACTTTCAAGAGGATAAACCGCTGTATTGGTATAAAAGATGGCTGATGGCAATGAAGTAGACTTTGCGATGGAGGAGGAGGAAAAGAGGAACGGGGAGGGAAAAGGAGATGTGAGAAAGGAAGGGCAAAGAGGAGGGAGAGTAAGGTTCTTTGAAATCTGCTTCCTGGGGGTTGGGAGGGTCCTAATTGCCTGATGAAGCCCCTACAGGACCTTTGTGTTAGATACAACAATACTGGCGGCAGATACTTTAGTGAATGCAAACTGGGAAAGTGAAGAAAGTGCAGGGAGGTGGGGTACAGAAATAAAGGATCATTCTACTCTTAACACCCACCCCTTCTCCTTCTCCCCTTCTATTTCAAAGTTATTTTGTTTTCTCTGTGCAGTTACCAGAATGTAAAAAGAATCTGTGCATTTAAATTAATCCTGCCTTTCATTCTCTACCATCATTTTCCTGGAAGTTTAAATAAGAACTGTTTTCTAATGGACCTGCACTCTGCAAGCAAAATAAATCATGTTGCAAAGTCATTTCATGCCTCCGTGTTGCTGATTAGGGGGAGAAGGGGAGAAGGGAGAGAGAGGAGGAGAAGGGCCCCCAAGACCAACCACTGAAGGTAGGAGAGCCTCACGGTTGGCTAGAACGGGGAGAAGCTCAGAGATCCAAGATTTGGCACTCGGGTCTAAATTTAGAACTGATTTGTAGACAAGTTGGAGGGAGTTCAGAGAAAAGCCACCAAAACAATTAGAGGAATGCAGCTTAATTGGCCCAGCTTGGCTGAGCAACTGCTAAGCAGGGAGCATTATAGAGTCTGTAGCCAGAGGAAACAGCATAGGCACCAGTGAGGGGGAGGAACTGTTAGCTTACAACAGAAGAGGATCCAAAAAAGAGATGAAGCTCAGAGAAGGCAGACACAGCTCAGGCCCGGGCCTGGCCACCCATAGGGAGGTCCATTGGATTTTTCTGGCCAAGAATCGAATCCTTTTCATGGACCATTACTCTCCAAGTATTACTGATGATGATGCATCAGTATTTAATTCAATCTTCACAGCCACCCTACAAGGCAGATGTGTATATTCCATTTTTGCAGATGAAGAAACAGAAGCTCAGAGATATTGCCATAACTTGCCCAAGATTTCTTGGTAGTAAAATAAAGATTTAAAGTCAACCCTGATTAGCTTAAAGCTCATGCTCATCTCGATGACATAATATCGCCTCCTGGGATCTGTGACGAGGAAAGACAGAGATGGGAGTCTCTATGGCAGAGGCTTCCAATGTCCCTTATGCATCTGGAGGCTACCTAAGTGGGAAGGCCTAGAAGTCCAACTCTTTAAGGTATGCTCTGTCACTGTGCTGTGACCTAGGACAACCTGGGTTCCCAGCCTCAGATCCTTGTCTCCTGAGATCTTGCCGCTTTTCCCAATCTGGTTGACCTCTTTCCACTTGTTCTGGACCTACAACCCCTCTGATGTCCTTGCTGCGATGTAACCAGAAAAAAACTTCAGATCAGACAGTCCTAGTTTTCAATTTTACCTTTTAAAAAGTAAATGTGGCCTTAGGCAAATTACTTCATTTCTCCAGGCCCGAGTTTACTAACTACTTAAACAGAGATAATCAAGTCTACCTTACAAGGTTGCTGGAGGGACACATGGGATAGTGAGCATAAATGTGTTTTGTAAATTGCAAAGTACTGAATGCAAGAGGTTGTTATTAGTATTGGTATTGTGAATTGCACTCGAACTCACTATAAACAATGCTGACCACCTCTGGGTTTCTCTCATTTAGGGCTTCTGCCTCACCCAGCCATTCCCAAATCTGTACATGCCCTGGTGTGCAATTGGGACTGGCCTGAAGTTAGAGGAAACCAAAGAAGGCTCTAGAAGCAGACAGCTGGTGGACACCAAGATTAAGACAACCTACCTATGTCAGTTTGGGGGGGAAGGGATTATGAACCCTCTGGAACTATGAACCTCTAGGGATCTATGAGCTGCAAATTATAAAACTTCCGCTTTAGATAATGAGAAAACCAGAGCAGAGCAGGATAGAAAGAATTGAACAGTGTCTGAAGAATCTCCCAGGTAATGAAAGGTCAAGCAACAGGGTCAAATACCTTCTGCTGCCTGAGTTGAAGAGAAGATAGCGGCAAAAGTAGTAAGAAGTCTTTGATTCTGTTCCCTGACCTTCTGTCTCCCAAGAGATTCTTCAGAAGCTGTTCTATTCTTTTCCATCCTACCTCTCTCCTTTCCTTTGGTCCAAGGTAGAGATTCTCTGCTCACAGTCCAGTTATATCATCACCCATTCCCACTAGAATGGAAGTTCCATGAGGACAGGCCCTCCTTGATCTTGATCTTGATATTGTGTGCTGGTGGCTTATGTCTAGGGCCTAGAAGACAGCTGTGAGATGATCATCTCCTTACTGTGTGGGAGTGAGGAAATAGGAAGCTCTGCACATTAGCCCTTGTTCTTGATTATTCCTTCCTGGGTACAGGTCAGAGGCAGGTATGGCAGATGACATGGGTTAGGTCAGGTTCTCAGGAACAGACCCTGAGCTGGAGATTCTCCTGTGAGTGGAGGTGTGCTCTCAGACAAAACCTGCAGGAATGTGGGGAAAGCAGGATGGAGCTCAGGAAATCTATGGCCTCTCCTCAGCTTGATCCCAGGAATATCAATGCTTATGGATAGCACCACAGATTGGCCCCACTTTGAGGCAAGAGGGGAAGGCTTTTGTCTCCCTATATCAGTCAGGAAGTTAACATCATAAACAGTTCCTGGAGAGGCAGCTCCTCTTGGGGTCAGCAGAGACCAATTCTCAGGAGAAAGTTGCAGCTGTGGGCTGCAGTGGCCACTCTTCTCCGCAACTGGGGACTGAGCACATGACCCAAAAAGAAGTTCTGCGTGGGACACCAGCTGTCTACTACATACTGCGAATGCCAACTCAGATCGATTGATGGTGGCTGTTGACAGCATTGCACTGAGAAAAGGTCAGAAGCCAAGCTCCAGCTCAGCTGAAAAGCATCAAGATGGATGAGCCATGGTCGCTGGGGGCGGAGGAGCACAACCCAGGTGGTGCACATTTGCCATTCTGAGCCTAAGGGGAAATTCGAGCCCTGTCTGTTATTAGAGGTCTGGGGTGGTCCAGGGATTCTGGGGAAATGTTATGTGTCACATAAAAATTTAGAGTCTTATCATACTCTGTGTCAGACAGTTTCCTGTGTCTTCACTGACTAGAGGTAGAAACCAGACAGGCAGTCAGTAACTAAAAGGCAGCTTTTCCAAACTAAAGCTAAGGAATTACTTAAAAGTGGGCAGCCTTTTAGCAGAGAAAGGCAGTCATGCTTAGGGCCCAAGCCAGTAGTATAGAATGGGATGTTAGGAAACAGATACCGAGCACTCAAGCACCTTTGAACGAAGGCAGCAACCAGTCTGGAGCCTAAGACTCCCATGTCTTGGGCTTCTATGCCCCTGCAGGGCCTAGCAATGTGCCAAGCACATAGTTGTTCCTCAGTCAATATGGCTTAGATATTTGAAACCAAATAAGCCATGCCTTGAGAATTAACACTTTGTGGTGGGAGGTTACTGCTCTGGAATTTCTAGACCTATTCTCCCAGACAGCTCTGTTAACCCTCTAAGTGAAAAGGGCAGCCTACTTCTTTTGTGTCTCTTAGGATGTACTGAGTGAATCTCGGTGCCTTTCCATTATCACAAATTTTAGTGTCTGGAGAAGTTGAGATGTAATATAGAGATGCAGCAATTGAAGGTGTCCTACCTGGGTGCTGTTTCATGGGCCTGGAAGACCTGCTTGTGAAGGAGGAATCTGCCCCTTGTTGTGAATGAAACACCTGCACCAGGACCTGGGGTGACTCTCCTGTAGCTTCCCCAGGCCAAGGGAGGCCACAGAGATGCTTACAATTGTCCTAAAAGAGAAGACAGTGGAAACAGTAGCAAGAGCCATAATCACAAATGTCTGTACTACTGCCTTACAAGTTATAAAGCACTAGCAAATCCATATGACCTCTTCATTTTCCAAACAGGGAGGTTGGCATGGGGAAGGAGATACCTAGGATGTTTCTGGTCAGGGTAGAACTGGGAAAAGAGATAAGAAAGGGGGGCAGATCATATGGAGCACCATGATCTGCTCTCTTCCTCTTAGTGAACCCAGAGTTGCACTTCTAGGGAATCTGGGAATTGACCCGGTGGGTGGCAGTCATCACAGTAGGACACATAGCATGCTCTTTGAGGGTGTAGCAAATGAGAGATTATGCAATGGATGAACAACCCTGGAGGAATGCTCCCTCCCTTGGCATTATTTATAGAGTGTGTTTGCTTCTTCCTGCTTGGTCAATCTTAGCTTTCAAAATTCAGTTCAAACAGAACTGCCATATAATCCAGCAATTTTACTCCTGGGCATACACCCCAAAGAAATGAAAACAAGGACTCAAGCAGATACTTGTACACCTGTGTTCGTAGTAGCCAAAGATTGGTAACAACCCAAGTGTCTATAAACAGTTGAGTGGCTAAACAAAATGTGGTGTATGTTTGTGTATGAATATTATTCAGCCTTAAAAAGGAAGAAAATAATGACCCATATATATATATATATATATATATATATATATATATATATATAAAACATTATTCAGCCTTAAGAAAGAAGGAATTCATGCTACAATATGGATGAACCTTGAAGACATTGTTTTGGGTGGAGTAAACCAGGCAAAGAGAGACAAATATTGTGTGATTCCACTTATATGAGTATCTAGGGTAGGCAGATTAATAGAGATAAAAGTAGAATCAAGGTTTTTTAGGGGTCAGGGAGATTGAGAAATGGGGAGTTTTTGCTGAAATGTCTTCTGTTTGGGATGATGAAATATTTCTAGAGATGAATAGTGGTGATAGCTAACTAGAATTGTGTATAGACTTAATGCCTTTAAATTACACACATAAAATGGTTAAAATGGTGAGATTTATGTTATGTTTATTTTGTCACAATACAATAAATAATAACAACTTTTAGCTCAGGGTTTATGGCCTTCTAAGAGCACTTCTGGCTCCAGCCTGATTGGAACATCATCCACTGTGTGCCTGGGGACACACTGTACTTGGACTATTAATGTACTCAATTGTTTCCACACTAAACTGTAAGCTACTAAAAACTATGGTCTGTGGCCTCTTCTACTTCCTGTCTCTGGCTTCAACCAAGTGCCTAGCACATTGTGACAATCTGACAGTTCTATTTTAAATTAATGGACCTGATATACATGGTACATTTGAAATGCATAGTATAGGCTTATTTAAATAACAAAACAGACATTAACTACTATCACAATGGTGGTTGGTTAGATAAACTTGGCTCAGGCTCTTCTTAAATGTACCTAATTCTTCTTTCCATCATCACTTTGAATGGGCAACATAGCAAGGGAATGAACTCAACAAGGTTAAACCCCAGACATAGATCAAATGATATACAGTTTATTAACAGTTCTTAACATATACTGATATTCCTACTGGAGAAATTCTTCTCCCTCCCCCTCTCCCTTTATTTATACTTTTTAAGCTCAGACTTTTCCTTTAGGTCCTTAATTCAGGCATCTCCATGTTCGGGAAGCCACCCTTCACTCCTTGTCCCAGATAGCATTTGTCCTCCCTGCCCTGAACAACCATAACTCACAACATGATCTTGTTTCCTCTATCCTCACCCTTGTCACATGGTGTTATATGTACTCATTATACTCTTTCTGTCTTCCTCACCGGGCAGCAAGCTTCATGAGGGCAGGGACTAATACATCTCCAGCACCTAGCAGAATTCCTAGCACATGAGTGGTATCCAATAAATATGTATTGGAAGAATGCTTCAAGCAATGAGGAGTGAATGAATGCAGTGCTGTGGGCCTGAAACTGTAAAGACTGCATGCTGATCCCTCTCCACCAACTGAAAGGCCCCTCAAAGATCATTGAATCCAACTCTTTCATTAAAGAGAGGAGGAAGATGAGGCGCAGAAAGAGAATGTTGATCTCCCTAGGGTGGATAGAAGAACAAGATAAACAAGAATTGGAATCTAGGTATCTGGCTCATGGTCCGGTACTATTTCCATATTATCACTTATTTCTACACCCCTCAGGCCAAGATTTCTGCTGCCCAAGATGATGTGTGACATCATATCTTTGAACTTAAGCAATAAACTCACGTCATGCATGGTCTTCTGAAAACATTGTCTATGTTAATAGAGACATTCTGGAGAACAATGCATTAAACTAAAATGTCCCTAGTATATTGAGGTTTAAAACATTGGACTTGTTGGTGGGAAATAGAATTGGGAACATTTTACAATCCCTATTGGTATCTTTAAATCCTTACCATGAAACCAAACTGTACACTTAAGAAAATCTGAATCAGATGGGATCGTCATAAAGTCAGCTGAGACCTGCTTGTCTGAAATTATACTATATGGTTAAGGACTGGACCAGTGGGAAGAAAATGGTTAAGAGAGTAAAGGATTTGAAGGAATCCACCTAAAAGCTAGACAAGGGAAAAAGAGTAATAATGTACCCATCTGTTTCTAATTCTAAGAAGGAGAGAGCGGATAAACTTCAGTCCTTAATCACAACTGTCTCAGGTGTGAAGAAAAGGGAAGTGCTTCATTCACATAAGTGGGCAGACATCCCCCTTCTCTGCCCAATACAGGCGATGTGCCCAAACTCAGGGTGTGAATCAAGACTGGTCTAAGCCAGTCATGGCAGTCTCCTTCTTCTTTGCCAATGATTGGCCTAGCAATGAGCAGCTGATCCAGTTCTTGCCAATAAACACAAGGAGAAGCCCATCCGGTGTCTTTTAGGAAGAGGACTTTTTTCCCTGGAAAGGAGAAAGCTACTTTTTGCACTCACTAAGCTACTTCCTCCTAGGAACTCTAATATGTAAAGATATCGTAAGTATAGCTGTGGCAGCCATCTTGGGACCTTGAGGGAAGATATCTCTAGCACACAGAGAAAGGCAGAATACCAGGATCATTAGTCCTGAATGACCGCCATTAAGCTGCTGAACTAACCCTGAGACCTCCTGTTTCCGATTTCTTATTAAGTAAACTACTAAATGCCCATATGGAGTAAGCCATTGTTGGGGCTATGTTTTATGTCAAGGGTCAACAGATTTTTTTTTCTGCAAAGGATCAGATAGTAAATATTTTCAGCTTTGCAGGCTATATGATCTCTGTTGCAAGAACCCAACTCTACCATCATAGCAAAAAATAGCTATAAACAATAATGTCATAATGTAACATATATACGGGGAGGACCACCAAAAAACTGAATTATTTTTTGGCAAGTGGGCCCCTTGTATTACAGGCTTTCCTCATCAGGTAAGTGTTCTAGGAGCCATTAGCATTACTGTACCAGCTAGTGTTGTGAGAAGCTGTGTTTGGCTTCAGCGATTTTTTTCTTTTTTTGAGATTCTTTCAACATGTTTGCTCATTTCATGAAAGGTGATTCATGAGTGCATCCACCCACACTGCGCTGAGTGTTCAGTAGTTTTTGACCAAAAATGGTATGACCCCATGCCCCACTCTCACTATTCACCTGATCTCATCCTGAGTGACTTTTTTTGTTTGTGTTTCCCTGATGAAAAAAGTCCTCAAAGGGAAACGTTTTGTTGATGTGGAAGAGGTGAAACAAAAAGCAGCAGAAGCACTAAAAGGCATCAAAATTGACGAGTTCAAAAACTGTTCTGAGCAGTGGAAAAAGCATCTTGATGGGTGTATTGCATCAAACAGAGAGTACTTTAAAGGTAACTCAAGTTTAAACACGTAAGAATAAACAGTTTTTTTATAAATAAATTCCTGGGTTTCGGGGGGAGGTCTACTCTCGTAAATGAATAGGTTGTGTTCCAATAGAACTTCATTTACACAAACAGACAGTGGGCTGGATTTAGTCCATGAGCCATAGTTTGCAAACCTCTGGTTTCAGTCTTTAATACATTCACCTCACAAACATTTATTAAGAATTTTCTATATGCCAGCCACAGTTCTAGGTGCTGGGGTACAGCAGAGATCAAAACTGATTAAGTCTCTAGCCTCTGAAGCTTATATGCTGATCAAGGAGGCATGTAATGAACAAGTGAGTAAATAAAGAAAACAATTGCAGATGGTGATAAATGCTGGATGGAAGTAGAATGATGTAATGGAGAGTTCTGAAGCTGAGCAGAGCGATGGGGATGAGGTCAGTTTAGGTGGGTTGGTGAGAGAAGGCATTTTTAAGATGACATTCGAGACCTAGAGAATGAGAAGAGACTTACCACTACATGAAGAGATAGGAACGTCCCACAACACGCGACAGGAATTCAAAATGCAAACACTCAGGGACAAGAATACTTTTGGCATATTCAGGTAACAAAAGGAGAAGAATGAACACAGGAGAGAGAAATAAGGCGGTATGGATAAAACAGGGTCTTGAAAGCCTTGAATTTTATGCCAGGAACAATGCAGGCTTCTACAGAGGGAAGTTATATTATATATATATATATATTCGGAGTTGGAGTCTCACTCTGTCACCAAGGCTGGAGTGCAGTGACACACTCATGGCCACCGTAGCCTCAGCCTGCTGGGCTCAGGCAATTCTTCCACCTCAACCTTCCAAGTAGCCGGAACGACAGGTGCACAATGCCCGGCTAATTTTTTGTTTTATTGTAGAGATGAGGTTTTGCCAAGATGCCCAGGCTGGTCTCGAACCCGTGGGCTCAGGCAATCCTCTTACCTCACCTTCCCAAAGTGCTGGGATTATAGGCGTGAGCCACTGCACCCACCGGGAAGTGGTATATTTTTAAGTTGTCAATCTGGATGTTACATGGGATGTGGGGACGCAAGCATGAAGCATAGATGCCAGTTGGAAAGCTATTGCAACAACCAAAAATTTTATAAAAGTTGTCTCAATTCACCCGTGTCTGGGTACAATGGATTCTCCAGGATAGGCTGAGGGAAGGAAACCTGGGAACACAGAAATGCCAGGAAGACTGGCTTCTCTATGAAAATAATCATGAAGCCACAATTCAATAAGGTTCCAAGACAGGGTTACCTGGTGCCACGAGCCAAGAGCTGCAGTGGACCCTACCCTCTGCCAGCTCACATGCAGCCTCGCACATGTGCTTCTCCCGAGTCTAGAGACATCTGGCACAACTTAGAGGGGCTGTGTGCCCCCATCTGCAGGCCATCGGGGTAAGGGGTTGGTGAGGTATGCACTGACCGCTTTGTCATCCTCCTTTTCTTGTGCCTTAGTCTTACACTATAGCACCACACTCCAAAAAAAGACATTAGTGGATGGGCTGGTCAGATTGTGTATTTATTCCTTACTTTGTTCCACAGAGGAATTGAGGTGGCTTTCAAGAAATACATGTAATAAAATAAAAAGATATATATTAAATATATCAAGGCTAAGGAAAATATACATCAGAGAAAAGATTGAGACTAGAAGGTAGAAGAGAAAAATAAAATGCAGATTGTAGCATCCTACCTGGCTGCAATCACAAAAAAAGATAAGAAAACTGTCCTCTGATCCCTACTGTTTTACTTATCATTCCTACAGTGTTATATAGCTTCCCATCTTGCTACCAACCCTCAGGGCTTTCTGGTCAGCCACTAGCTAACCACATGCCCAGAACAGGTGACCACGATGAAAGCCCCACTCTTCCCACTTGCCTTAGTGGTGATCGCAGAAACAGTTTTCTCCACTCTAGGTGGGAAGGAGAAAGTGCAGCTGGTATTCTCAATTTTCTACTCAATTGCTTTGTTCTGGGTTTGGTTTAGCTTAATGATTTCCCAATCAGATTTGAATTTCTTCCCATTAATAAAGTCAAAATGCTAATGAGCAAGGGAAATGGAACCAAGACCTGAGATTCCACTCTTTCAGAGACGTAGGGTGGGCAGCTAAGTTCCTGGAGCCAGAGGTCCTGGGAATGGGTCAAGGACGGAGTGAGGCTAACAAAGGAGTACATCATTGGAAATAGGCCGTCAGGGTCCCGTCTGGCTCTTGCTTTGATCCAAGGCTTAATACCCATTAACCCAGACTGGGGAGCTCAATACTTAGCTTGGGCTCAGGCCACTTTGGACAAATCACTTCCTCTCCCCTCCCTCCCCAGCCAAATAAAATTGGCTAGTTTATTAGGAAGGGGTTGACCTCTAGGCTGGAGGGAGGGGGGATGCAGCCCCCAGGGAAGATAGATGCTGTTGATGGCAGCTGACAGCCACAAAACTCTTCCTCAATGGAAACTACCTCATATATACCCTCATATATACCCCTCTCTCTGTCTACTCCTCCTCTGACCTCTTCCCTCCCTCCTCCATCATCTCATCAACCTTCCTTGATGCCTCTGCCCCATCTTTGTCTTTAGGCCATTGGTATCCATCTCTTGGGTCTTTCTCACCAGGCACTTCCTATTAGTGTCCCCTAACTGGCTCACCACTCTTAGTCTCTCAAAATCCTCCCCTTGTGAAATGTCTCCCCAAGCTGCCCAGGCAGATGGGAGCATCTGGGCTGGAGGTGCCTCCTGTTCCTGTACAGCCCACTTACTCCTACCCCATATCTGACTTAGATGGGTCACCTGTGAGTTTCTGATGGCCCACAAGTTTCTGCGGCTGTTCTTAGCTAGCAGGCCTGGCTGACTGGTCCAGGTAAAACATCTGCCTCACCTGTGCCAGGTCACAAGCCACCTCCCTTCCCTGAAGCTGATGGCAGTGACAGGGCAGCTTGGGGTCCTGAAGTAGAGTGCCCAACTCCTCTCAGTTTGCCCAGAACTTTCCCAATTTTAAAACAAAGTCTCATGTCCTAGAAACCTCTTTGAGTAAGCTAGGCTGGTTGATCACCTTGCAAGATAACTAAACAGACTATAAGAGCCAGCTTCCATTCCCAGCTCTGCTCCCTACTGTCTGTAACCACTGGCAACACACATCTCCTTTATCAACCAGTGATTATAATCCCTTTCCTGCCTACCTCTCAGGGCTGTCCTAAGGGTCACATCAGATAATGGATGTGAAAGTGGTTAGTGAACACTAAAGCACCGGACAGATGTAAAGGGGGTTTTATTACCCAGTGTTTATGACCTGGAGGCCAGTGTATTAGCAATTTCAATTAATCAAATAAATGGAAAAATAAATGGGTTTTATGAAAACAGATTCTCAAACCATGCCAAGGGTTCAGGGCTGGGGCACAGAAAAGCAAAGAATCCAAATGGTTGTGACTCTGGCTGTGCTAAACCCAAGCAGAGGCTTGCCCATGCCCACTGTCTGCTCCAGGATCCCAGCACATGCCTGCCTGGGACCTACACCAGGATGGGGGTCTCATCAGTATCCTTTTTCAGCCACAGAGAAATCAAAGGCAGCTTATTCTTTTTCTTTTTTCTGTGTTGGAGTCTCACTCTGTCGCCCAGGCCGGAGCGCAGTGGCACGCTCACGGCCACCCAAGCATTGACCTCCTAGGCTCTGGTTTTCCTTCCACCTCAACCTTCCAAGTAGCCGGAGCTGCAGGTACACGCTACCAAGCCAAGCTGATTTTTTAACTATTGTAGAGATGAGGTCTTGCCAAGTTGCCCAGGCTGGTCTAGAACCCGCGGGCTCAGGCAACCCCTTCGTCTCAGCCTCCCAAAGTGCTGGAATTACAGATTGAGTCACCGAACCTGGCCTAGCTTATTCTTAAATGCCCATGCTGTGGTTGAATAAAACTGGGATGTATCAATGGAGCATCATTGACGTTGGGCTTCACTACTTGGGTGCTCTCCTTGAACATTGGTACGCTTAGTGTTTTGGGCTTTGAAATACCCTGGCATGTTTTGCCATGCTCTGAGCAAGTCCTATCTTCACAACAGTTTCTACGATAGAGATTGTCCCTAGACACTGAAGCAAAACACAGGTCTAAACAAGACAGACACTGTCTTGGAGTTTGGGTTCTGATGCTTAGAGTTAAACGTGGACATAGCTATGATGAGCCACCTCTCTTCTTCCATCTTGGAAGGAGGGCCATGGTTGGGGCATAAATTCAAACTCAGTTTGACAGACAGGCAACACAGTGCTCACTGTGAAGGAACTTCTCTTCCAGGCGGAGAGGCAGACAGAGAAATGTCCTCACATAAGCACTACTAATAAAAGGCCTCCTAAGTCCACATTAAGAAATAGGGCCATTTATGACAACGTGGACTTAGAATAAGTGACAATCTCATCAATAATTTGTGAGCAAGGTTTGCTGTGGACAATTTGTAATGCAGATCATCTGTCCCTGTATAATTAAGAATAGATTGTATCAAGTTCTGGTTTATGAGTTTATGGCATTGAGGGACTGTGAGTCTAATAAAAAAAAACACAGCAACAATAAAACTAATGATCTCCTTTCCCCCTGCAATCAATGAGACCATCAGAAAAGAAGCTTTGCCTTATACCAAGCCAAAGCTGGACTGGGCCATCTCAGTCAGCCTTTGAGGAAGTCACTGGTGTCCCCCCACACTCTGTTCATCTGGTAGGGGGGCAGGGGAAGAGCCAGCCAACCCCCAACCAGCCCCTCTCAGCATTCGTAATGTTATGCTGATGAATTCTACTCTGAAAAGCCAGCAGTAGTGAAAGCTGTGGGGATTTGCCTGGATTAAAAAAACAGTGCCCACTGCTTTATAACATGATAGAAGTTTTAAAAATGGAGAATGTCTTAATGTTCATGTCTTTATTTTGTAGAGTTGAAAGCCAGGGCTTAGAGTGCATATGAGGGAGTGGGGCATGGAGACCAATAAAGCACTTTGCTAGAAATAAAGATGAAAATTAGAGCATTTTGATTCCATTTGTGAAATAATAGCAAATACATATTGAATATTTAAGATGGGCAAGCTACCATTCTAAGAACTTGACATATATCTCCTTATTTAATACTTGTAATGACTCTATGGGGTAGTTTCTTTTATTATCCTCATTTTGTAGATGGGAAAATCAAGGCACAGAGGGGCTAAGTAACTTGCCCAAGGTCTCACAGCTAGCACACTAAACTGAGATTAGACCTCAGACTCCAGTCACCATGCTCTTAAACACTTTCTTCTAGGCAATTTGCCTCTCGGTTGAGCATGTCCTAGAACCTGTAGTTATTTGGAAAGTCACTAATTTACAAACTGAGTCTGGCTCCTTTGATCATTCTTTCAAAATTCATTTCTCAATTCATTCACTTATAAGTTCTTATTGAGCATCTACTACATATCAGATTCTGGGGGCTTCAAATAAGTCTCTGCCCTTCAGGTGCTCAAAATTAATTGCTGTCACTTCCCTAAGTGAAAGTCTTCTATTTTGTTGACTACATTAGCATTCTGTGGCTGTTGTAACAAATTACCAAACTTAGTGGCTTAAAACTACACCCATTTATTAGCTCACAGTTCTGTAGGTAAGAAATCCAAGTGGCCTAGGCTGAGCTCTTAGTATTGTCTTGCAAAGCTGAAGTCAAGGTGTCAGCTAACCTGGGCTCCCATCTGGAGGCTTTGGGGGAAAATCTACTTCTAGAGTCACTTGGGATGTTGGCAGATTTCAGTTTCATGTGGGTGTAGGACTGAACCTCAAGAGGTTATTCTCAGATTCTAGTGTCTGCTTGCATTCCTTGGCTCAGGGCCCCCTGCATCTTCAAGGGTGGCAACAGCATGTTGAATCCTTGTGACTTCACTTTCTGTCCTCTTCTGCCTTTATAAAGGCACATAGGATTACATTGAGCCCACCCAGATAATCCAGCCTAACCTCCCTATTTTAAGATCAACTGATTAGTAACCCTAATTACATCTGCAAATCTCCTTTCACCATAAATGTAACATATTCATGGGCATGATATCTTATCATATCCAAAGATTCTAGGGATTGAGGGTGTAATCTTGAGGATGGCAGCATTTTTAGAATTCTACCTACTACAGAAAAATCCAAATAGGTGGTCTCACATGACCTTGGATGGGTGCCTCTATGTAGATGACACTATTAGATTTATGGTGGTTGTATCCCACAAGACACTTAAAGTTTTTTCATATCCTTGGGAGGTGTTAACCTAAGACATTACTACCACCTTACCTCATATTAGCTGAGAAGTAGCAAGAGTGGGATCCTGCTGAAGAGGCAACTGGGGATTCCAGGGTCACAAGAGCAAGAGTGAGGAAGAGGTACTGAGCTGAGGTTACTGGGTCTTTACTCTCATTCTCAATTCCATTTCCCAATCCTGAGCTAACCTGGCCAGGATGGGGAGCTGTTAGGACCCTCATCTCACTCATCAGTGCAGCCTAGAATTAGCCTTATGCAACAGACCCACAATTTAATTTGCCTGCTGTGGGCACTGGGCACCTACATGTCCACCAGGTAGCATTATTTTCATTCTTCCATGATATTTATGCAGCCTGTAGAGTAGTATCTGCTCAGATCTCTAATCCTCAGCTCTTTCCTGGCCCTCCCTCTGTGCATACATCTTTCCCACCACAATGGTCAAATCCCTGTACTTATGGAACTCTATACCTAGACCATCGGTGATGCTGTACTCCTAACCTTGAATTTTACCTGTTCCCTGCACTCTTGATGCTGGGCCCTTTCCATTTGATTAGATACTACTAGGATTGATACCAACCTGAATGGAGCCTGAATTTTCCATGCTAGTTTAGATACTGCAAAGTGGTCTTGTGCTCAAGTTACTATGCTGTACCAACCCTGGAGTTTGGGATGGTACTGTACAAGATTCTCAATGAATGTGGAATAAAGGAATGAACTAGATGGATCCCCCAAACTCCTGGTGTATATCTCCTTGTTGTCTACCTCCACCTCCAGAACTATGTTGCTGAGGTCCCAATATACCCTGGGCTGGATTTCTAAGTCTTCTGCACCCTGTAACCATCTCTAAGGTGGTCCCTAGACCAGGGGAGGATGCAGCAGCAGGAGCTAGAGAACACGGCCCTCACTTGTCTTCTCCTCTCAGCTGTGACATCCCCCTCTGCAGGAGTTTACCTTGGTCACTGTTTCAGGTCACAGGCCCCAATGCCCAGCTCCACAATTTTAATGACCAGTCACTGAACTAGATGAACTCTGACTTTCTTTTAGCTCTGATGATCAGCAGTCTTGGAATAATGCAAAATCGGCACCTTCCAGGCAGGGCTGTACTGTAGAGTCACTAGTACTACCACCACTAAGGTCAAGCTGGGCCAGTTGAGGTCACATTAATGTAGAGAACAGGAGGGGGTGGATTAAAGTAAATGCAAGGAGGGATAAAGTCCAAGGAGGGATATAGTGACTTGACCCCAAACACGTAAAGGTCTTCCTGAAAATGGGCAAAGTCTTCCCTAAGAAAACTCGTCTGAACTTCTCTTTTGATGTCCCTTAGCAATTTGGTCTATGTCCTTTCATCCTTCTATTAGTCCCAATTTCTCTTTCCCACCCATTCCACTCTGTTCAGTCCTTAGTTATACTACAGTATAAATTATTGATAGTGTAAATGAATATTTAATGTAAAATAACAGAACCAGAAGAGATTTTAGAAATCATCTGGCTCAACACATCCCATAGATATAAAAATCGAGGCTCAGAGCATTTGAATGTCAGTTCAAGTCTCTACCAGGATTAGAAACTTCTAAACCACAGTGCTTCACTGTGCTATCATTTGCTTTTAATGATCAGTAGGTAGGGGAACAATGCTAAGGGCATTCAGAGCTTCTCACCACTGCAAAAATCAGAGCTCACAGCCCACAGCAGGCTGGAAGGGGTTCAGTTCAATAAAATAAGTGCAGGTGGTCTCTGAATTACCAGTGGAATGGGTTCCAAAAGTCTCTTGTAAGTCAGTTGTTTAGGAGACAGAATATATGTGTCTGCAGAAATTCAGCTCAGTCCAGCAAGTACAGTTCCTGAGCACTCACTATGTTCAAAGTCTGTAAATGGTGGCTGGTGGTCACAAGAGCCTGGCTGGGTCTGGATGTAGCAGAATGAAAATGCTGATAAAGGCATCCTCAGGTCACACCTTGGGTACCAGGAACACACCTCTGGCTGCCACTGAGAAGGGTTCTTTTCTCCCCCTTTGGAGAGGCCCTGGGCAGAGGGACACTAGTGGTAGTGGGGGAGGGTCTAGGGCAGGCCGGGTAGGACATAGCAAGAGAGTGGGGCTGAGCATTCCTATGTGAGGCCTCTCTCAGTTGGTTGCTGTGATTTCTTGGAGGAGAATGAAGAGATTGGTAAAGGTACATGGTAGGGGGACTGGTTTTCCATTGTGGTTCATTTGCTGCATCCAAATCACCTGTGGTTGATGAGAATACTCATTCTAGGGCCATCTCCCTGAAATGTCAAATTCAGTTATTCTGGGGAAGAGTCTAGGAAATACTGAGGCACAGCCAGGTTGGGAAGCTATGGGCCTGGAGAATAAATGGGGGGGGGGCTCTGCTGTCTCCACAGCATGGGAAGATCTCTCAACAGCATCTGCATCTCATCTCGGCCGTCTTGCACTCCCTTGCCTCTTTTTTTCTGCCTCCCTCCTTCAGATTCCCATCCAGAAGCAGCAGCAAATCTCTCTCTGACTAGGAAATGCTGCAGTTTCCTCTAAAGGTGCACAGTAATTTGAGGGCTGCACTTAGACTGGGGTCAAAGTCATAGACTCCAAAAGTCTTGGACCCCTTTTAAATAAAATGGAACTAACATTCCCTCTCTCACAGCACTGATAGGAGGCGTCCCTAGGGTAATATGTATAAAACACACAGCACTCAGTGGCAATGGAGGGATGGTACCTGTATTTAGTGTTATTCTTTCTAACCATAGCATGTGGGTACCCTGGCCAGGGACAGATGTGGAAAAGAGAGGCAGAGGGGAGAAGGTCAATGAAGAAATTCAAAAGTCAACTAAGAGGTCACATAACTGTGACCAAGGTAATGTTTAATGAGCATATACTATAGGACAGGCACTACTGATCATATGATCATATGACACATATTAACTCATATAACCCTCACAACAACTTTATGGGATACTTGCTATTATTGCCTTGTTTCATAGAGAAAAAACCGAAGCCTAGCAAGGTTCCATACCTTCCTACAGGACCACACTGATGGAACTAGTGTGATCCTGGCTCAGGTCTGTCAGACTCAAAGAGCAGGTCCCCTTTCCTTTCTCACTATGCTCCAGGGATAGTGTTTATGGGTGGCGAGTGGGTAGTAAACACCTTCTTCCTCATGTCATTACTGCCAGTACCAAGGGCGCTGGAATGCACTGAGTTCTTATTAAGTGCTCACTTGGCTCCTACAAATGCCCTGTGAAGTGTGTACTGGTGTCATTCCCATTTTCCAGTTGAGGACACTGGGCACTGTGAGCCTATGCAAGTCACCTGAAGTCATACGGCAAGGCTGTCTGGCTCCAGAACCTGCGCTCTAGATGCCATCCTGCTTCTTCTGCCACAAATTAAGGAAGAATAAAAAAAAAATTAAAAGATATAAACCTTACCCAGGAGGAAGTGAGGGTGCCTGATATGCACTAGGCACCATACTAGTGGCTCTCTGCATCTAATCACATCTAATACCTGGTTTTACAACAGGCCTGGGCTTAGTGAGTAGCTCGCCTGAGGTCATGCAGATGTCAAGTACTGGAACCAGGATTCAAACTGGGTTCTCTCTAAAGCCTGTGCTCTTTCCACTCACCAAAGGTAGACACAGAGGCACAAGTGCATGAATCAAAGAACATGATCTAGTCCTGGTCCCACATGTGCAACAGGCTGGGGAAGGATGAGAAGCTGGAAGCCCAGGGGTGCAGGGTTCAGGCAGGTCCCAATGGCCTAGGTGGACTTCTAGGAAAGAGTGAGCGAGAAGGTGCGTGAACGAGGGGGTGGTTTTGGAGCCACTTGGATGGACTGGTTTTTAGTAAGAACAATGTTCAGTTGTTTATTTATAATAATACTTGCATTGGAATGCTATAAATAAATGATGGGCTCTGTTTCCAAATTGGCTTTTATTTCCACATGTTAACAACTAATTACAGGCACACTTAGCAGGCAGGCAGGCAGCCCCTCTCTGAGTCTGCAGAACCATTAGCCATGGGGCTCCTGCTCTCTTGGCACACATGTTTAAAGAGCCCTGTGACTCTCTGCCCTCCCTCTTTAAAGGGGGGCCCTGCTCACTGATAGCCTGTCCCTCTCCCCATGAGTCTACTGAGTCCAGAGCAGCTTGATGCCTTCTTTTCAAATACAGCTTTCACAGAGAGGAAAGCAAGGCAAGTATACAGTTAGAGCCTCTTTCAGATCCTGTGATCCCTGGGAACCCCTGGACTAAAATTTATCTTTGTAGGGTTTTTGCAGATATCACCACCCAGCTGCCAAGACTCTTGGGAGAGAGGATGAGGACAAGCCATAGGTAAGCTTGAATAGTTCTACATCATCACCATCATCATCATCATCCTACAAGCTACAAGCTTGTCACAGAGCTCCTTTCAATAAAAGAGAGTTACTTACTCATACAACTCTTACTGAGTGTTATTATTTGTACCTAAAGGTAGTGAGATATTGTCTACATTTCATAATGCTTACCAATCCAGACCAACTGATCTCCTGTTTGTGAAATTAAAATGACATTCTGTGGCATTTGTGGAATTTTCACTATGTGTTGAATACATTACATGAGTGGTCTCATCTAATCTTTACAAATGCCCCCAGGAGTCTGGTGCTGTTTGCATCTTTATCTTCAGATGAAACCACGAGGTGAAGAGTCAGAGATAAATCATTCACTAGGTAGTGGCAGAGTCAACACTCTGCTCTGTTGGTAGAATGGGCTGAATATTTGAGATCTTGTGCCCAGTGTCTTTGTCATCAGATGAAGAAAACTGCATGTATGGAGGACAGAGCCTGGTCATACAGTCACTTAGTGACAGAGACTAAGACTAGATCTCCCCACTTCTGGTACCACCCACCTTCTTTCCACTCGACTGAAGCAGCTAGACACACCTGAATCAACACCAGTTCCCACCACTTATTGGTTGAGTGCCCTTGGACAAATTACTAAACAGTTTTCTCTTCTGTGAAGTAGGGATACTAACACATATCTTACAGATTTCCAGCAAAAACAGGAAGAGAGCACTCCAGCTAGTGCTTCGAACACAATAAATAACACTGTTCTTTCTTCCTCTCTGCAAGGCAAAGATTTTGAGATAGAGAGAAACCACATCTATTGACTATCCCAGAATATTTTTGTAAAGATATGTGCAATCGGTGTAACTAATAATGGATTAATAGCTGTGAAAAATAAAGTGTTCTTATAAATCAGTAGCTCTCAACTGAGGGTAATTTTACTCCCTAGGGGAAATTTGAAAATGTTGGAAGCATTTTATTGTCACAATTTCAGTGAGAGGGGAGAATATGCTACTGGGATACAGCAAATAGAGACTAGGGAATCCCACAATCACAGGAGAGCAGTCCCCGCATCCCCACCCCACCAAAACAAGGAATTATCCAGTCCAAAATGTTGATGGTGCTGCTGCTAAGAACCCATGCAACAAATCAGTAGAAAAAAAATAAACAATACAATAGAAAAATGGACAAAAGCTATGGAGAGGTAAAATAAGGAGGTAAAAGCAGAAATGGTCAATAAACATAACATACACCCTACCTCACCGGTCAGCAGGGGAATGCAAATTGAAGCAATAGAGCAAGGCCTCTTTTCCTCCCATCTAAGGGACAAGAATTTTAAAAGTCTGAGAGTACTGAATGCTGGTTGGGAGGCAGAACTCGTGGGACTCTTATACTAATGCAGGTACAAACACCAGAGAGAAATTTGACAATATTTAATTAAATCAAAGATATACCCCACCAAACAGAGTAATTCTATCCTGGAGAACCCCTCCTCCAGGTACAAAAAGGGGTGTGAGCAGCATTCTGGGTGAGAGATCAGAATCAAACTGACAGTCCATCAACAAGGAAGGAAATGGTTAAATGATTAAGCAGCATGTATCAACATGCTTGAATAAAGAAAACTTGATGTTGAGGAAATAAAAAGTTGTAATAGACCCTGAAGGTAATATTTACACTTATATAAAGTTTAAGGCAAGCAAACAAAACTGTTGACAAGGCTGATGTTTGCCATCCCATGTGTTCAGGAAGCATAAGCTTTAGTATGGAAATGTCCGTTTCAGGATGGTGGTTATCTCTGAGGAAGGAAAGTAGGTGTGAATAACATCCAAGAGAGTCACACAGGGAGCTTCTGTTGTATTTATGTTTCATTTCTTAAGGTGGGTGGTGGGTACTTGCTTTATTATTCCCTATATTATCTTCTATAGTTTGTGTACTTACAAATAAAATGAAATGCCACAGAAAATAACATAGTCTTCTAAAGGGTCTAGTGACTCTCTTTAACCCAGATTGGAGCAGGGGATCTGGGTGAGGGGTCCTAAGGGAGTCTTACTCTGAATTCTGTTCATGAACATGACTTATCCAGGCAAATATGTGCCATGAAGCCCACATTTCACCCTCATGATGAAATTTGCAGTCCCTCTGAAGATTGGTACCTGTGTGTTTTTGGAACACCTCAACTTCAGACTCAGAGCAAATCTATCTCTCTGGAAGAACTAAGATTCAGGATCCTTGGTCATTCTATAGTACCCTTCAAAATCTGATAGGCAGATGACTGTGACAGTCTCTGGGGACAGAGCTAATGGGTAGAGTGAGCTCATCACAGAGTACAGATAGTAGTGCAGGTCGAAGGCAGGAGGAGGACAGGGAATGGAATGTTCCTAAAGAGGGCAGCTGTGTGCTTCTAGCCAGGCCAGGCTATGGAACAGGGGAAAGCATGGAGCAGGTACAATGGACAGCACCCATCACTCATATGCAGAAGGGTGGCTTGGGGTTCTATTTGAGGATGATCATTGGTACTGTTTCTTCACACTGCCTCAGCCTGGATTCAGGTGAACAGCTGGACCTGGAATCATAAGATTTGCTCTACAGATATATCTGAGGCTCTGAATCCTATCATCACTTGGAAAGTAGCAGTGATGTCCACAGCCACCACCTTCAATTTAAGAACTCCCCTACTCGTGACTGGAGGCTGGGATGTGGTAAGAGCAGTAGGCTCACTGGGCCCCTCATTCCTTGTCATGCTTGGGGAAACCTATTCATATGAGGGACATGGCCAAGATTCCAAAGACAAATCAAAGCTCTGTCATAATTCTGCCTGGCATGGAAACACACACTGCTCAGGTGGTGGCTGTAGACATCACTGCTAATTTTTCATAGCTCTGATACCAGTCCCAAGAAGGTGTAGCCAGGACCCACAAAGACACTTATCTTAGGGTAGATATCTTTTGGTTAAAAAATCCAGGGATCTGTCAGATTGATCATATAAGCTCTCTTTGAGGCCTTCTGGGCACTGAGCTGGTAGGGATAAGTCAATCAACACAAGGTCCTAGGTGAGAAAGTTACATTCAGTGGGGGTGGCAAGTGGCCTCCAGCCAAAATCCTGCTAATATATGCAAATAACAAGTCATCCATCTCTTGGCATTTAGTATATACCAAACACATCACTCAGTGTTGTCTAGAAGCTGGCATGAACTCAGAACACTGGATTTTCTAACATCAGAGAAGGAACAGGGCACAATCTTCATCTCCTCTCAGAGAAAATACCAGAAATCTCTTTCATATAATGTCTTTAGTAGCCTGGAACTTCACCTCAATGAACAGCCCCAATTAAACAAAAATCTGAGAGGGCTTGAGATATTGCTAGTCAACCCCTTGATTCTTAGTGCAAATGGGACTTTTAACTCTTTTTTAAAAAAACAATATGTTCACCCGGCACACATCTGAATGGCTGAGATGAATTTATTTGAAGGAATTTGAATGAAACAACATCCTCTTATCTTTCCAGATGTTCAAGTTTTGTCTTGCCAAAGAGATTATACACTTTCAAGGACTGGAATCCTTTCAGGGCACATAGGAGACTCTTCAAAAACACTTATCAAATGGGCATAAAGGAGATATCTGCAACTTTCATAGCATTTCACACAACATGTGATAAATAATACATTATCCTCAAATAACAGATGTTTATGGGCATCTTCTACCATCAGGAGCTGGGAGAGGGACTATCAGTGAATTTGAGACCTGATAACAGTCTTTGGGGAGAATTCATTCATTCAAAAAATATTTACTAAGTACCAACTATGTGCTAAGTATGCATGTAGGTGCTGTGATTTGTCAGTGAGCGAAACAAAGTCCCTCCATGAAGCTCTTTTTTCAGCGAAGACAGGCAATTTACAAATGAAAAAAACAAAAAGACAACAACAAGTAGAGTTTGGGTAACAATAACTGCTGTGAAAAATATGCAGTAGGATGGCGTAGAGAGATTTTCTCGGGTCCAGGCATAGTCTCTGCCTCACAGAGTGTATACTATGGTTGTGATGCTCTAGAGGAGGTAGAAAATTGGTTCCTGAGGTCATAACCAAGGTATTATATGTCAACTCTAAAAACAGTGAACTTGGGTTTAATCTGGAACAGTGTACTTCCTAGGAGAAGGTCAATCTGGTGATTGGAACAGGGTGGATGAGGTGGATGAACTGAAAAACCTGGCTCCAATATTTTAGATCGTCTCCGTCAGAAGGCAAAATCATTTCCCCCAACCCTTCAATTTGGGCTGGCCGTGTGTCTTGCTTTGGCCAATGGAATGTGGCAAAAGAGATAGTGAGTTCCAGAGCTGCATAACCTCAAGAGGCTATGCAGCTTCTGTGTTTACACTCCTGGAACTCCAAGGCTGCCATGTTCTGAATAAACCTAGCCTTGCCTCCTTGAGAATGAGATGCCACATGAGAGACAGAAGCCTGGTCACCCTGGTCATTCCAGTCACCTCAGCAGGAGCCCCAGACACATGGATGAGGCCATCAAGATATCTTAACAATAATGGTAGTCACCTAAATGAACTTAGGGCAGATCAGCAGAAGAATTGCTCAGCCAACTCCCAGAATTAAAAGAAGCAGTATATTTTGAAATGGCCATGCAGCAGTAGGTAATAAGATAGTAACACTCAAAGATACCCAGAGATAACAATGACATAGTTCTCTGGGACTAACCAGGTCGCAGAAAATGCTCATCGGATTTAGGGCCAGGATACAGGTTTCATCTCAGTGCTGGGGCCCAGAAGAATAACCTCAATATCAAAGTCAAGCAAGCTTCTAAGTGAGCCCACCCTGCACCTTTCCTATATGAATGGTGGTCTGAGAATGGAGGCTCCAGGGCAGAGCGCTGCAGATGCCCAGAACTCAGGCTTGGATCTATGAGCACAAGGCTTGAAGTGTCAAGACTCATTCCTGATTCCTCTCAAAGTCCTGATAGGCTCAGGCTAGGTGGGATGGAGTCAAAAACAATAGCCTTTAGTAGAACTGAAGAAGGGCAGGGTTCTTGGGGGAGGGGAGAAAGACCACATTTATAAAAGATAAGTACAAGGACACAAAAGCCAAATACCCAAAGGGCAATTTAGATGTTAATAGCTTTAGGAGTTCAGATTAGGGATAGATCACCAAAAAGAAAAACAGCTAGTGAAGAAGCAAAGCAGAGAGTCACATGAGGGGGTCTAGACTTAAGTAAATGAAGAGTTCAACTCCAACAAAAAAGAAGTGGAAAGGAGTGATGGGAAGAGCTCTTAGAAAGAGAAAAGAGCGTTGGAGTAAAGGGGATGAATCAAAGATCCAGCTTTCCAGAGAGGGAGAATTTAGACAGATATGATCAGGAAATAAAGGCAATTGTTCATGCTAAGATGGGCAACTTTGCTCCTAACTTGTGGCACATGAGAGTCACTCAGAGTTTCTGAGCAAAGAAATATGTGTTTTAAAAATGAATTAATGCCTGGGCACAGTGTCTCATGCCTGCAATCCCAGCACTTTGGGAAGCCAAGTTGGGAGGATCACTTGAGCCCAGGTGTTCAAGACCAGCCTGGGCAACATAGTGAAACCTCAGACAAATAAATAAGCAAATAAATAAGTAAGTAAACAAAATTTAGCAGAGTGTGGTGGCATGCACCTGTAGTCCCAGATACTTGGACGCTGAAGCAGAAGGATAGCCTGAGCCCAGAAGGTCGAGGCTGCAGCGAGCTGTAACCATGCCACTGCACTCCAACCTAGGCCACAGAGTGAGACCGCAACTCAAAAAAATAATTAATGATTCATGGATGAATTATGAACACATGGATGGATGGATGGATGGACAGAAGAATGGATGGATAGACGAATGAATATGTACCAATCAGGAGAGGCAGATATGTGCTTTAAAGATAAAAATATGAATAAGTAGATGTAGGAATACATGGATGGATGCATGCATGCATGGATAGATGCATGCATTGATGAATAGGTGGCAGAAAGAAGAGCCTGAGTGAACCAATTAAGTCTTCTGGTGAACAGCTTTGACACTTACATCCATCACTGTTGCTGCCCTCTGCTACCCCACTCCCTGTTGGCCCATCCCATCGGCCTATTATTGCAGGCTTTCCTGAGTACTGGTGAAATGGCTCAGGAGAGTGTGTCATGAGAGTGACAGGGGCTCGTTGATCACAGCTAGTCTCCAGCTCTTTCTACCCTCCCAATCAAGCACAAATGTACTGGAACTGCAATTCCTGGGAGCAGATCACAACACCATGGAATGAAGGCTGCAAGACTAAGGACCCAGACATGTCACAGTTCTACATGTCTTGCAGGCCCCTCCAGGGATTTGGCAAAGGGGCTCCCCAGCTACCTTGCCTTATTGCCACAGCATTGAGCACAGTACCAGGCACATAATAGATGCTCAATGAAAATATGATGAGTTGAAATGAAATTTCCAGAAATTCCCCAGATGGGACAAGCAAACAGGCTGTAGATAACTGATACCAGCCACTCTGTCCAATTCTCAGGAAATCCCTTGTTAGAGAAAAAAGCAGAATGAGTTGAACAGTCCATAACCTGACCTTCAAGGGAAGACATAAATCAGACCTCATCAATTTTCAGGGAAATAAATTCTGTGAAATGAGCCTGCCATCTGCCTTTTGTGATATAAATCAAACTCCCATTGACTCTTTTATGCATACAGGCTGAGATCCATATCCCTTAGCAAAATATACACAATTCCCCACAATATGACCTCGAGCTTTTAAAATATCCATATAATCATTCACTTATTGATTGTTAACTCTATGAAAGAGAGTTTCTCAGGCACTAGGACCTCAGATGAAAGAAATGCATCCCCTCCCCTCAAAGAGAATAGTATCTATTCTCTTTGAGAGATAGGTATGTATATATGTACTACACCTCTTAAGTATCTCTAAGGCTTAAAATATAAAAAGGTAGATACATATATATGACCTCAGGTAACACATAAGGAAGAGGGATGAGTGATTAACTCTGCTTGAGGGTCAGGGATGGTATAATTTCATGTTTGAAATGGTTCTAGAAGGTTTTGTTTCTGGAAGTGTCCCAGGTCAATGAGAGGAACAGGGATATGCCAGGCAGAAGGAACAGTCTTAGTTAAGGCCCTTAATTGCAGGATACGGAAGTTAAGGTGAAATAGAGAATTCATATCTGGAGACCTGCCCTGTCAATTCAAAGGTGGTTTGTGCAAGCCCAGTGAAAGGATATATAAAAATACTTTGTAAGCTACAAAATACCAGGCAAAGCAAATGCTTACTGTCAGAGGTACTCAGTATCTGGCTGGTGATTGATTGACCAACTTGGTGTAACACAGTGGGAACAAGCTATATAATACCTCTCTGAACCAATGCATGCCAACAGAGTACCAGAGGACTCCCCTGGTACCCATTTGGGTCATGTTTGACTGAAAGGACTGATCACAGATGGGTATAGAGGGAGGTCAGGTTGACTTGTGACTAAAGGGTGATGCCACTGCCATTTGCAGAGTCATCAAAAATAAAGCGAAATGGTTTGGTGGTGACCAAGTGAGCTAAAAAAGGAAGGACATCCAGGTACCATTTGCAATTTTTCAGGAATAAGGACATTGTGAAAAATCAAAGCATATATCAACAATGATCTAAGTATCTTCTCTGTGGGGAGCTGTGCTATACAGAATGGGGGAGATAGGTGAAAAAGGAGATGGACCTTCTCTTCAAGGAGTCTGGGATTTGTAGCAATGCCTTGCAGTGTGGTTGGTAAGTGCTAGGTCCAAACCCAGTTCTTGCTCTCCACCCCCAAGCTCTCTCCATCTCACTTGTTTCTATCTCATTAAAGGGTGTCTCTGCGTACCCAATTGCTCAGGTCCCAATTTGAGATTCAATTCCACTCTTTTCCTCACCCTCCTGTCCCACCATCAGTCCATCCACAAGTCATATAGGATGTCTCAGGCCTGCCACTCCAAGGCACCTGGAAGAGTTTCCACTCTCACCTTCCCACAGCCCAGCAGCCAGATGAACCTTTCTAAAATGCAAATCAGATCACAGGCACTGGCTCCTCTCAAACCACTCCTTTAGATCATCCCTTCATGCTTAGACCAAATCTAGATTTTTTTTTTGCAGTGGCATGATTTCACCCATACCTATTTTGTGACTCACCCTCATTCACTGCACTCCAGTCATTTTTGCTTTCTTCCACTTTTGCCTTTGCTGCTCCCTCTGCTAGAGATGCTCTTCTCCCAGACCTTCACAAGGCTACTCCCTCACCACATTTGGATTTTAGCTCAGGGACGGCTTCCCTGATGGCCCTCGCTGAAGTAGCCATCACTGTTGCCCCCAGCCCTATCATTATCTCTTTATCCAGCTTTGTTTCACAATCATAATAGCCCACATAGTATGTACTAAATAAATAATGCTTGAACGAATCCATGCAAGAGAAATGCCAGGAAAGGAATAAATACATCTGCTTGAAAGAATCATGGAGCTGTAGGACTTGGGTCTGAAAGATGAACATATTCTCACCAGGTGGACACCAAGAGCAAGGACGTTCCAAGCAGTGGAAATAGCACAGACCAAGACAGGAAGATGTGGAAGAATGTGACCCGTATGGAGTAGGGGTGACTCAGTTAGGAGGAAGACAGTTGAGAGCAGGGGACATAGGCAGAGCAGCTCATGGAGGGCTCTGTGTCATGTGAGGGAGTGGACTTATAGCTTAAGTACATGTCTCAAATAATGTGAGGTTATTGTCAGGACTGGCCAAGGGGATTCTGGAGACAGAGGTTACTGTGCTTGGAGCTGGGAGAGCTTTGGGGTTCCGGGTGGCTTGGGAGAGTTTGGCAACCTTCTGTTACTGCTCTGCTGTAAGGTGGCATGCACTATAGCACACTCCGACTGCCCATACCCCCTCCTGGTCTGTGTATGTCCGTCCTTTGACTGACTAACAATATATTCTGTGTCCTTAATTCAAATTCCTCTGACAACAAAAATTTTGGCTGACTACTCATCTTTTTTCTGTTAAGAGCGGGCACATTGTATAGACAGCTGGTAGTTCAGATGGTCCTCTCTGAAATCGGGTGCTCCTGCCTGGTTCAGTCAGCTGAGGCCTGGTTGTAAAGAAGGTTCCAGCAGGGATTGCGAATGTGGTGGCTCTAATATAGAAGAAACAAAAGGATCTACCATCCCCATGGCAGTCTAGTACCACATATCTATATGGCCAAAACAAGTAATCCTAAAACAAAAAACAATCAGTTGTCTCAGTTCTTCCAAGTTTTTGTCCTGGGTTATGCAGAGCCCCCATCTATTCTCTACTTCAGTTCCTCTTTTTGTGTAATCCTCCTGACAAAATCACAGAGGCAGAATGGAAGGAAGATGTAAGAGCGGGGAGCTGAGTGAGAACAGCCTCGGTGTACCTACAGGATGACCCTGGTAGGGAATGCTGCTCCCAGCTACCAGAGGAGAAGCCCCACCTAGCCCCCATGTACAGTGAGGACACCACTGAGTTCATATAACAGGAAATCCAGAGTTATGTGGCCCCAGGGCTACGACAGTCAGCATTCATTATGCTGTCAAGGGCTCAAGTTCCAGGGCTTTTTCCACTCAGGAATCAGGAATCCTCAGTGTTGGTTTTGTCTTCAGGTTGGTACCCAAATGTCTTAAGCAGTCCTGGGTCCCATAGACAGGCAGGACAGTGTCCAGAGGAGGAAGAGGAGCTCTACCCCTGTGAATCTCTTAGAAGAAATGAGAGGTTTCCAGAAGCTTCCCAAGAGATTCTGCCTACCCTCACATTGGCCAGAATTGGGTCACATGGCCTTCCCATTGTTGCAGGGAATGAAATTATTCATAGTTCAACTCTCATCTCTCAGGACTGTTCCAGAAAACAACAGAGACCAAAGCAGAAAGAAAGATATGTTACAGGGAATAGAGATGTGGTGCCATGTACAACAAAGTACACAGATTTGGAGGCACCTCTGCCAGCCACTAACTGTTATGTCCTTCCCAAACCTCAACTTACTCACCACTAAAATGGGCATTTGAATATCTGCTCTGGCTCTAATAATTGTTTCAAAATCCAAACAAGGCAACAAGGGCAGAACATGTTTTCAGCCCATGGAGTGTGATGGCTTATATGAAAAACTCATTATTATTATTATTTTTGCATTGGGGTGTCACTCTGGCACCCATGCTAGAGTGCAGTGGCTCAGTCATGGCTCACTGTAGCCTCTACCTCCTGGGATCAGGTGACCCTTCTACCTCAGCCCCCTGAGTAGCTGGGACTACAGGTGCACACCACCATGTCCAGTTAATTTTTAAATTTTATTTTATTTTATTTTATTTTTGTAGAGACGTGGTCTCACTATGTTTCCCAGTCTGGTCTTGAAATCCTGGGCTCAGGACAGGACCCTCCTCCAAACAGACAAGGACAATCCTCCCCTCTCAGCCTCCCAAAGTGTTGGTATTACAGGCATGATCCACCATGCCCTTTCTAAAAAAAGCAGCTTATTATTATTAATGAGAGAGAGAGATCCTGCAGGGCAGAGTTGGAAGGAAGGACAGGCCAGGGACAAAGACTGGGGGTGGCTTGCTGGCACTTCGAGGTGTGAATGGCAGTGCCACTGCACACTGCTTCTCAGGGGCATAAATACTTTCAGTAAGCCATAGATATTCCTATTTGCAGAAAGGCACCAAATAAAAAGAATAATTAACCCAGGAGACTCAAGCAGAGTTTTGTACTTTATGTGACTTTCCATGACAGGGGGATCATGCTGGTGCTGCTGGCAAAGATCCTAATCTCTGGGATTGAGGGCTCGTTCCCCTTAAATCAGCACTCCTGGGCATGGTGGGGAAAGCCAACTTCAGCCTGACCTGTTGCAAACTGCCCCATGGATTAATGAAACAGGGTAGGCCCCCATGCTGAGATTTTCATTTTTCAACTTTGAGGCTTTCTTCAAAAAATCTCATTTAATTAGATTGCTGACTTAGAGATAGGGACGTGGGCTTTACAATGAGAGAAAAAGACAGACAAGGACAAGGCAGCGTGTCTGGGAGCTGTGTGCCTTTATCTGGTTCATCGCAGCTGTGCACCACTATGCAGTGCATCAGCCCAGCCTCACCTTATCCGGGTGGCTGCAGTAGCCTCCCCTCAGGAAGCAGTGACCTTCTGCAGGCAAATAGTAGTTCTAGCATCAGGCCCTATTTGAACTTATCTCTTAAGGAACATTACAGTACCAGGGTTAGCGATACATGTCTGTAGTCACACCCAAATTTGGCTCTCCAAATGCAACAGTGCATGGAAGGCTTGGATTCCTGCTAGTCAAAGCATTCAAGAACTAAGGCAGGTGACAAAGAATCAGGAGCCTGGGTTCAGCATCTCCCATATCCTTGACCACAGATGGTCTTGGACAGGTCACTTCTCTCACAGCCTTGGGTTCCCATATTCCGCCAGTTGGTTTCCGAGATCACTTCCAACTTGGCCTCCCAATAGATTTTTGGGAGTAGTGGCTACAGGGCTGGATCAGGCTAAATGCTTTTTTCTTTTTAAAGTTTTTATTTTAAAGATGTGGGGTAAAATTCAGGTTCGGTATACAAATGTTCATTATGCAGGTACTCTTGTTGATGAGGTGTGCCCCCCTTCCCCTGGCAGTTTCCCACTACTGCCAATTCTGTCCACCCCCTCGCCCCTGCACTCTACCTAGCAGTTTCCCACTAATCAAAGACCTAGACGTAAAACCTCAAACTATAAGAACCTTAGAAAATGCAGGAGACACCCTTATGGAAATTGGAACTAGCAACCAATTCCTGATCAAAACCTCAAGTGCCCATGCCATGAGAGGTAAGATAGACAAGGGGACCTCATCAAACTGAAAAACTTCTGTAAAGTCAAAGAAACCATTGAGAGAATGGGGAGACAGCCCACAGACTGGGAAAAAATATTTGCTAACTGTATATCTGACAAAGGCCTAACATCTGGGATCTACAAGGAACTCGAATGTGCTAAAAAGCTTTTTCTTACTCAATCTGATGCACTCCAGAAGCTCTGGGTGGAAACACCAAGGAGCGGACCTGGGATCATGCACCTACAAAGACAAAGAGCAGGGAAAGGCCAAGAGTCCCTTCAACACTTTGTGGAAAATGCTCAGGTAATGGACTGGGTGTGGGGATGGGAGGGGGAGAGCTATATATAGCAGTTTTACAGATGTCTCAAATGCAGGTAATCAGAAAAAGCTGGGATTGGGAATAAGGAAGCCTGGGTTTCATTTCCAGTCCATCCCATGAGCAATCACATATTTCTAGACTTCAGTGTCATCCATCATAAGAAGGGAAAAGTCACAACTACATCACCAGGCCGCTGGGCAAATTGGATTAGCAAATATGTAAAGTGACTGATACACGACAAATACTGAGCTAACATCATCTCCCTTCTTGTCCTGTTTGCTGGAAGATAGTACCACTATCTTCCAGCAAACCTTAAGTTCTAGGAAAGAGAGAAATTTCACCTTCTTAAGTAGCAAAATCCCTGCAATTTAAGTTTTGCAAGGAAGCTCCCCAGGTGTGAGAGGTAGCCACCTGGATTGACTCCGAGTAGATGTCACCCAGAAGCCCCCAATGATATTTCAACCCCATGGAGACCAAGCCTTAGCAAGTCCCATTCCTATAGGCAGTCCTCAGGCCTCACAATGCCAGCTCTGTCTGAGAAGCTCCTCTTCCCCAAGTGGTTGGTACCAGGAATGACTTCTCTGCCAAGCAAGACCCACTCTGACACATAAGGATGTGGCTTGTACATTCTTCAGTAGTCACCCTCCAGACAGTAACATTTCAGGTATTACACTGATGCAACCATTGACATCCAGCATTCCTAGATGATGGTCCTTTGGTTTGCTTTTTTTAAGACTGGGGAGGACAAGGTTGATGGTTAAGAATGGGAAGGACAACTTAAAGGAACATGGGAAATCTCTGGGGTTCTGTCTACTTGTTTAGTCATTTAACATGCACTCCTTCATACCTAGTGTATACTAGGTCTGTACTAAGCACTGGAAAGTGACAGAGATAAATTAGATGCAATCAAGAGGCACCCAGCCTATGAGGAAAGGTAAAACATGCACAAAAATGGCTAGTCAGGAAAAAAGAAAAGAACATGTTATAAGAGGAGGTCAAATTTGGGAGTACAGAGGAAGCAGAGGAAGATGGGGGTGGCATTTGGTCCAGGCAGGCTAGAAAGGGTTTCATATAGGAAGTGGCCTTTGAGTTTAATCTTGGAGGATGGTTCTGACTGTCCTGAAGAAAACAACGGCCACTCTGATTTCCCAGAAGAAATCCTTTCATCACCCTAGATTGGAATAGCGTCTCTGAAATAAAGCCTGAGGAGTCTGGCTGTGAGGCACAGGCTTCTAAGAAGAGTCTCTGGAATATGAATATCTAAACCCAAATCCAAGATTTTAAGGTGTCACTAGAGGAATGCTTGTCCACACAGGCCTGGGTAGAGTCATGTCAATAGCCAAACCAAGACATGCATCTGTTTTTGAAATGATCTGCACTTCTGGGAATAGGCTGGAAGGGAAACTGGTCATTGATTGCTAGGAAACCAACAATCACTGCTGGGCTTTCTGCACCCTGCCACATTTGCACATGGTTTTTCCAGGCTCCCACCTGCTCTCCTCTCCACACACACATCCAAACTCACACCAGCATATGTTCCAGCTCACGCCCCCCATGTCTGCCTGAATAAAGCACCAACGTATATGAGAGAATGGGTGACGTTCTGCAAACTGCAGCACTAGAAATGATGCAGACAGTGGAGGCAGAGTCCTGGGTGTGCTTTGTTTCTGCACAGTCTTCTGTTTCTATGACTGGCTGCTAAAGCCAGTCATTTGCCTTGCTCAAGACCCTTAGCAAGGGAAAAGTGGGCATGCCTTGCTACAGGTGGGAATGAATTTTGTAAATCTTGTATTGCACAGTAGGAAACTAAGCCTACAGAGTACCTTCAAATGCTTTCAGTTTTCTGTTAGATCAAAACCTCTTTTTAATGGATTTTAAAATCCTAAGTGTGTAAAGGCAGGCACACATGCTTGGATGTTATACCTGTGCCTTCAGGACTCCAGGGAAAAGCCGGAATTTTGTCTTTGACCATGGTCTGAAGTGACATGCATTCACAGGACAGCTACGGTGGCTCACACCAGTAATCCCAGTCCTTTGGGAGCCCAAGGTAGAAAGATCACTTGGGCCAGGAGTGCAGGACCAGCCCAGGCAACATAGTAAGACCCCATCTCTACAAAAAAAAAGGGAAAAAAATCACTAGTTGTAGTGGCACACACCTGTAGTCCAAGATACTCAGAAGGCTGAGGTTGGAAGATCACTTGAACTCAGGAGTTTTATGCTGCAGTGAGTCATGATCAAGCCACTGTTCTCTAGTTGGGTTACAGAGTGAGATCCTGACTCTGCATAACAAACAAACAAACAAAAATACAGTAATAAAAAAGATCCCATTTGTCTGTAACACTGCATTCAATATACTATTACCCAGGAAACAGAAAGGCCTGCCTCTGAAAATTTAGGCTGCCCCAAAAGGTGCCACCTACTGCATGCAAAAGGGAGGTAATATGGTTTTGGGGAAGGTCAATGAGCTTTGGAATTAGACAAATCTGGGTCCAGGTTGAAATTTTGCTGTGTATTAGTTGTGCGATTTCAAACAGATTTCTTAATTTATCTACGTTTTAGTTTTTTCACTTTTAAAATGAAAATTATAGAACCTAACTTACAGAGAGATTCTAAAGATAACATGTGCTAACTTGTGGAAAACCCCGAACAATGTGCCCTCACCCAGAGGATACTCAATAAATGTGAATTTCTGTCTTCTTCTGACCTCCTTTGTCACATTGATTGCTTCTTTAACCTTGGGAGCATTTGCTAGGGCACAGTTTTGAAACCATATTTTGAAGAACTCCTGACCTCATTTGATGAGTTCTTCTTTCCAGTCTTAGACCTGAGACTCACACCTCTCTTTCCTCTGAACATTAAAAAAAAATCTTCCTTCAAAAAGGTGTTTGATACATTTCTGTTTTTTCCATTCCCTGAACATCACATGTGCCAATTTTCTTCATCTAAAATTTCTTGTAAAATTTATTTAATCAACTTATGAGTCCTTGGGGGCCTTTCTTGGTTCCAAAGTATCAGTTGCCTTAGTCATTTCCTTTACTGTCTGGGAAAGAACTTGGTCTCCAAGGTGATTTCACTTTCTCTGATCAGGGGAGGATGTCAACATTACACAAGTGGTATGCTTGCTATCGATCTGTTTTCTCTTCCTTGAGGGTTTCTGTGAAAACCCGATTGAGGTGTTATTTTTAGCAAATTGATGATTCCCTCTGCCTGCGCACATGTCCATCTGTCTGTCTGTGAGCACAGACAATCCAGGTCCAAGAACACTTTCCATGCCTTGCCTAGACAGCTCTATTCATCCTAACAGCTTCATTGCTGAGCAAATGGTTTAGGCCGTTGGTAAATGAAAAAAAAATGACAGTGTAGTACCATGATCTCAATTGTTATATTTTCTGCACATGAAGCCACTGAGTCATTTGAAGCCAGCAGCCTTAGCTGGAATTTTACTAAATAGTTCACAACTCCCCATGTTGTCTGTCTGCCAAAAATGACATTTCTCACTCCTTCATTTACACCATAATATTTATTACATAGCTATCACAAGGCAGGTACCATACTGTATGTTAGGATGGGCAAAAACTGATACTGTCCCTTGTGTGTTATCTTAAAAGCAATAAGTGATCACTGAATCATTTTAGGGAGGGCACTTCATATGATTAGATGATTCGATGGAAAAGATCACACTGTCTGTAGAGTAGAAAATAAGTGGAAGAGAATAGGTGTGAATGTGGAGACCTCTGCTCTGGACCATAATGGTGAAACTGGCACTACATGAGCTCCCTGCCATAAGTAACTATAACACTAGACAGAATATATAAGGAAACTTCTTTCCGGCATAGACAGTGAGCAACAAAAGACCATGATTTCTGAATAAAAAAGAAAATCATGAGGTGAGGTCTTATTTTTCCAGTTCTACATCTAGGGACAATTTCCTAGCTATAATATACGGTGGTAGAGCCCCCAAAGAGCGTGCCATTCCCACTGATTAGAAGAAGTAGGAATCAGATTTGGGAATTACTGAAATAGCTGAAATCTATGGGGCAGGGCATCACAGAGAGGGAGCTGTGAAGAAGGGGTCCCCAGAAATCTTTGTGGTAGGAGGGATGGGCTTCTCAAGCACAAGGAGAGAGTATGAAGGCTTATCAGCTTATGTTATGGGATGAGAGTGAAATGAAAACACTGGAGGTCAAGTTGTAGTAGGAAATATTGGCATTCTGGCTCAGTGTGTAGAGACTTTGTTAACATCTGGAGATCCAGTAAAGACATCAGAAAGGCCATGACTTAAGACTAAGGATTATGTCCTAGAGCAAGGATCAGCAAAACATGGTGGGAAACCACCAATGTTTGCAAATGAAAGTTTTATTAGAGCATATTTCACTCATTCATTTACATGCAAGCTATAATAATAGAGTTGATTTTATCTGCTGCAGAGATCGTATGGCCTATAGGTCTAAAATATTTATTGCTAGGCTTTTAGTAGAAATTCTTATGACCTTAGTCCTAGAGTGATAATTACTCTAGATCTGTTCTAACAAAGTCTAAAAGCAAACTTCAACAGGATCCACAAGGGAGTTTGCAATTTTAATCCTATGAAGTTAGTGGAGTTTAAAGAACACCACAGAATCTACCTTTCCTGACCCTGCCAACAAAGCTTAAAATCAAACCTCGAAAAGTTCAAAATGATCAGCCAGATATTGAACAGTCTGCTGGAACAAAACTGAACACTTCTTAGAGGAAGATAACAGAATCCAGAATCTCTATGCCACGTCATTGATAATATCCAGAATACAACAAATATTACTGTACATGCACGGAAACAGGAAAATATGATCCATAGGCAAGAAAAAATCTTTAATAGAAATAGACCCCAAGAAGGTCCAGATGTTGGAATTAGTAAATACCTTAAATAATGTATTATAAATATAAGTTATCTGTTAGGAAAATATACCCCCAATGAGTGAACATGCTAAAGAGAAAATAAAGCTTAAAAAAAGATTATTCTAGGATAGCAGCTATGTCTCTGGAGATAGGCAGATGTATTCAAAAGATTTTTAGGAGTGATATTTAATAAAATTTGGTGATGAGTTAGATGCAGAGAATAATGGAGTAGGACATGTAAGGAAAAACTCTTCAATTTTTGACTGAACAAAAATGAAATAGTTGGCAATGCCAACTATCGCTGAGATGGCAAACCCTGAAGAAGTATGTTTTGGATAAGTTGAGGTTAGTTTTTGTTTTTCCAACTCAAGAATTCTTGATTATTATTTAATGCTCAGCTCCTTTCTCAACCGCACACCCCTACTCCCACCCAGACAGAATTGTTCTTCTTCAGGATTCCCATTACACCCTGTGGAAATGCTTGTTATTGCCCTATCATTCTCTCTTATAACCACCTTCTTACATGCCTAAATTGTGAGTTCTCTAAAGGCAGGGACCATGTGATGTTCATCTTTGTAATCTTGACTGTTGGCATTACACTTAGTATATAGCAGGTATTTAGTTAATGCTGAGTGAATGAATAGGACTGTGCCTGGGAAACCATTTCTGAGATTAAGGACAAATGTCTTGGAGTTAGACAGACTCAAGACCAGGCTTGGTTTTTCACTTACTTGCTAGTGATTGGATAAGTTACTTAACATTTGTAAAATGGGGACTCCCTCCTCCTAAAATGATCACCCTATAGTAAATGAGTTTATTTTTGGAAACTGGTCAGTATAGTACCTGCTACACTTAAAATGCTCTGTAATGTTAACTAATGCCATGATGATGATGATGAGATAGATGCTGCAAAAGCAGTTTCCCAAGGAGGCTTTTGCACAGAACAGTGGGAATTGCAAATTGCAGGAAGGTCCTCCGCCATCTCCCTTCACCTGTCCTTCCACTGATATAAAGACAGCTCACACAGACGAAGACATGTTCACTTGCCAGATGCATTTGCTAAGACATGTGTATGGAAGTTACTTAGAGGATCATGGGAACTGGAAATATGTTTAGGGGAATAACAGTTCTTTGTCATGTAGGTCACTAAAGGGAAGGTGGAAAGAAAAACCGTCATAGTCATCACTGGCTAGCTTACTAAATACTGATACATGCACCTTCAAATTCCACAAAGTTCTTCCCTCAAAGATGACTGAGTACTTCTTAGCTCCACAGACCTCACTCCCTACCAAATTTGGGTATTTGATGTGGTCACAAAACTTTGGGTTAGCAGAGACTATTTTGCGCTTCACCAAAGTTTAAAATTTTGCTAAAGCAGCTAGAAGAGAGTATTGCTTAATTTTCTGAATTTAAATGCATTTAAGTTTTAAATAAATAACTATCATCCATGGGCTCCTAGGCATTACAAGGTCACAGAGACAGGCAAGAAACTGACTCTAGCATCATTCCAGCTCTCAGATCTTCCCACGGGCTGTCAGTCTCAGGCTGAGGTGAGAGGAGAGGCAGCCGGGCCACATCCTGTCAATGCCCTTGAACACCAAGGAATCCTCACTTCATGCCCTGGGCCCCTCCAGAAGCTTCAGTTTCTCAGCTCATTGTGCAATTTGCTTTTTAATATCGTCCTCTCTCCCCAAGTTTTTGGTGGAAGTACAAGGCGGGTTGACATTCTGGTAACACCATGATGTACCCATGATGTACCTCTGGTTATGGCCTTAACCCTCAACTATTAAACTCGCATACCTCATAATAAAATGCCTGGGAAACCAGTGTCCCACAGTGCTGAGGTGTCTCATAGAGGAATGGACAGCTGTCATCCTTGAAATAGTCGAATAAGTGTGTTTTCCAGGGTGTCTTGGTCTGTGACCAAGATTCCTCTCTGTTAGTCTTCACGACATGCCTGAATTCTAAGATCCCTAAAAACAAAATATTTTTATCTGAGTTGAATTTTCTTTTGCTCTGAAGACTGCTGAAAGTCTTGTTTGGTAGAGCCCAACTAGAGTCCCTCTATTCCTTGGGGATTTAGGTAAAGCTACTCAGATTCCACCATATCAGGGCCTGTGAGAGTCCAGAGTTATTTTTATGATCGCTATGAATTCCTAACTGCTCACATCCTCCTGGATGTCCTTGTCTCTGTTTCTGAGGTCTGATTTCTGCCCCATGCTTAACTGAGCATAAACTCAGCTCTTTCATAGGTTTACAACAGTGCCATTTGGACCAAGCATTGCATGAGCTTAGTATGCTTGCTCAGAGTTTGTGCTGTCATATCCTATTCCTCTCATCTTTTCGCCATATCTTTCCCTATCACCACTCATTTCTCCTTTGTTCATTTCCCCTTCATCAAGAATAACAAGAAAATTTTCACCTTGCCTCTCCAAGGACAGCTGTTTTCATACACATGTACCGGATAGTCTCACTTTATACATCCTAAACTGTTATAGTTGTGTTATATTAGACACATGTCCTGGACAGTCTCACTTTATACATCCTAAACTGTTATAGTTGTGTTATGGTATATTCCAAAAAAATAGTCTCATTCTTGAGAGATTTTGGTGTCAGCTGTTAATACAGGATTTGGCTGACTCCCTCCAAATTGGAGAACAGGGCCCTCCCAAATCTATTAATCTAATCAGCGGCAGACCTAAAGCATTAGTGGACCTAACTAGGGGAGAGCACCAGGTACACCAAGGGGATCATAAATTAGATAACCAAGGACCATTCTGTTACCCCACATCCACAACCTTCTGAGACATCTGAAACCAGCATGAAACATATGGAAAAGACACGAAGAGGATAAATATTTGAGGCATAGTCATTGGAGCCAGACCTAGATTTGAACTTCAAATCCATCTTATACTGCTTATCTGAGAAATGGAGATAATATTAGGTATTTTGTAGAGTGACTGAGAGTACTAGGAAGATAACTTTTTATAAAAACCCAGCTTGTGGGAGGCTGGTTCCCTATTATTCATGGTCTAGTGTGGCTGGTGGTGCATTTCAGATGTGTTTCAGTCTGAAAAGTCCCCCTGACAGTCACTTCTCAGTAAGGCAAGGTATGCATAACCACTCAGCCTTGCTCCCCCCTCCACCCACCCAGCTCAGTCCCTTGCCAGCCTCAGGCATAACATCCTTCCTGGTGGTAGAGAACATATGAACCCTCTGGTGATGCTTTCTGTGTAGCCAGGCTGGCCATTCTTTCCTTTCAGACCCTGCCTCCATTGGCCAGCAACTTTTTCCCCAGGAACCATAGAAGACAGAGAGTCCCAGCTACAGACACTAGAAGGACTTGGTATTTAGGTGAGTGGCTTTGAACTGACAGCTCCAGGCCCAAATGCATCCTTGCACATGCTCTTCCCACTTCTTGGAACGTTCCTTCCCATAAGCCTGTCTACATGGTAGGCATTGTTCATTTTACAATAGCCCTTCCATGGACACTGCCTTCAACTGATACACACACAGTCATGCTAACATAATCTAACACCATTATCGCCTCACCTCAATCCTATCTTTCAACTGCAAACTCACTTTGAATTCAGACTCTGTGCCATCTTTGTGTATTCTCAAACTGAATCCAGCTCAACCGAATGACACTGCCTCCAACAAGAGCCACTTTCCAAGCAGGACAATTCTGCTCATAGGAAACTCTCCAAGGCAGTTAAAAAAAAATCAGCCTCCAATTTATAAAGTGCTTTCTTGGGCATTGTTTCATTGGGCCTTCATGGCCACCCAATGTATGTCATTCTCCCCCAAAGCCTTGCTGCCTGCCAGTTTATTGATTACTTGGCAGTTCTGGTGCTCTGGGATGCTCACATTGCACCTGGAAGGAGAATTCAACTGCAGGAAAATAGAAAGAGGGACTCAGGCTCTCCCCTACCTGTTTCATGGAGAGCAATCAGTCCTTTATTGGGTTCTTCTATTTTACAAAGTGTTTCCTATAGTCATTTAAACCTCACAGATATGTCTGACACATTTGGATAAGGTAGTTTATCTTTTAGCATAAGCTTCTTTGCTAGCAAAATAAATATTATAATAATATCTATTCATAACATTGCTGTGAGGATGAATTGAGTAAAAGATGTAAAGCACATAGTGCCATGCCTGATACTTGGAAAGAGCTCAATAAAGGTTAGCTAGTATCGAAGGAGCTTCTCCAGACAATGTCTTTTATCAGGGCTGAAGAGATTAAAAGCCATAAAGCAGCTTTCCCCCTTCCCTTTGCAAGTTTTGTGTGGTAGGGTTACCCTCACTTTAAGTTGTGACATCTGTTATCTTGGGGCATCTGAAGGCCCTAAGGCAGGAAGCATCTCATTATTATTCTAAAGCCTCCAAATAAATCACATATTCATTTGCCACCTGCTTCACATGCCAGCTTGGTGCTGTCTCAACTCATCTTCTTGGCAATACCTCCACTGCCCCCAAAGAAGACCCCTACCTCTAGGGGCCATGTACAATGCCTCCACTGCACCAATTTGGTGTTCCCTTGAAGGATCCCAATTCTGCCAGGGGTTCTGCCACTCCAGGGTTGGGGATGGTGTTGCCAGAGCCCTTGGAGTCTCTTTCTCTTGACCAGTCCCAAGCTCCAAAGAACAAGTGACTTGAATGCCCCTGCTATTCAGATCTCTTCTGAAGGCACTGTCCAGGGGGGGAGGCAGATGAGAGCCACTGCAAGTGCATCTCCCCTCCCAACTTCAGGGCAGTCTGAGGGAGCCCAGCAGCACTTCTCAGAGGAGACATTTCTGCCATCAATAGCCATGCTTTTTGTGCTAACGGAGCACCTGACGTAAGTGGTCCCTGACCACCTGACGTGGATGTTCCAAACACTGACTGCCTGGCTTTCAGCTTTGTCTTGAACTTACTAGCTAACTTTTGGTGAGTCACTGCCTTGAAAAAATAAAGAACAAATCCCACTGGCTGATCTTTGGCTGAATAATGTTAGAGGGATCTATGATGGACAAGAGCCTAAATGTACCAGGTACTTTACATATGCTGTCTCACTTTGACTTACAGCAGTCTTTTGAGGCAGCTACTGCCTTTCCTTTTGCAAAAGTGGAAACTATAGGTTAAGCAAGTAAGAAAACACAGGAAGCAGAACTGGAACCTGTCTACTGGATACAAAGCCCCTTTTACTCCTACATCATGCTACCTTCCAAATCATGGCTTCACGAAAGAAAATCAGTGCAAAAAACTTGAGTTGGCAAAGGCCTTTTGTGTTACCAAGGGACAATGGTGCTGATCCTGTCCTCTTTGACCACCTCCCTGTCCCCAGCAACAGTTCAGCCATCTCAAAGCTCCCCCTTCTGAGATGGCCCAGCCCTGCTCAGCCTGGCAGGAGGCAAATCTTCCCAATGCTCCGTAATAAAAGGCTTTGGAAATTGAGTTACAAGGAAAACCATCTCTCATTTCCTCTGGTAAGAGAAAACCTATTCAACAGAGGCCTATTCCCTTTCAGGGGCCCTCCAGATTCGTTAAGTCTCTGAAAACACTGCTTATAAAACAGCACTTGAAGGAGGCAGCGGAGGCTGCCGGAAAGCGGTGGGCGATGGGATTTTAATGTGGTCCACGCTGTGAGCCCATCCTGGCTGTCTGCAGAGTCTTATTCTCAGGTCCTCAATTATCCGATCTCTCAATCTTTTTCCATCACAGACAGCACATCTCATTTCTGAGACCAGCCTTGGCCTCCTTTGTGATAACCTTCATTTTCTGAGCACAGCTTGGTGGCAGCTGGAGTCGGGAGGACATGGGAGGGAAGAGAGCAGTGGCTGAGGCTAGAGAGGTGAGCAGCATTGTGCTTTTGAGTCAGAAAACTTCCTTGAAGTTCCCTTGCGAGGATACTATCCGGCCTTTATATCAAAGGGGTCCCAATGGCGATGGCATCTCAGACCAATGGTCTGAAAATCTCTCCCACTGAGTTTTGAAAGAAGCACATCCAAGTTTTTGGACAGAGATGGAAGTGCAAGGAGAAGAAGGTCTATAATCTAATTGTTCTCTAGAAGAAGAGCATTTTCCAAAATGGACAACCAAGCTGTGTGTGTGTGCGACTGATCAGCCTAGAGAAGGAAATCTTAGCTGTCATTGATTGGTCATGGACTGAACCACTGACTTCAGGTTTGACTTGACAGAGGTAGCAGCTTTCCACCTTTGAGCATCTTTGCCTGGGAAAGTATCCCTTCCTTCATGGCCCATCTGGCACTGCCCTGGCCAAGGCCCTCCTCATCCCTTCCCTGCACCAGAGTGAGTCCTAATCGCAACTCTAACTGCAGCCTCACCCAACCCTCCTCCCTACAGCCACCGGCCAGGATCTTTCTGGAATACAAACCAGATTGTGATACTCTCCTGCTCAGAAATGCTCCATAGATAACATTTTTTGTAAAGCTAGGCCAGCATACATATTCATCAAAAAAGCACCAAAAAGACACCCCACCAAGTGTTAACAGCAATTATTTTGTACAGCAGGTTTGCATGTGGTTGTTTGTTCTTTACACTTTCTTGGTATTCCAGTTTTCTGCACCAAGCTTAAGATAAATATTGTTCATTTTTCTGGGCATAAAAATATCATTTAGAAGAAAAATAAAAGAAATCCTTCTGCATGGAATAAAGTCCAAATTTCTCAGTTTTGCATTAAGCCCATACAGAGCTTCCACCTATCTTTTCATCTTCTGTTTCACTGCAATTCACAGGCCAGCTGCTCAGAGGCTCCACAAAGCTGTTCCCTACCTAAAATGCAGCCCCTTCCTCCATCACTACTATCGCTTTCTCTACTGCCTATATGCCTACCTCACCATAGCTTTTTCTGCCCATAAAACTCTTAAGCATGCTTTAAAGCCCAATTCAAATTCACCTCCCCTAGAAACCCTAATCCCCTTACTTGGCAATTATTGTTTACTCTACTCTGGGCTCACAGCCCTTGCTCGAATTCTTTTTACTAGATTATGAGAGACGAAATTAGCCTTTTCCTAAATGGGAAAACCAAAGTCCAGTAGTAGCTAGGAGGTGGTGTAATCAGGACCAAATCCAGGGTGTCTGGCTTTGCTATGTAATTACTATACAATAATGCTTTCAAGCTGTCACTGCAAAATGTAAATGAGAATCATCCCAAAATATGTGTTAGCTATGAGGGTCTTGTGACATCACTACAGTGGTCTGCCATGACCTGCCCTGCCCTGTTCACATCACACATGTTAGTCCTTGCTTCCCATGGTAGCATTTGCCAGTGATTCTAGCCCCGCAGAGTCCACTGGCACCCACATGGCAGGTTATGGAAATTACTGTGATTGTAAACCTGGGAAGGAGACCCGCTCTAGAAGTGAACTTTCGAACAATACCGCTCCATCCTCCAGCCTTTGGACTCCTCTATAAACTATGCCTACAATATATGCAGAGAGTAGACACAGTGATGTTTTATTACAGGCTGGAGCTCTGGCCCCAAATGACTATGCAGAATTCCACTGAGCTGGACCGGACCCCATGGTGGACCTGATTTATCTCAGTTTTCACCAACAGCTCTGGTATTTGAATTTCCACTCTGTTATGATGAGGAGTTGCTTTGAGATGAAAAACTAGCATCTGCCAGAATGCTTGGGTGAAGTTGCTCTGGGTGTCTGGCTCAAGACTATCTCTCTGTTCCCAGATTTAGCTGCCCTATGAGAAAGAGGCAGTTCACAGAGTGCAGGAAGTAGTAAATCCCACTATCATCCCAGTCACTAAGTGGAGGAGGAAGAAGTGACCAGACACCATGGAAAGGGGAGAGGCAGAAGCACTGAGGGAAGGATTACCACTTCCTTCGGGGAAGAAGATTTAAAACCCAGTCTTACATCTATTGCATTTCTCAGATTTCACTAAAAGAGGGAAGGACAGAACCGCAGATTCAGAACTAGGAAAATATTCTTATAGTGCCAAAGATCTGAACTCTTCATGTCAAAAAACAAAAATACCAACCTGACAGCCCCGATCCAGGACAGTTTGCAAAATGAGACCCGAAGGGAAGGTCTTGTTCTTGCTAGACTCCCATGGAGCAGGTCAGCGAAGCAGAAAACAAAGGGTTAAAGGAGGAGATCAGTTTCTAAAGTGGTGGCCCCAATTATTATAGATTTGAAAGGGAGAAGTGGACAGGAGTCCTGCCGGTGCTGGGGAACTCTAGAATTGCAGACCTGGATGGACCCCAAACCCCAAACACTTCCTGAAAGACCATCATGGACAAGGCTTTGCTGAGAGCCAGTAGAGGAGGGTCCTGAAAAGAGTTAGGACATACTCTACAGCCTTTGTGTCTCTAAATTCTCCACACGTTCAAAGCATCCTAAAGTGTTAGAACTAAAAGGATCCTCAGAGACTTTCTTGCTCCACTCTCACTTCTATTCATTTCATCAACAAATATTAATTGAACGCCTACTGTGTGCCAGGCACTGTGCTAGGTGCTGAGGCTGCAATGTATCAAGGAAACGGATACAGTTGCAACCCTCAGAGCATTAAGTGAGGGAAACAGACAGTAAACAAGAGAACACGTAAATACCTAAGATAAGCTCATGGTGTTACATCTGTGAATCAAATAAAATATTTTATTCACAAATGTGATGTGTTGGAGAATAAAGGGGCAACGCCAGATTGTGTGGTCAGAGAAGGCCCCTGAGAAGTCATCTGAATTGAGATGTGAATGGTGGGAAGAAGCTCTATATGAAGATTCAGAGAAAGAGACTTCAGGCTGAAAAAATGGCAAGTGCCAAGGCTCTGTGGAGGGTTTGAACTTGGTTTGCTCAAGGTACAGCAAGGTCACATGGCAGGAGTGAAATGGGTAAAGCTTAGAATCTTGGAAAAATAGTCAAGGACCTGACTACAACTTACCAGATAGTAGGGATTTGGAACTGATGTAATAATTAGGGCAGCCATGAGCATTTTAAGCAGGAAATATACTCAGTAAATTGAGAGCGCGGCAGAAGAGGATCTCTGTAGACTCCCAGTCCAATGCTCTCTCCCACCACACTGCATGCCACTGTGCAGTAATACCCCTCACTTGCTTCCTCTGACTTCCATTCCAATTTTCTAGGATTGCAGAGTGGAAGACTGTGTCCTCTCTCCTAATTAAACACTGAGCAACACAAGCAGAGAGATGTGCTTTTGCATAGAGCAGCGGCTCCTCCTGAGCCTATCTTTAGCCCATAAAGGGGAACGAAATGTGATAATTAGTAACCAATTAATGTGCATTTCAACAAACTATATTTTAATTATTCTGTCATAGTTTGTCTGCCTGTGAAATATCCCATGTTAATTAAATCCTTTTTAATAAGCCAATGAAAGTGCTCCTCTTTTCCTTGATGTGCTGGTTAAAAGGAAGACAGCAGCAGACTTAGGGCTCATGTAATTTGAGTTAATGGCATGAATCCCACTTTGAGCTTTCATATGCTTATTGAACTAGTGATCTCTTAATACTTGCTAGACTTTTTTTATATATAATTATCACACAATTGCCCTGTTATGTCTGATAGCCTGCATCCTCATACGACAGGGCTCCCAGATCTTTGCACTTAACCTGTATCTTGTGCCTGGCTGTCATGGCTGATCAGTAGACTGTGTCTCCTGCCATCTGTCATGCTCACTCTGCAACTCGTCCCAACATCTTCCTCTGAATTGGTGGTCACTGTGGTTTTGATTTTAGACTTTGAGCACCTATTCGGTGCTTGGGCAGTGCTGCAACTGAGGAATTAGGTACAAGGTGGGGAGGCTTTGATCTAGCATTTTGTCCCCTAGGATTCTGCAAGGAGGCTGGGGATTCTCTGACACAGAAGGGACATGGGCAGAAGCTGTCCAGGGTAGCGACCAGGGGCAATTAAGTAAGACAGGAGAGATGAGCTGCCCCAGCCAGGGAGAGGCCAAAAGTCCTGATTACCAAGTCCAGTGGTATGTTGGAGGGAACTCAAGGCTTCTGCAAGATGGAGTGACCGTACATAGATTTGAAGGCAGGGAGCAGGAGGGCTTGTAGGAGATGAGGACCCTGTCTCTGGGTGATGGCCCCCTTGTGATCAGATACCTGGGAAGGTGGGAGGGATTCCAAAACTGGGCCCAGACCAGAGGAAGAGGCAGCCAGCAACCAAGCAATGGGTCTGGCCCCAGTCCCGTGAGGGACTAAAATAGTGCTTTGAAGGATAGATTAACTTGCTACAATGTATATAGATTCACCAAAATCTATAAATTCTCAAACACAGAAAAGTTTATATTTCAATCATTTAATAGTGGAAGGTGAGTGTACCTGATTGACAGGTCTACTTTGTCCCCCATCCATGGTCATTAGGTACCCAGGCTCTTTCCATGTTGTGACTCTGCCATCTCCTTGGACAGCACTTCTCAATGTGTGGTCCCGATACCAACAGCACCAGTGTCACCTGGAACTTTATAGAAATGCACATGCTCAGATTCCTCTCAGGGACTACCAGGTCAAAAAACCTGGGAATAGGGTCCAGAAATCCATGTTTTAGCAAACTCTCTATGTGGTTCTGATGTACCCTCCAGTTCGCGAACCACTGGCCTAGGTAGGGCCTAGTTGTTATCTGCACACAGCCAACAAAAGAAGAGGGGAACATTGAGAAGATTAAAAGTTTTGATCCCATGACAGCACCTGTCACTTCCACTCATGCCACTTTAGGCTATGTTGCGCTGCAGGGGAGCTGGGAGTGTGGTCCTGTGCTGGCCAGTTGACTCCCAGCTACATATGAGGGGGACTCAAAAAACCCTGGACTTGTCTTTTGGAAAGCATGCCCCTTGTGGTAGAGGCTTCCCCTGCTAAGTAAGTGTTCGAGGAACCCATCAGCATCAGTGTATCAGTTAGTGTTGTGAGAGACTGCATTCGGTTTCAGTGGATTTTTTGGGGGAGGGGTAGATTCTTTCAACACATTTGCCCATTTCACGATGGGTTATTTACAAGTGCACCTGCCCACATCATGCTCAGTGTTCAGCAGTTTTTGACGAAAAACAGCATGACCCCCATGCCCCACTCTCCCTATCACCAATCTTGCCCCAGATGACTTTTTTTGTTTCCCCAATTAAAAAAGTCCTCAGTGGGAAACATTTTGCTGTTGTGGAAGTGATGAAACAAAAAATGGCAGAAGCACTAAAAGGCATCAAAACTGACTAATTCCAAAATTGTTTTGAGTCGTGGAAAAAGTGTCTAGATAGGTATGTGGCATCAAATGGAGAGTACTTTGAAGGTGACTGAAGTTTAAACATGTGAGAATAAATACATAATTTTTTATAAATAAATTCCAGGTTTTGGGGTCTCCCTCCTACATCATCTGGAAGAGGAGAAAGATTTCTCAAGCCATGCCTCTGCCACAAAATATGAGCCAGGGGCCTGAGGAGAAAAGGAGCCAGACAGAATTATGCTACCCATGCAGACTAGGGAAAGCACATGGCAGTTTTCCCAGGATTCTTCTCTACTGGAGAAGGAGCTCTGCACGGTCCTTGGAGGCTCACATTGGCTTAGGACCTTCAAGAAACTCAAGTCAGAGAGGTGATGTTATGTGCTCAAGGTCACAGAGGTGCAGCTTGGGCAACAGGGCTGCAGTTTGACTCATTATTGTCTGATGCCAAGGTCTAGCTGTGTTTTATCACACTGGGGTGCCTTCAAAATGCTAGCACTGTCAGACTGTGTAATTGAATTTAGTTCTTGAAATAGGCTTGTGTAACCCTCCTATCTCTGTCTTATAGCAAAAGACAGTGTAGTTGAAAGTACAAGCAGGTGTTGAGAAAACATGAAGGGAGGAATCCGATCAAAAAAGCACAAAGAAGATTCCATAAAGGACAGAGCAAGTACAAATGAATAGGGTGAATGTGTGTATGTGTGTGTGTGTGTGTGTGTGTGTGTGTATTTAGGTGCATATGTCTATATACACATATATATACATATGCACATATATATGTATGTACAATCATGTGCCACTTAATCATGTTTCAGTCAATGACAGAGTGCATAAATATGACAGTGTTCCTGTAAGATTATAATGGAGCTGGAGCATTCCTATTGCTCAGTGACTTCAGAGCGTTGTAACATCATAGCACAGCACATTACTTTTTCAATGTTTAGATATGTTTGGATACATAAGTATTTACCATTGTGTCACAACTGTCTACAATATTCAGTAGAGTAGCATTCTGTACAGGTTTATAGCCTAGGAGCAATAGGTTCTACTATACAGCCTAGGTGTGTAGTAAACTATATCATCTAGGTATGTGTAAGTATACTCCATGATGTGTGCACAATGATGCAATCCCCTAATGATGCATTTTCTCAGAATTTATCTCCATCATTAAGTGATGCATGACTACATATGTGTGTATATGCATAGACATTAACTTACTACTAGAAGAAATGCACCACAAATGCACCATGCTAATATGACCAGAATTAGCATTATACTTTGCTTCAGGGAATCGTTTTCAATAGGAGTAAGGAAGAGAAGGATTTCTAGACAAAGAGTAAGCAGGATCCCAGAATAGAAAAGTCCCACGGGGGAAAGCCCAGAGCACATTTGGAGAACACACACACACACACACACACACACACACACACACACACACACACAAAGAACTGTATGAGTTGGAGTGAGAAATGTGAAGAATAATGCTGGAACGATAGGTAGGACCCAGCATGTAGAGGAAATTGAATGTCCCACTAAGGGGTTGGCACTTTATTCTTCAAATAATGGTTATCTAGGAAAGAGTTTTGAGAAGAATAATGACATTTTTGGAATTGTTTAGAAGAAAGATTACTCTGGGAATAATGAATAGGACTGATTGAAGAAGTCATTTCTAGAAGGCAAATAGATAAGTGAGGAGGTTTTTGCAATAGCTTTGGTAGAGAGAGGGGGCACCGATTGAATGTGACAGAAGTGGGCAAGAAGAGCAGAATAATTGTTACCGGAGGCAGCTGGGGAGGAAGGAGGTGTCAAAGATGAAATAGATGTTTCTGTTGTCTATGATGGGGGGATTTGGGAGGCTTTAGAAAAACAGAGCATGACAGAAACCCATGTTTTGGGTAAAATATGCTGTATTTGATCAATTCTAAGATGCACCTTCCCTCCCCCCCAATTTTAACATCCCTAAGATCAAGCTGTCATCTACAAATTAAGACATCTTTCAATCACTGTCAGACAGCAAGTCATGAGAAAGTCATCCTAGCCTGCACGTGTGTGGACTGGGTGCCATGGCTGTTAATATTGTCAGAACTTCAGTTGAGTTAGTACATTGCTTGACATATAAAACCAACAACTACTGAAGGCAGGATAAATTGTCACATTTCTCTGGGGGGAAAAAGAATTAATGACATTTTAAAGCAATAGAGGTTGGTGTGACTGATTTATCTATTGAGCGGGGTTATCTTTAAGGCATCAAACATCAATTTGCCAAAAAAAAAAAATTTTACTAAATTTGAACAGAAGCTACTTAACTTCTGGTGATACATAATTCAACCAGGTGGGAAGAAGAGTATAAAATATGAGCATAGTCAAGTAAGACAGTTCCCAGCATTGAGATTGGCTTGAAAAAAATTCTTGGAGACAATAACAGAGCACTCGCTTTAAAAAATGCTGCATCATCAATGAGCTGATGGCACAGAGGGAAATTCCAGGGGACAAAACCATGGACAGTGAAGACTCCAAGTCAAGAAGAGATTATGAAGGGTCTAAAAATGAATATATGCTAGGAATACCCCTTTTTCTTTCATTTTTATTTTCCATTTTATGTATGTGTAAGAGTGATATATGAATATTTTAATAAGTATAAAATATTTTAAATGATAATAAAGCATTGAGTCACCGTTTGTCAGACTTTTTTCTTCCTTAGTAGTTTGTAAAATAACAGTGCATCTTAAAATTGATGGCATCTTAGAGTCAATGAAATGTGGCATTCATTATTCTCAACCTCCTGGCTCAGAATGAGGTAGATGTCAAGCCTAAGCATTTTAAATGTAGCTGAAAAAAACTTTCCATGCAAAGTTTGGAAAATGGTTTGGTAGTTTCTTTCTTTCTTTTTCTTTTTTTTGAGTTGGAGTCTCACTCTGTCACCCAGACTGGAGTGCAGTGGCCACTCCCAGCCACTGCAGCCTCGACCTGCTGGGCTCCGGCGATCCTTCCGCCTCAGCCTTCTGAGTAGCCAAAATTACAGGCGCACGCTACCATGCCCGGCTAATTTTTTTTATTTTATTGTAGAGATGAGGTCTCGCCTGCCCAGGCGGGTCTCGAACCCGCGGGCTCAGGCAATCCACTCACCTCAGCCTCCCAAAGGCACGGGAGGTAGTTTCTTATAAAGTTAAACATACACTTAACCTGAGACTCAGGAATTTCCACTCATGGGTATTTATCCAAGAGAAATGAAAATATGTGTTAGAAAACATGTGTGGCAGCTTTATTCATAATTGCTACAAACTGGAAACAATTCAAATATCTATCAGCAGGTAGGTGGATAAACAGAGTGTGATATACTCACACAATGGTCTCTTACTCTGCAATAAGAAGAAGCTGACTGATGATGCAATGTGACCACATGGGTGAAGCCCAAAAGCATTCTGATAAGTGAAAGAAATCAGATATAAAAGACTACAAACTGCATGACTTCATTTAATTCATCCTAAAAAGGTAAAAATATAGGCACAGAAAGCCAATCAGTGGTTCCCAAGGTTTGGTGTTGGAAGGAGCAGATTGACACCAAAGGGCCAAGAGAGAACTCCTGGGTTAGGAAAATATTCTATAGTTTGATTGCACAGTTTTTATGCCACTGTATACATTTGCCAGAACTCATGGAACCATTCACTTTAAAAGTGCAAGCTTTATTGTAACACATACCTGGGTAAGTCCGACTTTTAAGAAATGTGGCTGAAAGACTGAAACAGACCAGGATTCAGATCTCAGCTGTCCCTTTTACTAGTTGTGTGCTCCAGGCTGCTTTCTTAACCACACTGAACTGACCCCAGGTTTCTTATGCACAGAGTAGAAATAACAAGGCCTGTTGAACAGGGCTTTACTGGGAGTTCTAAGTGAGGTAATATGTAAAGTACTTGGAGAACTTGACAAAGAGTAAATGTTCAATAATGGTAGCCCGCATGCTAGCAGGGACCACAGGCAGTTTCATTACTGATGAATTAATCAGTTGTTGGGATGGCAGAATTGTATAGGCCAATCAATTGCTTGTGGCTGAAACCATCATTCTGATCAAAACAGTGCTAAAACAGGGGCTCCAGGGAGATGCAGCTGAGTCATTTACAGTCTGTGCTTTCAAGCCTTTACGGCTGCCACTCACACCACCACATACCACATACCACACCAGAGACTTTATGGAATGGGGGAGAGTGTTGAGTGAAAGTCATTTTGAACAGAGGACCCTAAGACATCCTGGCACACAAATCAAGGATTGATTTAAAGCGACTTTTGCTTCCTTCTAATATCTGAATCTATACACATAGCAAAAGGAATCAAGTATTTAAGTATACAACAGAGAATGTGTTAAGCTTTTTTTATTCATTGGTTTTATGTAGTCTTTGTAAGAAGCCTATGAGGTAGAAACTGATTATTCCCATGAAACTGGTGAGGAAACAAACACAGAGAGATAAAGGGACTTGACCAAGGTCATATGCTCCCTGAATTCTGGTCCAGTGGGTCTTAATCATACACTAGACCAAGTGAAGGGTCTGGGAACCTAGGTTAAGGGTGTCTTGGAGCAGAGTGCCTAGGGATCCTCACCTGGAGATAGAGTACCTATGGCTTTGAAAAATGGCTGCCTGAGGAAGGGCTACCTGCACTGGAGTCCCTGGGGGCAGGTAATTGCCAGGAGGCACAGGACTCAGGATATGCCATGCTTTTGGAACTCAGCCATTTTTGTTTTCCTTTATCCTATGTGGAGAGAAGTCCTGGGCAATCCTGAAGGCTGCTCAGTCCTTTCCAAGAGTCTTCTGGGGAGCCAGGAATCTTCAAAATCCTGAAAAAGAGGAAGTCCTAATAATATAGTTTTCACCTTACAGCAGATATGATGTACTTTGCAGCAATGACCTGAGTTTCTGCCAGTCCTCTCCCTTCACGGGCTCAGGCAAGTCCCTGTTCCTCTCTGAGACTCGCCTGCCCCAACTGCAAAATGAGTGGAAAGATTTAGATGTTCCTTGGCTCCTCTCCAGTTTGGATGCTGTGATATAGCAAGCTGCACCTCCTTTTCATATGTCAGCTGATTTGCCACCCACTCACTCTGTTCCAGGAAGCATTCTGAGGTTCCTGATCCCCCTTCTTTCAGAAGTCCAAACACTGGGGCCAGGGATACAAAGTCCTGCTTCTCTCAGAGCAAACTTATAGAAGTCAAATTTAAGAGAGAGAGGGGTATTCAGGAAAATCTTAAATCCTAGAGGTAGGTCATTCAACTTTTACAACCTCTGACAATGGTAGGGTTGGCTAAACCCCACTTTAAGTGTTAAACTTGTCACTCTTAGATGGCAAAACCAATTTTGTTACTTCCTTCTACATTAAAGACACATAAATAAGTCATTGATTTTTTTTCCTAAGAAAAATAGCAAAACACCCACTGAGATCTGTTTTATAAACCACAATTATAAGACACAGGAGTCTGGGAGAACATAATGAAGGATTTTGGTTTTAAGAAGATGAAATAAACATTTCAATCTAAGAAATCAAGACTATGCATAAAGATGTACAAAAGGGATTGTATATATTGCAATAATAATGTGAAACACACAAAAAGCACATATAAATGAAGAGGCTGCTCTGCACTCAGATGATACAATAACAGAACAAAATGTGTTAGATTAACAAACATTTATTAAACACGTCCCATGTGTTGATCTTTGTGCTGAGTAGTCCCAGTGAATAATAAGACTTGATCTGTGCTCTCAAAGGGCACACTATCAAGTGGAGGAAACTTATACTCACCTGCCCAGGAAAGTGCTCTTGGGAAACTGGTTGAGGCTTCAAGAAGTCACAGAAGTGACTAACTCTATGTGAGGGCAGTGAAGATGGCTTCCTCTGGCCCTTATAATAAATTGCAGTCTTCCCATGGCTTACAAGCCCTCCCTAAGAGAGCCTGGGTAGACCAGCTAGCCTGATCATTCCTTGCTGCCTTCCTCTTCAATCTCTGTGCCATCTTCACTTCTTTGAGCAATGCTGTTGCAGGTTGAATTGTGCCCCTCTAAGAGATGTTGAAATCCTAACTCCCACAACGTGAGTGTGACAGTACTTAGAAACAGTCTTAACAGATGTTCGAATTAAGATGGGGTCATTAGGGTGGGTCTTGATCCAATATGACTGGTGTTTACGTAAAATGGGAAAATATAGAAATATGGACATGGACACAGACATGTAGAGAGGGCCAAAGATGTGGAAATACAAGGAGAATGTCATTTACAAGCCAAGGAATATTTTGGGCTACCGGAAGCTAGAAAGGAGACTAGAACAGATAGATGTTCCCTTGAAGCCCACAGAAGGAGCTAACCCCGCCAACACCTTGATTTTGGACTTCCAACTTCCAAAACTGTGAGACAATGCATTTCTGTTGTTGAAAGCATCCAATCGGTGGTATTTTGTTAAGGCAGATCAAGGAAACTAACACCAACTGCTGAGCTCTTTTGGTCCTAGGCTCTTGCACATCCTGTTTCTCTGCCCACAGCATTCTTCTCTGCCCACCTCTTCACCTGGCTAACTCTTCAGCCTGGATATCACCTCCTCAAGAGAAGTCCCTGTCACTCATCCCCATGGCATTGCACAGGTCTCATGTTATTCCTACACTTCCCTGTTTAATTCTCTGAATCGTGTCTTTCTCCCATCTGCACCGTGAGCTCCTATAGGATAGTCCCTGCGCCTGACACAGTTGGCACTCAGTAAACACCTGTTCTAGTCAAGTGTTGAGCTGGGCTTCCTATGATAATTGAGTAAAACAGCAATGGTGAATGTGCTGTGAAGGCATGTGGGCTGGGCTCTATGATTGTTGTCTATACTGCTTAGGCAGTGATCTACCATGGTCGCACTTCTGCAAAGCTGCCTATTAAAGTTGCCCGTGTGTTTCCTTGGCAAACAGAAGAGAATGTACATTTGGGCCTTCAGATGTTTGCATTTGAAGCTGCCCTGCTTGTGCTTCCAGGCTTCTTGCCCTCCACACCTTGGAGTCCAGCCTGAGAGCCCTGAAAGGGGCTCAGGAGGAGGAGGCTATTAGCATGGAAGGCACTGAAACTGTTCTAGGGCAAGAAAAGCAGGAACCAAAGGCAGGAGCAGCCTGGTCTGGCCCCAGGGAAAATCCAGAAGGCCTCTCCATCTGGCTGTCCATTTAGAAACTTGACCTCTTTGCAAGCAGTAAGCATTCAGGGCCCATTAAAATGCAAGGCACCTGCCGGATGTCGGAAAGAGAATCTGCTAGTCAGAAATTAACCTCTTTGGGAGCATTGCAGCCCCCCTCTGCAGGTGACAGGAGTGTGTACTACAGTAACCAATAGTCACCTCCTCTCCGGCCTCTAGCTTAAGGCCACATGGCTCATCAGAGGTGGTCATGTCCCATCTCTGTGCTTCAGCCTCTTTATCTGCAAATGTGACAGTATTCTCTTCTGTGTCCACCCACAGGTTTGTTTGTTGGGGGCAGTGGGTGAAAACCAGAATATGGATGGGTTTTGTAAGCTAAAATGCACTTTAAAGATGTAGGAGATTACTCATCCTTTCATAACAAGTGTTCATTACTAGAAGCAAATGCCACAGTTTTATTTCTAAACCTACCTGAACTTCCAGGTACCTCCATCCTCACAGTCTCATGCCATGGGCACTCCTCCCAAAAGAGAGCATGGATCTTCCTTGTAGAAAATTTGCCCTTAACTCCACAGGCATTGTTGGAACAACTGTTAATGCAGACATAGAAAGAGGGGAGCATAGACTGTGCTCTAAAGTAGTTGATGCCCATCTGGAAGAGTGACTGTGGCATGAGATGATACAGGGTAGAAGTTGACAGTTCTGGGCTGAGTCAGATTAACTGGGTTTTTATCATGGCTTTGCTAGATACTAGCTATGTGAGCTTGGCAGTCACCACTTCCCTTTCCATCTTGGTTTTCTCCTCCATGCTGCAAGTCTCAGTAAAAATGGCCTCCATTAGAAGATGCCACTTCAGAGAAGGAATTAGGGATCCCATTTTATGTGTCATGGTGAGTGAAGAACAAACTCAAGTCCTCCCACTGGCCATGTCTGTCTGGAGGTTTTGATACCTCTGCCATCTTCTCATTAGCCATCCCAACTCCTTCTTCTGAGGCATGTGATAAGATTTCCATCCACAGTTTCATCTCTAAGTCCCTTTTAGCTTCAATGCCCTACTGTTCCTGGTTCTAAGGTCCAACTAAAGAATATAGAAAATAAAAGGAGTGATCATTTATAGGTAGGAAGGCTAGAAAGAGTATGGAAATTTACAGTTACTAAGTATCTATTGAACATTTGCTATATGCCAAGCATTGTGCTGAAGGCTTTCAATCATCTCTTCCTTTAGTCCTCACATCAGCCATAAGAGGATCATTAACCTTCTTCTTTTTTTAACAGAGAAAACTGAGGCTCAGAGAGGTTAAGTTAACTTCCCCCAAAACCTCATAGCTAGAAAGTTGTAGATAGGGATTGGCTTTCTCTGACACCCTAACAAAGGAGCCTTTGCTAAATCTACACAGATTCTGTTCTATTGCCCCCTCCTGGACTCATTCACTCTGGCCCTTCATTGCCAGAAGTTGACTTGAAACTCAGCTTATTCTCTTCTTACAGGTACCCTTTAGAACTTTCTGCTCTGTTTGGATTCTTTCCTAGGTTTCCCCCTTTGCCCTGTGCTCCCTGGGCATAGTCATCCATCCAACTGTCTGGCTATCCTGCAGGCTCTGTCTCCTGGAACCTCTGCCCACGTTATGATCTGAGCATCTGTTGACTTGATTCAGCTACATTGAATCATGTCATACTGAGGGTCAGGCGTGAGTTTATCCATTTAGCAATAGGTATATTGAGCATCAGCAGGGGCCAGGCACCAGCCTATGAATTGAGAGGGAATATAATGAACAATGCAAGGTTCCCACCCTCAAGAAGTGCATTCCAGTGGAAGCAGCAGATTCCACTTGTAAACAAGTGAACAAATGCATACTGTATCTTCAAGGAGGACTGTATGAAAGGTGGCTATCTTAGACAGATCAAGAAAGGCCTCTGGGAGAAAGTGTTATTTAAGCAAAGACTAGATGTGGAAGAGCAAACTATATGAAAACCAAGGGGAAGAGTATTTGGGGCAAAGGGTTCAGCAAACACAAAGATGCTGAAACCAGTTCCAGTATGTTACAAAGATGCTGAAATTTGAACAAGTTCACTGTGTTTGTGAAGCAGAAACATGATCACCTTGACTGCACAGGAGAGAGGGTAGGTGGTAGGGGGTGAATCAGAAGGGTAGGCAGATTCCAGATATGTAGGATACTGTAAACTATGGAGAAAAGTTTTAATTTCACTCTAAGGGCAATGGGAATCCCTGTGGAAGTTTGAAAAGCAGTGATGTGGTGTCACATATTTTTAAAATATCACTTTGGCTACTGTGAGGGAAATTAACTGAGGCCAGAAAATTAGCAGGAAAACCAGTTAGGAGGCTACAACAGTAGTATTTACAATACAAGGCGAGAGACTAGTTACTTTGACTTGGGTATATCAGTGGAAGTGGTGAGCAAAGGTGAAATTTAGAATATATTCGGTGATGTGTTGGTAGGCATTTCACAGTCTTTTCTCTGGGATCAGGGTAACCCTGTTTGTAGCATTTGCCAGTTTCCATGGTGTAAATGCTCCCACCATGGGCTGCCTCAAGATACCAACATGACATCAACTAACTTGCAACATTTCTGACAATTTCACAAATGACTCTCATAGCTTGACACAAGCCAGTTCCAGTATGTTACTGAATTTATTTTTAAGGTAAAGTCTACAGGACTTGTTGAAAGTTAGGATGTGGGAGGCGTAGAGGGGCAATGAAAGAGACTCAGAATGACTCTCAAGTCACTGAGTACATGCCATGTAAATGCCATTTACAAGGATGAGAAGACTAAGGAAAGCCAGGCTTAGAAGGCGCTCACAATGATGAATGTCACTCCCATATACTCCCCAGACTTAATAGGGGAAAGGACACTCCCATGCTTTGGCTCTTGGGTTTGGGAATAAGAAGAAAATTTTCTGCAATCTGCATAAATCTAAACAATCTTGGGGACACTCTGTGCTGTAGCAGTTAAGAACGTACACATCTGAAACAAGACTCTTTCATCTCTATATTAATTGGTGTTATCCTAGCTGCTAAAACAAAAACCTCCTGAAAGTTTTAGCCAGAGCAATCAGACAGGAGAAAGAAGTCAGTGTATCCAAATAGGAAAATAGGAAGTTAAGTTATCCCTCTTTGCAGATAATATGATCCTATACCTAGAAAACTCTAGAGAATGTCAAAAACCTCCTCACACTGATAAATGACTTTAGTAAAGTCCTGGAATACAAAATCAATGTGCAAAAAACAGTTGCATTTCTATATACCAACAACAAGCAGGCTAAGAATCAAATACAAAACACAATCCAATTCATAGTATCCACACAAAAACAATCTCACCATCCTCCTAACTAAAGAGAGAAAAGACCTTTGCAATGAGAACTACAAAACACTGTTCAAATAAATCAAGGATGATACAAACAAATGGAAAAACATCCCATGCTCATGAATTGGAAAAGTCAATATTGTCGAGATGTCCGTTATCCCCAAGGCAATCTAAATAGTCAATGCAATTCCTATCAAATTGCCAGAATCATTTTTTTACAGACCTAGAAAAGACAATACAGACATTCATATGGGAGCAAAAAAGAGCCAAAATAGCTAAAGCAATTCTCAGCGAAAAGAGCATAGCTGGAGGCATCACATTTCAGCCTTTCAACTTTACTGCAAGGCTACACTAACAAAGACAGCATAGTACTGATACAGGAATAGACACATAGACCAGTGGAACAGGACAGATAGCTTGGAAATAAAACCATGGACCTTCAACCGATTTACCTTATACAAAGCTCAAAAAACAAACAGACAATGAGGAAAAGAAACCATGTTTAGCAAATGGTGCTGGGAAAACTGGCTAACCACATAAAAAAGAATAAAACTAGATCCCTATCCATCACCATTAAATAACTCAAAATGGATCAAGTTCTTACATGTAAAACATCAAACTATATGAATTTTAGAAGAAAACTTAGGGAACATCCTTCTGGATATTGGAGTAGGCAATGAATTCATGGTCAAGTTCTCAAAAATAGATGCAACAAAAGCTAATATTGACAGGTGGGGCCTTCTCAAATTAAAAAGTTTTTGCACAGCAAAATAAGCTGTCAAGAGAGTAAAGAGACAACCCAAAGAATGGGAAAAAAATATTTGCAAGCTGTGCAACTGATGAAGGTCTAATGTCTAGGACCTATAAGGAACTCAAACAAATTGAGACAAACAACCCCATTAAAAGTGGGCAAAGGACATGAACAGACAGACACATCTCAAAGGAAGACATTCAAGCAGCCAATGAACACATGAAAAATGCTCAGTCTCACTAATCATGAAAGAAATGCAAATCAAAACTACAATGAGATACCACCTAACACTTGTAAGAATCGCTATCATGAAAAAGTCAAAGAACAACAGGTGTTTGCTTGGCTGGGGAGAAAAGAGAATCCTTTTCACTGTTGGTAGGAATGTAAGCTAGTTAAACCTTTGTGAAAAGCAGTGTTGCGTTTTCCCAAAGAATGAAAAATTGAGCTTTCACATGACCCAGCGATCTCACTTCTGGGAATATACCTAGAGGAACATAAATCACTCTACCAAAAAGACACCTGTACACCTATGTTCACTGCAGTACTATTCATAATAACAAAAACATGGAACCAACCTAGATATCCATCAAGTGGACTGGGTAAAGAAAATATGGCACATATGCACAATGGAATATTATACAGCCATAAAGAAGAAGATCATGTCCTTTGCAGCAACATGGATGCAGCTGGAGACCATCATTTTAAGTGAACTGTCACAGAAATAAAAAAAATGGAATACTCAAATAGACACATCTCAAAAGAAGACATATGAGCAGCCAGCAGATACGTGAGAAAATGCTCAGCCTCAGTAGTCATCAAAGAATTGCAAATTAAAACCACACTGAGATACCACCTAACTCCAGTCAGTATGGACATCATCAATAACTCAAAAAACAACAGGTACTGGAGAGGATGCAGTGAAAAGGGGACACTTATATACTGTTGGTGGGAGTGTAAACCAGCACAGCCTCTGTGGAAAATAGTGTGGCGATTCCTAAAAGATCTAAAACTCAACCTCCCATACGACCCCACAATCCCCCTACTGGGAATATACCCGGAGGAAATCAAATCACTCTATGAAAAAGATACTTGCACACGCATGTTTATTGCAGCATTATTTACAATAGCAAAAACATGGAACCAACCATACTGCCCATAAAAACAGGACTGGATAAAAAAGTGTGGTACATATACTTGATGGAATCTTACACAGCCAGAAAGGAGGACAAAATTATGAACCTCACAGCAACTTGGATGAACTGAGAGCCCATAATACTGAGTGATCTGTCACAGAAACAAAGAACTGAGTATCACATGTTCTCACTCATAAGTGGACCTTGAACAGCTATCATAATACTATAAGAAAGGGATTGGCACTAGCGAGAAACTGCCAGGGAGGGCGGGAGTAGGATCAGCAGTAGTGGGAAACTGCCAGGGAGGGGAGACACACCTCATCAACAAGGGTACCTGTATAATGAACATTGGTATACCTAACCCTGAACTGTATCCCATGTATGTAAAATTAAAAAATTTTTTTAAACTAAATACTCCATGTTTTCACTCATAAGCGGACCCTGATCACTGATCATGAGCACCAAGGTGGAAGAACAGATGGTGGACATTGCTAAAGGAAGAAGAGAGGAGGGATATGGGGCACACAGTCACACCCTGGTTCCAGGTCCACTACAGGGAAAGAGATGGCCACTAGAAGCCCAAACCTCACCTGCAGTCTATTTACTTATATAGTAAATCTTCACATGTGCCCCACAAGTCTAACATAAAAATACAATTAAAAATTACCTCCTGAAATCTCAATGACTCAGTCCAATTTAAGTTTATGTCTCTCTTATGTGGAGTGTCAACAGCAGTATGTGGGAGGCTGGAGTAGAGGTGGGGACTCTGCTTCACGTAGTCATTCAGGGGTCCAGGCTGATGGACGCTGTCATCTTCAGCACATGGCATCCAAAGTTTAGGGATTAATGTCTACTGGCAGGAGAGGAGAGAGAGGAGAAGGCACATCAGTATCACAGCCACTTCCACCAAGAAATGATATTTTTATTCATACCATATCCATTGCTAAAAACTGCTCACTGTAGCCTCATCTAATGCAGATGACCTGAAAAATGCAGTTTGGGGCCTGGCAACCACTTTCCAGTAACAGCTTCACTCTTGGGAAGGGAGCATGAATCCTTGGTGGACAACCATTCTTCTCTATCTCAGGCAGAGCTCTGCTTTGGGCAACTTACTTAACTACTCTGAGTCTCCATTTTGTCATCACAAAATGGGAACAATCCTAATACTTTTAGAGTTCCTGTACTGCTAAGGAAAGGAAAGGATATACTACTTGTAAAGCACTCAGCCCTGTGTCTGCCACACTCAAAACATTGGAATCAGGAGTATTGTTTGTGAGCACCCATTCCAGCCCCATCATTTTCCAGAGAAGCCTGCCTCACATCAATGCACACTTCCTCCCTCAACCCTAAACATTCATCTGCAACCCACAGAGAATGAGATCAAATAACAAGAACACTTTGAAAGGACTTTATACATTATAAATGCCTCTTGGTGTAAATCATTGGCTTTCAAGCCAAGGGGCTTGATTTAAACCTAGTTCTAACAGCAACAGGTTGGGTTCTTTTGCAAATTGTTGGAATTCTCTGAGGCTCCCTGTCCTCCTTTATGGGGGGAAGGGGAATCATGATAGACACCCAAGTTCACTGGAAGGATGAAGTACAACATCATCTCTAGAAGTGCCTCGCACACTGTGAGCCCTATACACATGAAAGTCTATTTTCCTTCTAGCGCCTGAAAACTCTTTGAAGCCTGCCTAGGATGTTGTGAGAAGAGATACATCACCATGTGGACCAGTCCTCAATAGATTTGCCTCATTTTAAAAATGATCTGTTTGACAATCAGCACATACTGCGACTGCCTCCTGAGCAGAGGGTTCTCGTGGGCAAGACATCGAGGCTGTTCATTTTGCAAGACTTCTCCCTCTCATCTTGGTTTTGCATGCTCAAGGTTGTCCGGGGTCCCGAGCAATCAGAAATGATTTGTGTCAAAGAGCACATTACAAGAATCATTTGTCACTTCTGCTTCGTGTTTGAATTTGAAGAATGATGCTCGGGAGTGATCTGAAGGCATGATGTGAAGCATTGCTATGATGAGTAGTGAAACCATTACATTAACCTTCTCGGGAGTTGAGCTCTGGGGTTCAATTTTGACTGCATGTTGCAAGGGCAGAAATTTCAAGCCCCCACAATGACATGCATTGGAAGTATTAATAATGAGAATACCATATGATTAGATGACAATCTTTTCTCAAAAAAAAGACTCATAGTGGCACAAGTAGTAATGGAATGACTTATAGGGAGCAGTCAGTTCAGCCCCTCACTTTACAGAGTGAAGAGGTGAGGGGAGGAGAAGATTTGTGACCTGTTCATGGCCACGAAGCTAACTTTTCTGTTGATTAGATAGTGCCTTTGGCTTACAAAAACTGATACGCAGGGTTAGAATATTGATCTAAGAATTCATTGATAGAGTGGTGGGTACTAAGCCCGGCTCATTCTCCATCTGGCTGTGTGACTTCAGCAAGACACTCCATTTCTGTGTACCTTCGGCTGCCTCCCCAAAAAACGACAGTGGTGATTCCTTAGGGCTCCTGCAAGCCCTGATATTTTAGGATTCTGTGTGATGCACGGGACAGGCTTTTAATCCTTATTTGGAAGATGAGAAAACTAAAATCCAGAGATCTGGAAAATCTTCTCAGATGAGGCTTTTAATTTTAATCTTGTGACACAGATAGATTTTTTCTTTAATAGAGAAAGGGGAATGGCACTCTAAGCCAAGAGAATAACATGTCTAAAGGCAAGGAGAAAAGGGTAGGGCCCTGTAAGGAAGTCCCGTCTACTTGATCATGGCTGCATTATATGATGTGAGGGACAAAACAGAGGAAGAATGTGCTGAAAGGCAGTTTAGAATCAGATCATGGAGAGCCTTGAATGTCAAGTTCAAGGGCACAGTATTTCTTAAGCAAGTGGTTCTCAGATCACCCCTGGAAGGGCGATGTTGCCTTTAAGGGAGCATTTAACAATCTTTGGTCACATTTCTGGTTGTCACTACTGACAGAGATGCTGCCAAATATCCTACAGTGCTCCAGACAATAAACAGTTATCTAGCCCCAAATGTCACTAGCACCAAGGATGAGAAATGCTGCTCTAGGCAGAGAAAGATCTCTGCTGACCTCTATGGAGGCTGTGCTGTGGTGGGCAGGAGGCAAGACTGGAGGCAAGAGGCTAGCACAATCATCTGGGGAAAAAGTGATGGAGGTCTGAGCTGAGACAGGGTCAAGGGGATCAATGTCAACGATGTGAAAGAGATGGAAATGACAGAATATGGTTCCCCTATCCACTGCCCTAGTACCTTCTGGCTTCAAGCCACCTTTTTATAGGATCTTATTCTTTACTCTCCTGATCACTTACTCTGCTATCCCAAGAGCCCAAGTGTGAGAGATTTGGGACTGGATTTTTACCTTCCAGATCTTCTAGTGGCTCATCATGGTAGTCTCACTTTTTATCAGATCCAGTCCTAGAAGGGGAGGGAAGGTCAGGAGCTGATACATGCAGCACTTCCTGCAATTTTGATTTGATAATCATTTATGTCATTATTAGTGTAATATTTTCTAACACAACATGGTAGTTTCTGTGAGCAGGGACTGTGTGGGTCCTGCTCTTTGCTGCCTTCCCACAGTCCAGCACAATTCCTGACAAGTAGGAGGTACTTGGACACATGAGTTGAATGAATGAATGTTGCTTGACCTCATGGATTAAGCTGGCTGGGCATCATGTACTTGCTGGGGGGCATCCATGGATGCACCAGCTTGGTGAATTCAGCTTCATCTCCCTCCCTGGGCTAAAGGACAGGCTGGGTGTTGGCTCTGGCTCCCCGCACTACACCTGGCTTGGGCACGACCCCCCACCCTGTATGCAAGAAGTAGAGAAGTAGCTACAGAGAGATGACTGTTAAGAAGTGCCTGAAAGTGTCCTGTATGACCTCTCAACCTCTCCCATTCACACCCCTTCCAGGCATCCCTTTCCTTATAAAACCTGAGGGGACAACAAAAGGGCTGGGCACGCAGTGGAATTGTTCCTGTGTGTGGGACAGTTAGGGAAATGCTTCACAACCTCAAGCTTCTCCATCAGAAACATGAGCGAGATTATCAGCACCCCCAGGTCATGGAAAAGGAAGCTGGGGTTGGGGGAAGCAGAGGATAGAGGAAAAGAGGGCTTTCCTCCATGACAGTGGGATGAACCCTTGGATGCCACAGACAAGTTGGAGTGTGCAGATGCTTGTATGTGTGATCATGAGTGCAATGGGAAAGTCTTTAAACAGTGCCTTCTCTGAGATCTGCAGAATTCTGAGCAGTGATTCCAGCAACACACCAACCCCACAGCTCAAGGAACTAGGCCAACCTAATTCTCAGAGACCGGGGCAGCCATCTGGCTCTAAACCCCAGATGGCGAGAGCCAATGGCCTCTGCAAGGTCAAACATCTCTCAAAAAGCAAAGAGGACTAAGACCCACGTGTCTTGACTCTCCAGTGTACTTCCTGCCTAAGGCTTGGTCTGCTCAAGATGTCAAATTGGCACAAATAAAGGCAGCTCAGATTTGGTGTGCCTCTCCTCCCCCACCTCTGCCCTGTTTTATGTGCCTCAGGACTACCCGAAACAAAGTATCCTGGTCCTACAGGATATTTTATCACCTTGTCCTAGGTGGTTCTGGAATGTTTTCTTAAAGGACCAGGAAGCCATGGCTAAAAACTCTTTCTACTGATCAAGTCCTGAACCACAGTCTTTGGTTCAAATCCTGCAAGCTCTTGCTATGTGACTGTGGGCTAAGTTAACTAAGCTAAGCCTCCAACTGTAAGTAAACATGGGAAGATAGTTGCTAACTCAGCAAATTCTTGTCTAATTAAATGAAATCTAATGGAAAATGTAGAGAAAAGCACTTTATATGCCTAACATAGAGTAGGGACTCAAGAAATTTTTGCTGAATGAGTGAATGTGTACGTTAATCAAAATGATTGACTTTTATCAAAGCTTTGAGAAACACTCCCCAATCCCTTACCACCTGCTAGGTTGGCCCCAGTGTCTTGGCAAAGCTGGCCCTTCTCAGGCTTTCTAGGGAGGACTGTGAGCTATTTATCAATATGTTAGCTCCAACCTGCTCTCTTTTGACCCTGCTAGCAACATCGTCTTTCTGGGAAAAAAAAAAAAAAAATGCTAAGTACAAGCACGAGAGACCTCATGTTCTCATCCAAGTTTCTGCCCCAAGCAAAGGTGACCTGTACACTCGCCTATGTTCATGCCAATTAAGTGGTTTCATTAAAAGCTCTGGCACTGTCTGTGGGCAGCTCTAGGGTGACCCATAAATTAGGAGGGTCTCACCTCCATCTATCAAGCCCCCACTGCAGTCTGCCATGGGAACTGAGAGCAAAGGGGACTGACCTTCATTTCCCCCCCCCCCCGAGCATGCTAGTCTAGAAACAGTCTCAGTTGATTTTATTTTTCTAGAACCTCAAAATCTAATTAGGTGTTCAAAGCATTTAGGTTTTTTCTGTTGAAAGTGATTCAATACACAGAATATTCCATGCCATGTTTTGTTAGCTGCTTTCTACTTGTGGGCACTGAAAGGGGCCATTCCTTCTTCTTTAGAGAGCCACGTTCTTCCCTAAGGGCCAAGAATCAGAATGTCTAAGACTCAGAAGCCTCAAGCATGTGACCCTCAGCCTCTTTGCTTTCCAGTTAAAGAACTCTTTACGGCCTTCACATTTATTTACATTTTTCCTGGACCTGTTTTGTTGTTGTTGTTTTGTTTTGATTTGTTTTGTTTTTTAGTCAAAGTCTCACTCTTTTGCCCAGACTGGAGGGCAGTGGAATGCTTACAGTTACAGTAGACTTGACCTGCTGGGCTCAGGCTATTCTTCCGCCTCAGCCTTCCAAATAGTTCGAACTATATGCGTACACCAGCACGCCCAGCTAATTTTTTTATTTACTGTAGATACGAGGTCTTGCCAAGTTGTCCAGGCTGGTCTCGAACTCCTGGACTAGCTCAAGCAATTCTCTCGCCTCTGCCTCCCAAAGTGCTGGGATTACAGGTGTGAGCCCCCTGCTGTCACTCTGTTTTAAAAGCTCCCCAGATGCCTCTAATGGGCTGTCAGGGTTGGAAATAATTTATACTTTTTATTGCCATTTTTAAATCAAATTTTAAAAATTCAGCCCAATCCCAAGATGCCCTCTCAAGTTCATCTCCCTTGTGGGGAACCCAAGCCAGTCGGATTCAACCTTGAAGCCCGAATCCTACCCATTTGACCAGACTCTTTCTTGATTATTTTTTCCCTCTGAGCCGTTGCAAGTTTCCCTACCGCTCTGCTCTCTTACCATTTAATCCCATTGATTTGGAGCCTACCTGTGTCCTCTTTTCCTCACCATTCCCTGAGCAGCAGGCGGAAAAGATATCCCCAGGGCTATCGACTCCCAGGGAACTCACAAGGTGGCAATTTCTTTCTTAATTAAGACCTTCATGGTGAACCACTGGTATCAGACCAATTAATCAGTTTTCCAAAGGCTCCAGAAATGTGGCAACAAAGAGAGTGATTCAGGCAATGGTTTCTAAGAGTAAAAGAGGCAGCAACTTTCCCAAATGTGGGTGGAAGTGAAGCCTGGACAGAGCAGCACCTCTGGCTTGTCTTGTTTTTTCCTTTCTTTCTTCCTTTTTTGAGTCAGATGCAGAATGACACATTCTAAAAGCCAAATTTACCCAAGCATTCTTCTCACTCCCCTCCCCCTCCAATCCCCCTCACCAGTTGCCATTATCTGTCATCGGAGACAAGACACCAGAAGATAATAGGAGTTTCCAATTCATGCTTCTGCTTTCTTCCATTCTCTGGGGAAATTATGTTGAACATCTTTTTTATTGACTTATTTATAAGTGTAGAAAATGAATTGCTTAAAGGTTTGTGGTAGAGCAACCCAGATACTATCAGGGTCGCTGACGCTCTGGCTGGAGGGAGGATTCCAGGGGTTTAATGGGGTGTTGATTAAGTGAACTGGCCTCTTTTCCCCATAGGAAGTCTAGTGGTGGCCTCAAGCTTTGTCTCCATTTGAAACAGAGGCGGTACTGAAAGAGTCCCCTGCCCTTCCTACAGGATCACAGTGGGAAAACACACACACACACACACACACACACGCGCGTATTTGTGGGATCAGCCAGGCCAAGGTCCAAATCACCCCTTCCCCCTCCCAGTGGTGGGGTGATAAGGGTACTTGCTGGCTCTGCCACTTTCTCACCTTGGACAGATTTCTGAGCTGGTTGGACATTACTTCCCTCTTGGGAGTACTGAGGCATTGTATGAAGTGAGATCTGGAACACAGTAGGGCCTCCATGAATGTCTGTCTTCCTCCCTCCTCCTCCTCCTGTGGAAAATGTCAAAGGTGAAAGTACCCTCAGACACCACACCATCTAATTCAGTCCTACCTTCTGGCAAGTGGGAGTCAGAGGCCCAGAGCGGGATAAGTAATTTGCTTGAGGTCACCCAGTGAGACAAGGGCAGAACCAGGCTCCCTGGCCCCCCATCCAGTTCTTTCCCCCTCACCATGAAGCTCCCTGATTGACAGGTATACTTCAGTTTAGGCATAGGTTCCTAAAATAAGTGTGCAAATGCAACCTGGTCAATGCACACATACCAGGCATGTGTGAGGGTGCTCTTTAAAGGGGTATTCCTGATGCTACCATTGTTCACATGACCCTCTTTGTCAGAGTTTGTTGGTTTTTGTGAGGATGATTTCCACAAAGTGGGACACCCAACACCCCACTCTTGGTCCGTTTTCACTCTCCTGAGCACTCTTCTCTGCCACCCTGGATCTATTTCTCAACTCAGGGTTTATTAGATTTCTAGACTGGCAGCTACTCCAGAATCAGCTGTTGGTAAGAGTCACTTGGTCCTGGCTATTTCTGAGAGTCCAAGTTGGAGCTCAAAGGCTTTATCAGTTCCTTGGACCTTACATGGGTTCAGACCTCCTGATTCTGGTCTTCCTTAAAGTCTCCAGTAAGAAAATCTCTTTTCTTGGGTCTGCCCACTGGACATTCCTCCTTACTGCCCATTGCTTCCTCCTTGGCACACATGTTTGTTGAAGAACAGGAGTCTTCCTCCACTCCTGCATAAGGTGCCCATCTGTATTTGCCATGGATTAGATCCTAAAGGAGGTAGGCACAGAGGCCACCCAGCCCTCTTGCACAGGAATCTCGTGGGAGCTGCAATCAGTAGCACCCTGGACAAGCCCAGCATCACCTCTGAAAGAGTAAGAGACTCATTAGCAAACAGAAATAATCTGTCTCAATTATGCACAAGTTCAGCAAATTAGGGTCCAGCATGAGAAACCTGCCTGTGTTTTTGATTAGTGAACAAATGTATCTACTGTGAGGAATTCTCCCCAACCCTTCTGGTATGGACATCAGAGCTGACCTTTCTAGGAGACACAGTCACAGAACTGTTTGCAGTGGGAAATCTGAAGTTTTCTGGGGGAGAAAAGGGGGTGAACAGCCCAGGTACTATTGACAGACTTGCCACCTTGCCGACACGGCAAGCAGGGCCTTGCAGCCCATCCATAGTGCCTTCAATGCCCACCCCTTTGCTGCTCCCATTAGATCCTCACTTAGCCAGAGCCAACCTGAGGCTAATCTGGCTCCTGTTTTTATTAAGTGCTTACTCTGCATTTGGCACAGAATTAGGCTAGGATGTGCTAGAGAAACAGTGGGGAAACACCAAAGGGAAAAAAATGTAGAAGAGCCTAGATCTGCAGATTCAGCCTCAGAGGACATGAGCTAGGGGATTAGGAGGTGAAGAAGTGAAAGCTGAAAGAAATAAGGAATTGAGAGAAGGAGGTGACTTCTGGGTGGTCAGTGAGAACAGTCCTCTCTCCAGAGGAGTAGATAGAGGGAGTCCTAGGGCAGCTCAGTCAGAGAGAGGGAGAGGTGACTAGTAGAAAGTAACTCCACCCAGGATCATCAGGATAAGTGGCGTCCCCAAGAAACCTGAGGCCTCTTGTGAGGAGAAAGAAACAAATCTGAGATCAAACCCAATGGTAACTCTAAGCCAGAATGTTGCCCCCCAAAATGCTGGTTTGGGCATCCTCTACTTCCAAATGTACTATTGTCATTGCTAGCCAGAGCAGTTTCTGTCACAAACAACAGGGACATGGATCCTGCCATCTTAGGGCTCATGGTTTCCTCAGAACTGAGTTTCTCAAACTTCTTGATCACCATATTCTTGTTCTAAGTGAAGGCTCACACAATTGGGATCTTCCAGAGAGGGATGAAAGCTTTGTATGATCTGTGAAGTGTAGGCAACTTAGGGTGACCTAAACAATAGGACACCCACTGGTGGAAAGATAATTTACAACCTAAAGGAAGATAGGCTGTCAGTGCTGTAATAGCTCAGAGTCAGAAGGAACCATTGATGACTAGTGGGGCCTGAGAAGGCTTTCTGGAGGAGGTGGGACTTGAGCCAGACCCTGAAGGATGAATAGAAGTCATAAGCCACCAACCACTAAGCACACATCAATTAAAGCTCATAAGAAAAGTGAAGCCACTAAGAGATATAAACAGTAAGCGATTTGTTACAGAGATTTGGCCTTCTGCTGTTGTGGGAGCTGGTCAGTCAGTCTCTAAAGCTCTGGTCTTTGCATCTGACACTGGATCGAAATGTCTTCAATGCAGGAGGTAGAGGGGGAGATGGAGATAAAGTGAGGAGAGCAAGGATAAGCCAGACCCCAAGAGCCTGAGCTGGAATTAGATCAGAATGGACTAAGAGCTCTGTCAACTTTGTGTCTCTGACCTTGATGGTGAGGATCTCCTGCCAAAGAGGGTTTCCTACAGAGCTAAACTCACTCACCTGGTCAGGAGCCAGAGAAATTGCAGAAGTTTCCAGGGGATGGTGAAGGCCACCAACAAGGCAGGCCAGTAGCCAAACTGCTGAGCTCCAGAGTAGCTGCTTCACTCGGCCCTCCACATCTCCCATGAGAATCTCTCTTGTGGTTTCCCTCATCAGAGACATCTGGAGAGGGGTTCGAGGAAGTGTAGTTTAGCCTAGCCACGTTGGCACAACCACCACTCACTCATGTTTCACGCACACTAATGAGGACAGCTATAGGGCTTAGGAAGGAGAAGGCAGCCCGTGAAGAGGGAATGTCTAAAACAAGGGCACAGAGGTGACAATGACACAGATTTGGGTTTGGGGAGGGCAGAAGAGCCTGGGGTTAATATTGTTGGTCCAATGAAGGTGGCCTCCAAGGGGTCACATAGGACCTTCTGCCTTCCCTGTGCCCTGGAGTCACATTTCCAGAGGAGCTACTTGACTCTCAATGCCCCGTCTACACTCTCAGCCAGACTCATTTATGACAAAGATAAACACATTTGGGAGGAAGTTGGGTGCCGTGGCATGAATCTGTAGTCACAGATACTCACGAGGTTCAGGAAAGAGAATCATTTGAGCCTAGGAGTTTAAGACCAGCCTGGGCAACATACTGACACCAAGTCTGTAAAATACATTTTTCAAAAAGAAACACTTGGGAGCTAGGTGTTGGATGGAGGTGGAGGGAATCAAGCTTGGGACCTTATTCTCGTGAGCAACATGGCCCAGCTCAATTAAACTTCCACACCGAGCCAGTGCCTCCATGCTGCCCTTCTACTTAGTCATGTGTGTACACATAACAAGCTCTGACACTCCTGCCCAGAGCATACCTCCTAATGCTTTTACATTTCATCCAGATCATGCAGAAACAATACCAGTTAAAGATCACTTTTCTTGTTTTGCATAAGTTCTCATTTTTATCGTACCCCTGCAGGGAGAGCTCATTCTCTCATCTCCAGTCAAACAGACCAGTCTTCCTCTCCTAGTTCACAATGTGCTGGCTATGTGAACTTGGGCAAGTCACTAGATCTCTTGGAGCCCTCATTTTCTCCTTTGTGAAGTAGGAATAGAAATACATAACCCGAAAGTGCATTTGGAGGACTAAAAGGGGGATTGTGAGTAGAGTGTTTCTATATAAAGAACCCAACAACTGGGTATTTCAACATATTCCCAAGAGAGAGCTGAGCTGTCAGAGGACAGGATCAGAAAGAACTGGACAGAAACCCAGAGGCTGGACCTAGGGCAGTAACAGGAATCCCTGAGCCCACCCCAATGGATTTGAGCCCACAGAGGCACTGACTGCCAAGGTCAGCACTGGCCCAGGAGCATGCAAAGTTTGTCCTGAAAGTGAAAGGTATCAGCTCCAAGCTGAGAGGAGTTTGGAAGGTTGAGTATTTGATTGACAGAGATGTGAAGGCTTGGGGGTCATCTGAATAGCTGATTTGGAGAAAGAAGGATTAAATAAATTTTCTGAGATGTGTGGAGACAGAATGTATATCATTTGGTGGGAACTTCCTCTCTATCCCAGCTGTTCAAGAGACTCCAGCCCAGGGAAGGTGAGCATCCTGTCTCTAGGGCTACCTCAGACTGGCAGAGGTCACATAGAGGACCTTCCTGAGCACAGAGACAGGGCCCATAACTGAATGTCTTAGAGATTATTTATAACAACAGGAAAGTGTAATTCCCTGAGTCAGTGTTCACATGGGATGGGGAACCCGCTAGAAACCAAGCCCTGAGCTAGAAGTCATGTACACATTGTGCTACTTTAAGCCTCTATGGAACCCTCTGCAGAAGGTTTTATTATCATCAATTTAGAAACAAAGAAAGAGGTTCAGAGAGGCCAAGATCACAGAGGCAGGAAGTCCAGAACTGGAATTAGACCTAAGAGCTAGTCTCTAAATACCTCTCTTTCTTTAAGGGATAAAAAATAAATAAACAAATAAATAAGGATATGCAAAGAGAATGCCTAGGTACCACTCAGAAATGGGGTATCCTGACACTTCTTGTCACTTTCTCTTTCTGCAACCTGACTTGATCTGTATCTGATCTCTCTTAAGATGGGGTGGGGTAGGAGAAGCCGGGGTTGCCCTGGCCTCCGTCCTGAGCATGCACAGTGCAGGGCAAGAGGATACTCCAATATCCCAGGCATGGCCTCAATATGTGCATCTGCACCAAAGGTGGCTCTTTCCTGTGTCTGCTCTTGCAGGAATTCATGGCACCACACATAAAAGTAACACTTGGAGTTCCAAAGTGTGATGCTGCGGGCTATAATCTTCTGGGGCAGGCAAGAATTCTTATTTCACAGATGAGAAAACTGAAAATCTCAGTGAAAGAAATCGATAGTTGCTGAGTCCTCCAATGGAGTCTTTACTACATCACCAACTCACTTCACACCCAAGGCAGCTCTGGGAGGTAGGAATTAATGCTCCCATTTTACAGATGAGGAAACAGAGGGTCAGAGAAATTTAGCGAGTTGCTCAACATCAAAGAACTAGAAAGGGGCAGGATTCCAACAGACTAGAACTACTGGCAAACTAGTGGCTTTACAAAGACACTTCAGGGTCCCCCACCAGTGGGTCTCATCCACAGAGGGTGAGACCCGGTTTCTAAGAAGTTTGTTGCTCTGCAAATATAGCCCTTCTGGAAAGCAAAAGAGGGGAAAACAATCCATTTACCCTTTAGGTTTTAATATGACATTAGCAGGACCTAGAATGAGGGGGAACATGGGCACTTAACTAAAGGGCTGGAGGACTGGGGGGTAACCCAAAGCGGGAGTCCTGAGCAGAGGGCACCACTCTGCCCGGCAGAGACAGCAATGACAAGGAGTGGGGGCACTGTGAGGCAGGTAGCTTGGTTCACAATTTTGCCATGCTTAAAAGGACACTCCCCTGTGCCAGCCCCCCAGGACTTGTACCAGCCCCTGGGACTCCTGCCAGCCCTGGGGACTGTCCAGTCCACTGACTTCCCTCAGTCGTCCTGTGGGTCAGGCAGCGGCTGCCCAGCAGAAGGCCCCCTCACCCTGGCCTAACCACGCCACCTGCAATTGCCAGCAGGCATCACTCCCCACCACGGTGCTGGGTGATGGAGAAGGGGCCTGCCTGCCCCCGCCAACAGCAGCCTGGGCACTCTCTTGCTGTGCGTATTCACAAGCACCCCCAGCCGGGCTCTGAAGAGCGGGAATAAGAGTCAGCTTTGGTGAGGTGCAGCCCTTGTGGGTAGGCTATGGCACTGGGGGCAGGAAGGCTGGGATCAAATCCCAGTGGTGACACCTACAAGTGACATGAACAGTTCCATCTCCTCCAAGACCTCAAGTTTTCCTACCCACATTGTGGCGAGAGTGAACTGGAAGATGTTTGACACTCCTTCCCAGCTCTGCTAGTCTGCTCCGACTTCCCTGCTCATATCTATGGCTGTGGTGGCATGCTCTCATGGGACGCCTGGCCTAGTGTCCATCCACCCCACCCTCACCCCCACCTGCCCCCGGTCCCATGCATATCCACTGGGAGGGGCTGCTTCCTTGGCCATATGACTCCTTTTGTCTCCAGGATGCTGGGGGTTGGGGCGGCCATGTCCCTTTAGCCACATCAGAACCATGCCATTTCTGCCCTGCAGTCACCATGGCTACTGCACCTCTGTGCCCCCACAAGCCACACTCAGAATGAGTAATCGTCAACAAGACTGGCTTCGAGTGGCAGGGCTCATTATCCAGGAGCTTAATGTACCCCCTCTCTGCACACAGGGCCCAAGAACTCATTGCATTCCAACTGATTTTTATCCTTTAAAAGATATTCCCTAGCAGACTGAGGTGCTGGGCCCTTGCTTGCCAAGTCCTAGAGGGTTTGATCCTCTACTTCCCACCCAGATGAGGAAACAGAGGGTTAGAGAAGTTTAGCAAGTTGCTCAACATCAAAGAACTAGACAGGGGCAGGACTCCAACAGACTAGAACTACTGTGTTGTCTGGACTCAGTTGGCCCCGGGTACCTAGACTCAGTCTGCAACAGAGTTACCAGACCATATTGAGGTTCCTGAGCCTCAGTTGCCTCACTTATACAATGCTCACTTGCCTGGGAGTATCTGGCCCCTGGTAAGTATCAGTTGCTTTTATCAAATAATAATTATTATTGTTATTATCAGACTCCAGGCTGACATAAACCAGAGTGTCAACATCAGCACCTTCTCTCTGACTGTCTCCTACTCCAAGGTGATGTTTCTGCTTTTCAAAAAGTCGTCCACATTATTCCAGCACCCACACACCCAAGAGGGTGGGGGAGAATCTAGCCTGTTGGTTCCACGGGCTTAATCCCAGGCCTGAATGTCAATTCTAAAATACTCTCTGTCATTTCTCCCTGGGTAAGGGGCAGCTTCCTAGAAACAGAACTCCCTGCTATCTCAGAATTCCAAAACAGAAACACAGGCGAGGGCCTGAGGCACATGTGTTACGAAGCAAATAAAGTTCAAGCTCCAGCCCCCCTCGCTTCCTCCTGCACCCTTCAAGACCCTGAGAGAGGGCCTCTGTCTGTGTACGAGGGAATCTGCCAGACTGTGGACTCACTGCTTCCCCCTAGTGGCCACACACCAAAATCTCACCAAAATGTCTTTCCTGGGGTTCCTTGGGTTGCTCCACCTCATTGTACACACTAATTAATACAACCTCACAGGTACTCTCTGGATCAGGAGTCACTCCTGAGTAAACGCCAGAGTATGGTGTTTATGTGAGTTAAACACTGGCCAAAGAGAGTACGTCCTCCTGGTCCAGACACCAGAATGAGCCCAGGAGTGACTGTAAAGCTTCCTCACTCTCTCTTTGTCCCATATCTTTTTCATTCCTTTCTGTCTGAGCAGTGTTTCTTAGTGGAATAGCTATGCTCATCATCACAACATGATTACCCTGTGGCTACAGTGCATTTACTAATGACCTTTCCCCAAGTCTAACAGGGAAAGAGGCCCCCTGGGGAGAGGCCATAATAAGCCAGGCTTCCCATTGTATAGATACCCTCTGCAGGCTAGCTCATCATCAGCTCTGGGGTGGTAACGATCTCAAGGAATAACAATAATTAACACATGAATGTTTAATGCCATTTGTTTCTCTGATTCCTGGGCTGTGCTGAACAGTAATGAAAATTGTTTTCTCTCTGAAGCATAAAAATTTTCTCAGATCACCTGGTGTGTTCACAGATGTACTGATTAATTGTGGCCCAGAGTGTCACAATGACCAGGACCTAGGAATCGCTCTCGGGCAACTGGATTCCTTGCTTATGCTGGGTTACCACGACCTGGCTCGATGGCCTGAGGTGAGGCCAGGTTGGACAGATGGTCTGGCAGTGCCCAAGTAGGGAGCCCCAATCCCTATCCCTTTAAGGAGACTTTTCTTAAGGGGCCCTTCCCCTCTTTAAGAAAACTACTGAATCCAGGTCTTTTCAAGGCAAATGGTTGTGTCCCAGCTGCCCACCCCGCTCGTGATGCTGCACTTCTTCCATGTCAGCAAGCCTAGAACCCACGTGCCTGCTGATGAACACAGAGACTCCTGGGCTCAGAGATTCCGATCCTGTGAGCCTGGAAAGTGGCCTAGAAATCTGTATTTTAATAAAGCATCCCAGATGGTTTGAGTGCATGTGTCTGCAGAGCCTATTTAGAGAAATATGGTCATAGCTCATCAAATGTCAGAACTCAGAAAAAGTTCCACAAGCCTGAGAGGTCTATAACTGTGCTGTAAAGGGGTGCTCAGCAGAGAAAGAGGGCAGGAGAAGGAGAAAACACACATTTCTCTCATGAGGGACTTCTAACACTCCTCTCTCACTTCCACCAGAGCCATTCTGCTTCCCTTTGTATAGCAGAGGGGCCAGGAGCAAGGGCCTACGGCCTTCTTACATGAGCTCAAGTCATGGTCACACTCATAAGCTGTGTGACCATGGGCAGGTTGCTTCACCTCTCTGTGCTTTGACTTCCTCCTCTGTATTATGGGATGATGATTAAAAATAGTAGTTACCCCTAGGGCGACTGTGGGGGATTAAATTAGTCAAAGTGTGAAAAGCATTTAAGAACAGCACTAAGAAAAAACTAAGCATTCAATGCATGTTAACTTTTATAATATTGTCTATCGTATATTGTAATGAGGTAGTAACATTGTCTCCACATCATTAGTTGTAAGATTTAATTTGGAAAATGATTGTTTTAAATGTCTCATAAGTGATGCATTGGTTCAATTCATTTTATAGATGGGGAAACTGAGGTCCCAGGGAGAGAACAACTGGTGGAGGTCACATGACAGGTGAATACAGAATGGAACCCACCCAAACCTGCCTGAGCTTGGTACTTGTGCTCCCTACCCCAACATGCCCACTGCCTCCTTCAAAAAGTCAGCCCCCGCTGACAGCAGGCTTGGCCTTGCCTCCTGCCATGTCTTAGAGGCAGATGCAGGGGCTGGGCCTCCACCAACCCAGCCTCTTCCCTTTGGGAGAGCACATCAGCATTCCTCAGTTTCCCCTCTACCCCTACTCCCACTGACTCCAAATGCCGCGGCCATCAGACATAAGCTTACGCTCTGGAGGTGCGTAACTTCTGGTTTGCTCCTGGGTCTCAGTTTGCAAATTTCTACAGAGTCCAGGCATTATTCAGGAGTTCAGGACTGATAGCCAGGGGAGTGTTATGCTATTAGCCCTTCTCTAAAAGTATAAAAAAGAGGCCAGGATGGCACCCACCTCTTGCACATAGGAGGGGTCAATACATGTTTGTGTTCAAGAGGATGGTGGCCTGAGGCCAGGCAGGGATAGAGTGGCCTTTCTGGCCTCCCAGACCAGCTCTCAGCATGGGGACTGTGAGAGTCACCTACAACATGTGGCTCTTCATCCTCCTGTAGTTCCTACCCACACTGCACCAGGTTTTCTCTAGTGACCTACAGTAGGAGGGACACTATTGTATTAAAAAGCCTGTGGCTTCTGGCTTGGGTGCCCTGTCACTTGTTGTTTTGTCCCTTAGGGTAGATTCTTCAACTCCAGTCAAGCCCTCAAATTCTGCAGCCACCAACTGGCATCTTGGCTGCAACCTCAAGAGACCTGAGCTAGAATCACCCTGCTAATCTACCCCTAAGTCCTGACCCACAGAAACAGTGATGACAAACATTTATTTGTAATAAGCTGCTAAATTGTGGGGTACTTTATTATGCACCAAGAGATATAATTAATGCGGAGGCTGTAACGTTTGAAGACCATGCTCTAGAAGGAAGGAGGGGCTTTGTTAACAATCAGGGAGCCTGCAAAGAAGGGGTAAGACATCCTTAGATCCACACAGTGTGATACATTCTGATGGGTGAAGCCTTTGACAAAGGACCCAGAGATGAAAAATCTGGATCCCATCCTCTCTGTCTTGACTATGGAAAGAGAAGGGAAACAGGAAATCAAGCCCAGTGTAATAAGAGGAATGCACAATGCCTAGTCCAGGCATGGGAGTACAGAGTCTGGTCAGGCCAAGTGTCCCAGAGACAATGACTACTGTTAGACTTGTGTACATTCAGTGCCAAGCAAGGCACTGAGCCAGGAGACAAAATGGAGAAAGTCGTATCCCTGATGCCAGGAGCCCACATATAAATCAGTGGTTCTCAACACCAGTTGCACATTAGACTTGCCTGGAAGAGCTATTTAAAAGTCTCAGTGTCCAGGTCCACTCCAGACCAATGAAATCAGAATCTCTGGAGGAAGGGCATGAACACCAGCTTTTAAAAAGCCTTCCTAGGCAGTTATAGTTTAGTCGAGTTGAGAGCCATTCTAGCTGAAGAAACAACAGCAACAATACCACAGACACACATAAATACATGTGTGTTGGTAATCTGCAAGTGTGTGATGCAAATGGCAAGTGCTGGGTGTGTGTAAAGAAGAAGACACTGTTGTGACTTTCAGTGGCCTGGGGACATCTCTCAGTGCAGCTCTGCAGTTCTGGGTCCACCTAGCTGGACACTGTACTCTGAGAACTGGGTGGAGGTCAGGACAAGAGCCACAAAGCCAAGTCTTAGAGCAGACATCTTGGCTGTTTAGGCCTCAGGATTGGTCCTGGGAGCCACAGGCAGAGCTAAGCCTGCAGCTGAAGATCCAGTGGAAGGAAACAGAAGTTATGGGTCAGATGAAGCCTGAAAGAAGCAAATAAATGGTGGGAAGGAGGAGAGAGATGCCTATGGGCACTGGACACTGCCAACACTTCACATTCTGTGTCTGGAGTCACGCCTAGTAAAAACATGTTGGTGTTCTTATCTCCATTTTGCATAGGAAGAAATAAGATTGAAAGAGGTTCACCCCATGGACCTAAAGATACCCATAGGACATGGAGTAAGGCTGGTGCCAGAGCTGTGCTGGATTAACCAGGCTGTGAGCACCCATGGCTGCCTTGGGGTCTATTTCCAAGGCCCACCTGAGCTCCCCAGAGGGAGACCCAGAGTTAGCCAAGGCCAGTTGGGAAACATGAAGCTGGGCTGAGGTGCAAGGGTCTACCCTGGGAACCTAGAAGGGTTTGGAACGGAATGTGCCCTCTTCTTCCACCCAGTCCGCACTCCAAAGCTTCAGAAATAGCAACAGAGCAATTTCTCTTTCCTGTTTGCTTCCCTCCTTGCCCCTTCCGACAAGTGATAATGAGGCAGCTGTCATTTCTTTATTCATTATTCATTCACTTCTTTATCCACCAAATACTTACTGGTACCTGTGACAGGCTGGGCACATATCCACGAATACAGTAGGAAAGAAAGCATGACTTCTCAGGTCATGGTGCCGACACAGAGGTTGGAAGGAGGTGAGAAAGATGTCTGGGAGAAAGGACCAAGGACTTGCTGCTGAGGGAGTGAGTAGAAAGACCCCATGAGGGCCAGTAGCCTCTCTGTGGCCACATAGTCAAGTGGCCAAGAAAGTCACTGAGTCTCTCACACTGACTGAGAGAGCGAGAGGAGCCATGAATCATGAAGAAGGAAGCAGCAGCCCACGAGGTAAGGACAAGCAAGGCAGTCTTTCCAAAACCACGTGACTCATTTTGACTTTAAAATCCTAGTTCCCAGCAGCATGGTCATAAAACTCCTTAAATAATCTCTTGTGATGGCATGGGGTCCCATTCCAGAAAAAGATCCATAAGTCTTGGTCATTGGGGAAATGCCTTAGAAAGATCAATAAGGGTGGACAAAAGTCCAAGGGGGTGGCTCTGAAATGCTCAGCACGTAAGAGTCGATTTGTCTTGTCAGCCTCCTGCCCAAAAGCAAAGCTATCCCTTCCCAATGCCCTCCCCCTTGGCCTGCCTCTAATTCCTTCCACACTCCCCCACACTCCTCAGATTCCCTAGTTAGGAACACAGAAACTGGGATGAGGGTTGAGGAAGAAGTGGAAGGGAGGGTAGAGAAATGGAGGGAAGAGAGAATCAGCAAGACAGGACGTGTGGACCTGTGCGCTGTTTGGCGCGTGAGTGTGTTTTTTTATTTTTTTATCAGAGTCTCACTCTGTCACCCAGGTTGGTGTACAGTGGCACAGTCACCGCTGCTGCAGCTTTGATCTGCTGGGCTCAAGCAATCCTTCTGCCTCAGTCTTCTAAGTAGCTGGCACTTCAGGCATGCACCACCACGCCCGGATAATTTTTTGATTTATTGTAGAGGCGAGGTCTTGTCATGTTGCCTAGGCTGATCTTGAACTCCTGGGCTCAGGCAGTCCTCTCGCCTTGGCCTCCCAAAGTGCTGGGATTCTAGGCATAAGCCTCCGCACCCAGCTGGTGGTTTTAATTCCAATTTTATCTGAGCACTGCTGTGTCATGCACAACTAAAGTCCCTTGCATCTTGGGTCTTCAGGTCTCACGTCTTTAAGTTCTGAGCGAGGCCTGGTGGGCGGTCAAGATTAGACTAGAGTACATAGCACAAAAGCAGAGGTCCAGGAGGCAGAGGAGACTGTGTGTGCAACCAATCCCCAACTGTGTAACTGAGAAAATTGCCTAAAGCTGGGACTCAGCTTCACTTCTGCTAAATGGGAATGATGTCCACCCGTGAGATACACAAGTTTCCAGGGTCAAGCACCCAGCAGTATGCCTGACACAGTATGTGCCCATATTTATTGATCTCACTATGTGAGGTCAGTGTTCGTTCCCTCCCTACACCCATGATGGTGTCTAAGATCTCCCCTGAGTTGAGGGTTGGAAGGGGCACAGGCCTGTTCTGGCCCCATCTTTCCTGGGAGGAAACAAGTGTTGGCCATAGACATTCTTGTGAAAAAGGAGCTCATGCTCTAAGGCAGTCTCCAAACAGCCCTGAGTAGAATGTGACTTCCAGCCATAGATGGGAACAAGTCATCTGGGAAGATGCCTCCTTTGGGCTTGGGCCAGCAGAGGAGACTATTGCAAGGGGGAAAGGGGACAAACAGTCTTCCAGGTAGCAGCCTGGGAAACAGGCAAGAGAACAGACAAGAAACTGAGGGTATCATGGAGTTCTGTTCCCCAACTTCCACTCACTTCTTACTGTCCCAAATCAGTGGGTATAAGGCCAAAATGCCCAACCTAGCTGGCACCAGACAGAAGTTCAGAAGTTGGCTTTAATTGCTCATCTCTTCTTGGGAGCCACCTCCTCGTCATTCTGTCTCTGGGCACCAATATTGACAGGTATTTCAGTTTAGAAATGATTTTTTTAAATGACCTCCAAAATCTTAACTACTTTGAAATTAAGAAATACTTTTCTAACTAATCTTCAGCTCAAAGAAGAAATAAGATAGAAATTATGCATTATCTAGAAAGTAATGAAAAAGAGAATACTTCACATTAAAGCCTATGGGGCACAGCTAAAGTTGTACACAGAGGACATTTTATAGTCCTCAATGCCTTTATTATTTTTTGTGAAAAGCTAAAAATAGTTGCATTAAGTATTCAACCTAAGAAATTAGATAAAGAACCATAAAATAAATGAAAAACAACACAGGAGGTGTGACTTAATGAATATAAAAGCTAAAATTAACACAATAAAAGACAACAAAAGTATTCTGCTTTTATTCTTATAAATTTTTCATCTTCCCACAGCAGTCCCATGGCACCAGCACCCCCTACTTAAACCCACCTCCAAGACTCCTGCTAAAGTTTAGCGAAAAACTGATAGCTATGAGATGCATTTCATTACTTTGTAGAACTGATTAATAAGACTATTTCATATAATACAAAGAGCACTAGAATGGACAGCAGGACACATGGTTCTGGAGCCAAGTCTACCTTGGCTGAGTCACTTCCTTTCCTTGGTCCTTGGATTTCCAGCCTGCATAGTTTGGGTGGGGCTACCTGCCAGCACTGACAGTTGTAGATTGGATTCCATTCATGACCAAAACTCCTCATAAGGAAGAAGTTACTCTCTTGTGGGTAAATATTGACACTTTTCTGAGTGGTGGTGCTGGTAAGTGATGGGGGCTGTCCCGGTTGGCTGCATCATAGAGGTTGGCATGGGAGGCAGTGCCAGGTAGGAAGGATAAACCCAGAAACTGAAGGCAGCCAGCACCAACTTTGAGCTTGGTCCTGGGCTAGAGTGAGCAGGGAGTGTAGACAGGAAAACACCAGGGTCCTTTCCTTGGCCTTTTTAAAGAAGTGGTGAATTTACTTCCCTCTTAGACTCACTCATCTTCTATCTGATTCTCCTTTTATTTTTCTAAACACTCATCTGTCTTGAAGTTATAACTCTCCAGGCTCAGTAACCGGCAGGAGCAATGATAAGTGGAAAGAGGTGTTCTAATCCTTAGTCTTAAGGCACTGAGATAAAGGACAAGTGATGCTGGTGGACAGGCAGCCTGCAGCTGTGACCGGCTGGCCTTGGAACCTGGTCCACAGGGAGGCCTCCATCCCTGCTTTCAAGTCAAGATAATGATGCACTCATATTTTGCCAGTTCTCAGAGGCCCTCGCCTCTGGAGATGACTTTTTAAGGAGACTTGTCTGACGAAAAGATCCTCTTCTCTCAGCACATAGAGTAACTGCAAAGTTCCACCCTGATTTTGATCAAGCTGAGCTCCTGGAACCAATGAGCTCAAGCCTGAGGTGGGCTTGTCGATGGGCCTCCTGACCTCTGTGGTTTGGGTTGCTTCACCTCCACTGGTTGCTACCTGGAAGCCCCAGACTGAGTTCTTTCGGTGCTTGTGGGCTTTGTGGAAACAGGTGCTCCTCTACATCTACTGCACACAGAGGGTCTGTGTCCTGTAGAATCTTATTAAGGACTTACTAGAATCGTGTTAGGGATGCATTAGAATCTTGTTAGGGACTTGGGTTTTTATCCGACGTCTATCAGAAATCCTGAAAAGGTTTTCAAGAGAGGCTTCCATGACCAGATTTGGGTTTTCAAAGACCACTCTGGTTTAAGGAATAGGATTGGAGGATTGCCATGTGGATAAGGAAGCCCAAGGTAGCTGACAAGTGCGGGAGTCCAGGCAAGGGCCACCACCTCAATTTGGATGTGGGCAGTGAGACTAGGAGGAAGTGGGCACATTCAAGGAGGGGGAATCACTAGAACGTGGCTTGATGGGTTGGAGCATGTGAGTGATAGAGAGAAATGGAAGATGATGCCCCATTTTCTGGCTCAGGCAACTAGATGGTACCATTTACTGAAATGAGGAATAAAGTAAAAGGAACAAGGATAGAGGTGGGGAAGTGACTACAAGTTTGAGAAGGACATGCTGAGTTGGAGGTGGCAGCCTTTTATCCAACAGAGTTTCCAAGAATGTGTGTGTGTGTGTGTGTGTGTGTGTGTGTGTGTGTGTGTCGTGTCTGGAGCTGAAAAGAGTCTGAGAAGGAGATCGGAATAAAAGCAACATCTAGGAAAGCCACTAACTACTACCACAGGTCATTGCCTGTGTGTTTGGCCTCCCTTCTCCCTGCTGTTGTATGGCGATTAAACTCTAGGCATGCCTGAGGAGCCCAGAATGAGGGTGATGGCCACAGTCTTAGAGCCATGGAGCTGGAAGGGGCTGGGATGGAGGAAGGAGGGTGGGCTCCTGGCTGTGAGAAGGCTCAGCACCTCCAAGAGGGCATAGGAGCTTGAAAAGGCATGTTTACTATACTAACATAAATGTGTATGCAATACACTATAATAATTGCTGTGTGTTATAATACAGACATCTAAGCAGGTTCAGAGATGCAGATAACAGACTCAATGGTCTTACTGGGGAAGGGCATGACCCCTATGAGGGGCTGGGACTCAGTCTCAGAGAGCAGGTTCCCTACGGACATGGGATGAGGGTTTACAAAGTGCAGGGGCTGCACTCAGATGTTTCCAGGAGCCGGTGACATGAATGAGTTGGGTGTCCCATATGGTAATGGTGGAGCCTGGCAGTGGCCACCAATCTGAAGGGACAGTTCCAGCTTGTGCTCCCAATATGAATGAAGCTCAATGTGACTAAAACGTTGCTTTATCAAGAGAACCTAGGAATCCAGAATGGTATGTGAAAAGTTCCCAACTTTTAAATGTTGGCTCGCTAAAAAGATGAGTGATAATTACAAAGGTAGATCTGTTGGGGGCCAAATAAATCTTCTTAACAAATCAGATGTAGCCCACAGATCATTAGTTAGATATCTCTGCTGTAACCCAACCCACCTGCCGTGCAGATACAAAATCTCATGTTCAGAGACAGAGCTAGAAAACTCGAGGTCACACAGCAAGTTATAGGCAATGTCCAGACTCAAGTACAGACACCCATTCCACTACTCTGCACTACACCATACCTACCTTCCCCTGGAGGTTCGTTTAAAAGGGAAGGGATCTGGACGGGCAACCTCTTTAGGTCCCCTCCCACTGACCAGGAGCTTCTCTGTCTTCTCAATAAATCCTGCTTTCTCACTTAAAAAAAAGGGGAGAAGGGATCTGAATTTTTCCATAACCGCACTATAATACTACCTACTATTAAGCTGAATTTTCTTGAACTCCTCCCTGTACACAGAAGGACACTGAAACCCAGAAATAAAAACAAGATGTGTTTTCCTCCTTTGCAAAGGCAAAACTAGGGCAGAACCCAGTCTTCCTGACTCCCAGTCTAGCCTTGCTTTCACCAGTTCCTTAAGTACTCAAAGCACTCCCTGGTTGAGGGTTACATTCAGCTTGTAGTGAATTGCTGAAATATTCTGTTCCTAAGCATATCCGACAATCCAAATTATAGTCCCCAGGACCAGCCCCATAGGCCACATCACCTTAAATCTTCTCTCCACAGGGGCTTGACTCACCAGCCTGGCAGGTCTCTTCTCTTCTCTGATGAATGATAAACACAACTGCAGCAGGCACGAAGCCCCGCCAGCCAGTTCTGATTTGTCTGCTAATTGGAGCCAGGGTAAGGCTGGCATGATGCCGTCTGTCAGTCGGTTAGCAAGCAGTGTGGGAGGAAAGAGCATGGAACTTCAAGTTCAGAAAATCAGACTCGAGTCTGCTGCTTCTGAGCCAGTTGGCCTTGAGGAAGAGGTTGTTTAAATTCTCTAAGCCTCACTTTACTCATCTATGAAGTGGGCATCATGAAACCTGCCCCATAGATTTTCGTCAATGTCCACAGTCAAAAAGGCAGATTAAATGTGATGCCCTGGCTTAAAATCTTAAAGGGTGTCCACTGCCTACATGCTAAAGTCCAAGTTAATTCTAGGCAAGTGTGATCTGCCACCAGCAACTTTTACTGCCCTCCCTCTGTTCTGCCTTCCTCCTGTCTCTTGATGGAAACAACTGACATTTATTGGACACTTACTCTGTGCCAGGCACTGTGCTAAAAACTTTACATTTGCTATCTCTCATATTTCTCCCAACATTCTTGTAAGAGAGATACTATTATCTCCAATTTGATAAAAAATAAACAAGCTCAGGAAGGTTAATGACCTGGCCCAAGACCCCCATGATTGAGTGAGAGAATTGAGATTTGAGCTAACCCTGGCTCCAGAGCTTGTGTTCTTACCTGCCACATCATCCTACCTCCAACTATGTCTGGTTCTCACCTGACTCCTTAGGAACTCTTTTCCTCAGGTGTACTTTCTCTCCTTTCCCCCTTTGCTTAAATGCTTTCCCCGCTTGGAAAGAGCTGCTATGCACACTCTTGTTTGAGGTCCAGCTCCCCACCCCACCTCCCTGGGGTGGGCCCCACCAACCTGCAGGCCCTGTCTTCTCTCTCCACTGGGTTTCCAAGGCCTGTGGGCCAGCCGCCAGAGATAACACACCCACACTGCACGCCTACTGCACACTGTCAAGGCAGACAGGTTGCAATTCATGCTAGTACATTTTGCCATCTAGAGTTACAGGCTTGGTCTCCTCAAATCCTGGGAACTCTGAGAATAGGGATCTTGTTTTACTCATTTATATCCCTGGGTCACAGCACAGCACCCCAAACCTAGTAATGCTCCATACATGTTATAGGAAGAAAGAAGAAAAAGAGAAAGGAAGTAAGGAGGGAGAGAAAAGGAGGGGAAAGCAGAAAGGGAAGAGATGGAAAGGAGAGAAGAAGGAGGAGAACAAGAGAGTGAGGGAGAAACGAATTTGTGAATGCATTGATTTAGTAAGAAAGTGTCAGCAAACTATGGCCCTCTAATTTGGGACCATTTCCATACCATAGCCTATTTTCATATAATCCCAAATTAAACCTTTTTTAAAAATATTTTTTTAAGTTGCAAAAAAAGAAGACAGAAGAACATGTGACAGAGACCATAAGTGTCCCAAAAGCTAAAATATTTGCTATCTGACCTTTTACAGAATAAGTTTGCTCATGCCTGGCACAAGCGGATGCAGACTCCAAAGAGAATACACCTCAGAATCTGGGTAGGAAATCAGAAAATATCAGCCTTGGAACCTTAAACCAATGAGATGAGATGAGTCACTTCCCCAGGACGCAAACCACGGAGCGATGATCTATTGGTGCTCTGCCGCCAATAAGGACAAGCTGGGCCTGCCTCTCTCTCAGAGCAGAGTCTGTGGGCCCTCTCTGGGAGGAAGGCATAAATTTTAAAAGCAGCTAATGGAAGATAAACTGAAGTCACACGCTCTCCTGCCTGACATGAGGCAGTGTTGCAAAGACCGTCGTTTTTAGGGACAAATAGAATCACTCTAGTAGGGGGAGAAATGGAGCGTCAGGGGTTAGGAATGAGACTCCAGCCTGTCGGGGAAGAGGATGTCCTGAGCAGCTTGGCCAAGGGTTCCAGCCCCTTGACTCTATCCCAATGAGGACTGCGAGATGAGTCCTTAATGGGTCAGGCTGTTAATATCCTGTCTCCTCCTTTGCTCTCATTACCTGAAGAGCCTTTTCATGACAGTTGACCTCCCTGCAGGGAAGACCATGTTCTGGCCAGCTGGTGTGCTGAGCTCACATTTCCTCGGCATAGCAGTCATGATAACCAGGGGCATGCTATCTATTGTGCCAGGCAGTGAGTGAAGTGCTTTTAAATTTACATTGTATCAGAGACAGATATCACTATCCCCATTTTACATATGAGAAAACTGAGGCTTGGAGAGATCAATGAACCTATCCAAAGGTACATAGCTACAAAGTAGCAGAAACAATGTGCCTTGGTTTATTGGCTCCAAAGCCTGATCCTTTTCATAATGCTACACTATAGCGTGGACCAAGAGAATTCATATATATTTGTTGATGCCTGAGGCTGACCTAAAGATCAGGGTGTCTCTTTCCTCTTCTTTCCCCTCCCTTTCCTTCCCCTCCCCTCTCTTTTCTTCTCCCTTCCCCACTCCTCTTTTCTTCTCTCCCCTTCCTGCCACCATTCTCCCTAATGACTTGAGTCTTTGTCCAACCTCAGTTCTATCTTGTACTCCTACACTCCAGTATCCTTAGACTTTACCCCATTTAACCCCAAACTGCATGGCTGGAAACCTTGATATTTATTTCCGTTTCATTGAGAACCTGCTGGTCACATATTGTATGCAGAGATTTTTAAAAAGCAAATCATTTTCAAGGAGCTTGAAGTCTAGTGAGGGAGTTAGACAAACTAATAAAATGCAAGATAATGAGTTGATGTCATGAGAGCTGCTTGAGCTGGTGGGAGACAGCCAGGCTATGGACCGTGGGCACCAAGAAGACTTCCCTTTAGAGGCTATACAAGGCGAGGACACCAAGGTTGAGAGAGTTCAAAGATAAGGGAGAGAAGAGTTAGTAGGAAGTCCAGACAGAGAGATCAGGACCTCTCTGGGAGATTAGAAGGCTAACAAGATTTGATGTCTGCAACTCATTTGGGATGTATGGAGGTTGGGTTGAACCTGAAAATGTAGCAGGAGCCAGATCACAGAGGGTCTTTGCAATATGATGAGGAGTTTGTACTTCCTACTAATGTTGATGGGAACCATTAAAAGGTTTAAGTAAAAGGGCCGGGCATGTTGGCTCAGGTCTGTAATTCCAACACTTTGGGAGGTCGAGGCGAGTGGATTGCCTGAGTTCAGGGGTTCGAGACCAGCCTGGGAAACCTGGTGAGACCTTGTATCTACAATAAATAAAAAAATAAGCTGGGTGTGGTATTGCATGCCTGTAGTTCCAGCTACTTGGAAGACTGAGGTGTAAGGATTGCCTGAGCCCAGCAGCTCAAGGCTGTGGTGGCCATGAGTGTGCCACTGCACTTCAGCCTGGGTGACCGAGCGAGACTCTGACTAAAAAAAAAAAGTTTAAGTAGGATGGGATATGGCTGGGCTTGTAAGTTGAAAAGACCCTGTAGCATCATGTGGGGATGGGTTGAGAATGCAGAGTAATAAGTTAGTAATCTGTAGCTCTAGCAATAAACTGGAGAAAAAACAAAGGTAGGAAAACAAGGTTATCTAAAAGATTGTTGTCCTGAGCAGCTTGGCCAAGGGTTCCAGCAGGTCTTAGTGGTCTATCCAGTATTAGAGGTGAAGGAGAGTGAGGTATTTGGTCCTTGGCTTTGCTCCATCTCCTCCAGAGCACTGAACCTTTGCCTCTGTCCTCTAGCCACTGACCAGTCCTCATTCTTGGTGCCCAGATGACCTGAAATCTCAGTGCTTACTATCCCTCTGGTACCTAGCCTTCCTAGGCCTACTGCTCACATGCCCCACCCACCCTATGGAACTGCCTGTCACCAAAACCAAATGTACCACTTCACGTGAAATATTCTCTGTTGAACTCATTGCCACACCCTATACCAGCCCTGAGCCAGGCCAATTTCCTAAGCCCCATCCCTCACCATCCAGCCTTACCTCTGCTGAGCTGAGTGGTGCCTTGAAGTAGCAGCCACCCATCTCAGCTCTGACACAGTCAGCTTACCCCTTATCCCTATAACCCTGCACAAAGCTGGAAGAGAAGAAGGCTAATATGGTAGATTCAGACCCTCCTGACAGCTAGGAACAATGGACCTGAACCAACAGGATGAAATTTAACATAGATAAATGTCAAGTTCTACATACTAAGTGCAGGAATCAATCACAGGGACAGAATGGAGAGAACTTATCTGCAGTAATGATAAAAGAAACATGTGGGGAGAGTGGCTAAGAAGCTGGCCAAAAGCTGAACAGTTATCAAGAATGTGAGGCAGCACGTGCATCAAACAGGTACCAACGCAATTGGAGGCTAAGTAACTAGGAGAGTGGGCGTAGGCTGGAGGCTAAGTCACTAGGAGAGTGTCCAGGTAAAGAAACGTAGTGATCTCTCAGTGAGGACTGCCTAGACTCCAGCTAAAATACGGGATTTAGCTATAGGCACTACTGACAGTATGCCCAGAAGAGCAGAAAGAGGTGATGAACACCTAGAAACAAATTCTGGAAACTTACAGAGAGAAGAGATGGAAAGTTGGCTGTCAGAATCTGGTGCTGAGTTAACACCAGCTACTGTCACTATTTTCCCCTTTCCCTCAGTACCTAAAGGATTTCCCAAGGCTAAGGGTCAGTATCTTGGAAAACACAAATGTCTCCTCCCCAGCTCCACTTACATTTCCTTACCACCTCTTTCCCCATTCTCCTGATGGGATGGGGTGCAGTACCTGTTGCTGGTGCATCTGAAATGTGGTCCTTTTATCTCAAGCTCTTTAAGCTCAGAGGTCGATGTGTTGGTCTGGTGTGATGTCTCTCCTCATCTCTCATTCTCATTCTGGAATGTGGAGTTGGTGGTGTCCCTAGGGCTGAATGCTGGGTTTTACAGATGAAGAAACTTGGCTCAGAAAAGGACTGTGTCTTTCTCAAGGTCATGGAGTTCTTTGGGAGCAGAGCAAGGATTAGAACTGCAGTCAGTCCGATGCCTTTTCTGAACTTCCTTCTGGTCATTTTCCTCCTAACCCAACTACTCACTGATCTCTAAGAGGCCTTGGCTTAAAAAATGAAGATGGAGGAGGAGGAGGAGGAGGGGGAGGAGGAGGAGGAGGAGCCAAGATCTGTAGGCTCTGTAAGCCAGCAACAGAGGTCATAAGATTGAGAAGACAATCTTCCCAAGGGCTGCCTTTGTAACCGGAGTGGAGTGAGCCAACATCATGGCCAATTTTCCTGAGGAAGCGTAGTCCCAGGAAATCCTTGATCCACTCCCTCGCTGCTGCCTGTGGAATGAGATAGAACTCACCTGGGATCTGTATAATCTGAACCCCTTTCCTGGTTCCCTTCGGCAAGGGGTAGAGGGCACAACTGCTTTGAGGTTGAGCAGCAGCAACCTAAGGACAGGTATTAGGTAGAGGAGGTAGCATTTTGCCTCTAATGACCCTATTTATCTTTTTTATCACAACTCTTAACCTAAAAAACTTTTATCATCATCATCATCACCACCATTTTCTTATCCCCAACTCCCTTCCATGTACAATGCACAATATGAGGTCTATTCTTATAAACCACTTCCATGCCCTGTGTCTTTCTTGACCCTTCCAGTTATCCTGTGAGGTCACCCACGGGAAAGCTGATGCCCAGGGAGGCTCAGGACTCGCTGAGCTCAAGTCAGCTCTGGCTGACTCACAGTCACTACTGGTTTTGCTTCATCAAGAAAGCTGTATTTCTTAAATTTGCCTTCCTTGAGTTATAAAGTAAGTTCATGACAGCACAGCAATTTTCTACTTTTACAACTCTGGGGTGAGATTCACTTTAGATCTACAAAAGAACAAGGAAGCATGATACATGGAAACTGGAACACGAACAAATGGGATATCAATTCAGAGTGAGTCTTACTTGTACGGCCGGAGAATTAAAACATCATAGAAGAAAAAGAAATAATCAAAGCCAACCCATTTTAAAGATGTGAACACTGAGACCCAGAAAAAAAGGGGGCTGATTTCACAGGAACACAGAGCTGTTTAGTGTCGTGGCTGAGACTGTGTCTTGGATCTCTGAGTTTCTGCTCTGCCAGGAGCCTGGACCCTGGTCCACGTCAGTCAATGACACTGAGTATTCAGGAATCTGTTAGCTCTATCCTGCCATTCTACTGGCAACACAGAAGGACCGGCTAGTTGCCCTTGCCCTCTATCTGGAGTTTGGAAATTCTCTTTGCTGTAAGATGGCAGACAGCTCTGCTGGGCCTTCAGGTCACTAAGCCACATATGAGGCATATCCCCAGGTATCCACAGAGAAGGTGGGCATCTAATTGCTCTACATCTGCCCAGATCTCCAGGGTGCCTGAGATGACTCTCTGTCCCCAAAGACTCTGGTGCTGGTGCTCAGGCAGAGAAGGAACATCTTCCCAGTGTTCCCACTGCCTTTCTAGAATGACACTTTCCTTATTCTTGCCACCACTCTGTTTCTCAGATATTAGATTCTATTTTTGTGCTCTAGCACCCTCTTTTTGTAGAATACATGTGTTTACATAATGTCACCTCCCTGTCCCTTGAAGTCATAGCCTTATCTTGTTCATCCTCTTTGGGTACCCCTACCCCACCTCTAGATCTTGATAGTAGCTTGAAACTCACAGGATTGGCCATACCCCTGCTTTGATTTCATCTCTGGGTGTCAGGCTTTAGCCTAAAGTAACTTCTGGCCTCACGCCCAGTCTTCTCGTGTTGACTTCTCTGTCACTGGTCCTCCAAGCCTCTACCTCACTCTCCACCCCTTGCCCTGCATGCCCCACCATCCCTCCCCAGTGCCACAACTACCCAAACCTCACCCTTAGAACATAGCTTATGAGAGACTAGTTATTTAGGATGGGCTTTTACAAAAAGGGAGGCAAAGTTCCCTGGTCAAATTTGGACTTTGGAAAGCACTGGCTAAATAGAGCATAACAGGGTTCTTTACCACAGAACTTCTACTATGCTGATATGCAATGTGCTCTGCTCTCCATGCAAATAATAGCAAATACAGTGTTTCTAACATAGATTTGATCATTTGAAAAGGTCAGTGTTCCCTAGAAATACATTTAAGGAAACATTTATTTAACTCCTTCCTGGACACTAACTAACACTGACACATTTTTGACACTGCCACTTATTTGCTGTGTGACTTCAGGCAAGTCACTTTGCTTCTCTGTGCATTAGTTTTTACATATGTATAAAAAGAAACAAATAAAGGCAATGTAGGGGGTTGACCGAGATGGTCACAGGAGCCCCTTCTGGCACTAGCATTTTCCAATTAGCTCATCTATATTTTCTGGCATGTGACTGCATCCTGGTGCCCAGGCTATAGATCGAGAACAGCATGGAGCTAACAACAGGACTTGCATACAAGGAGACACTCTGAGTGGATGGGTTACTTCCTAGATGTTGAAAATTGTTTTTATTCAGCCAGCATCACGTGGCCACTAATAGCACTCAAATCCCCAGGGATTGAGAGTAGTTTGTAACTCAGTGACAGACAAGTCCCACTGAGACTGTGAGGCAGAGGGAATTTTACTGGGGATTCAGGCACCACCAGCGGCCCAGCAGATCAGGCAGCTGCTTAGAAGCACCGAGGCATCCGAGATCCCATTCTCACCCAGGACGTCACACTGCTTGGGAGGCACCACGTTGGCAACAATATTAGGGTGGAAGTGGTTCTATAAGAGAGAGTTGTGGGCGAAAGCTAGGTACACGTTTATGTACCATATGGAACACCAGGCCAGCTGAACTTGAGACCTTGTCCAGCTCTGAGTTTCTGGGATTCCTTTGTGTGCCATCCCCTTCTCTAGACACAGAGGAGCAAACAAATAGGAAAAAAACACGTCTTATTATTAAGGGTTATAGTCCTTTAGGCACTCTAGGATAAAAGTGTTGATCACCAGATAAGTTTCAGAAATATTACCTGCACATCCTCCACTCTCTGGAAATTCTCAAGCTGCACAGCATGTCAAAGGCTCTGAGAAGTCCTCTGGTCAACAAGGTTGGCTTCACTTTGTTTGACCATATGACTTTTTTTTTCCTGAACACTTCTTAACAGATTATAGGATTATTGTTTTCTACAATGTGAATCACAACATTTCAGACCTAAACTGGGCCCTACGGCAGCTTTTAAGCCGGTCCTGTGCCTCAGATAAGGAGGAGCCATTTGTGGACCAATCAAAACCCTCCCCTGGGACTGTCTCTGGGTTCTAGACTAGAACTCTAAGCATGTGATCCCAGAGTTGGCAGCCACCGTGTTGGGCTGTCATGTATGTTGGTGCTGCATGAGGAAAACCCCCGCTCCTCACCCTGTCCAAAAAAGGATGAGAGAAGGAGAGAAGGGAAGGGAATGTGCCATCAGGGTGTATTCCTAGTTACATTCTCAAGATTTCTGCAGCTGCTGTGATTATTATAGCTCTTCCTTCCTTTTTTTCTCTTTTTTTTTTTTTTTTTGCTGCACGTGGTCTCAGGCTCCTTCTAGGAAATCCTTTTTTTCTTCTTCTTCTTTTTATTTTTAATTAAACTATATAAGCCAAAACTCTTTCTGTCACAAGTTAAAGAGAACTTACACAAACTGACTTAAACCGAAAGCAAACTTGTTGGCTCATGTAACTTCATAGTCTAGAACAATGGCCCCAGCCTTTTTGGCATCAGGGAAAGGTTTCATGAAAGACAATTTTTTCATGGGTGGGGGATGGTGGGGGAGAGGGATCATCAGGCACTAGATTATCAAAAGGAGCATGCAACCTAGATCCTTTGCATGCTCAGTTCACAATAGGGTTATTACTGCTGATCTGAAAGGAGACGGAGCTCCGCCTACCCACCACTCACCTCCTGCCATGTGGCCCAGTTCCTAACAGGCCACAAACCAGTCCATGGCCGGGGGGTTGGGGACCCCTGATTCAGAAGGAGAGATATCTCTTGGCATGGTTGGATTCGGGTATGCAAACACTGTTTTGGGGGCCTAGTTTCTTTCTCCCATCTCTTGGCAAGGCTTCTTCTCTGTGACCTCCACTCTCAGCAGGACTTATCCTCATGGTGACAGAATAGTAGCAGCTGCCCAACTTCAAATACAATCCAACAGAAAGTGATCAAATATATTGTAAATAGCACCTGCAAAACCTAAGTGTCACTCTGGCTGAACCAGTTTGCTGTTCCCCACCCCAGAACCAACGAGTCTCACCAAGTGTTTTCATTTTCCAAGGTTGGCATCACAAAGTTACCACAGACTGGGTGGCTTAAACAATAGAAAAGTATTGTGTCACAGTTCTGGAGGCTAGAAGTTCAAGATCAAGGTGTTGGCAGTTCCTTCTGAGGGTTGTGAGGAAGAATCTCTTCCGTGCCTCCCTCATTGGCTTATAGACACACCACTCCCACTCTGCCTTCGTGATTACCTGGTGTTTCTCCCTGTGTCTGTGAGGTTGTTTTTCAGGTGTTGTTCTGTCTTAAGACCCATCCTACTTCAGTATGACCTCCTCTTAAATAATTACATCTGCGAAAGCCCTATTTACAAATAAGGTCACATTCTGAAGTACAGGGAGTTAGGACTCCAACATATAATTCAGCTCATAGCATGAAGGGACTATGTTTTCCCAATCGGCTTAGGCATGAACCCTGTGCTTTAGTCTGGAACTGCTTGTGAAGCCCCACTGGGACTACAGGGACTGAGACTATGTAGAGAAGAGGTGGACACCCTACCTCAAACAAATAAACAAAAAAGAAAGTAGCCATGGCTGTAAGAAAGGGGACGGATACTGTGGAGGAGAACCACATATGCCCATTCCCAGTTTTGACTTGGGATTTTTCAGCACTTGCAACCAAAAAAGCCGTGTGCCTGCCTTTCCCTCTTCCCCGCTGCAAGTCTTCCAGACAGTTCTACAGACCAGGGCTCAATAAACTGTTCACTTGCTTTAGTCATAATGCCATCTCTGACAGAAATGCTCATTCCTGCTTCTCTGACTGTCAAACACATGCACACCCTGTCCAATGGTGCCTCCTCTGGAAGCCTCCCTCAAGGTCCACAGTACACACTCACTCATTCCTCTTTGCTTGCACAGCAGTTGGAAAGCCATCTGTTACAGCAGGGGTCCCCAGCCTCCGGGCCACAGATCAGTACCAGTCCATGGCCTGTTAGGAACTGAGCCACCCAGCAGGAGGTGAGCAGCAGGCAAGTGAGCAAAGTTTCAACTATATTTACAACTGCTCCCCATCACTCGCACTACTGCCTGAGCTCCACCTCCTGTCAAAGGAGTGGGCATTAGATTCTCATAGAAGTATAAACCCTGTTGTGAACTGTGCATGGGAAGGATCTAGGCTGTGAGTTCTTTATGAGAATCTAATGCCTGATTATCTGAAGTGAAGCTGAGGCAGTGGTGCTTGCACTGGGGAGTGCCTGCAAATACAGATTAACAGTAGCAGTGAGGTTAGACTGCACAGAGGCCATAATAAATCAATTGCTTGCAGACTCATATCAAAACCCTATCAGTGAGTATCAAGTGAGTTGATGGTCTTCAATTGTACAGCTGCATCTGGTGGCAGGCTTTAATTCAGAATCTGACACATTTTAGTCCACACATGACTAGCTCATTATTTTATTTACAACTTCTGTCCATGCCTCTTTTTTTAAATGGTGAGTTGTTTAATTATTTCATTATATATTACAATGTAATAATAATAGACATGAAATGCACAATAAATGTTATGCACTTGAATCATCCCCAAACCATGCCCTCCCCACCCGCTGCTGCCATCCATGGAAAAATTGTCTTCCATAAAATCATCCCCCATGCCAAAATGTTTGGGGACCGCTGTATTACAGCACTTTCCACACTGTGTCATCCTCTATTTCCATGGACTGTGAGCTCCTGAAGGCAGGCTCTGGCCCTCAAGCATCCCACATACCACAGCCAGGTGCAGTCCCTGGACCAGAGCAAGGACTCTGTGAATCTTCACCTGGGCAGCTCCACGTAGATAGACCCAGCCCTCCTCATTCTTTCCCCCAGGCTGGCTTCTATCCATACAAACATTTATCCAGTCCAGGTTTCCCTACCCTTCCCTTGCCCAGGGTAGTGCTTCCAAGCAGGCTTCACTCTTTCCTGAATAGCCATGAGTCTTTGGGCATAACACATCACTCACCCAGGAACCTCCAAACTCACCTTCTCTTTTGTCCCTTACCCATGGCAGCTACACTCCATGGCTGTCTGACATGCAGAGAGATGTCGCATGTCTCTCTGTCTTGTTCTGAACTGTTTTGATGTTAGCTTTTTGAGGACAAAATAATTGTGTGCTGCTCAAGTTATCTCAGGATCACAACTAGTTTTTCATTATTATTCAGTGGTTTCCTGTGAAAGTGCCACTACCTCAGAGGGTGGGGATCCCACATCATATGAGCTTGATAGAGAGGAGCATACACTGACACGTGAGTTAAATGACTGTGAGTCTCTGTGCCTCAGCTTTCTCACACTTAATCTCCCTTGGTATCATGCCCCTTGCTCAAGAACTGCTTGTTGGACCTGGTCTCCTCTGAGAAATCTCCCTTGGCTATAACCACCCTCTATGATCAGTCCCCCATTCCAGAAGGATCACTTACCATATTCCTTTAGTTCAGAGCCTGTGGGAGGCTCCTATGGGGGAGACAGGTGCCTCTACCTGACTACCTGTGTGGCCTTGGGAAAGTTACTTAACCTCTCTGAGGCTTCTTTCCGCTATCTGCAAAAGAAGTTGAGGATCCTTTCCTCAAAGCCATCTTGAGGCTGTGTGGAATGGGTTTGTGAGGAGGTTACAGGCCAGCACAAAGGCACCTTCCTGTTCCCCTCTTTTCACTCCCCCATCCTAGGCTCCTCAGAAAAAGGAAAGCAGAGAGTATTTTAGATAAGAACCAGACTTCTCTGTGTTCCTTCTGCTTCCTCAGGGCACTAAGAAAGCTCAGGAAAGTCTGTTTCACTGAGTTTTTGCCAGCCCTTTCCTCAGAATCCTTCAACCTTCCCCTCAGGGCTCTTCCTCTGACCTCTATTCTTGTAAAAATGGATAAAACAAGCTGCACCAAGAAAATTGCCTGCTATTTATATGTCCCAAGGTGACCTCTACATGGAAGAAGTTAAAGGAGACACCGATTAGATACAGCACTTTGAGCCTTTTCTCCAAGTGCCTGTCTGAGGTCCTTAGGGGTGAAGGCCCGCCTGGATTCCTGACCTAGAACCAGGAAGGTCTGACCCAGAGCGAGACAGCATTGAGGGAAGGTTGGACATTCACTCACTCATTCAATATGTACTAACTGAGCATCCACTGTGGGCCAGGCAGTGTGCTGGGTACTGGGGATACAGTGGTGTACACAAGATATGGTCGCACTCTCAGAAAGCTTGCAGACCACCAGGAGAAGCAACATTTAAAAATTCACAGTAACTATATTTTTGTCTGCAATTGTCCCTGATCCCAAACCATCTACTGGAAGCTGCTTAGAAGATGAGAGTATTTGAATTGTCAGGTGATATTCAGGAAGTGCTAGTCATGTCAAGTCTTTGAACTAGAGCATGAGATGTAGACTGAGTACATCCACACAGCAAGCACCAGGGGTGAGAATTTAAAACAAGACAAGTTTCCTGTCCTCAAGAGTGCCTGGTCTCCCAAGGGAGCAGCCTGCAGGGTGCTCAGATAGAAGGTAGCACAAGGTTCTGGGAATCATAGAGAAGGGGCAACTATCTCCGCCCAAAGTTCTACAAGACTTGACCCATGTTTATAGGGAAAGACCATGATGTTCATGCAATCTGGGCTTGATCTACCTCTATGGACCCACTGATGGCCTCCGTCTACCCGGTTCTCTGCCCTCACCTGTTTAGGATCTTTGTAAGCACTACTCTTTGTACCCTATGCTCCTTCCTCCTTTCCAGTCCAGCTAACTAATCCTGAGAACTCTGCTCAGTGTCACCTTCTCAGGGGTGACCTTGCTGTTGGGTCCCCAATGCTGGTGGACTTTGCCTTCCTCTACACTGGCCTGGCTCCCTATGCTTCTTTCTCGCCAGAGTTCACAGGAGCGAGTGTGTGTGTTCAGAGGTGTCTCCCTCAGTACACTGTTAGTTTCATGAGGGTGGGGCCCAGGGCTATGTCATCATTAGCCCCAGGGCCCAGCAGAGTGCCTGACACCTAGGAAATGCTCTCTGCATACTTACTGAAGGGACTGAAGGGAGCTAAAGTCATAATTCCAACTGGGGTGAGGGGATTGATTTGGTTTAGTGAGTAACAAAAATAAAGTCCAAGAGGAAATACTCTAGGCTTGGGATAATTTTCCTTCTTGTTTTCTTAGAAAATGAAAATAAAAATGTGTGTTGACCAGGATGCTTGGTCATGGCTTCTCTGCTCAGAACCAGAACCAACATGCCATCAGAGCTGTTCAGATCAGGGGACAAGACAAGTCAGCGGGCTGGGGATATTCATCCTGAGTATCCATCAGAATCCTTGGCAAGATTTTAAAAGCTTGGATCCATAGACAGGACCAGAACTAGGGGGAGGCAAGCCAAGCAATCAGGAAACAAAATTTAAGGAGGTGCTCACTCTCAGTCGTGGACCTTGCACTTGGATAATCCTGAGAGTGGAGGCCTCCTTAAATTTTGCACCCTGGACACCTCGCTTGTCTTCCCCTAGTCCCAGCCCTATGTAAAGACCACCGTCCCACTCCAGATGTCTTTAATTCAGTTATTTTCACACTGGTGCACAGTCAGGCTTAGGAACCACTTAACTAGTAAACTCCTGAGAGGACAAGCATGTAGGTCAAGACCCAGGGCACAACAGCTCAGAGGCCTCCTGGGTTAGTGAGGGAGATTTCCTGTAAGTGATCAGGGTGGTACCCTAGACACAGGTCAATATCTATTTTCTGTCTCCGTAGGTAATAGCTTGCAGAGCTAATGCAAGCTAATAATGAGCCTGGGAGAGAAAAATTTTCCCAAAAGAAAGCTGGGCTCAGAATACTCGCAAGTGGGAAGTATGAGCTATCAGCTACATTATATTTTTACAGGTCTAAGTTTTCTGGAGAGCTCTGTCCTGTCCAGCTTAAGCCTCACCCCTGTTGCTGCTACCTCAGGATGATGTGACTGTTCCCACCTGGTGATCTTCCTAGCACAGGCACAGTGTGTGCAGTGGGTTGTATACTGTTTCTCAGCCTCGAGGCTTTCCTGCATGATGTTAACGGCTAGTCTTTTCACGCTTTCCCTGATCCCAACCTTGAGCTAAACCCACGGCACCTTATTCCCTTGACCTATCTCAATATCCGTGTGAAGAAGGTCTTGTTATTCTCCTTTTACAAGAGGAGGACAATGAAACTTGGAGAGAAAGTGACTCACCCAAGGCCCCGGTCCCTGAGAGTCTAGACTCCTCAGGCTCGACTCTAACCATGCACTCTTCCTCGCCAGAGCAATGTTCCCATCTATGGTGGAGGAGTCAGTGATTAAGAGCCCCTCATCAGAAGTCACTGTGTTTCCAGGGGACAAAGGGAAATTATACATGAGACAAAGCAGGATAAAAACCTTTCTACTGATCCCCACACAGAGCAGGCTCAGAAGGCCTCTGAAGCCGTTTACTTGGACTCCACTCTTTGGTGCTGGCTGGGGAAAGGCAGCAGTGCCTGGTGAGTGAGAGGAGCTCTGGATGAAGAATCTGGAAGCTAGGTCCTGGCCCCCACTTACCCTTTCCTGGCCATGGGCCGAGGGATCTAGATAAACCTTTCCCTTCAGAGTCTCCGTTTCCCAAACTGCAAGCAAATGTGAAATCAGGTAGAATGTAAAAGTCTCCCACCTGGGAGAGGAGTGTCTTGACTGTAATGATGTCTACAGGGTTGGTCAGTCGGTGATAGAAGAGCAGCGCATGGGCACATTTGGGTCAGTGCTATTGGTACTGATCAGATGGGTAAACCCCAATCCTAGAGCTGTGGGTCCTCCTTGGGTTTCATGGACTCCGAATACAGCTGACTTGAAAGTGCTTCTCCAGCTAAGAGCCCAGCCCAGGGTGTGGGGAGGGAAGAATGCCTTTTTGGGGGAAGGACAGCAGGTTTCCAACTAGGCAAGGGCAGACCCATTCTGGGCCCTCCCCAGGCTCAGAGATAAAGTGGAAGCTTTAACAGAGCACTGCCCTGGTAAAACTTGAGGAAAGGATCATGAAAGAGAGGAGAAAATGGAAGAGGACGGAAGCTGGTGAGAGAGAGAATGAAAGAAAGAAAGGAAGGGATGTTTGAAGAAAAAGGAAAAGCTATGGAGGCTACAGAGGGTCAAAAAGTACTCATGATCAAGTCTGTTTCATAGCTGAGAGATTGTACTACAGTTGTGCATTGGGAGAAACTGGTGAAAGGTATCTCCAGATCTCTCTGTCTTATTTCTTACAACAGCACTATCTCAAAATAAAATGTTTAACATGAAAGTTATTAGGGAACCATATTTACAGATCCATGACAAGGAGGACAAGAAGTTCAAAGAAGGCTGCATTGCCCTTTGAGAACATACTGCCCTGTACAAATCAAGGGTGAGGATAAAGCCCAGCTTCGGGTGTGGCTGGGCCCAGAACTCACCCTGGAGCCTGGAGAAACCAGAACTCCCTCTGTTTGCTGGGCCCAGTGACTACACATGTTTCCCAAAGTGTTCTACTGTGTATTTATGCTTCTGAAGTGTTTGTTTAAAGAAGTCCATAGCTACTAAATTAGCAGGCTGCTTTGTATTTCTATAACTGCTCATTTGGAAAACCAGATCGACTGTATCTCTGGCACAAAAAGAGCCGTGGTTCTGGGGAGATTTCAGCTCCCTATGGCTGAAAACCTCTGCCACTCAGAGGGCGGTGTTGCAGGGGATCTTGACCCACAGCCAGGCAGGCCATGTACAGGGAGGAACGTGCATCCAGCAGCTATCTGAGCAACTTCCCTCATTCCACAAACCAACTATCCTCTCCAGAAAGAGCTCACCATTGCAGCAAGGGGCTGGGAGAAGTTCACCATCACGTGTATATGTGGATCACAGCAGGAGAGATGTGCATGGGTGGCCTCTCTCCCTACCCCAGCTCACCTGCTCCAATATTAGAAGCTAGCCCAAGCCCTAGGCCCACACTCTCCAGAATCCTCACTCTGGATTGTACAGGACTTCTATTAGTCAGGGCCAACTGTTTTAAATGGGGCAAAGACAGGAAAGGTGTGCTCACACAGCAAGGGAGTGTGACGTTGAGTAAGAAAAAGGAAAAGGGAGATTCACAGTGTGGTTTTCTCAATTTCTCTGTGGGAAGGATAATGTCAAACTGAGGCACAGTCTTTCCCAAGAAAGAGCTGAAGAGAAACTTATGCTGGCTTTGTACACGCTTTCTCTTAGAATCCTCACATATCTGTGGCATGGAACTCCTCATTCCCATTCATAGTTGAAGAAAACGAGACCAAATAACTTAAAGAAGGCTCTATAACTAGTAAGTGGCAACACCAGGACTCAACTCACAGTTTCACTTTCAGGCCCTGTGCTCCGTTTCCTCATCTGTCAAATGGGATCAATAATAGCACTCACCTCATCACATTGCTATAAAGACTGAATGGATTTCAGGATGTAAAGCACTTAGAACCCACTGCGTAATGCACGCTTCATACATGCTAGCTGTGTGTTATTATTGCATTACTGGTATTACACAACTTCTAGCAAAACCCTATTTTGGCAAGAGACCTAGGACTAATGGAAAACAAAAAGTGGTTAAAAGAATTGGAAATATTTAGGCTGCAAGTAGAACCTTACAGGGAGACAGGATCTTAATCCATCAATGTCCAAAAAGCTGCTACCAAAAAAATTTTAAAAGGCAGATCAGATTTTCTCAGTTCTTTCCTGGGAGGCAAAACTAGGGTCACTAGGAAAAAATAGAAGGTATGAGATTTAAGCTCATTTCTAATGAATGAACTCCCTCTACATAGGCTTGTTCTCCCTTCTGCCTTTCCCTCTTAGGTGGAGCGGGATGGTCATGGCACAGATGCTCACAGGGAGTGATGCGTCAGACAGAGATCCTGTAGTCTCTAGTATCAGGCCACGCTTCCCAGAGAGGAACTTGTCTATTACTCACTAAGACAGATGAGATCTTTCGTCCAGCAGCTCCAAACCACTGGGGCCTGGCCTCCCAGAAGAATCCAGCTTCTTCCAGGGTCCAAATTACTATGTCAGATCAACTCAATGAAAGTAATTGCATATGTTCCTAATTCTGCAATTAAAGAAACTCATTGGCAAGCAGTGTTCAGCAAAAATCCATTTTTAGAGTTTTTCCTTTTTTATTAGCCACTCTCCCATAGAAATAGTCTATGCATGCAGTAAATCAGAAGCTAATATGTAGAACGTTTCCAAGAAGCCAGAGGATGCAAGAAATGTGGAAATGAATTGCAGGCAGGGACTACAGTGGGGCTGAAGGCAGAGATCCCTAAATTCTCCTGACATGTAACCCTGGAGCTGGGTGCCCAGCATTGTGTTGGACCCAGGGAAGGAATCCTGTGATGACTGCTCCCTTCCCCTTTGTGCGTATGTTCCCCATTTTGTTGTACACAAGGAAGTCTATTCCAGATGCTCAATACCCTTGTGGTGTGGGAATCACAAATGAACAGGGAAACAAGAGAAAAAATAGAACCATTGTATAGACTGGTTGGCAGAGAAGATCTGAAGGGATGGAAGCATGGAGTGAACCTCAGTCACGAGGGAAGAAAGAGTAGGGAGAAGCAAGGCTGGTCAAAGCAAGTGGAGAGGAGCAACCTCCAGTGAACTAAGCAGGAAGGTTCCCTAGAAGAGAAATTAACAAAAAGATTATAGATGCAAATGGGGCTGTCAGTTGGCCAAGGGTCAGAAAGGCCAATGCCTAATCAGGACCAAGACAAGCAAACATGACAGGGACAGAGTTTTAACCCTCCCTGGTGATAGCGCCAGATCATTTGACCTAAGACTTCATGTGGAAATTTTTCCTCAGGAAATAATTCAACAGAAGCACAACGATCTTCATTGCAGGTTATCCAGACCAATAAATTTATCTGACTATGTGGAAAGGGATAAGTTAAAAATCACAGGCCACCCAGTGGAGTTATCATGCAGTCATAGATTATTGTAACCAGCAAGACTGTCCAACAATATGGGAACATTGTTACAGTGCTCTAAATCAGGGGTTGAAAAACCTTCTGTCAAGGGGCAGATAGTAAATATTTTTGGCTTTGTAGGCCATACAGTCTCTGTTGCAACTACCCAACACTGTCATGCAGTGTGAAAGTAGCCATAAATAGTATGTCAGTGGATGGGCATGACTGGAGTAGTGGACCAGATTTGGCTATTCTAAATGACAAAAACAAAACACAAAATTGTATATTCATTGAGTTGTAGCTATATAAAATATGAATGCAAATGGTCCAGAAGGAAACGTTTAAACCAGGAGTGGGTAGTTGAGTTAGAATTGTGGAATTAGGGTGAGCTTGCTTTCTTTTTTCAGGGTAAAGTCAGAACTCTCTGGTTATTTAAGTACTCAGGACTAATACAGACCCTCAAAGGACAAAGGACAGGGCATAAAGAGGCCCAAATTCCCATGTGCCACTCATGGTACAGTGTGGGGGCAGTCTCAATAAATGCTTAGCAAGTGAATAAACACTCAGGAAGGCTGGCCTTCACAGTGCTTTATCAGACTTGGCCAAAGTCTTGACTTGGGAGCTCATTTTTGTCTGCAGATGGAACAAATCCAGTTTCAGCTGGAGTCTGGGTCTGAAGCTTTGTCCCTTTTAGCTGAAGAGGTGGCCCAGGGCTGGGATCCAATGTCCTGGAGACTCAACCATGGGCAACCATGGCAGCTCCAATGTCCAGGGCCAGTGGAATGACTTGGGTTGGGCCTGGGGGTCATAGGCTAAAAGAGAAATGTCCAAAGAGATCACTGGGGTGAGAAGGCTGAAGAGGGGCAGTGCAGAGGCAGTTCCATTCTGGTTGAGAGCACTGGCTTGGAGTCAGATTGGCTTGGGCTTGACTCTTGGTTTCTCCTCTGCCCAACTATGTGTCTTTGGAGACATCCTTTCATTTATTTGAGCCTCAGCTTCCATGTTTGTATAATAGAAATAATAATACCCACTCCATATGGTTGTCATAAACATGAAAAGTCACGTGTGGCTCAGAGGAAGCCCTCAGTAATGGTTAAACAGGGCAGGGATCAGAGTGATAGAGTGGGCCATATCAAACAAAGATTCCCATGCCCAAGGGTCAGGCAAAGCCAGCCAAGATTGGACCTCTGGGCTATCAGGAATGGTATGTGGTCTCTTCTCCAAGGTTGGAAGGGCAGGGACTTTGTAGGGAGGAGGTTAAGGACATAGTAGTCAAGGGAATCATCTCATCAGACAGGGGTTGGGACTGTGACCCAGGTTCAGGGTCAGGCCAGGTCAGGGAGTTACCCAGACCAATCAGAAGTGAAGAGCCTTAGGGAGCTCAGCATCAACTCCAAGAAGATCCTGCATCAGAGAGGCCAACTCTGTGTTAAAGTCATGCCAGCATGGGGACAGAGTACATCACCCGGACTGAGAAAAGTGTAGGACTGGAGGGCCTGGGAAACTCACTCTGAAGATAGAGGGTACCCAGAATTCTTTCTGAATGTGGGTGGGAGCTGTTATGAGCTAAAGGATCAGGGTGAGACTGGGTGTGTTTTAGGGATGTGTTAGGATTATACAAGAATTCTGTGCAGGAGACTCTTTTACCATGCACTAAAAAATAATTAAGATGATATGTTTTATGTCATGTGTATTTCACCACAACTGTAAATAAAAATAAAATCCAATTATATATTCACCAAACATGGCAAAAGAACATAAGTACCAAAATAAACCCATTGTAGGTCATACAAATAAAAAGGGAAGAAAGACATCTCTGAATTTAAAAATAAAGGAGACTCTTACAAAGAATTTGGTAGCAGTGACCCTGAAGCAAATGCTAAAAATAAAAGATAAGCACAATGTGATTTGCAAAATGCTTTTGTAATGATGGTTATCAGCAGAAACAAAATGAGTTTCCCATCACTAGGGGATGCCAGAAAGGTATGGAGGAATGGAAGTCCACCCATTAGGAAAGCAGTGTCTCTGGAATGGAGGCATGGCAGGGAGGCAAGGCACCAGAGGGAGAGGCCAGCAAGAAGGGTGGGAGTGACCATGTTTCCAATGTGTCCTCTGCCTTTCACTTTGTAAATTGATATCTAACTAACTTGTAACTCAGCTCCATAGATAAACAGATGCATTTTACCCTTCATTGCTTACAACAACTCAATGGGAGCTGCTGTTATTGTCCCCATTTTACAAATGAGGAGGCCAAAGCTCAGAGAGGTTGTCACTTACACTAGATCATATGACTCATAAGTGGGAGAGTCAGGGTTGAAAGTCAGGCCTTCTGCCTCCAAAGCCAGTGCTGTTAGCTGTCAACCTTAGAAAGATTTCTTAAGAGGTTAAGCTCTTTGAGCCTTGGTTTCATTAGTATCAATTTGGGGTCCTCCTTGGCTCCAGCTTTCCTGGTTGCCTTGCTGGGATATAATAGGAGACAATGGTGGAGAGGTGGTTACTTCCGGGGGGCCAGCCCCTGCAAGTTTTGGGGAGTCCCTTGGAAGATGTGGTGGTGTCAGCGAATTTGTAGGGACAGATATTAAAAGAAAGAAAGATGGAAGGATAGATATAAAGAGGAAGAAAGAGAAAGAAAGAAAGTGGATAACTGTTCAGTGAAATGAGCAGAAGCCGTTTATTGAAAGTTACAGCAGGTATTTATCTCCAAATTTTAGACAGACAGTCTCACAAGTCTTTCACGTGAACACGAGGCCAGGTGCAGGAGGAGCGTCCCCCACCCACCAGATGTTTTCTTAGGTATGAGGAGGGACAAATTCCAAGACTGTCTTATTGTTCCCTTCGCTAGTTAACGCTCTTCAAAAGCAGTGCAACAATCCCTACTAGCATGATGATGTTCTGATAATCAATAACTTCTAAAGCTCACGCAATACCCATGATGACTAACTTAAACTTTATTACCTTTCTAATCTATGCTAATACTACTTACACAACGCTATGGAAGCTCTTAATTATAGCTTAAGCCAATTCCTAAAGAATGTGGCCCAGTCCAAAGATCACGCTGGGCTCCACAGGATGTGGCCCAGTCCAAGGTTCACGGTGGGCCACCTTTTAGAACAATAGACTACAATCTCTTAACAAAATGGCTATTCTAAAGTCCTATATATCTATCCTAATTTCTATGAAAGTTTCTAATTCCTAATCCTAATATATAAAGCTGATCATCCACAGCAAAGCTTCTAAAAATAAAACCCAAATATAAACTGTAAATGTGCTAAGGCCAAAACCACAATAGTAGAAAATAGAGACAATGAAATTCCTAAAGTTAACTGTATTCTTATTAAACCTCAAAATATCATGATTGGTCATGCTTGAACTAACATGATTCCCTGACATTAGCATGACCTATTCTACAATGCTTTCTATGAAAAAATAAATTCAATTTCTATAATAGGTAGAAAAAAACCCTACACTAACTGTAGCTAAAGCCGGCCTAAAAGAATGCATCCCAGTCTGAAGTACATGCTGGGCTCTCAGGAATGTGGCCCAGCCCAAACTTTGTGCTGGGCCATTTCTGATAACTCTAGATAGTCATTTATACCACCGAAAAGCTGAAAACAGTTCTCCATAAGTATATACTAATTCTACAAATATACTTTTAAATCTTATAAAGAAGCTTGCACCGTATAAAAGGCTCCCAAATGTGACCTGAATTTGAATTATATCTAATACCTAAGCCAAAATCACAGTTTATGGGAAACAGGAACAATGGGTTTCTGGAGTGAGCCATGCCTGTCACAGTTACAGAGCCTTCAGCTTATATCAGCAGAGTTCCTTTAGATTACTTGCACTGCATGGTAAAAGGAGGAGGAAAATGGGGTCAATGGCTCCCAAACACATCCTAGTGGTCTTGGGGTCCACGGCCTCCCTGATCCCTAATGCTCAGTGGGCCTCCGTGGCCGGCTCCCAAGAGTTACTGGAAACCACTGCAGGTTTTGGTACTTAGTTTTTAAAAATTCTCTTTTTGGCCCCAGGCAAAAATAAATTCCACTTTGTGTGAAATGCTTGTCCAGAAGTGGCTTTTCAAAGAAAGCCTCACAAAATCACATCAGATGGTGTTTGTAAGAATCTCATAGGAATAAGAAAAAGAATCCATTCCACAAGCGAAGGTGGTTTCAAAAGCCACCCTCTCTGCACCTGAGTCTCTCCCACCACACCTCCACCTAGAACTGGCTGTGGCTCAGGCGCCCACCACCACCCTGACACCTGCCCTCAGAGAAAAAGCTCAGCACAGCTGCAAAACATCTCCCCAAGGGGTTCTCCCTCCTGCCTTCAGAGTATCATGCCAAGGTCTGATTGTGGGAAAGCTGGCCAGCATGGAGTGGGAGGGACAGCCACAGACCCCTTTCCCCTCCTGGGTCACTGCTCAGGACATTGAAAGGTGTTGTCCAAGGCCCACAGTTCAACCAGGGAGCCCTTCAGGTAATTTGGGTCTCCTCAGGCCCTATGCTGTATCAGGACACTCCTCCAAAGCAAGGCTCTAAGGACATCCAAGCTGTTACCTTAGAGGGTGGAACAGTGTATCCCCCAATCCTGTCCCATAAGATTAATCCCTAACTTCCTGATCCTTGGAGCCAGAGCCATAAAAGCAACTCTTCCATCCTTTTATTCAGTCAGTTTCTATGGGTGTTCAAACCACATGCCAGGGACTGGATCAGTCTCCAGGAAACAATGGAGTGGAGGCAGTTTGATGCAATGAGTAAGTAGATAAACTCTGAAGTCAGACTGCCTGGATTCAAAACTGACTCTCCCACAACGACTTCGTGATCTTGCGCAAGTTACTTCACTTCTCTGTGCTTTGGTATCATCTATTGTTAAATGGGGATCATGCAAATACCCACAACATAGTTAGTACAGGCAAGGCCATTGAAACACTACCAGTAGATATAAGCACTAGCCGGGTATCAGCCATCATCTTAGGTATATCTGGGGTCTCCTGGGTCTGGGAGAGGAGCAGAGATGATGAGAGGTTCTGGAGGCCAACGAATGGGCAGTCAATCTGAGTCAGTGGGAGCAAGTCAGGGAGGGAGAGAGGGGAGGAGCTCTGAACTGGTAAAGGAAACAGTGCTCTGGGAACGGGGGGGCAAAGAAGAGGCAGGAAGGGGAAGGCATGCATGGACGCAGCAGACCAGACCAGGCCAGCTCTGGGACTCGATCTTGGAAGGCCTGAGTCGGGTATCCCTCTGTCATTCATTAGTAGCCTTGAATGAGCAGGTTCTCTCAGGACTGGCACTCGTTCTATGCCAGGCTCTGTGGCAGGTATTTCACATTGACTATTTTATTTAAACTCCTAATATTCCCAAGTTTCTGAGTTCTGTTGTTCCCAGTCTGTCTTCCAGAGCACATCAGAAGCAAATTCTTTGAGATGATGAGGAGCCCATAGAGACAACCACGGAGGGAGCACTTAGGAGGCTGGATCCCATTTCACTGAGCTCTGGGGAGCTGGCAGGGGGCTTGGAGACCTCTCAGGTTCTAAATAAAGAGGTAATGACCCAAGGGAAAGGATTGTGTTAACCTCTCATCGGTTATTGGTTTGATGCCATTTAAGTGTAAGTACTTGAGGAATATTGAAGGATATGCAGCCTCCTCACTGTGGACATCACTAAATGGATCAAAAGCAAGCTACAGAGCAGTGTGCCCAGTGGAAGCCTCATTGTTCTGTTCAGCCTCGCCCTCCCCTTCTCACCTTTACTGGGGAGGCTGTGCCCTGGGTCTCTAGCCCTGCCTCTCACCAGCTACTGGCTTGACCCTGGTGGCCATTCCTAGCCATGCCTCCTACACACTTGATGCAGGGACCTCATGGCTATTACCTTCTGCAGACCCTTTGTCCACTCAAGGTCAGGTACAAAGAGTCTGATGAACTGATCCATTCTCAGGAGATGACAGTTTTAACCTTTCGAACCAAGCTGATTGGACCCAAGATCAAATCATAGCCCTGCATGACTGGCCTGAGCTGAGATGTGCTGTAAATGTAAAATACACACTCAATTTCAAAGACTTAGACCAAAAAGAATGTACAATATCTCAGTACCATTTTCTATTGATAGCTGGTTGAAATGGTAATATTTTAGGTATATTGCATTGAATATAACATATTAAAATTAATTTCATTTTGCTCTCAGTCTTCTTAGTGTGGCTTCTTCTGCATTTCTACTGGCCAGTACTACTACTGTACAGGGGAGTGCATCCCATAGACAAAGAGTCTGCCTCTTCTTTACTGCCATCCTGCCTCCAGTGCACTGCTTCACATGCCAGTCCAGAACTCGTCTCCTCTCTCTCTTTCTAACTTGCTGTAGCTCCCACTGACCCAGAATCACACAGTGAATAGACATTGAGTCTAACACCTGAACCTAGGTGTTCTGACTCCTAACCCTGGCTGTGTCCTTGTTCTCCAACCCGTTCCCACCCTCCCTCACCATCCCCAGTGAGTGCCAGACTTCCAGTGTCTAGTATCTAGTCTTCAACAGACCAGCCGAGGGAGCCTTACCTCCAGATCCGAGATCCACACACCCTGAGAGGGCTGAGGGAATGTCACCATTCTTGCCCAAAAGAATGAAGAATATCTCAAATGGAGGCAACTCTCAGTGTGGCTTTTTGATGGGGGGGGCCTTCCCTATATGCCTTGAACTAGGCCATATAATTTGTTGCTCTTTTTGTCAATGGATAAAATTAGTCCTGCTGTGTTGGTTACCTTTTGCTGCTATAACAAATTACCACAAATTTAATAACTTAAAACAAGACACGTGTATTCTCTCACAGTTCTGGAGGTCAGAAATCTGAAATCAGATTCACTGGGCTAAAGTTAAGATGTCAGCAGGGCTGTTTCTTCCTGAAAGTTCTGAGGGGAGAATGCAATTCTTTGCCTTTTCCAGCATCTACTAGCTGTACTCATTCCTGGGCCTGTGGTCTGGCAGCACTCCGGTCTCTAATCTCTGGTTGCATCACCACTTCGCCTTCTCTCTGAGCACCTGCCTTCCTCTTATAAGAACCCCTGCGATGACATTGGATCCACCTGGGTAATCTGGGCTAATCTTTCCATTACAAGATTCTTAACTTAATCATACCTGCAAGGCCCCTTCTGTCATATAAAGTAATATCCACAGGTTCTGGAGATTAGAATGTGGACAACTTGTTCAAGCCCACCACACCTGCCAATTTCATTCTAGCCTCCAATTTATAGGCCATAAGATGGAGCATGAATAGTCACTAAATCATAGTACCATGAGTCATAGCCCTGGAAAGGAAATTGAAGAAATAATCCAGTCTATCTCCCAACTTGAGGGCAGTAGAGATGTATAATCCCAGTCTTTGTGCAGAGGAGGCAACAGAGACCCTGAGGGGTTTAGTAATATGTATGAACTCACACAGATAAGAAGGGCCCACAATAGGGAGAAACCTCATCCTAGCTGCTAGTGCAGAGCCCCATGGGGTAAGGCAAAACAGCTCTGCCTCCTTCCTTCTTTGTAAGCACAGCATACTCTATGACCTTGTCTGAAGACAGAGCCCACTCTTGAAGACTATCTCCAGGCTGATGGCCCTCCACCTCCTTTGGAAACAGCCCAGATGTATAGCTGTATCGGGGGACTCATCGTGACAAGATTGGGCAAAACCGTAATCAAAGGGGCAGTGGAAAACTGATTAAAAGCAGATGGTGGGCCTGATGGCACCCACGATGCGGTTCACAACATGCCGGGCCAGTGATGCTGGTTTTATTAAACAGGGATGGAAGGAAGTAACTTGGGCTGGAGGTGGCAGAAGGCCACGTGGATCTGTGTGGTGTGGGGATGTGGGAGGCCCCACTTGGCAGCAGTTTTTCTTCCCTGACAGGCCTTCCTTCAGTCTAAAGACTTCCCTCCTGCTTCTGCCTCTTTGCAGTCCCTCCACAGTCTCCCTGCCTCATTCATCTCTGTCCTTCCTAGTCACTTATTTTAGTCGTGTCAGCAGATGATTCACCGTTCACTGGGGAAGTGGAGTCAAGGAAAGGAAAACATTTCATTTTAAGGAACAAGGAGATTTTGTTGCGGTGTGTTCCCACCATCTGTTCACTCTCAGTTCTCATTGCCTGTCCCATCTTGAACAGGTGTGTCTGAGAGGAGGCTGGCAGGCGGCCCTTTCAGGGTGTGTGACTCTCAGATCTGGAGGCCAGTCTCCCTGGGCTGGTCTGTTGGAGACTAGATATCACTTTGGAAGGTTGGCACTGAGGGTGGTGAGGGAGTGTGGTAATAGGACGGAGAACACGGACACAGCCAGGATTAGGAGTCTGAAGACCGAGGTTCAAGTGCTAGATCCAGTGTCTATTAACCGTATGACTCTGAGAAAGTCACTGAAACTCTGACCCTCAGCCTCTTTGTCTGTGGAATGGTGGTAACGGTGGATACTCCCACCTTCCAGGGGTGTTGAGAGAATCAAATGAGAAAGTGGATGCGAACATATTTTTCTAACTATAAAGTATTTTTCAAGAATATGGGGTATTACTGAGCATTGGCACAAGCTTGGGAATGCAAATCCAGTCCAAGTATAAGATTAGGCCTGAATAGCAGAAGATATGAAACACGTAGGGTTAAGTCAGGGTTGTGACGTGGAAACCAAGTGAGCTGCTAGGAACAATATGATAGAGGGTCAAATAGCCAGAAGGAACAGCACGGACAACGGTCTGGAAATGAAAGGATGACACACATCCTGCAGTAGACCAGAGCACACGGTGCCTGGGATGAGGCTACAGAACTCTTCATGGAGAGGTCCAGCAGCTGAGTCTCAATTACCGCATGGAAAAAATTTGGACGACATCCAAGGACAACAGTCACAGGAGAGGGATCAAGGGAAAAAACATGATCCAGTTTTCATAGAGTGATCTGGCTGGCTGGAGCAACGAATAGATTGGAGGAAGAAACCACCAGGATGGAGAGGCCAGAGTAGCAGAAAGATGAGGGAACATGGACGTGGAAGTCAAGAGAAGAGTATCTCCAAAGAAAAGAGAGAACAGCAAGGTCAACCATTGCCGAAAGGACAGGGACTCTGAGGCACAAAAAGTGTGCATTGTGTTTGGCAAAAATGAAGTCAATGGGGAGAGCAATTTCCATGGAGGGGTGAAACCAACTGGCAGAGGGTAGAGGCATGAATGGGAAGGTAATAGAGAGGTATAGGGGCTTAGGCAACTCACTCAAGTGCATGCTGGAGAGGGGAGACAAGACACAGAGCTGTAGCCAGAGGGAAAAGGGATCCAGGCCAAGAGGTTTCCATTGAGATTTTGCTTTGTTTTTGTTTTAAATGGTGAAAAAAAAAAGCCGTTGAGCAGGTTTAAATGCTAGTGTAATGAATCAATATAGAGGCAGAGGTTGAAGGTAGAGAAGAGGGGAAATCACTCAACAAATATTTCTCAAACACCTATTATGTGCTCAGTGCTGTTTTAGGCACTGGGGACACAGCAAAGGACAAAGATTTGTGGACTCTATCTTCTTGCGAATGGATAATCAATGGAGCAACCTCCTCAAGGAGGGAGAAAACATTGGGATTCAAAGCACAGGTCAACAAAGAGGAAGGAAAAAAAGAGCATAAGTACAGGTTAATTTGTAAGTATCATGCCAGACAGTTGAGAGAGCTCCTGTCCATGGCCCGTTGACGCGTCTGTTGAGACTCAGGTGGGAGAACAGGAAAGGGGCTGTTTGGGGAAGAACAATGAAGATTTGAAATAACCATATGAAGAATAAGCAAGTGTGAAAAAAGAGTTAGCCAGAGCAGCCTAAACCAGCCAGAATTTCAGGCTTAGCAGGCATCAGAAATTGTGGATTCACAGAGGGAGACACCTGTGGCACTTGGTCTCAGCAATCCAGGCAGAAGAGGAGGAGAAAAGGGCTTGATGAAATGCACAAGATTGGAGTTTTACAGAACAGGCACAAGGAAGACTAAGATATGGGCATGGAAAGGTTATTGGCCAATGTAATGACTAGTGAAGTCCAAGTCAGAGATGAGAGGAATTAAAAACTGGGTGACAGAGGATAGTCTAGAAGTCAAGAACTGAGGGTCTTCTGGAGGTCAAAGAGCAAACTTGGAGAGAGAACCAAGGAAGGGACCATGAAGGAAAGAAAACACATTGCAGTGGGAGGGAAGGAGCTGTGGGTGTTGGATGCTGCAGGTGGAACCTCCCCTGGTGATGGTCAAGTCCAAGGTGCAGCCTTGGGAGTGGGATGGAGGGAAGTCTTTGGGGTTGAGGGTTTCTATAGTTTTTTAGGGGCTGGGATGTGGATTGGGAGCCAGGCTGAATCAGATGTCTAAACTCTCCCTATGCCATAACCTGGAGGCCGTTAGAGAGAAGAAAGTGGTGGTGAGTAGCCCCTCCTTCCCCTTGCTTTCAAGACTCAGCTTCCCTTTGGGTCCTAAAGATAATGACTGCACCCAGCCTCTTTCTTCAGTCTATCTCTTGCTTTCTGGCTTTCCTATTCCTACACTCCATTGCCTCATGGACTTTTCCAGTTCCTCGTTTATGAAGACCACTTTCTCTCTCTGGCTGCCACACATTCTGCTCCGCTACAGGCTCCATCCCACTCTCTTCTGATGTGTGGCTCCTTTGAGTCCTTCAGGTCCCAACTGGATAAGACTGAGCCCCAACCCCTCCAAATAATTTCCTAATGTTACTATCACTCAATGTTTCCTGTTCTTTTTCTTTATGCATATTTCTTAGTCGATTTAACATCTATCCTCCCAACCCCCACCCCCACCCCCCCACACACACCCCAAGATAGAAAACTCCATGTGGGCAGGAACTATGATATTTTTGTTCTTACATCCCCAGCTCCTAGCAGAGTGCCTGGGGTGCCCAGACAGTATCTGTTGAATAAATTTTAAAGTGGAATCAAAAGATGGCAATGTGCCTCAAAGCATTAAGATTTGTTTTAAACACGGGCTTGGGGAGTAAGGAAAATATGGATGGAGCATACTTTAGAATGCTGAGATTTCTGGGAAGGAAGGGCAAGAGCATTTCCACGAGAAGCAGGGGTCTCAGGGGATTACCCTTATTATTTTGCATATCAAAGCAGAGGAGGGCATCCAATGAGGAGGTCCAGGATGTGGAGATGTCTACCAGAAGCTAGGGGCCCTGGAGCACATGGTTTTAAAGATTGGAAAGGAGGCCTGAGGGAAGAGGCTGGTTTGGGGAGTGGGAAAGCCTGGGCACAGCTTGATGGATCATCATCCTAGGAAGGCCTACACAATCCAGCTTGGCAAGCCGGCCCCAGCATGGGTCATGCCCAGAGCTCTGACCACAAGGCTTTTGAGAACTTAGGAGGTGCTGGGCCCTGGGAATCACCCAAGAAAACCCCAGTGGTGGAAAAACACCTCATCCAGTGCTCCTTCGAATTCCTCTTAAGACTTGAGAACACAGAAAGGAACCTTAGCTGAACAACTTTAGGTGCAAGACAAACAGTGACTTTCTAACTAACTGAATCCAAACAAGATCTGGCAACCATCTCTAGAAACAGGAGCCAGACACAACTAGAAGAAATCTAGAACATTCACCAAAACATAATCAAATCATATTATTTGGCTTTTAAAATTTTTTTCTTTCCCCTAGCCAACTTAGAAACAACTCAAAATATGGCTTTAAAGCCCCCTAACAAGCCACTGTGAATGGGAACTCATCCATGTACCTTCTAACAATATTACCTTGAAATACAACCTGAATATGAACATTTTCTTCTGATGAAGTCAATTTTTCATAAGTGGTTCCAGAATAACTTTCAGAAGAATTCTGTTTAGCAGAAGCAGCTAGAAACGCAAAGTAGGAACCCAAGATTCATATCCTGACCTTTCTTCACAACCCCACCAATTGATTGTATGACCTTGGGCAAGTCAAGTCTTCTGTCTAGGCCTCAGTTTCCCCATCTGAAAATGAAGTGATAGAACTAGGGGACACCAGGGCCACTGTCAGTGCTCATATACTGAGATACTTCCAAACTTCAGTAAAACGCCTCCCCTAGACATATAAATGTTCCCCTATCTTTTTGTCAACAGGGACTACGGCATATGTCCAATTTTTCCACAGACAGGAGGTGGCAATCATCAGGCATTATATTCTCATAAGTAGAACACAACCTCATGCACAGTTCACAACAGGGTTTGTGCTCCTACGAAGATCTAATGCTGCCGCTGATGTGACAAGACGGAGCTCTAGTCACCCGTGATCACCTCCCACTGTGCGGCCTGGCTCCTAACAGGCCACAGACCAGTACTGGTCAATGCCCCAGGGGTTGGGGACCCTGCCTGTAGTCAGCCTGGCTTTGAAAACACCTGACCTTGACAGGCCAATCTAATTTCCTCCCAAAGAACTGACAGAGACAATGCAAATATAGATGCAGCCGGGTTCGGTGGCTCACCCCTATAATCCCAGCACTTTGGGAGGCTGAGGTGAGAGGATTGCCTGAGCCCACGGGTTTGAGACCAGACTGAGCAACTTGGCAAGACCTCATCTCTACAATAAATTTTTTTAAAAAAATCAGCCGGGTGTGGTGGCACATGCCTGTAGTTCCAGCTACTTGGAAGGCTGAGGTGGAAGGATCACCTGAGCCCAGGAGGTCAAGGCTGCGGTGGCCATGAGCGTGCCACTGCACTCAAGCCTGGGTGACAGAGTGAGACTCCGACTCAAATAAATAAATAAGTAAATAAAATAAGAGATGCAACCTCTGCTATACAGAAGGCTTAGTCTCAGATGGCATGCCTATTCATGAATGAAGACAGGGAGGTTTGCATCCAGCACTTCCAGCCTCAGCACTGGGAGAGACCTTTGTTATTTCTGGAGACCAAGAACAATAGTCCATGTTTAATGCTGCACCCAAGTGAAAAATGAAGTGAAAAAAATTGGGTTACTCGGATGCCCCTTAAGACCCACCAGTCTCTGGCCCCCTCCCCGATAGGGACACATGAACAGTTTGCCCCTAAGGGAAGCAAGAGCTCTTGCCTGCTGTTCAGCTGGCTTCTAGCTGTGCCTACTCTTGTTTCTTTCTAAGAGCCTCAGCCTGAAGCTCTGATATCCATCTCCCTTGAGAGTAGCTCTCCACCATTGATTGTATCTGCCAAGGGGATTTTGCCAGCTCAGCAAGCTGGCATGCCTGACTCTCAGCTCTCCTCTACCTAACGAACCACTTAGTTCCCTTTGGGTCAATAGGCACCTGGCCCAAGATTCTTGGTGACATTATGGAAAACAGTGAAGACCTTCTTTTGAATCACAAAGTCACCTGCAGTTTGGCCTCCACCTAGCTGCTCCTACTCATCTCAGGCCGCCCTTTCAACGACACGACAAGAATAATCCAGCATCTGGATTATTCAACACATCCTCAAATGCCCCACCTGCCTCTAGCCTCCATGACTTTCTCTGCCTGAAATGACCTTCCTTACGCTGCACCTGACTGATGCAACTCATCCCTAAGACAAAGTATGACTGTCAGTAGGAAAACTTTCCTGACCATCTCTAGCCTGGGACGCCATAGACCCGGCCTTCTCCCCCATTCAAAAGTTAGGTGCCTGGCATTTGTAAGGCAGGGACTTGGTCATGTTTATTTGGAAACCCAGTGTCTAGGATGCAGTAGGGGCATGGTAAGAACCTGATGAAAGAAGGAGTGCATGCATTAATGAATGAAGACTCCCTTGGCCTCTTAAGTCAGTCATTATTTAAAGCACAGGCTGCAGATGGTAAAAGCTTGAAGGAAGTTAAGAGACATTTCAGTCCCACACCTCCAATTGATACATGAGGACACTGAGGCCAGAGCATGTTTGTACAAACCCTATAGCAAGGCAGGGGCAGAGTCTGAGCCAGAATCTCTTCTCATTGATTCAGGGCTATTTCTGCTATACCACATAGCCTTTAATATATTTTTACTGCCCTGAAATTTGAAGCCTAGAAATTTTTGAAAAATGAGGTTCTAATAGAAACTCTTAGATGTTACTGGCAGGAGTATAAATGGACACATAAATTTGGGAGAGAAATTTGGCAATATTTTACATATATAGATAGATAGTATATAGCTCGTGACCCAGCCATTCTGAGTGTGTGTGTGTGTGTGTGTGTGTGTGTGTGTGTATCTCTTGCAGAAGATATTCTTTGTGAGCTCAAGGATTTTGTTGTTATTATAACATTGTTGACAACAAAAGATTGAAAAGTGTAAATGTCCATCAATAAGGAAATGGATAAATAAGTTGTGATATAGTCATACAACGGAATAAGATTTAGCAACTAAAATAATTGAAATAGATCTATACATGTCACCATAGATATAGCTCAAAAGCCTAATGTTGATTATAAATGTGGTGGTGATGATGATCTTGTATTTTTAAGATCCCTGGGACTGGTAAATAGGAGAAACCCTCCTGGCATGATGCTCCCTAGGTTCCCTGGTTAGTCCTTGCTAGAATGGCTTCTATGGGCCAGGCCCAGTGGCTCACACCTGTAATCCCAAGACTTTGGGAGGCCAAAGTAGGAGGATTGCTTGAGCCTAGGAGTTCGTGACCAGCCTGGGCAACATAGCGAGACCTCATCTCTACACAAAAATTTAAAAATTTAGCTGGATATGGTGGCACACATCTGTAGTTCCAGCTACTCAGGAGGCTAAGAGAGAAGGATCCCTTCAGTACAGCAGTTCAAGGCTGATTATGCCACTGCACTCTGACCTGGGTGACAGAGTGAGATGTCAACTCAAAAAAAGGCTTCTGTGGAGCCAACAGTGTATTCTGGGCCACATACTCAAGCATGTGGGTTATGGAGTCTAACGTCAAAGCTGCTCCAGTGAAAGCTTTAGGTGATTCATGATAGATCCATGATTTCCTTTATTTAGTGAACAAAGATACTAAATAATAGCCTCTTGGCTCCCCCCTCTTCCTCTCATGGAGAAGTAGTATCCATGCAAGTCTGGGAAATTTGATAAATATTGTAATGGTGCTAGACATTGAGAATGGGCAGAAACTGAAGAGAATCAGCAGTGTTTATGGGAAGCTGCTGGAGACTGTCCAATGGTGAGCACTCACACAGGGAATGCAGAAGGAGCCCTCCCAGGTGAGCAGGTGATGGCTACAGCAGTGGCCACCTTTGTCTCTTTTTCTGATAAAGCTGCCTTCCATTACAACAAGATTATAGGGATGTGAGCAGTCACGCTGTTATACTGGGAAAGGAAGGAGCTGCAACAAAATTTGGCAGTGACTGTAATTTTTGGTATTTATGAAATTTCAGTGAATGCCACTCTTCTTAGATTGAGTGAACCAGACATCATACTTGACCCCCATCACTAGAGGGGGAAGCAAATAATAAATCCTAAGACTATGTCCAACCAACAAAGCCAAAACAACAAAACGTCGTGCTGAGTGCAAAAAGCAAGCTATAAGAGGATATTTATAATTTAGAGATAAGTAAGTACATTTTTAAAGCAGCAATATCTAGCAAAAGTGTAAAAACATGGACAGGTGAACACTGACTGACTTCAAAATAGTGTACAAGGAGGAGAAGTACAACAGATGATTCTATTGTATCTGTGATGTTTTATTTCTTTTTTAAAAAGATGTAAAGCAAATATGGCAAAATTTCAACATTTATTAAATACAGGTGGTAGGTACATGGGTGTCTGATTTTTATTCTCTGTAAGTTTCTGAATGTTTAAGTAGGTCATGACTCGTTAAAGGGTGGCTGAGAGTTAGCCACTCAGAGAGAAGAGGGAGAAGTGTATCAGGCAGGGTTAGAGGGTGGGGGTGAAGAATGACTGGTTCAAAGGCCCAGGAGAGTGCTGGGTATTCAGGGAAAGACATGCCTCTTAATATTGGTGGAGATAGGAGACCGAGGTAGGAAAGTAACAAGAAATGATCCTAGAGAGGATTGGAGGTGGGCAGCCATGGAGGTAGGAAGATCAACTACAGCCCTGTGAATTTGGAAATGAAGTGCAGTGGGACAAAATAGAAGTAATTGGTGGGAATTACTCACTCCCTGCTAGGGCTTCCTAGCTCTATTCTTACTGCTAACTATTCCAGAGTCACATGCCATTGTAATGGATTATTGCTTTATGGACATCTTGCTTTGGCCCCTCCTCCCCTGGCCCCTTTGCCCTCTGTCCTGGGAGGCTGGCCTCTGTGGACCAGAAAAATGGTCTCCTTCACCCTTGAGCTCCCTGTCAGGTTGACCAATGGGGAGCAGCTAAGAAGGTCAGAGAGAGGGAGGGGCAAAGTCATGACCCCTCCCTGGAAGGTTAGCTTGGGCTGGTTGTATGTGTTCCTTGAGAAGTCACTGCCCCTCTCAAGGTGGCCTGCTGTGCACATCCTCTGTTGCTGAGTTCCAGCATCAGTTTCCTTTCCTTCCCTGTGGCCCCAGGGGAGGTGACAGCCATGCTGCTGCCAGCTCCCCCTATTCCTTTATCAACAGTTCTTTTTTAAAGAAACTCTCCTTGAATTATCTGAATCTGAGTGTGCCAGCTGTTTCTCGTTGAGACCCTGTCTGACACGATGCAACTGTCTCCCATGAACTTCTGAACAACTCAAGGGCAAAGGAGAGGTCTGATTAATCTTTGTGCACCAGGTACCTGGCTAGGACCTGGCACATTTTGGGTGACGAAAACATAATTGAAGAATTAATTTTAAAATGGTATTAATGAATGAGTGGATGAATGGGCCGCTTTCATGGGTATGTGAATGGGATGGGTACAGGTCTTGAGCTCTTTGGAGAAAGAAATAGATTGTTTTAGGAGGAAGAAGATCTAGAGACAGAAAAAATATGAAAGGGAAAAAAAAACTAACATTTCTGGAATACCTGAAGCTCAGCAGGAACAGGGCTAGGTTCCTCATTTATTTCCCTCCCTTTGTGTCCAAAACATCATGAGGTGCTCATCTCACAGGCAGGGACCAAAGGTTCAGGGAGGTTAAGTAACTTGCCTGGCACAGTGTTGGGGGTGTTCATTCCACCTCTCCATGTCCTGGGCAAAATTGATCTGCTTCCTAATTCAGCCTGCAAGCAGTCCATTAAGTGCCCAGATGCCCCATGTGGTGCTCATCCTTGTCTGAAGTATCGCCTGAGTCCCCACTCCCAACCCCACCCCAGAAGCTGGCATTTCTTGGCTCAGAGGGTGCCTTGTCTGGGCTGTCATTTATGGCGGGATACCTGGGGTCTGACCTCCATTCATTCAGCATCCTTCATCTCAGGCATAAATGTCACTGGCATCATTACAGTGTTAGGTTGGCGAGATGTTTATCCACCTGGTACCTTTCAAACCAATTAGGGGGATTTAGTGCTTGGATGAAGGCTCCCCAAACCAGCATTCTGGCCTGGAGAAAGAACCAAACAGATGGATATTATGCCATAGTCCCCCATGCCAGTCCATGCCCCAGGGCCTCACTGCTGGAATCAGATCCTTCCTACTCAAGAAATCAGCCTCTTTTTCTCTACTGTCTGATCAAAGCCAGCAGGAGCCAAAGTAAATAGGCAGCAAGTCGGGTGTTATTGATTATTGCATGCCCATGGGCCAGACCCCGTGCTCCAGGCTGACTCATTTGTTCTTCATGGCAATCCTACAAGGAAGCTATTAGGATTCCCATTTTATGGTTGAGAAAACTGAGCTCAGGGAAGTGTAGTTAATAGGCCAAGATTACACAGTTTTGAAGTCAGGATTAGGACCCAGAATTCCTCAACTCCAAACCCCTAGCCAAAATCCATCTCTCATCAGTTACCAGAGTGGCCACAATGTTTCACCTCCTCACTGGCCCCTGTGCACCCCACGTTTCCTTGTTTCCAGCCCTAAGCCAATGTGAAGCAATCATTCCATTACAAAAGGGCCCAGACTTCCCAGGCAGCCCTTCTGGACCTCCCATGGCTACCATCACTCCTTTGGGTTAAGACATCAAAGGATCCAATTAAGAGGCAATAATCCGGCAAGGTCAAAAGCAGATGAGTTTTGGAACTCAGACAGACCTGGTTTCTATTCCTAGCCCTTCCATTCAGTGACTGTATAAAATTGCAAAACTCATCTCTTGGCATGTGTATCCTCCTCTGTAAAATGGTGACATAATACATATTACTACTTTTTTTTTTTTTTGAGTTGGAGTCTCACTCTGTCGCCCAGACTGGAGTGCAGTGGCCGCTCCTGGCCACCACAGCCTCGACCTGCTGGGCTCCGGCAATCCTTCCGCCTCAGCCTTCCAAGTAGCCGGAATTACAGGCATGCGCTACCACACCCGGCTGATTTTTTGATTTATTGTAGAGATGAGGTCTTGCTGCCCAGGCGGGTCTCGAACCCGCGGGCTTAGGCAATTCACTCACCTCAGCCTCCCAAAGGCGCAGGATTACAGGCTGAGCCACCGAGCCCGGCTATATTACTACTTTTTAGAGTGGCTATAAAGATTAAAAAGATAACTTATGTAAAGTGTCCTATGCATGGTGGTGTTTAACAAGTAACACCAGTTAAAAGTCACTGGTTTAAATTCCTGGGTTCAAATTACAGCTCTGTAAGATCTTGAACTAATTACTTAATCTCTCTAAGTCTTCTCATCTGTAAAATGGAAAATACTATTACTTCATATGCTTTTAGGAGGGTCTCGTTAAGTTAGATAATGCATAAAAATGGTTTAACACAGTGGGTGGCATGCAGAAAATATTCAATAGACATCTGTTGCTAATATTATTAGTATTATGAAAATCTTCCTTTTGGTTAACTAAGAGTAGTGATATATTTGTATCCTCCTAATTAACACATGTTTTGTGTGTTATATTTAGATATTGTTATCCTTTCAAAGTCTGGCCATTCCTGTGGAGAAAAGGCAGTATATTTCTTTTCTCTTTCCATAAAGCTTCCTTATATCCATTAGCCAAAAAATGAATACTCCTTCTGTACTTTCATTGTACTCAGTACCTCTCTCACAACACCTCGCTATTATAGTATAGCTACTTGCAGTGTGTGTGTTCCTCTACCGATGACTCTGGGCAATTTGAGTACAGATGATCAAATCTAATTTATCTCTTCATTTCCAGCATCTCTTCTCAGACTATTTCTAGCACAAAAGATTTAAAAAAGAAAAGAAAAGAAAGAATTAATGAGAACCCACAATGCAAGGCTTACTTTGCTGAGCTTCTAAAAAGCAAGCGTCATCTGTCAACAGCTAACGTGTTCAAATGACCAAGTCCCAGGATTGGTCAGTTAGCTCAACAGTCCCATTCAGGTAATTCCTCCTAACACAAAAAAGTCTTGGCCTCTCAGTACCCCACGTTTCCTTGCTTCCTTCCGTCTGTAGGCAATCATCCCCAACCCTAAGCCAATGCAAAGCAATCATTCCATTACAAAGGTGGGATTACAATTCGTTCTCATGAGCAATATTTTTTCAAAAATGAAGCTGATCAAAAACATGTAAGGGACAAATGTGACCCATAGTCATTGTACAGATCTTTCCAGAGTGAGTACTGGAGAAAAAGCATGTAGAGCACGCCCAGACGCCAGTTGTTCTCTGAGCTGACCAAACTGGTGTGACCGAACCATCTTTTTGCAGAGCGTCAGGTGTCCTGGCCTGATTAGGCCTGATAAGTTAGACTCTGAGAAGGAAGATAAAAAGATCCAGAATGCATTTCTGAAAAATCCTAGGCAGACGGCAGGATACTCAAGATTCAGGAGAGTTATACAGATCATATGAAGAAACAAACATAATGAAGAAGCAGATGTCAGAGGGGAAGTAGAGTCAGGTAGAAGCAAGTTCAGAGACCACAGGTAAGTGCTATGAACTCCTCTTGGGTCTTCATTTCACCTGTTTAGGAAGATCGTTTCAAGGTGATTGAATGTGTGTGATTTCTTAAAGATCCAGGAAGGAAAAGCATGCGTTTGCTTTCAACACTATTTCCTAATTAAGGGTACCTCTTAACTCTGGGTCCCATTATCCCTGCAAGAACCAAAGAGCAGGTGATGACTTAGAGTCTTGTTACTCAAAGTGTAATCCATAGCCCCATACTGTCAGCATTACCCAAGAATATGTTAGAATGCAGAATCTTGGGCATTAATCTCTTCCCCCTCTCTGAGTTTTGGATACCCATATTTTGAGGGAGAGTGATACTCGTATTTCAGACCTTTTCAACTCTGGAATTTATAAGTTACTTACCATCAAAGCTGATACTCAAAGATCACCCACTCATTTCAATAACTCTCCTGAAGGGACTTAAGAATGTGCATTTTCAGCCCAAGGAACACTTTTCCTGTTGAACAATTAGGAAAATTCAGCATTTGGAGGAAAGCACTAGAAACAGGTCTGGTGTACTATTGCTCTAACAATCCCTTGAGCTCCTAATAAAAACAGCCAGAGGAGACTGGAAGCCAGCATGAAATATGGTCCACTTGTTTAACAGCCTGCTTCTCGAAGTTATCCAGGAACTGCCAGCTCCTTGTGGAGTGCTGCATAAAGAATAGAGCAATTTCCTGTCTTTTATCCTGGTGTCTCATGCCCCAGACGTTTTCTTAATGGAATTCCATTGTATTTTTGTATTCAAATGGACTTGAAGGCAAACAAAACATTTAAAGGAAGAAGTTTCTTCCTAAGCAGGAAAAAGTGCCTCATTGGTACTTATAAACTGTGAAAAGTCCTGAGTCAGGAAATACAATGATTCAGGGGGGTCTAAGGATGCTAACATGAGTTTTATCCAAATGTTTTCAAGGTGAGAAGTGTCAGCATTCAGTGGGAAGTTCCAGGTAATGAGCCCAGTAGGAGAGTTTACTTCCAGGTATTTATCTGCCAACGTTATTGAAGAAAAAAAAAGGAAGGAAAGGCATGGGTGGAATCACCTAGAAGTCTTGAATCAAGGAGAAGAGTTATTTAATTGAAATGTCCTGTACTGATGTCTTCCCTGAATGTCAGTAACAAGTAGCCCCCCGGTTTGGTTCAAATAATATATTATCCAAATCCCTACCCACCACCAGAAGAGAGCCTGGGACTAGTGAGAAGCTTCATCGAATCCGGCTGGAAATAGGGAATGCCTCACATAAGGTACCAGAAGCCACTGAGCAAGCGGGAGTCAAGAACTGCCTAAAGGCCTGTCACAATCCAAAAAGATGCAAAGAGGAAAGTCAGGTCTGGAGGAATTGAAAGGCTTCAGAGCCAGAATCTCGGGCCTGGGAAAATGGACAACAACAGGTGACAGGGTAGTGGACCATACACACTGCTATGTGGCTTGTAGGCAAAGAATGGAATGCCAGCTGCATGCAGAATGTCAAAACTGCATTGTTCAGCTGCCTCTCAGAAAGTTCTGTAACCAGTGTGAACTGTGCTTTCTGAGGATTCATTCGCACAAACTCTTCCCAAGTTCTTTCTGTGTGCCAGGTGCTGGGTTGGTTTCTATAGACATAAAGATACATAATTCCCCTTGAAGGAGAGAGAGGTACATTCTCAAGTCATAAGAGCACAGTGTGATAATGGTATCACAGAGGCACGCACCGAGGCTGGGGGAACAAGAAAGTAGAGGAGAGAGATTAACTGGGCTGGGGGTTTAGGTCATTCAGGCTTAAGAACAAAAATCACAGGAGAACAGGAGTCTAAGGCTCTATCCTTGATTCCACAGATGATTTTCCATGATTCCCGCTATTGTCTCTTTTTTTCCCACAATGGCTGGAGCTCATATAGGTAGATTTCATGGACTCGGGAATCCCCTAGAGACACTAACTTTACCCACCTCATTGCCTGTAGATATATTCTGGGGGAGAGGCAGCCTACAAACTTCTAGTTCACTGACTGATAGCACATTGGAAATCTTGGAGCCTAGTGAAGGCATCTCTTTGTCTTTGGCATTCTTAATTTGCTAATATATAGTCTGTAGTAGATGTGGTCTTTTAGATGTGGTCTTTGTCATGTGATGGAGGAGGAGGAGGAGGATGGTGAAGACAGCAGCAGCAGCAAAAGAAGAATGAGCATGATATATTAAGACAGTGACACAGCTCCAGCTATAAAGTATGCCAGAAGCTTCTTTGGGTGGGGTGCAATAGCAACAGGGCACTGAGTGAAAATCAGTGCAGAAAGATAGACACTGGGTCAAACTAAGCCAGCTCTTTGGTTATTTGAAGAGGAGGACTGAGGGTAAGACTTGGTCCAATGACAGGTTCTACAAATATGAAACGAATACAGATGCAATTAGGAAGAACCCAGGATCTGAAATTTTAATTCACCAAGGGGAATACAAATTTAAGACTACTGTGTCTTAGAAAATCTCAAAATAAGAACAAGGATGTATCTTTGAATCGGAAAAGTTCAAGATGATACATGACATTACTAAGAGCAATGGCAAGCCCAAGCGAGGGAAGGTAGGTAGGAGACACAGGTGGCCCAAATCATAGGCTGAGAAGGAGAGAAAGACTCTGTCACCTGTCCCACCCCTTTAAACCACTCTATCTCCAAACTTCTAGCAGAGTGAAGACCTGCTAGGATGAATAGAGAACACTGACTGTACGTGACACAAGTGTTCATTGTGACTCAAGGTTCTCACCAGAATCTAAGGTTTCACTCACCTCCAGGTCCTCCAGAAATAGCAAAGCAATGTGAACACCAAATACTTATAGATCATACTTACCAAGAGGTAGGGACATTGTGATATCTGATCAGGCCATATTTCTCGTGCAGAGCCCAGCCTATAGGTGGTTGGCTATTTAGTAACGGTACAGGTTAAACTGCTTACAGTATTACACAGAGGCACCCACATATGGTGACCGTAGTGAGCGATCCAGGACTGGCAGATGCCTCTGATTCACAGGATCATGCTGGGACCCCATTTTCTTTTATCTTATGGCTCTGACATACCTAGGGTATTATCCATGTGATCAGAGCTAGTTTACCTCCACTTTATCCACATCCCAACCCAAGGAGAGTGGAACGAAGAAGTAGAGGACAAATTGCCTTTGTTAAAGATGTGATTAAACTGTACATATCTCTTTTACTTATATTCTACTTTGACTGGAAGTTAGGTTAGTGGCTACACCTAGACGTAAGAGAGGCTAGAAAATAAGTCTTGGTTATCGTGCCCAGCTAAAACCTAGTAGGTTCTATTATCAGAAGAAAGAAAGAGAGGACAGACACTGGAAAGTAATTAGTATCTGCCACAGTGATTCTCAGCAGTTAATCCTAGTTGTCACCTTTGCTAGGAAGCCTTTTTTGGCTGCTAAAGCCTGGCCCCTCCTCTGTGCTCCTATGACGCCCTGTGATTAACTCTGTCAAAATGCTTACCTGAATATACTAAAATACTCTGTCTCTCTTCCAAAAAACGTGCAAGCTCCAAGGGCAGAAAATACATATTTTTCATCTTTGTATCCTCAATGCCTGACACAATGGCCATGTAGGTACTCAATAAAGTTTTGCTAGATGAATGGCTAGGTGGATGGATCAATAGATTATTCCGTTGCAGAGTGAATGGAACTGGAACCTACTCAGTCCAGTCAGGGATCTGAAGTTTTTCTTATGTGGTCTGTAAAAGTTAACTTCTAATATCTAACCATGTCTATGTGTTTATTCAAAAGGAAAAGCCAATGGCTGCTTGATGTGGAAGGGATAGATAAGAGACCAGCTGGCTGGGGTGTGTGTTGCACCTCTCTGTATAAGATATACCCTTCTCATGTGTTTAACAGATGCTAGAGGATGGTGAACCTTTGGAAAGCCTAGGGATCAGTCGCCTCTCAAAGTGTTAATGCTATGGACCATTTGTCCACTGCTTGTCAACAAGTGCCCCCTTTCATTACTCTCTGATACCCCTGATCATGCCAGGCAGAACCCATCTCAATCCCTTTCCTCTGCATCACTTAAAGGGTGGGTCATAGCAAGTAGAGCTTGGGCAGCAAAAAGTAGCAGCACCCTGGGGAATATCAATATGTGGGAAGACTGAATGTGAAAATCTGGAGGGTTTCCTGGGTGGGGAATTGGGAGAAAATGACTAAGATTGTGCCTGTGGATGGAATTGGCCAGAGGATAGAGAAGGGCAATGGGGAAACATTCCATAACTCCCCACTTCCCCAGGAACCTGGACCAAGACCCAGACTGAACTAGATTTCAAACTTGTATCTGAAACTGAGGGAATGTTAAGTGTTCATTCCCACAGCATCTAATTCCACTGAGTGCTTCCTTCAGTGGTGAACTTTGCATTGGAAACTATTCTGGAAAAGCAGGTACTGGAGGACTAGTGGAAGTGGGTGGGTTACATTCTAATAAGTAGCTGGGGAGCTGGGGAGATGCAGGTTACAGGAACTAGAGTGTCAGACTTGGAGAAGGAGGCAAGATGATTTAAGAATGCAACAGACTATTATCCTTTGGGCAAAGTAGATGAAATTGAGAAAAGCTGAGAAAACTCTGGGCAATGAAATTGGCTGGATGGTTGATAGTTCCCAGTGGAAAGAGTCATTGGCTCTGTTTCTAGAAAAAGTAGTATCGTAGAATACTAGAGTTGCAGAGTATAATGAGAAATCTGATGTCAGATTAAATTCTGCTCTGTCATTTACTGTTTCTGTGGCCTTGGGAGAATTACTTAACTTCTGTATGCCTCAGTTTTCTCATCTATAAAATGGAGCTAATAACAGTATGCACCTCATTGGATCATGTGGGGGCTTAAACCAGTTATAACACATAAGTCAGTGTCTGGCACATGTTCTCCAAAAACATGAGTTCACTCTCATAGAATCTGTAATTTTGAAACCAAACCTTTGCCCATCGGTTTTCCCATTTCTGTGGTTGATGGGATAATCTATTCCACAACTTCCCTTTGCAACTGAAAGGAAAATCGGCCAAAGTGAAATAATTGGTTTACGTAACTGAAGACTCCAGAAGTGGCTTGGCTTCACTCTGGTTTCTTTCAGAAGTTCACATTGTCATCAAGGAGCCAGATTTTCTCTGTTCTGGCCTCCTTTGTGTGCCAACCCTCATCCTCAGGATTCCCCTCCTCATCAGGATGCAAAAAGGGCAACACTAATCCCAACCTCACAGCCTCACAGCACAGCATCCAGGAGAAGAGAGAGGGCTCCTCTTCCACCAGCTCCCACATGTAAGAACAGTAGATCGCCACTCACCCCATCCCCTCACTGGTATCTTGTATATCGTTTACCCAAACTGTGTCACATGCCTAGAGACAGAACATACTGATCACCTCAAGATAATCCGTGCCCACCTCTAATGTTAAGAATGAGGTCAACACCCAAGGCTAATCCTAGGAGGAGATGATTCCCCCAGAGCAAATCTGGACAATGAGATCAGAAAAAGGAGAGAAACAGATGTGTTGGAGGCAAGCAAAAAATAGTCTACTATGGCGTGTAAACTATTAGCTGGGCTCTCAAACACAGAAATCTGAGCAAAAGCCTAAAATAGAGAGAAAGGCCTGGAATTTTTTTTAGCCATTTCACAGTCCTCAGAAGATTTTGAACTGTGAAGACGCAGCCATGAATTAAATGAACCTGATGCCAACTAATATCCTTGACATTTACCGCAAGATACTCACCTCCCAGCAATCAGCCCACATTGTGGTTTCAGCCCAGACTGGGAAGGGTACAGGGAAACCTGGAGAGACCAAGCTGGAGCCAGCTACTGCCCGTGGGCTGGGAGGGACTGAAAACTCATCCCCATGGGCACTGCTAGCCTGCCAACATTTCCTTCCCTTCACTGATGAAGGGGTGCTCCCACCCCAACAGAAAAGCTTATTATGTAGAAATATGGATTCACCACTGCTCACTTCCTGCAAGGAGGGATATTGCTGGGAGCCAACCTCCTTTTATCTCTCTTTGCCTGAATACCTTCAGTTTCTCGCCCTGCTACGGCAACGAGCCTCTCGTTATGCAGAGCTACTTGCATTTCCCTTCAGAAAATAAAACTAAGACAAAGAAAGAAAACATATTTAGCTCTAATGATGTGTGTGGTTTCATTTTTCTGTTTGAATCTATTGCTGTTTAATGAGCTAAATATCCATCGGATGAATTAGATACAATGATCCTGCATGCGTCTCCCGGGAGGCAGCTTCTCAGTGATGAGATTTGCCTTGGACACGGCACACAGGAACCACAGAGCCTGCCTGACCAACAGGCCAGATACTAAACAAAAGCACAGACCATTGGGGATGTGGACAGGTAGCAAGTGATGAATCACTCACTGTTGACCCTGCGGCCAGTCAAGCGGGCCACACACTCACAAAACAGTGTGATGATCAAAACACCTGAATATTGGCAGGGCCCTGGGTCATAAAAAACAAACAAACAATCAAAAAACCCTAAACTAATGAAAAAGCGAAGGTAATGCGGTCACTAGAATTGACCGTTTGTTTTCGTAGTCCAGTCAGAAGAGGCCTGTTGTCTATCTCCATTGACAACATGGAGGCTGTCTAGCAATGAGGCCATCGGTCTTAATAATATTATCAGCTCCAAGAAGGCTCAATTTGAGAGAATGCCTGTGCAGCATAGATCAGCATACCTGAATAACTTTAGTTCTTCATTTTGTAAGGGAAACTAAAGCTATTGTGTTTGTTTTTTTCTTGAGTTGGAGTCTGATTCTGTCACCCAGACTGGAGTGCAGTGGCCGCTCCCAGCCACCGCAGCCTCGACCTGCTGGGCTCCGGTGATCCTTCCGCCTCAGCCTTCCAAGCAGCTGGAACTAGAGGCGCGCGCTACCACGCCCAGCTAATTTTTGATTTATTGTAGAGATGAGGTCTCGCCAAGTTGCCCAGGTGGGTCTCGAACCCATGGGCTCAGGCAACCCACTCACCTCAGCCTCCCAAAGGTGCGGGATTACAGGCTGAGCCACCGAGCCCAGCTGCTATTACGTTCTTAAAGTTCTTCACCAAAGGAGCCATTTGGGGCTAACCATTACAGACTAGAAGGGATCATAGAAATGTTATTTAATCCCCTTACTAATGGATAAAGATTTTGAGACCCAGACAGAGAAATTCACACAGCCAATCAGTACTTGAACCATGATCAATAATTATTTTATGAGTGCTTGTTTTGTATCAGGCACTGTTCTAATTGCTTTTTATACATTATTCTAGTCAAGTCTTCCAACAGCCCCATTGTGCAGAGGAGGAAACTAAGGCTCAGAGGTGTTATTTACAAGCCTAAAGTCATACAGCCAGAGAGTGATAGAGATGGTATTCAAACCAATGGTCCAAATTCAGAGCCCATTATGATTTGGGGTTTTCAATAAAACCCAACTCTCCTGGCTTCCTGGTCAAACATGTGAAAAAGCTCCCAAAAAATTATAATTAAAAATCACAATTAAAAGGAATGTTTCCTTACAGATCCTGGAATAAATTACTTAAGCTGACAAAGTAAAATAAGTAGTATGAGGCCTCCTAGCCTTTGTGCTGCATCTCACAAGCTCAGCCTCCAAAGATACCCAATACCCAATCTACTTGGATCTTCTTGACCCCAGAGCTTTCACCAAGAACCCGCTCCTCCTACTATACCTCCCAGTCTCTTGTTCACCAACCATAGCCAGAAATTCAAGGCCTTCTTGTTTGTTTATTTGTTTGTTTTTGTGAATTAAGAAAGGTAGATTGATTAAAGGAAAGGTAACTTTGTTTAGGGCTCAATGGGCAGGACAGCAGTGAGAGTGTCCGCTGTCTGCTGCCAAGGCCTTTTTGTATTTGCCACACTGTTCTCTCCCTCTGTAACCTCTTCTCCTCCATTGCCTACCATTGATCTCCTTCCTATCCTTTGAGACCCAGCCCCAGAGACATCCCAGCTGTGAAGACTTCAATAATTGCCCTTGTCAGAGTCAGGATATCCCCTCCCTTCCCCACAATACTTTGTTCCTCTATCACAGCATTTTTGTGACTCTTTCCTCCATTATCATTAGAAATGGAAGGGCAGTGCAATGTAGTAGTTGGGTACAAGGTCTTTGACAACACAAGCCCTGAGTTTGAGATCTGCTACCAAGAGTGTGTAGCACTAAGCAAAGTATTTAATTTTCTGAACATCCTTTTTTTCAGCCATAAAAGAATACTATTATCTGCCTCAAAGGAGTCACATGAGAATTAAATAAGACAATGCATACAAAGCCCTTAGGTAGCATCTATCTTGTAATAAGCTCTTTATACATCTCCGCTGCTAGTGTTGAGGCGTTGCTATCATCGCCACCATCATCACATCATCATCACCATCATCATTATTGTTATCCTCGTCCTGACACATCTCAGCTATTGGTGTTGAGGCATTGCTGTCACCACCACCATCATCATTATTATCAACCTCATGGAGAGCAGGGACTTGGTCTTACCCATCTTTATGCTTGGCCTTCAGTAAGTGCTTAATAAACAGATATAGAATTGAATCATTGAAGCAGCTGTTCAATTTGCGATTTATTATTTTGGCTCTGATGACAAATTATTTTGAAATCATTTGCCTAGTTTCTTGCCACCCAATTAGGTTTTGAGCTCCATAGAGTTTGATATTCTCCCTGCAGAGCACACACTCAGTAAATATACTCCATATATATAAAAGTACTTAATGAATGCTTAACTTCTCAAACTTCTCAAAGTTCATAGGATCCTCAGGATGTGAACTTACTTATTTTTTTAAAGGTTAAATTTACAATGGAAAAGAAAGTAACATTTATAGAACACTTAAAAATAGATAACATGTATTGAGTTCTTACTTCACGCCAGGCCCCATGCTAAGTACTTTACATACATTTGTGTAATAATCCTCACAACCAATTTGTTAGATACGATTCATTTTTCCCATATTACAGTTAAGGAAACTGAAGCTTAAAGAGATTAATTAGCTTATGCAGAATTATAGTTACTATGCAGGGAGGCCAGGATTTGAGCCCATACGCTTATAACTTCAGTAGAAAGTGCCTGGCTCTAGGCGTAGCAATTTAGACGCTTTGCCACATCCCTATTTTACAGGTGCGGCAACTCAGGCTTGCCTATATTGCAAAGTCAGTCAATTCTAGAGTGGGGCTTTGAAAGAAGGGTTGTCTGACACTCTCTAAAGCCCTCTTCTTTTTTTCTATGATACTTCATTGTCTGGAACAAGAACCCTGGTGTCCCAAATGATACTCTTTCCAGTTCTTTTTTTTTTTCTTTTTTCTTTTTTTGAGTTGGAGTCTCACTCCATCGCCCAGGCTGGAATGCAATGGCACGCTCACAGCCACCCCAGCGTCGACCTGCTGAGCTCTGGCGATCCTTCCGCCTCAGCCTTCCAAGTAGCTGGAACAAAAGGCGCTTGCCTCCGCACCTGGAGAATTTTTTGATTTATTGTAGAGATGAGGTCTCGCCAAGTTGCCCAGGCTATTCTCAAACCTGTGGGCTCAGGCAAACCCCTTACCTCGGCCTCCCAAAGTGCTAGGATTACAGGCTTGAGCCATCCCACCTGGCCCATTCCAGCTCTTTTTCCATCTCCACACACAACCCCCAAACCATCATTATTCCAGCAACCATCACCTGCTAAGCCTCTGGCAGATACCCCGCCCACTACATAGTTAAGAGAGAAGGAATCACTTCAAATAGACACATCTCCACACAATGAAAACTCGGTGGAGAAAAGAAATGCCATCAGAAAGATATATCGGTAGTCACTACCCAGTCGCTGGTGCAGCCTTGAATTATCACTGAAGGATGAGCTCTGAGGGTTGTCATTATGAGAAGATTTTGCAATCTGGGGATAGACTTGATGAGGGGGATGGGGATTGTGCATGATGGGAAATAGCAGCATCTTGGGGATTATTTGGGGGGAAACAGGGAGGGAAGGTAGGGCTAAGGGTCTTAGGGGCTAGTCTGTTTGACAGGCCTCAGGAAGAATAATAAAGGGGGTAAGAAACAGAACGATAATGAAGCCGAAGACCCTGGGGTGGGAAGTGCCACCAACCTCAGCAAAGCCTGGGAAATCAATCTGCAAAATGAAAGAGGCAGAGAAGAGCACCAAAAATAACCTTCAAGGTAATGGATGAGGCAGAGGAGAAAAATCAATTCAAGGAAAACATATTAAGCACAGAAAAACTAAATGAGAGCTGGGGGTTGGGGGGAGTTGAGATGGAGAGAGCTGTGGACTGGGAGCCTGGAGGGCTGAGTTCCTCATCCAGCCCAGCTACTAACAAGCTCTGTGGCTCTGGGCGGGGCACCACACCTCTCTGAGCTGCTGCTGGCTCCTCTTAAAAATGCCACGTCGGACAACGTGCATATAAAGCCCCCTCTAATTCTGACAGTCTGATAAAAAACTGTGCAACCTCTTATCAACAGGGTGCCCGAATGAAACGTAATTGTACACCTAACCCTTAACTGTACCCCACAAAACCATAATAAAAAATACTGATTAATTATAAAAAAAAGAACTGTGCAAAAACTTAGCTTCATGTAAACAGTCCTAAGTTACTAGATGCAGGTGGGGGCATTTAGTCAGTCCTTCAGATATTCCCAAATAACAGGGAACTTGTGAGATGTCAATGAAACCCCATCAGCTTGAGTTTTATTCTTTATTTTGGGGGAGGACTCCTGAAATTGATGATGAAGGACACTCAAGGCACAGGTTAACAACCACCAAAGGGGCTATGTGGAAGGGGTGCTGAGAACACATTTGAAAGGAGGCACAGTGCTCGTCCCATACAACACATTAGTATACCTGTATACAACAAAAGCCTCCTCCCCAAAGAGTGTGTATGAGTTAGAAGGACATCTGGAACATCTCAGACACAAGACCTGTGTGCATTTCTGCAATTGTTTCAAGGCATGTGTCCCTCCAAAATTCATATTTTGGAACCTAATACTCAATTAGAGAGTATTAAGAAGTGGGGTCTTTCAGGAAGTGATTGAGTCACTAGAGCTCCACCCTCATGAATGGGATTAGTGCCCTTATAAAAGAGGTGAAGGGAAGGTTTTTTGCCCCTTGATTCCTTCCACCATGTGAGGACACAGTAACATGGAACCATCTTGGAAGCAGAGATCCCTCACCAGACACCAAATTTGCTAGCACCTTGATCTTGGCATTCCCAGTCTCCAAAACTGCAAGAGATAAATTTCTATTGTTTCTAAATTGCCCTGTCTAAGGTGTTTTGTTACAGCAGCAAAAGTGAGCTGAGACAATTCCTACATTTATGTGTGGTCTACGATTTTTAAAGAATAACGGATTTATGCCTCTCTTACCCAAAGGTTATTTACCTATAGACCACAATTATCAATAAAATAACCTAGCACTTACAAGCAAAGAAGTCAAGACAGCACATACAGCAGAAAGGAATCAGAAGTGTCGTTGCCTGCAATGGGCTTGGCATCTTTTACATGCATCTCAAATGTCAGCCTTTCCCCTCCAAGTCTATTTGAGGGTGAAGGGATTTTGCCTCATAGCTGATTCTGAGTTGAGTCCTGGGTGTAGCCACTTCTCTGGGCTATCTTTGGTTCTGCCACAGACCACTGTCCACTGTACTGCTGGCCACCTCACAAACCAGCACAATGGGCAGTGAACATGGGACAGGCTACACTGTTCCTTCCTGTTTCTTTATTTCCCACAACATCACCATGTAAGCCTGGATGGCTGTGTTGGGCTTTACAGGTATTGAAGACTACTAAAAGAAATTTCACCACAGGGCAGGGTGGGGGGATGTTTAAAACTGTGTATTTCAACACATGAACACTTGTGGGCAAATGCTCATAACAGATTTATTTGTAATAGCCAACAATTGTAAACACCTCAAATGTCCAAAAACAGGTGAATGGATAAACAAAGTATGTTACATCCATACAGGAAAAATAAAAGGAATGAAATATTGATTTGTGCAACAATATAGATAAACCTCAAAATAATTGCCCTGAGTGAAAGAAGCCAAACTCAAAAAAGTACATGCTGTAAGATGCCATTTATATATAATTCTGAAAAATGCAAGCTGATCTACAGTGATAGAAAGCAGATGGGTAGTTGTCTGGGTATGGTATGAGAAGAGAGAGGAATTCCAAAGGAACAAAGAAACAAAGTGAATTTTCAGGGATGATGGATATTATCTTGATTGTGGTGATGGTCTTGCAGGTGTATACATAAGTCATAACACATTAAATTGCACACTTTAAATATATGCAGTTTTGTAAAATAATTATATATCAGTAAAGCTGATTTTTTTAACTATACATATTCTGTGACTTTCCTCATAGACCAAGGGGAAAAATAAAAAATTGTAAAACCCCCATGGGAGTTGGGAGTGTCCTTATAGGTGCAGACTTTGCTCTCTTTTCCTCTGAGAATACTTCCTGCTCACATCCCTACATGGCTTCCCTCATCTCTTTTCAAATAGCTCCCCATCCCCCATTCATAAGGGGTTTTTGACCCTAGAGTCCATCACCTTCCGTCAGAGAAATGTGTAGGACAGGAATATTTCCCAAAGTATGAGACATTGTGGAAAAATAAGACTATAGACTCAGGATGTAAAATCAACCTTTAAAAGAAACTGTTCTGCAAAAAGGAAGAAGAGGAGTGTCCCCAACCTGGGCCTGGAAATCCCTCATCCCCCAACTCCCCTCTACATTCAAAGCTGCAGGCTTATTTAATGCATGAATATAATCTAAGAACCCCACCCATCAGTACTACACACTGAGAATTGAAGAAGAGGGAGTGAAGACCATATGATACTTAGCAGGAAGTGAAGGTAAAACTCATAGGCATAAGTTAGCAACCATCTGAGAGGCTATTTAAAAGGGGTATCAATAACATTCACTGGAAAGGAATCATGGCGTTTGTGTAGCAAGACATTAGGGCCCTTTTGTTACCTTTCTTGTGCTAAATACTGGCATGAACAGCTGTCTGATTGGAGGAGCTTCCTTAACAAAGAGACTGACAGCTTTGGCAAAAGAAGAAAAAAAGTTTCTGTTGAGTTCCCACCCAGCAAGCCTGAGACAAATGTACTATGTACATAGACCTCCAGTTCTTCCTTGCTGCTTAAAGGCACACACACACACACACACACACACACACACACACACACACACACGTGCGCGCGCACGTGCACACACGCCACCCTTCTCTCAACTAATAAACATCAATCCTTAGCATATAATTCCTAACCCACCATCACTGGCACAGTTGTCCCAGCCAGAATAGAGGTCGCACATGGCATCATTATGCAGAGCACTAGAAAGTTCACCTGTTCCCCTTTGTCCTCAGACTGTGCTGTGGGCCCAGGAAGCACATAGGAAACAAGGACCATCTACCCACTAATGAATACCTCTCAGCTGCCACTCAAAGACAGGGCAGAGACTGTGACAACTAAGCTTTCCTTTTACTTGACTTTTGAGAAGGTCAAATTCTTGGGGAGAGGGGCAGCATGAGGTTCAACCACTTCCAACCACACTGCCAGGCAGAGATGTGACAGGAAGAAGGTCAGAGCTACCTTATTTAAGTCTCACAAGAGCCCTTTGAGATAGATATTACTGTTTCCATTTTGTCGATTAGGAAACGGAGGCTCAAAGAAGCCAAGAACATATCTGGGATTTTCAACCAGGTACAAGACCAGAGCCAGCATGCAGATCTGGATGACAGCAAGTATAGGTCCCTTTCTTTCATCCTCAATACCTCTAAGCAGGTAGATGGTACATAATTCTGAATACTGACCAGCAAATACTCACCTCAGGTCGGCAGTCAGTGCTCTTTTGCTTTTAGTTCACATGCAGCTCCAATTTGGTATTCCAAGTTTCATTTCACAGCAGATTAAAATCTGCTCAGTGGTGATGATGCATTAATTTGTTCATGTATTCATTCATCTAACATGTATTGAGCACCCCATGTAACAGACACACAATAGGCTCATCATAGACTTATAGGATACAACAGCAAATAACAAATGTGCACACAAATTATTCTGTAATTGCAATGATCAAAAGTACCAAAAAGGGAAACATATAGTGACTTGGGTGTAGAACAAAGAACCTGACTTGGTCTCAGTGGAATAAAAGAGGTCAGAGACAGAAATAAATTATTGAGGATACGCCCCTGAAGATTTTAAGCAAGAAACAGATGCAATTGGGTGTGTTTCAAATTTATAACTCTAGCTATTCTGAATTAAAACTAGTGAAAGAGGGACATAGAAGGCAATTGCAACAGTTGAAAGAAGAAATGAAATTAACAGAATTGGTTTTATGTCTGGGACGGGGAGAGGAAGATGAAGGCATCAGGAACAACTCTGAAGTGTCTGATAAGAGTGACAGGTTTATAGACATCCTGAGTACTGTAATGGGGAACCTTGGAAAGGAGTAAACTTCAGGGAGGGGAGGGTCCGAGAAAATAAAACTTTCAGTGATTAGGCAAAAAGTTAACAATTGGTGAGTCTTCGGGAAAAGAATTCAAGAGTTTGCTGTATGACTGGTAAATTTTACAGATTTGAGTTTTCCAAAATACAAAAAATAAAATAAAATTTATTGGTGCATGTAAATTTTGATATTCCTATGGTAAGATAGCTAAGAGAATATGTCAAGACAACAGCTAGAAATGTGGATATGAAGCTCCAGTCCAAAGGTGGTGTGGAAGTCCCTGCATACATATACAATTGCATACAGATGCACAGAAATGGGTGAGATGTGAAAGCTGATTAAATTATCCAGGGTCAGAGACCAAGGGGGTGCATTATATTTGTACATAAATATTTCCACATCTAGACGCAATTACCTCCCGCATGGCCCAGAGGAAGAAGAGTAGTGAAGCCAATCTCTTTCTTTGCATCTCTCTTTTTTCCAATTTTATATTGTGATAAAAGACACATAACCTAAAATTTACTATCTTAGCCAACTTTAAGTGTACGGTTCAGTGGTACTAAGTGCATTCATATTGTTTATTGTTGTGCAACCATCACCACCATTCATCTCCAGAAGTTTTTCATCTTTCTGTGCACCTGTTTGAGAAACAGAAAAACTGCTCCCAGAGTCAATTCCCCAGAATAAGGCCCTTATACAGCTATTGGCCACAACTGGGTCACATGACCACCCCTAAACCAATCAGTGAAGAGTGAAAACAATAACCATGACAGATTCAGGCATGGTAGGCTTTACTGTGGATGTAGGGTCACCTCCCATGAGGGAGGTTATATCTACATAAAATCAGAGTTCATTAACTAGGAAGACCAGAAAATGGGAAGATCGTTTTGTATAAGAAAACAAGAATATCTATATACTACTACTTAAAAATGTTTCTCCATTTGATATTTAAACATTTTCATGATGTAAATATAGTATATTTACATATACTATATATTATATGATTTCTGGTGTCATAAAAAATAATTATTTATTCACTTGCCACAATTTATTAAACCAGCCCCTGGTTTTGGATGTTACAGCTGTTTTTGGGGGGGTTTTTTTGTTTTGTTTTGTTTTTTGAGTTGGAGTCTCACTCTGTCGCCCAGGCTGGAGTGCAGTGGCCGCTCTCGGCCACCGCAGCCTCGCCTGCTGGGCTCCAGCGATCCTTCCGCCTCAGCCTTCCGAGTAGCTGGAATTACAGGCATGCGCTACCACGCACGGCTGATTTTTTGATTTATTGTAGAGATGAGGTCTCGCTGCCCAGGCAGGTCTCGAACCCGCGGGCTCAGGCAATCCACTCACCTCAGCCTCCCAAAGGCGCGGGATTATAGGCTGAGCCACCGAGCCCGGCTACAGTTGTTTTTAAGCTTGAACTTGTTCAGATAATGTTGCAATAAAAGTTGTTTTGTGAATCCCTTTGTGCAGCTTTGGAACCCAGGTGTGAAATTCCTAACTCAAAGTTTGAGAAGGTTTATAATGTTCTATGTATAGAAAACTTCCCATTAGAATAAGCAAATATATATGTGTGTAAATAGCCATATATATGTATGTGCGAAGGGGATTCCCCCTCAAAATCTGTATTTATCTTTTAGAGGATGGGCCCTTTGTTACAGTACAGGCTTCCCCAATAGGTGAGGGTTCTAGGAACCCATTGGCATCAGTGTACCAGCTAGCATTGTTGTGAGAGGCTGTGTTTGGTGTCAGTGAATTTTTTTTTTTTTTGAGATTCTTTCAACTTGTTTGCCCATTTTATGAGGGGTGATTTATAAGTGTACCTGCCCACACTATGCTGAGTGTTCAGCAGTTTTTAACCAAAAATGGCATGACCCCCGTGCCCGCTCTTCCTAGTCACTGGATCTCGTCTTGAGCAACTTTTTTTTGTTTCCCGGGATGAAAAAAGGGAGACGCTTTGCCGCTGTGGAAGAGGTGAAACAAAAACAGCAGAAGCACAAAAAGGCATCAAAATTGATGAGTTAAAAAATTGTTTTGAGCAGTGGAAAAAGCATCTCATTAGGTGTAATGCATCAAATGGAGAGTGTTTTAAAGGTGACTGAAGTTTACACATGTAAGAATAAATACACAATTTTTTAATAAATGAATTCTGGAGTTTTTTTGGATCCTCATATATTACTATCAAGATAGTTTTTCAGTTACCTAGAACATTATGTCATATGGAACATTATGTTTCCCTGGAAAATTGCTTTAGATAGAAAGAGTTGCTTTGAAAACAGTTTGTGTCCAAGTATCTGCAACAGGTATGCCAAACAGGAGTGAAGTTCCTTGAGGAACCTGGGCCAAAAGCATGGTACCCAGAGGACAAGAAGCAAACAAGTGATCGTTATGGGTTGGCAAAGAAACTATACTCATATAGAAGAAAGACTGGAGCAATATAGGAAAACTAGCCTTGTGGCTCATAGCTCTCGAGTGCCTTAAAGTAAGTCTTTGCCCCTGACCAGCAAGAATTTCTAAGGCTGGAGAGGAGGAAGAAGGTAGCTGGTTCTGGGGAGGTCATGATGAGCTGAGCAGACCAAGATCATGAAGCCATTATCAAGCTCTTCCTCATCACACAACACTGTAGTTTAGACAGAGACGTTACCCATTACAGTGATAATTTAGTGCTTATTTTCAACCTCAGAAGACCTGGGACAAGGAGATCCAGGCAGGAGGGAGGACAACAATAGTTACATTCTGTTTATAAAACATTTTTGTACCCATCATTTCATTTAATCCACGAAATCATTTTCTTAGGCAGATATTACTGCTTCATTTTACAGGAGTGAAAATTGTGATATTGAGAGGTGAAGTGCTCAAAACTAAGATTCAAAAATTGCCCTCCAGAGGATTCATTCATTCAACAACCCTTTATTGCATAGGTAGTCCATTCTGGGCATGCAAAAGGTACTGGAATGAATAGACATGGTCCCTTCCTGTATTAGTATCCTACAGCTGCTGTAGTCAATTACCACAAACTTAGTGGCTCAAAACAACAGAATTATATTCTTCCACAGTTCTGGAGACCGAAAGTCTGGAATCTATTTCAGTGGGCAAAATCCAAAGTGTCACAGGGTCACATCCCTCCAGGGACACTAGGGAAGAATTCTTTTCTTGCTTCTTTCAGCCTCTGGCAGCTGCCAGCATTCCTTGGCTTATCACCACATCCTCAGATAGGTGCCTCCACCTTCACATCATTGTATCCTCTGTGTGGCTAATTTTTCTCTGGCTCTCTCTTATAGAAACACTTGTGATGGATTTAAGTCCCATAGGAATAATCTGGGATCATCTCCTTATCTCAAGATCCTTAATCTACTCACATCCATAAAAACATTACCATATAGGAGAGCATTCAAGATTCCAGGGATTAGGAACTGATATATTTGGGGTCACCATTCAGCCTACTACACTGCTCTCAAGCATTCACAGTCTAATGGGGGAGACAGCGAACAAATGAGCAGTTACAATATAATGGAGTCCAACCACAGCCTGATTAGCCAAAAATGGCATTTGGCAGTGAAAAAAAATAGACAAAATATAAAGAGAAGGAGGAAGCTGGAGTCAGAGAGAGGACAGTGCCTGATTTCTCCATGGTAAACAAATTCCTAATTCTAGTTTCTTAAAAATTTCATTGATGAATAATAGATATAGTTTCGGGATGTATGTGATCATTTAATGCATTCATATAATTTGTAAAGATCAAATCAGTGTACTTGGGATATCTGTTACCTTAAATATTTTTCTTATTTTGATGCTAGAAACATTTGGAAGGCAACTATGCACACTGCCATACCACCAATGCACTTTCTTTATGCTAGAAGTATTTGAATTATTCTCTTCTAACTACTGTGAAATATTTAATAGATTATTGTAAGCTATATTCACCCTACTGATACGTTTCCAATTCTAGTTTATACTTGGCAGGCATCTCAGTCCTTTGATTCTACAAGATATCTCTGTTATCCCTTCAATAACCACCCCCCCATCCTCTTTTATTCCTCTCTTAAAGCTAGCCAGAATCCGTTTTTGTTATTTTCAACTGAAAGAGAAATAGCTAATCACATCCAGTGCTCCAGGCCTAACTCTGAAAGCTCCTGCTTTACCTTTTCAAAACTGAACTATTGTTTTCCTCTCCTTTGCTAAACCTCACTCATCGCTCTGGCCTCCATTATGCCTAGCCCCTCCCATTGTGAAATCCGACCACTCTCTCATGCCTCTAGCCACTGAATTCCCATCTCCTGACTCCTCCATTTCTGGTAGTACTTCAACAGTTATGTCCACAAGGGCACCCTCTTTGACAGTTCCTCTTGATTTATTCTCTTGGTTAATGGTGTCTCTAGGCAGGCCACCTGGGACATAACTGCCCCCAAAGATAGACTCTGACTCTGCTTTTCTTCAGCTGAATCTAGCCTTAACCTTTCTGGCAATCAGGTTTCTTCCCAGACCCCTGACATTCGATTGTAAGCAATTATATGTAATCAACCCTCCCTGGATCCTGTGCACTAACAAACCAGCATGTAAACTCACAAGGGCAGGCTAAAAGGGAGCAGAGACCATAGCTCGTTCAGTAGCTAATCCAACTGCAGACACAGAGGTGGGGGAGAAGATATGGCCTTTTCCCCTCTGCATCTGGAGGCGGCAACCTCCCCCACCAAGAAGTCCTGCAGAAAGATAACAGATGCCTTCAGCATTGCAGTTAAGAATCCATGCTGAAAATTCTGATTTCACTGTCTAGAGACTTTCTTTCAAACAGCTTGAGGATTCACATGTCCTTGCTATAGAAATAAGCCAAAGAGGCTGGAAATTCCAGTCTCTGAGTTGCAACTCAATGTTACAATTATTCATAAACTCTCATCCAAATTTCACCTTCATGTCAACTACTGAATTATCCTTGCTATTGTAATAATGTTTCCTATGTTCACATTCTTGAAAGAAAAAGAAATAATTTATAAGATCAAGGCTTTAATGATGGTCTTCTCCATCAGGGATGTTCTTGGAAAGAAAGTGACTCTCACACCATCCTTTTGCTACTGATCAACATGCCTACTTACATGGGGGTGGGACAGTGTCCACTTCTTAGGCTTCCCTCGTTCCCATCTCTCTATATCACAGACTTGGTGCATGAATGGTATACAAGGTGGCAGTCAGTCCACAGGAGAAATGGGTCTAAACAGGTGGTTTAGGAAATCAAAGTGGGTGTTCTGCAAACAGGAAAAACATATGTATAGTGCTGCATGGTTTTCAACATGCTTTCACATGCAGCAGTTTTGTCTGAACAATCCCAAATGACAGACCAGATCATCATATTCCCATTTTGCAGTGAACTTGTGCCCAGAGAGAACCAATGAATTGTGGTTCTCGGTCTTGATCCTATATCTTCTGATTTTATATGTGATGGTCTATCCTCATTATCATGCCTTAGAGGTTTAGTTACTGTAGCTTTTATTTTAAAGTAGGGGCTGGGAAATTCTTTTCTGTAAAGGACCACATAGCAAATATTTTAGACAAGCCATATAGTTTCTGTCATAACTACTCAACTCTGTTCACATAGCAGAAAAGCAGCCATAGGAGACATGTAAACAAATGGGTGTGGTTAAGTACCAATAAAACTTTATTTACAAAAATGAGTGAGGAGCTGGATTTGGCCTGCATCCTATAATTTGCCAAGCCCTGACTTAAAGTGTTAGAACCAGATCTTTACATGCACATTAGAACTGAGCTACAGAGTAGCTAGGGGCGAGCTCTGTTCAGAAGTCCTCTCCCTAGCTAAGACTGACATGAAGGCTGTGTCCCCTTCCTGGTGGCACATGGTTTCTGCCACTTTCCCTTCCCTGTGGTGTGGCCAGTCCATTCCCATCCCTGCCATAACCTTCCCTATCCCTACACTACCCTAACACCTGCCCACTTCCCAACCAAAGACTGGAAAATCCCAACCAAGGGAGCGTCTGGAAGGAAATACTCACTGAAACAATCTGGCTGTTAGATTGGTGTCATTTAGGGACATAAGGTAGGCTTTCTATTATTTTTTTTTCTGGACTTTTCAGTAGACTATGCATTCAGTTCTTGGCTCCACCTCGGTGTCCCTCCTCACTATCTCTACTGTCTCTTGGTCTCCTACTAGGGCTTCATCTCTCCATTGCCTCAACTCATACCTTCCCTGGTACCATTTCTAGTCCTGACTATTTCAAAAGAGCTTGTACTTCCTGACTTCCAGATGCCCAGTAGCAAATTTAATACAAGAAGAAGACTGGCCAGCATTTTAAAAAGACTACGGGGACTTATGGCTGAAGAGGAATGAAGAAGTTGATAAATTCCGTCTCTACAAACAACAATCACACTAGACAAAATTGTCAAAAACAACCACTTCATAACTCTGGAAATTGGCCAAAGGCAGACAAAAAAATTGAGAATACTTTATTTATGAGAAACTTCTGGACTTCAGGTGAGAACAGAGGGAATCTGGGGCATTCTTACAGGCCATGAAGCTCAGCAGCTTCACTGTCAGAGGGGGCTGGTTTGACTGGAAGTGGAAGGTAAAAATCCATGTCTGGTAATGAACAGGGAGCCTGTAGTTCTTCAAGCCTCAGGTTGGAATCCCAACTGAGGTGAGCCACAGACCGGAGGACTAGCCAGAAATTTAATAAGGGTATACCAGAAATTAGAAACTAATGGGGGCTTGATAAACTCTGCACATACTTCTCTCTGACCAAGAAGCTATTCAAGAGAGAACTCTGGGGAAAGTAAAATACAGGACAGGCTGGTTGGAAAACTACTGGACTTTTCATGCACTTCCCAATCTACCCACAGAAGGAAGCCTTATTGGCTAGAGGTGTTTGAGCATAAGCTCTACCCAATCATTGGATGGCCAGTAATCTAGGTAGGAAAGGGAGCGCCTCCTAGGAAGTGAAGTCAAAATATAAAAATAAGAATATTTTAATAAACTGAGCAGAGACATAAACAACTACACAACACAGGTCACAGATTCTGCAGATTAAGTCCAGGAAAACGGACACAGATTACCAAAACTGACTTAAGAAAGAACTGAAAAGCTGAATAGGCCTTTTAGCTAAAGAAATTGAATTAATAATTAAATTTTTACTGCCCACTACACACAACAAAAATTTGAGGCCCAGATGATTTTACTAGTGTATTTCAGCACATTTTAAAAGAAGAAACAATACCAATCCTACAAAACTCTTTCAGGAAATAGAGGAGTAGGGAACACTTCTCAGCTCATATTATGAGGTCAGTATTATCCTGATGCCAAAGATAAAGACATCACAAGCAAGAAGACCTGAAGATTAATATCCCTTGTAAAACTAGATACAAAATTTTAAAAATATTATCAAGCTGAATTAATCAATATATAAAAAGGATTATATACCATGATCAAGTGACATTTGTTCCAGGAATGCAAGATTGATTTATCCATATAAATATGCCATATCAATAGAATAAAGATTTAAAAACCACGTAATCACAATAGATGCACAAAAAAATCTAATAATCACCGACACTATTCATGAAACGATTTTTCCAAAAATCTAAGAATAATAGAGAACTTCTTCAGTTGGATAAAAAGCATCTATGAACACCCTACATTTTGCATAATATTAATGATGATAGACTAAACCTTTCCCCCCAGTGATCAGGAAAAATGCAACAATGTCAACTCACTAATTTTATTTAAAATTATACTGGAGATTCTAACCAGTGCAATAAGGCAAGAAGAAGAAATTTATGGCACACATAAGAAAGGAAGGAAAAAAAAACTGTCTTTATTTTCAGAAAACATGATATTTTATTTAGAAAAGCCTGTGGAATCTATCAAGATAAAAAACAAAACAGAAACTACAAGAACTGATGAACAAATTTAGCAAAGTTGCAGGATATAAGATTTTCTTTTCAAAATGAACTGTATGTTTGTATGCTAGTAATGAACAATCCAAAAATAAAATTAGAAAAGTTATTCCATCCACAATGTATCAAAAAGATACATTGGCTCCTGGCCACCGCAACCTCGACCTGCTGGGCTCCGGCGATCCTTCCGCCTCAGCCTTCCAAGTAGCCGGAATTACAGGCGTGCGCTACCACGCCCGGCTGATTTTTTGATTTATTGTAGAGATGAGGTCTTGCTGCCCAGGCGGGTCTCGAACCCGCGGGTTCAGGCAATCCACTCACCTCAGCCTCCCAAAGGCGCGGGATTACAGGCTGAGCCACTGAGCCCGGCTCAGCAGCATTATTTATAACAGTCAAAATGTGGAAACAATCCAATTGTCCAAAACTTCTTAATAGATAAAAAAAAGTGGTACATAAATGTAATGAAATACTATCCAGCATTTAAAAGGAGAGAACTACTGATACATGCCATATCATGAAAAAGTCTCAAAAATATCATGCCAAGTGAAGAATGCAGGTTCAAAACACTATGTATCGTATGATTCCATTTGTCTGGCCTTTCTGGAAAAGAGAAATATATAGAGACAGAAAGCTGATCAGTGTTTGCCTAAGGCTGGGAATGGGAATGTGGATTGACTGTAAATCGGCACAAGAGAATGTTTGGAGGCAATGGAAATGTTATCAAGCTGGATTATGATGATGCTTGCACAACGCAAAAATCATTGAATTGTACATTTACAAAGGGTGAATTTTATGGTATGTAAATTATACCTCAACAATGTCTGTTTAAAAATAAAAAGACTAAAAAAGCCTGCCTGAATGCAGTTGACCTGCTCTGTATCTCCTTTCAGTTGTGTGCTGCCTCATTACCTTGACCAGTTCTTAACCTTGACTCCCCTCCACACTCTCATCTCCGGAATCTTCACCCTCTGCTTTGTTCTCACCCTCTAGGACTGGAGCTGATTCTTCCATTGCTCCAGAGTGGATTCAGAGGCCAGCCAAGGTCTTGTAACCTCTTGAAATCTATCCACTATTCCAGAGAATCCTCTCCCGTAGATGCTTGAAACTTTGGACTTTGATTCTCTAGTTCTCCTCTGGCTCCCAGCTCCTGGCTTCTCTTACATTTCTTGTGTCTGACTTCATATGATCTATTTGTAAAACTCAGCCTCTCTTTGATTCCAACATGTCCCAAACCCCACTCACATAAAGCATTAATGAGTCTGGAGTATACTCTAGACAACTTGTGGAGCTGAGGAAGCAGAGAACAGAGAGGAGTAATTTACACTGCAACACTTAAAACAACTTGAAATTGAACACTGGATGCCCCATTTCTTAACATGCCCTTTAGCCCTCTCAGAATGTTCATAGGCTCTTCCCCAATATTGTTTCACTTCATGCCTTTTCTCCTTTCTTCCTCCCAACCTTCACTCTTCCCCACCCTCCATTCAATTAGCATATTCCTTCCTCTTATTTTCTCATAAAGATCAATTTGCCTGTCTTCTTGAAGGCCTTGTCTCCTTTTGCTCCAAGTAGCTCATCACGACATTGTCGCATCAGCCAGGTGTCTAAATTGAAAGTCACACACACAGAAGACTGCTGCTGCCTTCTGCCACGATGCTGCAAGAGTTCACCATCATTGCCTCTTTGCCCTGACACCTGGAGTGAGTGTTTCTGATTGGTTGGGCCATGTCATATGCCTGCTCCCTGGGAGCAGGGAAAATGAGTAATTGGCCTTTTAGCTTCTATAGTGAAAGATAGTCTCTTCTTCTCACCACAGTTCATACCACAGAGGAAACAGGAAAGAAACTCAGATGTTAAGGAGTCCCGAGAAAGCAAAAAGCGCTTTTATGACTAATCTGAATAATTACTAAGATAAATGACTAGCCCAATGCGTTCAACAAAATTATTCAGAAATTCTGAACTAACTGATTTTCTTAGCACATGTTCTGTCTTATTATGTGAAATTCAAGCTTATAAAGAAAATTTGGGAGCTGGGCCCGGGGAGTATGAAATGATTGACATTCCCCAATTCTGCTTTATTATGCACATCATGGCCCTCCCAACCTCAGATCTTCTTTGTGTAACTACGACTTATTTGCCCATGGGCTGGTACAATCCTTGAACAGCCCACACTTCCCTCCACCCTTTGAAGCAATTACTGTTCTGTAAACAAATGCTTACCTTATCCTGCAAGCTGCTATTTAAAGGAAGCTCGAAGCCGAACCCTTCTTAAATAAAGGAACAAATCTTTTTTGCAGTGAAAATATCACAATTACCCTGAAATTTTACATATTGGATGTCATTAAGGTAGAATTTGCCTAAAACTATGGAGTCACCATTATAAATATACATTCCTCATGACATTTTCTGAGACTCTGTATGACCCCAGAGGGCTTCTGCTTAGAAATAAAGTAGAAATGTCAAATGCAGGGAGCCCTCTACTCTGGGCTGAGTTGTATTTTATTACTCAGTTCATTCTTGGCTGCCTAATAAAAGCTTGTAGTTTACTCTCATGACCTCTACCTATTCATTGGATCATCTCTTTAAATGTCTAGAGGCCAGAGGGAGCACACAGTTGGGAGTCCATGTGATATTCCAAAGCCAATCCTCCAGGCAGAATTTAAGCCCAAGGGTCTTAATAATAAGGTGGCCAGGATATATATGGGCTTTTTTAAAAAAAACTTTCCATTTTAAGAGAAAGCTATGTAAAAAAAAATGCATAGCTTGAAGAAATTGTTAAAGACATACACCCTCATAACCACCACCCAAGTCAAGAAATAGAACTTTGCCAATAGCCCCAGAAGTCCCTTCCGGGTGCCCCTTTCCAATCACAATCTTCTCCCTCTCCTACAGAGTAACTATATTCTTACATGTATAGTAAATAGTTCTTTGTGTTTACTTCATGGTTTGATCACTCAAACGTGCATCCATGGTGACTATCCATGGACCTGCCCATTTTAAAATGTTTGTATGTATCTTAAGGCATTACAGGTTGCTATCATCCCTTTCTCTTTTTTCTTCACAATTTATCTGTTGAAGACCTGAAGCATCTGACCTGATTTCCGCTGTCTGGGTTTTGCTAATTGCTCCCTTATGGTGCAGTTCAGCACATTCCACTGTCCCCTGTATTTCCTGCAAATGGGTAGCTGGGTCAGAGAGCTGATCAGACTCAGGTTTGACCTCTTTGGTCAGACCGCAAGTGGTACATTAGGAGGCAACTAATGCTTGTTTTCCTTTTATGATGTTAGCAGCCATGCATGCTCTGTGCCTAGATGCAATCATTTGTCAGGGAATATAAAGGATGATATCCTCATTCGAGTAGTTCTTTTTTTTATTTGTTGGAATACTTCTGTAAAGAGACATTTCCCCTATAGTCCATACAGAAAAGGCAGGATAAATGCTTGATCCATCCCTTTGTTTTTTACCAGATTTCAAGATGACTGGATCCCTAACATCTTCCCAGGAGTGTATGTATATATTTGTGTGTATATATATATTTGTGTATATACATATTCCTTATATATTATCTATATACAGACATATACATATATAAAATAAATAAAACATAAATATAATTATTAATGTCTATATTTAAATACACATGATGAGTTTTAAACCATTTGAATTATTATTGATGCTTAAATAGACTCATCTTTGGCTAGTGGGCACTCTTTCAGTTGGTACCTATATCATTTAGATTCTGGTAGTTTTGAGTAATTTATTTGCTATTTAGTATGACAAGATATTTCAGACTTATCTTGTACAGTACTGTCTTCAGACTTGAAATCTGCCATGTCTCAAGAAGCACTGATTCCTTCTAGTGGAAAATGATATTTCAATACCATAGTCTGTGTAGGAAGGATGCTCGTTGCTACTAGGTTAGTCATTATTTCTAGGCCTTTTCAGTAGACAGAGCTAGTAAATTTATATACTGTACTGATACTGATACTTTCAGGTCAAATTCAGAACTACCGAGTTTTACTTAATCTCTTCCTAGTATATCTATATCTCCTCCCTTCCAAAGTGAGTGACCTGGTTTCTTGAGTACTCAAGAGATGATAAGATTTGAATATTCCATGATTAATCATTTGATTTATCTCACATTACCCATTCAATAGTCTCAGAAAAATAATATAAATACCACCACCACAAATATGATTACTGGAAATAATGAGAAAAAAACCTGTGTATGTTCTCCTCATGGTCTCTTGAATTTTTATATATGTCCTATATCTATGTTTTCAGATCATATAGCCATTGCCTACTTTACTCTCTACTGTTTAATCTTCATTTGGTCTTAGTCTTATAAGGCTACTCAATTAATGATCAACACCACTTCTTAAAATTAATATACTTTGGTCATTTTGCTTTTCTGAAGCTTGTTCTCTAGTAAATTCCTCAAGAAGAGCTCATAAGAATAGTATTTCCTTAAGTTCTTGCATAATGATGGGTTACCTAGGTCCTTTGTACTTAAAAGTCAGCTTTTCTGAAACTGAAAATCTTGAATTGTATTTTCTTCCCTTAAGTACCTTAATAGTATTGCTTTATTTTCTGCTTGCCTAAAGCATTGTTGTCAAAAAATCTGATGATAACCACATTTTCCTTTCCTTTATAAGTTATTTCTTTATTTGGCTAGATGCCTACATTTTTTTTTCTTAAAGCACAGTAATTTTACCAGAATATATTTTAGTGTTGGTCATTCAGGCACAATTTTTCAGGGTACACTATGTGATTGTATTCTTTCAACATGCAGATTCAGTTTTTTTATTACCTGTATTATTATTTCAGGAAAGTCTCAAATTATAATTTCTAATATTTGCTCTGTTCCCTTACTTTGGTTTTCTTTTTCAGGGATGTCTATTACTATGTACTAGATAGTCTATGCTTCTGTTCAATAATTTTGGGCTGTCTTAAATACCTTTTGTTACTTTTTAAGCTTTTTTTTTGAGATGGGGTCTCACAATGTTGCCCAGCTTGATCTGGAAGTAGGTTTAAGTGACTCTCTCACCTTGACCTCCCAAGTAGCTGGGACTACAGGCACGAGTTACTGCACCTGGCTTGCTTTTTAATTTTTTTAAAAAGTTCCTCCTTTTAAGCTTCTGTTATTCTTAAAGCATTGTCTTTTGTACAGTTGTCTCTTGAACAATGAGGAGCTTAGTGGCACTAACACCCACCACACACTCAGTTGAATATCCACATATAATTTTTGACTCAACAACTTAACTACTAATAGCCTACCAGTGACTGGAAGCCTTACTGATTGCATTAATTTGATGATAATTTTTTTTATGTCTCATATATATATATATACATATATACACACACACACACACATATATAATATTCTTAAAATAAGCTAGAGAAAAGAAAATGTTATTAAGAACATCATAAGGAAGAGAAAATATATTGACTGTTCATTAAGTGGAAGTGGATCATCATAAAGGTCTTCATCCTCACTGTCTGATTAGGCTGGGAGGAAGAGAAAAAGGAAGGGTTGGTGTTGCTATCTCAAGGGTGACAGAGGCAGACGAAAATCTGCCTATAAGTGGACTGACACAGTTTAATCTCATGTCGTTCAAGGGTCTGCTGTATTTGTTTATTTACTTTTGTGATCCTTCTACTTTGGTCTTCATTTCTGAAATAACTTTCTTCTTTCGTTTCTAATTCCTGCCTGAGATTTGTCATATGGTCTTTGAGTAATCTTACATTCTCATTTATATTGTTCTTGCTTCATTTTCTTAATGTCTTTTAACTTATGTTGAAATAGTAGATTACAGTTTTGTTCTGTTTTGTGGATTTATCTTACTGGTATACTTTCACTGTCAATAGAGAAATTGTTCTGTACCTTATTCTCTTTGTTCTTATAATAATTTTGTGTGAGTTTTGCCCTCAATATTTTTATGTTTATTTTTATGTGATCATAGTTTTCCTGGACTTTGTGAAGGAGGCCTGGTTTACAGTAGCTTTTCGAACGTCACAGAGCTCCCTTTTTATTGTTTTTGTGAAATATTATAAAATATGTCATCTTGCCTTCAGAGATTTCCTAGCTGTCTTCCTCTACCCCATCTTTATATGGACTTCCTCTTTCTTCTGATTCTATTATCCATAGTCTGCTCAATTTTATTTTCACATCCTCATCGGTATATGGATTCTGGGTTGGAGATTCCTGGCTGGTCAATTTTGAACATTGATAGGGTCTGGACTGCTCCATCATTTTAGAGGCCACCACAGACCCACTAGTGGGGTGGGCAGACCCCTTCCCAATTTTGACTGTTGTTATCAAATTGCCCCATTGTGCTTCCTGGTGAGGATCTGTCAGCTATTGGGGGATTCTCTTTTTCTCAGACCCATCAGATACCTCACTGTGTCCTTCTGCTTCCTCCCACATAGATGTTAATGCCATGCAGGCTGTGGTTGTTAAGGGTTTGTCCTCTCTTGCTTGTGTTTTAGGGTTCATGAGGATATCTTTTTACCCATTTTTCCATAAATGTCCATGGGTTGGGGAACTTTAGTCTTTAAAGAGAGAATTAGAAACATTCAAAAATCATGCTGTCTTCATCTTATCTATGTATAGGAGGTTTTTTTTTTTTTGGTGGTGGTGGTTTCTTTTTATTTGAACTGTCAACTATCTTCCATTAAAATTCAGAGTACTGACTTTTCTTGAGGAGTTCCAATGTCTGGTTACAGTGGACCCACATCTGCACATGACAGTCACTGACTGGAGCTGAGTAGCAGCCCTCCCCCAGCCCCTGTTAGATGGACCATGGACTCTCCAGGTTGCTGTGGCCCCAGCACCCTCCACTTCAACCAATCACTTGACTTATTTACAGCCTCTTCCCTGTCTTACATCCACATAATGGCATCTACATTTGTGACTCCGGTTCTAGGGTCAGTGACATGAGGGAAGGATTATCCAGGAGCCCTTATCTAAATAACCAATATTTTGGGTCATATTCCTTCTACTTCATTTCCCCCACTCTGAATTCTCAGTGCCCTCTTCTTGATGCTTCTGCCCCTTCCAGACTTACCTCCTGGGGTCCTTTCGGGCATTTGGATTTCTGCCTTTCCAGGCCTTCTCCATCCTACTCCTAGTCTCAAACAACACTCGAAAATGTTAAGGCTGTCTGTGGATGCAGTTCATGAGAGAAGGCACTGGGGCCCATCCAGGAGTCAGAAAGGTTGGCTACATGAAAGCCTAGGCACCACCTAGGCAGGAGACAGGAAGACAAGCCCAGCCAGGATCCAGTGTATAAATAGGTTGAGCAGCCAGGGAGAAAACAAATTAAAGCCCTGGTTTTGGAGAAGGAATTGTGACAATAAAGGGGAGAGTTCTATGGTCAGTGAAAAGAAAGAGTAGGATCTCGATATGGAGTAGGGTATGTTAAGGGTGCATTTTGCAGGTAGTGAATTCTGCCCACTTTACTCCTTTTGTATGTAGGCTAGTGTGCAACTTAAGGAGGCTGCTACTTACCAGATACCACTGAGCCACCCCCTTAAGCCATTGTTCCCAGAAAAATATTTAGACACAAGGAGTTGCTTATAATTCCCTGGAAATCCCTATGCTCCTACATCTGTACCTTGTCCCTGTAGTTTCTCTTATATTGATGGCTCTCTATCTTTGCCCAGGCAACAAAGCACCTCAGATCTCACCTTCTCCAAAGACTGCTTAGGCTGATTGAGGTACCTCTCATCTGTGCTCTCTCAGGCCTCCAAGGAGAGTACTTGTCACATAGTTTTATCTACTTTCATATTTGTCTCTACTAAGCTAAAAGCTCCCTGAAAACAGGAAGAGGGCCTACTAAATTCTGTATTTCCTATGCCTAGCATGTTACAGGTACTCAAAAAATGTGTACAAGCGTTTCTGGAAATAATAGATACCTTACAGATGCAAGTTAGTACTAGTGCCCATTCTCAGGGGAGTCCCGAGAGACCAGTCACCTCACCTGACATGCAGGGCTGGGAGAACCTGGGTGAACTCACGATATCTGACTGTCCTATCAGCATCCTCATTTTCTAGGACACCCTTTCTAATTATTTTAATTACTTTATTGCAGGTTTCGTTGGGGAGATAACATGAGGGAGAGCAAAGAGACAGCGGGCCTCCTGAGTTATTATTCAGAGATGAGAACAATGTCTCATTAGTCGTGGAAATTCGAGGACAGACAAAGGTTTTCAGAATCATCTGTCATCATTGCTCATAAGTTTCAAAAGGAGCATTCAGAGACAAGAACATAGTCTGGACAGAAAACAATGGTGGGTGGGAGGAAGGTGGAGGGCTGTCTGTCAATGGAGACGTGGGCATTCTGTACACCTGCATTCGGAAAGTGGAGGACTGCAGGGAGGTTTATGGATTAAAGCTATGGGTTGTGAAAAATGGATTTACCTGCCTTGCTATTGACCTCTCTTCTCCCTTTAGCTGAGGCTCCTTGACTTCTTTCCCTATGTCTTTTGGGAAATTTAGGGATCCCACCATCAGAAGCTGTGTACACTAAGACAACTGTCAACCCACTGTGACCCTGGGTTCTGATCCACAAACTGTGCTTTAGACTTCTCCCAGGATAGAGCCCTCAGCCTGAGCCAAGTTCTAACCCTGAAACTGAGGCAACACCTTGTACCTAATCCCTGCTTTGTTGATCTACCCAATACTGTAGTCCAGTGGTTCTCAATCCTGGCTACACATTAGAGTCATCTGAAGTCTTTTTAACATACAAATACCTGGACTTCACCCCAGACCAAATGAATCAGAATCTCTGGGGATGTGAGTTGAGCATCAACACTTTTTAAAGCTCTTCAGGAACACTAGTTATCTAATATAATATAACAAATGACGCCAAAGCTTAATGACTCAAAACAATGAATATGTGTTATCACACAGACTCTGTGGATCAGAAATCTAGGAGCGGTGTGACTAGGTGATTTGGGCTCAGGGTCTCTCCTGAAGTTGCAGGCAAGATATCAGCTGGAGGCTGGAGGATCTCTTTCCAAGATGATTCTTTGGCACAACTGTTGGCAGGAGGCCTCAATTACTTGCCACAAGGACTTCTCCAGAGGTTCACCTGGGCATCCTCACAACCTGGCAGCTGTCTTCCCCCAGTGCAGGTAATCCAAGAAAGAGAGCAAGACAGAGCCACACTGCCTTTTATGACCTATCCTTGCAAGCCACACTGCATCATTTCCACAATGTCCTCTTGGTCACACAGGATAGTTCCATACAGTGTGGGAGGGACTATGCAGGACTTCTATACTAGGAGGTAAGGGTTTTGGGGGGCCATTTTCAAATTTGGCTACCATTCCAACTGTCTCTAAAGTGCAGCCAGGGTGAAGATCATTGCTTTGGAGTCCCTTTGGGACTGAGACCCTCCCTTTGTCTTGCTTAGTTTGAAGTGTGAGCCTCTCTGGGGCATTTCCATTTTAATCGATTTAAAGCTTTAAGCTCCTGGGATAATCAGCATTTTAGGTGCTTTTGGGAGAGGATAGAGTGGGAGGATGGGAGGCTTTCAGGTTCCTCTCGAACTCGTACCACATATTACCACTTACAAAGCCCTTTCATGTCCATCCCCTCATTCACTTCTGAAGCAGGCAAGACTTATTAGTGTTTATTCTCTTCACACAGTAGCCAGAATGGTTTGGGTCCTTTTAACTATAATGAATACTTTTGTACATAAGTCTTTGTTCTGCAAGCAGATTATTCCCATGGGGTAGGTTCTGTAACATGAAAATACTTGTTCAAATTTTTTTTCTTTTCCCTGTATAAAGAGGCCTAAGTATTTTTGCAGTTTTTGTTGTTGTTTTTCCATTTCTTATTGTTTATTTTTAGTATGTGAATTCAATCATTACACTCCTGCTAAAAATTAAGCAATAGTCTCCCAACAATCACAAAGCAGAATCCCAAATCCTTCTCATGGTCAGTGGGTTTTTGCCTCATTGATCCATCTCTTGACCTTCTCCCCAGCCTTATAGCACTCCACGTTGCCCCTTACTCACAGGTTTAACTTCAGCTCCCACAACATACTATTCTACTCCCTTCCACAGTGCCTTTGCACAAGCTCCTCCTCCAAGTCTGACTCAGAGAACTTACCCTTCAGGTATCAGCTGCAAGTCACTTCCTCAGAGAGTTCTTCCCTGATGCCCCAGCCTAAAGGGTTCTCCCATAGCACCCTGTGCTTTTCTATCATTGATTCATTACAAATTGTAGTAATGTACTTATCTGTGCGATCACTCCTTTACTTCCTTTACTTCCTTTACTAGAAGCTCCATGAAGGCAGGAATCATATAATTTTGTGTGCTATCTGCCCCCCAACACCTAATACAGCAGCTGGCATACAGTAGGCACTCACAAGGTACTTGTTGAATGAATGTTTGTGAATAGAAAACCAGAGACCAGCAACATTTAGAGATGTACCCAAGGACCCCTCGTGTAGATAGCAGGACACAGGCCTGGCCCTGATGACACATATGTTATATTCAAAATCCCCACTCCATACCTAGCATTCATTCTGTCCCTTGAATGGCCTTATGTGGAGAAATGTCTATACGACCTGCCCTAAAGCTAGCTTCAGGATCTCCCCACCAATGGAACAACCCAGTTTCTGTGGCAGCCAAGTGTTTTTGTCCCTGCACCAGAAAGTGATGGATGGACTATTGTGTTTTGCAGGGGAGGGTTCTCATCATTCTACTGCAGATTTTCTCATTATGATTATCCACGTCTCGTAGAATGGTCCTCTCTGGCCTTTGAGGATGCTGCCAGGTAGCCTGTCCACGAAGGTAAAGTGCACTGGCTGTAATTAATTTAATGATCCCTCAAACCACTGGGTTGCTTTTTTTTATGACCTGTGTTCCTGCCAGTCTCATGACATGTCCAGCACATGTGAAAAACAGCTCAACAACAGCCTCAACAAGCCTTCACAGAGCCAGGTGCTCTGTGTGGCTGTGGGTGGTAGGTTACAGAATGCTGGGGACACATGGGGATCAGAAGCGAAATTAAAGCCCTTGCCCTTGACTAGCTCCGCTAGCTCCAGAGTTCCTGCCCTTCAGCTTCCACCCCTGCAATCACCTTTGTTGGTGCCATGCCTAACCCCATCTCCTAGGGGCAGGCTAGGATCTGAGTCTAAATATGCCTATCCTGGGAGCCACTGGCACCTTCTGGGCTGCTGCAGAATCCATCAGTGGGTCTCTCCAAATACCCAGACAGAGGACTTCACAGCCTGATTAACACCTAAGAGCCACTCCAGAACACTGTGAAGACTCAAATGCCCTGATTTTTGGTCTAGCCCTCCTTCATTGGTTAGTTACCAACTCTCCCCCATCTCCTCTGCTTAATCAACCTTCCCTGCCCTCCTCCTCTCTGTGTTCAAATCCTACTCAACCTTCAAAGCTCAAAGTCTTCCTCCTCCACGAAAGATCATCCCACGAAGAGATGATCCCTCCATTCTCTGAACCCTCTTAGCCCTCTCACTCCACCTTCTTGATAACTTTTGAACCAACTTTTTTCTTTCTGATCACATTATTTTTGCACATGTTTTAACAATTCCTGCTCCCAACTATCATATACATTTGTCTTGTTTACACCTGCCTGTCTATACTCTGCAGAGACAATATGCCATGATAGAAAGATCATTGACTTTGGTATATGACAACATAGAGTTGGTTTCCCTTTCCTCTTTTTTTCCCTTCCCTTCTTCCACAAATATTTCTCAAGGCTTCTATGTGCCAGGTACTATGCGACATCCTAGCAAGACAACACACAAAACAAGCACAGTCTCTGCCCTCATAGAGTTTAGGGACTAACAGAGTTCTGAACCCTACCCCTTTAATTACTGGCTGTGTGACTGGGCAAATTGCTTAATCTCAAAAAAGCCTCAGTCTCTTTATTTACAGTATTGGGTTTTGTAATAATTTTCTTCTAGATGTGTTGGATAAATTAAGTGGAGTAATGTACACAAAGTATGTAACACAGTGCATGCTCAACAAATGCAAATTTTCTCTCTCTATTTCTCACTTAGAGAAAACTCTCAAATATAATAGAGATTCAAGAGTGTGTTTTGAAAGAGAGGAAGAAAGAACTAAAGGAAGGAAGGAAAGAAGGGAGAAAATAATGAAAGTTGACTTAATGTTCCCTGGATTGTCAGCATGCACTGTGCCCTTTTCACTTTCCTGTCTGGATTTTAAAAGAAGATGTTAATTGCAGTCTGGGAGAATCAGCTTCAGATAAAGACACCAGCTTCCCAAATTCTCTTCAGGGATCCCATGTGCAAATCCAGTCACAGAGCCAGGTCTGGGTCCTCTTCTGTAGACTAATTACACTCTTTTCTTTTAATTCCTCCAGTGGTTTTCAGGGTCCGTAAAAGCTGTTGCCCCCGGGTTCCCCACTGAACTTCTGCCCTTCATATTTATAACCCTCTAGTTTCTCTCCTTCCTGGCTTCCCAGACAGTGGTGCAGACAAAAGGACCATTTATAACAGCTTTTCTGACAGCTGGACATTATTTAATTACAACTTCTGGCAGCCACATAGTGTGCCAGAGGCTATTTAAAGTTCTAGATGGCAGGAGGAGAAATGGGGAAACTTACAATCCTTGGGAGGCAGGAGTGAGAAAAGCCAGGGTGGGCAACGACCCAGCAGCCTTTCAGGCCCCCTGTTCTGAAGTAGTGTTTCTCAGGGCCCTGACCTGTAGCATCGGAGTCTCTGTGGAAGAAGGCAGAGATGTGTCAACCCCAAACCTGAAGAGTGTTAGCAGGCAGCACATTCTTGTTTGGCATTGGATAGGGTGGTGGGAGTGGGGGACCCAGAAGAGGGGACTGGGAAGGTAGACAAGGCAGAAAATGGAGAGCTCTGTCACCATGAGAAGGAACTTGGACCATGCCCTGGAGGCAATGGCTCCCCACTGAAGAGTTTTCAGCATGGACTGTCACATTTTTTAAGTGCATGTCATAACAAAGAGGATTCTGTGTCCCATCCTAATCAAATCTATCTTCTGTTTCCTGGCTTTACCATTTACTCACAAAACAAACCTCGTTTTTGCCCTCTGCTGCTCTGATTTCTCTTTGTTTATCACAAATTGTGTATAAATAAGCAAATACAACTTGCCACTCCAGTTCTCCCCAAGTGGTTGTTAGGGCTTCTTCACTAACAATCAGATCCACAGCCACAGAGACTGTCACACGGGAAGGTACTGAGAAATCAGTTGGCCCCTTCCCCTTGGTGCTTTAATAAGGATATCTGCAGAGGGGAAATGACTTGCCCAAGTGCACACTGAACATTAAGAACATGGAAGGGGCTTGCTGGTTTCTCTTTTCCATATATCAGGCCAGCTCATTATGTTCCTGTTCCAGGAGGAAAAGGCAGTCCTGAGAAAAACTGTGTGATTGGGAATTTTGTCTTCCAAGCCCTCCCCTGAAAACCTCTCGTGACTGTGTCCCCTCCTCCCTGCTGTGTTCCTTGTACACGTCCAGGACCTAACACTGCTCTCTCTGAGAAACACCTCTGCTTCTTTTCATGACCTTTTGTTCCATCCAAACTACACTGTCCCATGTTCCAGTCCCTCTATCATATGAGTGTTTTCCAAAGAAAAGTTGAAACTTCACTAAACTAAGAACTAAAAGATAATGTTCCAACTCTGCCACTTTCCCAGACCTTGCGAAAACATCTTAATTTCCTTATGTGTAGACAGGATTTACTTCTCTTTAATGTCTTTTAAAATTTCTGGTATTCTGGGATTCTAAATTGTCCAGTGGTGTGCTGAAGTGAGCTCATTCAGGCTTAAAGGAACCTATTATGCATATCTCATTCCAACTCCCAGTCTGTGTTGGTAGCTTGAAGTCAGTCATGATGAGAAAATTTACATTTTGGAAATAGGAAAAGACTACTAATCTAGACACCTTTGGGGGAAGAGGGTTGGTTTACTAGGACCCCCCACTGAATCTGCCTTCTTATTTCTCAATCAAAAGCAAGTGTCTGCATTCTCACAAAGACTGCTGAAAACCAACAATTCCTTAACCCCAAAGAAAGTGGTATTCCTGGTAGTGCCATAAGTAGATGAGGAGGAACATTTTAGGTGAGATCACATGGTTTTAAATTTCTCACTCCATATTTTTGGTTCATGTTGTTCTCTCCACTTGGAATTCTGTGCCCCATTCATTCATCTTTGGGTCTCAAAATTCTGCTACCAAAATTTTGCAAATTAGCTTTATAACTTTTTTACCAGCTCCCTAATCAAGATTTAATCTTCTTTCCTCTGACTTACAGAGTAACTACACACACACATTCTTTCCCTACCTGGACAGTAGGTTTCCTGAAAGCATGAACCATATCTTTTCCACTTCCTACAATTAGGCTAACAATGGATGTTCAATAAATATCTGGGGCAATGGGAAGCTCAGCAGCTAGCAGATGTGCAGAAGGCATATGCTTTCTTTTTATTATGAACTACTTTTGTTGGAAATATAGCACAAGCTTATGATAAATATATTTACATAACAAAAATGGCATATAAAGAAAAGCAAGCTTCCTCTCCCTATTCCTTAGTCCCTCATCACCACTCCCAACCCAAGGTAAACTGTATTACCAGTTTTATGTGTACCCTTCCAGAAACACTCTAAACATATATAAGCACCTCTGTCTGTGAATGGACCTTTTTATTTTGCACAAACAGAAGCGCACTGTTTTGTAGCTTTTTCTCCTCTTAATATGTCTTAAGGATAATCCCAGCAACACAACTAGAACAACATCCTTCTTCTTGAAGGCTGTATGTTACTTCATCATTTGGATGGATCATATTTTATGTGGCCAGTATCCTACTGACGGAAATTTAAGTTGCATTCTGTCTTGGCTATTGTCAAGAATGCTGCAATTACTATCCTTGTACATCTATCTTGCCCACATGTACAAGTATATCTGCTTAAAAACATACCTAAAAAAAGAATTTCTGGGTCAAAGAGTATGTTTTTAATTCTGATAGATATTGCTACATTTTCCTCCAAACACAGAGACCTGAATGCTTTTATCTCTCCAGCCATCTTTATCTTCTTCTTCATTTTAATCCATTGCTCACTTCTATCTTTTCTAGGATTAGAAGCCACTGTCATTATTTTAGCAATAGTTTCAGAAACATCCAGAAAGTGACAGAACCGATCAGCTTTGTGTTGTCACAGAATAGAGTTGAACAAATCACTCATCCCTTAGATGAGCAAGTACCCCATCCCTCAGTGGGCACATTTTTGACATTATTTCTTTAAGCACTTCCAGTTTAATCTCTCTGAGTTGCTTCTCATCATTGCCCATAGATCAATAGCCAGGATAGGGGGAGAACTAACACACACTTATCCCTCACCTTAGCCACTCCCTCCAGGGCAAGGAGGAAAGAGATCAATGGGTGCAAGCAATGCTACACCCTCCTTTCTTGGCAGGCAAGGTATGGGACCCCTCTGTCTCTGATATCTCTGACATTTTTTTCAGAGAGCACATCTTTATTTTATAAGATAGATTTCCAGTTTAATTCTGGATGTCATACTTCAAGAGGCATAGGGAAACTGAAGATTAAGATGACATTTGGTGCTATCCAGATGGTATTCAGCCAGGAACCTAGGAATTCCTGAATCTTGTCCTCTCAATATTCACTCTGCACTGTGGAGTTTCAAGCTAGAGAGTGATACCCAAGAAAGACTGGCAAGGCAAACAAGGAACATTTTTTCATAGCTGGGCAAGATCTCAATGCCCTGAACATAGTCATACCAGAGTGTGTGCATGCTCATACATGCTTGTGCACACACACACACACACACACACACACACACACACACTCACATGCCGACAGGCAAAATCCAGACAGGAAAGTGAAAAGGGCACAGTGCGTGCTGACAATCCAGGGAACATTAAGTCAACTTTCATTATTTTCTCCCATTATTTTCTGGCCTTTTCTGATTCTAAGATGGATGGAGTAGCAAAGTAGTCTTGACCTGGCTAGCAGCAAGGAAGGAGTAGGACAGAGAAAGCCTAGCTAGGATTGCCCTGAGGATTCCAGCCCTGTTTGGCTTCCTCACTTCACAGCAGCCAGACTACAAAGGGGACATCACACATATGTTGTGAACACTTCACCCACAGGGGTCATTCCTTCCCACTAACGAAACATAGCCCAGTGAATATCCTGGATCCTAAAGTGGCAACTGCCCTCTCTTTGGGCTGAGTTAGAAAAGGGATGAGCAGGGAAGTGGAAACTTTGGAATGAGTATGGGCAGACTTCCTCCTCAACAACCAGCATGGTGAAGGGATGTGAAAGTGTGTCTTCTGAGGCATGTGTCCCTGGTCTCATTGGATTTATTTGTTTTTGCATCCCTGGTGCCTAGCATAAAATAGCCCCATGAGGACTTGATCTGGAGGAAAAAAGTCTCAGAAAGGACAAGACTTCTTTCTTTTTGCTGAATGGCGTTTAGGAGGAGAGCAATAGATGTGTTCTGTGTGTTAGGATAATCTTGACCCCGTGGGTAGAAGCTAGAGAGAGAGGTCAATTCAGTTAAGAAATGATTGCAACAGATTATTCAAATAAGAAATAATCTGTTTCAAGAAGCTGTGATTTCCCTGTAACAGGAAGCATTCAAATATAGGCAGATGTGTTCTAACAGGATTTCAAGGATTAGAGACTTGGACTGGGTGGATTTTAAGATTTCACAAGGAGATTAAAGATCCTATCAAATGTCCCTCCCAGTCTAAGAAAATTGTGTTTGATTCCATCCAACACCCTATTCCTTCAGCAGCCTACTCAAGCTTCATGTGTTCGAGGCCTATCTGTGGCAACTAGAGGAATGCAGGCCCTCTAGAGAGAGCTGCTTTCCACCCAGAGAATATCTATTCTCCAAATAGAAGACTGGAGCCTTTTTTAAAATTTCCTCCCTTTAACAAAGTGGAACTTGGGTTGAGCTAGTAAGCCACCTGCTCGTTTAGAAGCTTGCTCACTGTTGAGCACAGGCAGAGAGGCAGTTGTGGCATATTGGTGAGATCCCAAATAAATATTTTAACTCCAACCTCAGCAGAGGTGGAGAAATGGGCCTTTCAGAGATGAGTGGGCTGCGGAGCTTCCTATTGGCAGTGCTGCCTGTTTAGAGGAAAAAGGAGACTTGCCATTCACCCGGGTCATCAATCTTGAAGCCTAAACCACTCCAAACCTAGGTCCCCTAGAGTCAGAATTTGACAAATGACAAAATAAACTCAGCACACGTAGATGGATGAGGGGGACCCCCGGCTATTAAAAAGCCATTGCCATCTTCCTGCAACTGCACAGCAGCACCCCCCTCAGCTGCCTGTGTGGGCACGGCACCTGGTGAGTGCACGGCAGGCACCTGCCATGGTAAGCAGCCTACTCTCCAACCCCCATCACTCCTGTCTGGGCCTGTCCTCTCAGAGTCACGGGACACTCAAAGTTAAAACTGAATAATCAAACAGCAAAGATGAAGGTCCATGGAAGGAGGTGGAGTAGACTGGTGATGCCAAGAGTTAGTTATTCACTGGCAAAGACCCTGGAGTACAAATGGAAAAAAGAGTAAGTGCAAATGCCTGCTGCCATGACAAATGGTCCAAGCTTGGTCAATTTGTTCAGCGAGGGAGGACAATGAGAAAATTAATGAATTGTGCTTCTGTGAAGACTTCCAAATCCATATGGTTTTAGTTTCTGCCTTGATTCTAGTCTCATAAAATGTGTGCCTTCTGGACTAGTAACATTTCAAAACGTGTGCATGAGTCATATCAGGGATCCAGGCTCAGCCAACTCATATGCTAACAGCAAACACAAAGCAGAGACCTCCAGTCAACAAATGAGCACTGAGCATCAGAGGTTCTGCCTAGTGGGGTGACATGAATGGGGTGGCATGAATTGCTGCTCCTGGCTCTTACTATGAGTCCAAGTTGGACTTGCATCACCATGGAAATCATTTTTGTTATGGAATGCAGCTCACCCCCAGACCCACGTGGGTTCCAGAACAGAGTGGAGAACTGGCTTCTTCTCAAGTATCCTGGGCTTTTGATCAATTTCCAAAAAGATGTTCAACCTCAGTATCACGGGGACAATATGTATTGAGGATCCTTCTTTCTCTTTCATCCACTTTGCTACCTGCTCTCTTATTTCTTTAATCTCTCTCTCTCTCTCAATCTCTCTTTCTCTCTTTCTCTCTCTCTCACACACACACACACACACAGATGCACACACATCCAAAAAACTCTCAGATAAAAGTATAGCCAGCCCTCCGTATCCGTGGGTTCTGTATCTGTGGATTCAACTAACCTCGGATCAAAAATATTCCAAAATATGTGCACCAGAGCAATAGAATTAACCTTTGTAGAAGAAAAAAAGCAACTTGGTGAGAAAAATAATTCTCTGTTAGCTTTGCAATATGCTTTACATTTAAAGTGTTATCACATAAATCATCTCACGTAAGCTCACATACTTTAAGTTCGATATTCAAATATTGAATTCCCATATTCACAATTTTAATAAAAACATTTACTGACCCCCCAAATTCCAAAATAATACAAAAGTAACAACTTAACTAAAAAATATACAAATAAAAAAGTATAACAACTATTTTCATAGCATTTACATTTCATTAGGTATTATAAATAATCTAGATATGATTTAAAGTGTATGGGAGGATGTGCATAAGCTATATGAAAATACTATGCCATTTCATATAAGGGACTTGGGTATGCACAGATTTTGGTATCTATGAGGTGCCTGGACCAATAGCTTATGGATACTGAGGGACAACTCTTGTGAAAAGCTGTCAAATCTTGTAGTCTAAGCACACCTTGTTTTAACAGAGTAAGTGACTTGACTAAAGTCACAGAGTAAATCAGTGCAGCTAAGGAGAAGTCTAAGACCCCCAAAGGGTGGTCTTACTATCCTCCAGCAGTGTGAGCAGAATGCCTGAGAGGGCACATCTGAATACCATGGTCATGGTCAAGTCCACTGACCTGCAAGAAGGGTATCTAGATTAGTTGTAGTCTGGTTGGGAAACCAAACTGCATGTTCTGATTAGAAGGCAGGAGAGGGAGAAAGAGAAGCCATGGAAAGAGGGGTCATAGAAGAAGAAGAGTCTCTTAGGAACCTGTTTGATCTGCATAGCCGGGGAACATTAAAAGATGTCATTTTGAGGAGTAGAGTGGGTCCTAATGTGATTTCAGTGACAGAACTAAATTAAAATGTAAAAGAGAGACGTATTTGGCATTCTCAGTGTAAATGGGCCTTGTTAGAGACCAGAGATTGCTCTCTCTCCCAGAGTCTTGGAAGACCCTGGAGTGCCTGCCCTCAGATTCGTGATGGCCTCTGTGGGCATGTAAACCCAAGAGATAACTGAGGAACAGGAGACTCGCCCCATGTGTGAGGTCAGGGTCAAGCCCAGATGATGGCTGCTGAGGTGTGAATAGTAGGAAATCACCAGCCAGTTGGCTGACAGTTTGCTCAATTTCTTCCTCCCATGATTCCACCCCTCCTCCCCTTCACTTCCTTTCCTCCCTGCCAATGGGCACTGCTAACACCCCAACCTATAGTACCCCCTCCCTCCCTCACCCGCACCCATACCATCATTCTCTCTTCTCTTCCTACTAGATTGTCTCAATGCTTCTCCCCACAACATTCTCGCTGCCTTTGCATGGCTTGACCTCTTCAGGTCTACCTTGGGCAAAGTCTCCTAATTTGCTCCCTTTTACTCTTCCTGTCTCCAATTTATCCACTCAACAAACATCTATTGTGTGTACCTTCCACGTATCAAGTCTCAAGGTGGGTGTTGGAGAATCTAGCAGGAGTGGGACTGGGGTAGGTGTGTGATATGCTACCAGAGCAAGACTTAAGGAGGACCCTCTCTTGGGCTCATGCAAACTCACTACAGGCACCTGGGTGTGAGGGCCTCCTTCAGTGATGCCCCTCACCTGCCACATCCCAGTCCTGGCCCTAAAACCAAACATGAAGAAGATGGAGTGGTCTGTGCTTTTGTGGAGCTTACATGCTAGGGAAAGACCTAAGAATCAAGTAAGCAAACCTGGGAAACAACCTAGGCCAGCGCCAGAAGGAACTGTGTAGGTGTTGGAGAGAACAAACACAGGTGGGCTTGATCCGGGCTTGGGGGGTCATGGAAAGCTTCGTTGAGGAAGAACATTTGGGCTGAGAGCCAAAGTGAGCAGAATCCAATGAAGCCAAAGGCTGGGAAGGGGTGGGCCGAGGCGGAGGCAAAAGGAACAGCATGTGAAAACCTGCAGCAGAAGGGCATAGACAGTGTGTTGGGAGAATGGGTGTGGCAGGTTATGATGTAGAGGGGGAGAAATGGGGTCAGGCAAGGCTATGTTTGCCAAGAAGTGAAACAGAGAGCCAGCCCTGGGGCCATCAAAGTAGTCTTGGTAGAAAATGACAGTGGCTTGGCCACAGTGGCAGCAATGGAGGGCAGATGAGTGGACAGCTTGGAGAGATAGTTAAGGGGTAAAGTTGACTGTATTCGTGGGGTTGGGGGCATTTAAAAAAGCTTGTTGATTGATTGATGGTTACTCATGGGGTTAATAGCTTTAGTTAATGGAAAGATCTCAATAAAAACAAATGATTAGCCTTTATAATAGAAAGGTCAATGGACTATTAATGAATAAATTTACTAATTCCTCTTCCCCTCCAAGGCATTCAGTCTTGGGTGACATTTAGGACCTTAACCTCTGTCAGAGCTCCTGCTTTGGGGACTGTGTCATACTTCCCTTGACACTGAGAACCTTGGAAACACATGATGCTCCCCCAGACTCTTCCTATGTCCCCACCTCCAGAGAATCTTGCATCATCCTCAGTTGCTCAGGCCAAGTGTCTTAAGAGGGGACAGAAGCACCTCATTGGGAACAAGTAAGAATGCAGAGCTCCTTGCCCATAACATCTTATCTTTGCTGAGGGCAGCAAGTGAGTGATTCTGCCCTCCTCCCCTCACCTGGATCAGCCCTTACTTGCTCTCAGCACCCTGGTCCCTCACAGCTCCAGTTCCTGACCTACTGCTAGTTTCATACAGCCCATTCTTCACATACAGACTCATAACTCTTTTCATCTTCCTAGTCTTGGACCTATCACAGGGCACCAACTTCTTTCCCTCTTCTCATTACTCCTCTCACTTCCAGAAGCAGAAAAGATGATTCAGATAGCCTTCCTCTTGGCCTAGGTTTACCTACCATCCCCAGAGATATGGTCCCTATAAACTCAAAGGCCACAGGAAAGACAGAGAATCTTTGCCCCATCTAATGGATATTTTATAGCTTTGGTCTCGGCAAAACAAGCATTTTAATTCTAACTCTGCCTCTTCCTCACTGTCTGACCTTGGGCAAATGATCTGACCTCTCTGGGCCTTCCTCTCAGCAAAGATAAATTAATGCAGACCTTAAGGGCTGTTGCAGTGAGGAGGACAGGAGGTTATGTGTGAATGCCTACTGCGGTGCCTCACCCATAGAAGGCTCACAGTAAGTTGGTGGCCCCCTCTCCCTACCCCTATGCAGTGACCTTGAGCCATGTGAAGGCACATCAGGATCATCATCTATGGCATTCTGGTTATCAATTGCCTCCCGGAGTCCATGTGGGTTGATACAAAGATCATGGGGCCTGAGCTGCCAGATGGTCACATGATTAACTCCCCAATCCTTTCTTTTCAGCCTGGGAAAAGCAACAGGACCAAGGAGAGATAAAAAGGGGCCCAATCAAGGCTTGTGCTGAATGCATTAAAAAAAAAAAAAAGCAAGATGAACCAGTGCCCAAGTGTAGAGAGTTTTTTGGTTTTTGTTTTTTATTTTTATTGAGCTTTGACTCAAACCATAGAACTCACAGGTTTGGTCAAATCCTAACCAAACCTCTTTGGACAGCTACTCATAAGATTGAGATCTCTCTTATGCACTGCATCCTAGAGTTGGTAGAGCCCTCTCACTTTTTCTCATTTGATCCTCACAGTGATGCTGCAATGTAAGGTGGGTGTCACTATCCTATTTAACAGATGAGGTAACTGAGGCTTACAATGGTATTGCTCAAAGATGGCCTACTCAGATACCTGCTCAAAATCACACAGGTCTGTGGTAAAGTGGATCCTCAAACCTAGGTCTGCAAATGCCAAGGTGGCTCCTTCTTTTCTTCCTCCTCTCCTCTTCTTCCTCCTCTTCTTCCTCTTCCTCCTCCTACTGCTGCTCCTCTCCTTCTCCTCCTCCTCCTCTTCCAAATCTTCCTGTTGCCCCCTAGTTCTTAAGCCACTGAATCAAAATAAAACCGCAATGTCAAACTGCAATCTGCCAAGGTATCTCCTTGGCAATTCCATCAGAGCAGATAGACGCATGGGTGAGCTCCAGACTTAAAACGGCCCATAATACCTTCCCCTCCTTACATGCCAGCTTCTCTGCCTCCAAAATCAGCCCAGCAGGAAGGGTCACTTGCCCAGTGAGAGAGGCTGTTTGAAAACTCTCATCCAATTACCATTTTAATTAACATTAGATTGACATAATGACAGCCCAGCTCTGGAAATTTGGCCTGGGTTGCAGTGATATTCATTTGGGGGTTCACAAATAGAAAAGCTCTTTTTTTCCCACCTCAAAATTTTTCTAATCATTGGAGAACAAACGCTAACAATCATATAATCCAAACTCAAAACAATAGGGTAGAAAATTGCAATTCTAATAGGATTCCGAAGAGGATTGCCAGGAAGACCACATTAGCCCAAGTCAAGTTGGCCACCCTGGAGAAGCAGCCTGTGTTTGTTGTGGTCTGTATCATCAACTTGACTGTGACCATTCATGCATCATTATTCATTTACTCACGTTTCATATATTCTTTCACGTATTCTTTGTCATACTTTTACTTTCTTATGTTCCATTGACTTATCCTTAATTCACTTATTTAGTCTTCAGTTCTTTCATTTACTCACTCACATATCTACTTATCCAACAAATATTTTAAGATACTTTCTAAGTATCAGACACAGTTCCAATAAGTATCTACTGGCATCCACTTTAATCTTAGACATCCCTGGCTGGATTCAAGGAAATATCTGCTCTTACAGAGTTTTCAAAACCATCCCCAGTCCACAAAGAGCTGAAAATGGAAAGGTACTATGCTAGACACCTTTACCTGTCCCACAAAGATGATACAGAGTCCTACAGACATGGATGAAGAGAAGGATGGCAGAGGGCAACTGACTTAGGGAAGGACTTTGTCACATATAAGAGTCCCAGTCTGGCAAAAGGTAGGAGGCATATGGGGAGAAGAATGGGCACTAAAGCCCCATGACAAGGACAGACACTGAGACCACAGCCTGATGTGATGGAATGTCCTGGAAGGATGGAGATGGGTTTGAGACATGGCGGGGTGGGGGGTCAGTGGGCAGGGGCAGCTTGTCATGAGGTCTTGAGTCCAAGCTGAGTCTGTTCTTCAAAACCAGTAATTCTCAAATGCTGACCTACACAAGAATATGTCACTGAGCTAACCTGAGCTGCTAATATTTTTCCCAATTCAGAGAGGAAAATAATAAACTAAAGGATAGGGTTCTATTAATTAATATTTTCCTCTCTCATATATGTTCCTGAACCTTTAATATCCCTTACTCATCTAGCCCAGGGTCTAATATAAGAGGATAACCAGTGCAGCACAAAACATGTGTGGTTTTTTTTTACTTAGAGTGGCATGAGGTACTGTAGCTCCTCATCCATTTCCCCACTGTTGCTGCAAAGGGAATCAAGTAAGGAGATTCCCGGAGTGACTAGGCTTAGAAGTTCATCGTGTAGAGCCCTTAATGCTACCTGTCCCAGGTGGATACAGCTCCTGGAGTTTGCCTTGTGGGAGCTTCCACATCATCATCTTTGAAGCTGACTTTAGGTTGACTGTCGGCCAATTTCTGTTCATTGTCAATGGTTGTGAACTGTAAGTGCAAGCCACTGCAACCAAACTGAGCAGGTACAATTCTGCTGATTCATGTTAGAGTGAACTGCCATGAGCTAGTTTGTATTGGTGCTGGCCAGGCTAAACTGAATCAATTGGGCAGATTTGGACAAATGGAAACTGGGACTGAGCTGCAAGCCAAACAGTGCTAGAATAGGACAAGCTTGGCCAGGAGGTCACCCAAAATGGGACAGGATCCTGAAGGATCAGTTGTTAGTGAAACTCAAATCAAATGCATCACTGAAGCTCTTGAGCTGATGCTCCCTCTATTGCCCATAACCAACAGGCAAAAGACAAGTGGCCCAGCTCCCTCTGTCACATCCTCCCAAGACTCATCTTTAGCAGAGCTTTGGAAGATACTGCTGCCTGCTGCAAACTCTCATCTCCTAGCCATAATTCTATTTGATCTGGATGAACTACTCGGTTGATGGAAGGGTGGAAGAGATAGGAGAATGAGAGTACAATGATCACGGTGGACAGATGGCTGACCCTGACTCGAAGTATCTCCATCACTCCCCCCAGTCCTGGCCCAACTCTTAACATCAGTGTTAGGGTTGTTATTAGGACTAGCCATGGCACTTCCTCAGACAAGGTGTAAAATCTGATCCCTAGTCTCTCCCAAAGGTGGGAAAGTAAGCCTCTACAGAGAGCACCTGGTTTCTTGAAGGTCACTCCAGTTTCTGTGCCCCGCTGCAGATGCTCCTCACCTTGCTTTAGGAACCCGTGCCTTGAATATTGGGGTTGATGGTCTCTGGAAATTCATGACCCCAGAACATTTCATACACACCCTCTTCTCTGGGCTCTCTGAACATTGCTTGGGCATTTTCCCTGTCTTCTCTCTTCTCCCACTCTGTTGCTTTCCTCCCTTCCCACTCCTATGGCTTTTCTATTCTGCTGCCTTCCCCCTGCAACATCAAGAAGGTTTTCTTGATCGTTCTGCAAAGATTGAGTTGGTGCTCTGTAGTTTCTGGACTTCTCACCCAAGCCCACCATGTGTCTTTTTTTGGGAGGGGTGGGTTTGTTTTGTTTTGTTTTGGTTTTGAGTCGAGGTCTCACTCTGTTGCCCAGGCAAGAGTGCAGTGGTGTGATCATGGCTCATCGCAGCCTCAACCTGGTCTCAGGCAATCCTTCTCCTGCAGCCCCCTGAGTAGCTGGGAATACAGGCACACATCACCACACCCAGCTATTTTGTTGGTTTGTTTTTATTTTTGTTTTTTTATATATGAGTCTCGCTGTGTTGCCCAGGCTAGTCTTGAACTCAAGCATCCACCTGTCTTGGCCTCCCAAGTGCTAGGATTACAGGTGAGAGCCACACACCATGAACTGTTTGTGTGTTTTTCATTGCTTTATTATCAATTTTCACCCAGAGTGAGGAGGATAAAGATTTTGTTACTCTGGTGGAGAAAGGGGAGAGAAAGCGGAATAGCTTTTTTAAGTGTGTGTTGTCAAGCATCTAATAAGCACTAAACAACTTTTTTAAAAATTTAGTTACTTACTTTATCATTATCTTGCATATGGCTTGCACATGTAAGTTAATGTTTATCCCACATTTTAAAGATGAACAAATTGAGGCTCACATAGCTAAGTACTAGAGCCATATTCAAAGCCCAGCCTGGCCTGTTTTCACTGCATTGCACTGCACCGAAGTATCCTGCCCTCCCCATCACCCATCACCTACAACCACAGCCCAGCTTAGAAGACATGGAGCCAGGTCTGCCTATTCCTGGTGTTCCTGCAACTGTATCACATGGCTGTGACATCTGTTGGGGAATGAAAATCAGCCAGAACAGAAAATAAGAAAGCCACAAATACAACAAAGGTTAGTTATTGAATTAAACTAATTTCTCTCCTTTTTTAGCATAATTCAGTCAAACTGATTTATGTGTGTAGGCCCAGCCAGCTCCTCCTGCAGTGTTAATCTCTGCTCAGGATCTAAGCAAGAAAGGAAACTCATGGGTAGCCACTCCCTGAAGCGCCCAGGTGCACATGCCACTGTTCTTATAAAAGTTGAGAAAGTCAGGTTTTGAACTGGTAAGGTCCAGGTGGCCCCAACTACCTTCCCACCCTGAACAAGAAGGATTTGAATGTGACAACATTACACTGGCATTTGGATGGCATTTGAAACCTTTTCATGAACTGAGTTGCCAACAAGCACCCCCCTTGTCCTTGGCTGGCATTTGATCCAATATCTAAGTTGACCAGGCTAGATTATAGGGCTGCTATAAAGCAGTGCCAATCTCAACCTGGCTCCCAGAGATTTTTGGGATTGCTTAGCTTGAAAGTCCTGATGTTTTTGCTTTAAATCCATTTAGAGTAAATCATTTATCCAATCTAATTTTTCCCATAGGTAAAGGTCCGCAGCTCAAATTGTTTCTATAATCAGACTGTTTCATTACTAACTTTATCTTATTAATTTTTGATTAATGTGTCTGAGATCCTATAGAACTTTTCCTTTTTTCTCTATTCTTAAAGAAAACATAAAGTTGAGATTTTTAGAGAATTGGGCCTATGCTTGCCCAGAGTGATGCATCATGAGTGTATAAGCAGGCTGGTCCTGGGGATGAGAAGAAAATATAACACTTAAAAGGAGTCTTAAAATGATCAAGGGCCATTAGCCAAATAGATCAAAGATATATATATATATATATATATATATATATATATATATATATTTTTTTTTTTTTTTTTTTTTTTTTTTTTTTTTACGTTGGAGTCTCACTCTGTCTCCCAGACTGGAGTGCAGTGGCCGCTCCCGGCCACTGCAGCCTCGACGTGCTGGGCTCCGGCGATCCTTCCGCCTCAGCCTTCCAAGTAGCCAGAATTACAGGCGCGCGCTACCACACCCGGCTGATTTTTTTGTTTATTGTAGAGATGAGGTCTCGCCAAGTTGCTCAGGCGGGTCTCAAACCCACGGGCTCAGGCAATCCACTCACTTCAGCCTCCCAAAGCATGGGATTACAGGCTGAGCCACTGAACCTGGCTGATCAAAGATATTACATAGCCAATAACAATGGTTGTCAACATTTGAGAGCCTGCTGGCTCTAGTATAGCTCAGAGAGCTTTGATATAAAATAACAATTATTAGAATAACCTCTGAAGTCAGAGTGTCTGGGTTCAAACCCCAGTTTGGCCACTTATTATTGAGTGACTTTGGGCACCAAGATACTGACCTTTCTCTAAGCTGATTTTCTCATAGAACTCTTAGTGTGGTACCCAATACATAGCAAGTGCTCAGTAAATGTCCATTATTGTCATTATTATCTCTTTTGCTCTCACCTGCTAAAGTAGATATGGTTATCTACATTATACAAGTGAAATAACTAAGAGAGAAATTAACTAACTGGATTATATGGCTAGAAAATGGCAGATTTGGGAAAGTTAGCTTGCCCAGACCTTGAACCCAGGTTATTCAAACTCAAACTCTAGCATTCTTTCTACAATGTTTCACCTTCTCTGTTTCCTTTTCTATTTAAGAGTTTATAAAGACCCAAACAGTAGTCTATTATCACCATCATCATTTTCAATATCTCATGCAAATACAGCTTATTGAACAGCACTTTGATCTTCTAGAATTCTCTATGCTCTCATTATACTCATAAACACATTTGGGGTAAAAATTTACCTTCCACATCATAATAGATTCCACAGTCTTAACAAGTACTCTTCATATAGCAGGATTCAAAAAACAATTTCTCAAACTCTTACATAGCCCTTACCATGTGTTGACAGCCACTCTAAATGTTTTACAAATATCAGCTTATTTAATCCCCACAGCTCTCTGAGGAACCTACTGGTGCTATTCTTATTATGTAAGTGAGGAAATTGAGGCACAGAAAGCTTAAGAACTTGTACAAAGACACACAGCTAACAAGAGAAAGAGCCAGAATCCAAACTCTGTACTATGCTATGCTCTATGTTTGACAGAACAAAAGAAAGAGCAGTCAGTCAGACCCTAGAGGAAGATTCAGTCTTGTATGGATAAGACTTGACCCAGACACCATCATTTATAATTTATGCCCTATCCACATTGAAAATGGAATGCTAGCAGACTTCCCTTAAAAGCTGAAAGTGTGCATCAGACACAACAACCTACTGTTTCAATATCAAGTCTTGAGCCAAGGTACAAGCTGGTTCTGCTTCTGGAAAGTTCTTCCACCAGAAAAATTTCCAATTGCTCAATAAACTTTTTCTGCCTGTATCAATTATACTCACAGATTTTAATTTGTGGAGGTGACTGGGGGATGACACAGAGAGACCAATATCATTGAAAGATTTTTATAACTTACCTTTCCCAAGAGGAAAGGGCATGGCACTCCTTGCAAGGCCATGTTGGAAGCACCAGGTTGGGTCAGAAGGCAGAAGAGCTAGGGGGAAGAATGACCCCAAGCCCTTATTGTGTTTTTCATGTGATGGCAAGCAAGGCAGAGAAAAGTTTAGAATTGGCAAATGTGACTAATGCTGTCAGGGTCTGCACTGTGAGGGTGGTCTCTAGTTTTTGGTACCTGGCCCTAGCTCACTAGGGCAGAGAACTATTGCCTCCAAAAGTGTACAAGCTAGACAGCGAAGGTGGTTCAGAGTATAGGTGGTGAATTTGTTAGTTTTCATATGAAAGGTGTGCTCTTGAGGCCTTTGCTATCTCTAAGAACTGGCTAGTACTGAGAGGGGCATTCTCTTCCCGGTCAGAGAGGTCACAAATACCAGAGCATCAAGAATATAGAAAACAAAAAAATATAGTTAATACTCTACTCTGGAAAGCTGTCCTCCATTTCTCTCCTATTGTCTCCTCCTTCCTCTAATCCCATAGCATCCAGAGCAGGCCCCTACCATGGAATTCTATTTGCAATTATTTTCATGTCTGTTTCCATGGTGGCCAAGACCAGGCCTTATTCATCATTCCAACCCCTGTGGCCTTTGAGAAACATTTGATGGCTGTATGTGAGAGACAGACATGCAGCTGAGCAGAGAGCAGGGGAACAGTTGTGTCAGAGACAAGCTCATATCTGTTCCTCTGCTCTAACATTAACCCGGGTGTCTAGAAAATCAAGGCAAAAAACAACAAAAAAAGAAGAAGCCATAATGGGTTCAGTAGCTCCCACTGCCTATCAAATAAGTCATTCAAATTTTTCGGGACAGAAACTTTCTTTCTTGGTACTAAATCCTATGGAGTGCTTGCTACAATGAGTCTAATGGAAAGGATACCAAGTAGTAATATCATGGGCAATATAATGGCCAGAATTATATAGTTCATTGGACCTGGATAAAACTGAAAGAATATTATTGTAACAGCTGTGAAAGAATTTCCATGGGTATCTGGGCTAAGGAAGTGCAAACGTTCTGTTCTCTGAGACTTCCACAGCACAGAGGGGTATGTGGTAACGTGGTGCATATGTTGTTCCTCTTAAATGTCCCTCAAATCAACATGCATTTGATAAGAGCTGACAAGCTGTCATGTCAAAACTGAGCGTTTAGACAAGGGTCTGGAGTGTGACTGATCGGAAGCTTAGTCATCTGCCTCAGATGCTACTCCTGTGTCCAGAAGTAGGCAGCCTTGGAGCTGCTACACACAAGCTGAACTCGAGGTCCAAGATTGATCCTCTATCTTTGCTCTTATACTGAAAGTGTCGTCCGAGCCCTCACTTTTACTCTTGTGTTTCTTTTTACCTTTTGGGGGGGGCAGCTCTATTAAGTATGCTTTACATATCACAAACTCATTCATTTTAAATGTGCAATTCAACACTTTTTTTTTTTTTTGAGTTGGAGTCTCACTCTGTCGCCCAGACTGGAGTGCAGTGGCCGCTCCCGGCCACCGCAGCCTCGCCTGCTGGGCTCCGGCGATCCTTCCGCCTCAGCCTTCCGAGTAGCCGGAATTACAGGCATGCACTACCACGCCTGGCTGATTTTTTGATTTATTGTAGAGATGAGGTCTCGCTGCCCAGACGGGTCTTGAACCCGCTGGCTCAGGCAATCCACTCACCTCAGCCTCCCAAAGGCGCGGGATTACAGGCTGAGCACTGAGCCCGGCAATTCAACACTTTTTAGTAAACTTACAAAGTTGTGTGATCATCACCACAATCTAATGTTAAAATATTTCCATCATCCTCAAAAGAAACCTCATGTCCATGAATGTGCCCTCACTTTAGTCCCTACCTCTTGTTCCAGGCAGCCACTAACACTCTTTGTCTTTTACTCTATCATTTAAACCTTTCCTTGAGGTCTTTTAAGCAAGAATGTCTCTCTATTTTTATGGATGTTAGTGCAAAAGAACTGAGATTGGTTTCCACTCAGCAGGCAACTTCAGAAAACTTTAGCTTAGCACTAAGCTAGAAATTCCAGTAGCCAATATTAACAAGTTCATGAGTCCCTCTGTAAGTTACCATCATTCACTGACCCATAAATCCAGTTTTCTGATGGCCCAGCTGCAACTTGTTGCCGGGTTTGGGCAAGTCACTTCCTCTCTCTAGGGCTTGGTTTCTAAACCTGTAAACTGTTCGTCCAGATGACTGCCAAGGTTTCTGCTAGCTGTAGGTTTGTTTACAAGACTCTTTAATGGAAGTGACAATGGGGTAACAAATAATGATGAAGGTTTTCTTTCTCAAAACTAACCCTTTCTTCATCAAAGCTCAGCAAATGCACACCTGCCTGAGATCATTTTCACTTATTCAGGTGCTTATAGCCAATTCCACAAGATGAGACTTTTCACTGAAGAATAAAATACTTTTAATCACATTTTAGTTTCTTTCTTTGTTTAAATTTTTGGGGTGTTTTTGTTTTTGTTTTTGTTTTTGGCCTGGTCAGGGGAGATAGGCAGTGTTGATTCTAACTAAAGCAGCATGTGACAGCCCCACATAAGTAAGTCACTTTGAGTGCAAAGTTCAACCTAACTAAACAACTGATGGACAAGAGATATGATCTTCCCAAATGTAAATGCAAAAGTAATTCCTTCTGACTGGGGAGAAAAGTCATAGAAAGTGGAGGTAGGAGCCAGGTTCGGTGGCTCAGCCTGTAATCCCACACTTTGGGAGGCTGAGGTGAGCGGATTGCCTGAGCCTGTGGGTTCAAGACCCGCCTGGGCAACTTGGCGAGACCTCATCTCTACAATAAGTAAAAAAAATTATCCAGGTGTGGTAGCGTGCACCTGTAGTTTCAGCTACTCGGAAGGCTGAGGCAGAAGAATCGCCGGAGCCCAGCAGGTCGAGGCTGTGGTGGCCGGGAGTGGCCACTGCACTGCAGTCTGGGTGACAGAGTGAGACTCCAACTCAAAAAAGATAAAAAAATAAAGTCAGAGGAATTAAAAAAAAAAGAAAGTGGAGGTAGGAAGCTGTGTGCCTCTCCCTGTTCCAACTCTTCTATATAGAGAGCTCTCTATTCTATATAGAGAGCTCATTTATATGATGAAATACCTGTAATCTGCTAAGGATACTGAGAATGATAACCAAATAACTTCTCGTAGACTCTGCTCAAGTGCACTCATGAACTCTGTGTGAGCCCTGCACGGTCACTGGCAATGGAGTCAGGCTTGATCTACATCTACCTACAACAGGTAGAAGCAGCAGGGCCTCTACGAAGAATCTAAATCTTGCTAGAGTTGGAAATATTTTGACTGTACAAAGTCTTGTTCACAAAATCTTAGCACAAGACCATACAATGGAAGAAAACACTGAGACTAAAAGATGATCCTGTGCATGGAGCCCTCCACACAATGTAGTCCCTCAGATCTAAACCCCTAGCCCCAGCCAAACAGCAGCTTTCCCAGTGGGCTTGGGAGTTGCAAGGACCTTAGCCCAGAAAAAGTCAAACAGGGATCCAAAAGGGATCTTGCAAAGATCCTCCAAGAGCATTTTTGGACAACAACTTTCTTGCCTTGTGGAATAACATGGTCCTGGAGGAAATTAAAGTCAGAGAAGAGAATCAGTTCTCTCAGATTCTTCTGGGTCATTCGTGTCATTTAAAGATATCTGAAGCTCCCAGAAAGGTCACTCTATAGGAGAGGGACCTCCCATAACTTAATTTCCTTTTGTTACATTGTGAGTTTCATTTTCTCCCATTCTCACCTCCCTTCTATCTCTTTTCCAGGTCTGCCAAGTCCTGTTTATTAAAAGTGTTGTGTCCAATTTGCACAGCATTTAATTAAGCTGTCAAGTTGAAATGGGATTGTCTCCTGGGAAGTGAACAAAGATTTTATGGTCATTTAATTTTTGCTTAGGATTTAAAATCCTACTTCTGGCATACTTAAAATTATTAATGAGATCCAGGAATTCTTGCCCGTTTGTGTCCATTACAAGACATAAATCATTAAGCTCAATTAGGGGCAAGGGAAACTTGTGGAGTTAGAGCTGAGGCTTTATTCAATCACATCTATCCAAAGCAGCCAAGTATGGAGGCATGGCCATCAGGAGCTGGGTGAGGAACAGAGGAAGGATAGGAGGGGAGCCAGCAGAGGGAAGAGTTAGGGAGAAGGGCATGGAAACAAAGAAAGGAATGCAAGGGGTAACATTAAAACAGGAAGGGATCAATGAATAGACTTCAGATAGATGATAAGGGAGGGAAAGAGGGGAGAAAGGAATTAAGGTGTTTGATTATGGATGGTGAGGTACACTTTAGTAGTGCTCACCAGTAGCTCTGACTCTCCTCTTTTTCCAAACACAAGAGAGGATTGTGCTTATTTAACCCCATGAAGTTAGGCACGGCTATGTGACTTCCTTTGGCCAGTTATATAAGAAGAGAGGTGACGTGTGTCTCTTTTGGGTGGAAGCACTTCAAAGCTGGCATGCGATTCCCCTTGGTTTCTCCTCTGTTAGAGTGTTGAGATGGTGATGTCATTCGCATGGCTAACACTCTGTCAGCCTAGACTCCTGAGTGACAAAAATGATTGGATCCCTCTAGTGATCTGCTTTAGACATGTCGTGTGAGAGAGGAATAAGCCTGTGTTGTTCAACCCGCTGAGATTTTGGAAGTATTTGTCATGGCTTTATAAATCAACCTATTGCAACTGATATAGGGGGTTGAAAGGAGAGACACCCATTTGTAATAGGCAGAGGCTAAAGGAAGGCCAGGTAGGAACCAGAAAAAGATTAAGAGTGAGGACAGGTGGGAAGCAAGATTTGAACAACTGGACAGTGGATTGCATAGAATAGACCTTGGAGTGGAATCGAGTGGAAAAAAATGATAGTTTGTTGGGGTTTTTGGAGTTTTGTTTGTAGGCTGCTTGCATGGCTCTAGGGAGATGTTAAATCTTGCTCAGCTCTCAGAATAAAGGCTCCAGTTTTTCTCCAGAGACTTCTGGCTCAAAAATCTCCCTATTATTAGATATATTTTAGAAGAGGAGTAGATTTGCAAAGGTCACCAACACTCAAAAACTGTACAAATTTACTCCAGGCAACATTCACTCTCTGCACTTCTACGTTATATCCCTCCCCTCAAAACCTTTTCTACTGTTCTCCAACTCACTGCCTTTCACTTGGTCTTCCCAAGATAAGAAGGCTGATCTGAAGATCATTCACATTCTTGAAATGTTAGGGCCTGGCAGACCCTCTGGGCACTGCCACTTCCTTGTAATGGGACTTTCAACAAGAATATATAGGTAGAACAAGGAACAGAGCACCTGGCCCACAGAGGACTGCCACCATCTGTCAGCTCCCACCCCTCAGGTCCCTTCCACATATCCTACCTCAGGAAACTCCTGTCAAGAGGACTTTGTAATTTAAGAAGAAGAGAAAGAGAGAATGTTGGGAAAACCAAATTCAGTAGTTTGCAGTCTTTTTTTTTTTGGTTTGTAGTCTTAACCTAGACTAACCTCCTTACTGGTAAGAAAGAAATTAATAATATATGGTCCAGAACAGACTTCTGATCCAGACCGGTGCAAAGAGGTCTCTTGGTAAACTAGGTCTGCTTCTTTGCTCCCTTCTCTGATAAATTTTTTGGAAAGTTGACTAGTGAGGCAAATAGGGTCCAAGGCTTGTCTGCAAAGGGCTCACTTTTCTATTCCCAAAAGAGTTAAGGGTTCAAGTGTTGGGTGAGACAGAGTGATGGCCACACTGAACCCAGATCACAGTGTGGTACCACCTACCACTGTCATGTGCACACACTCCCTTCAGGAGAACCAACTCCTGGGCAGGGCTTTCTGCCCATGGCTTTCTCTTCCATCAGAAATACAGGGAAGTTGGAGAAAGGACACCAACAGTACCAGCTTAGCTAAAGTGGGATTTGTAAATGAACCCAGGATCAGGAGATAGAGAAGAGCCTCATGGAGGACAGGGTACAGGTCCCAAAAAACCACCAGGAACCACAGAACCTACAACTCCATATTTCTTTCCCTGGGACCACCTGATCCCTTATCTCTTCCCACTTCTGTGTTTTATTCTCCTTTCTCCCTCCAGCCTCTGGGTACACATTAGAAAATGGCTACCACAAAATGGAGCCATCACTCTCAGAACCTAAATCACTTGCAAGTGAGTCACCTGTAGTGATATGTCTTAGTCTATAATGCTCAAACTCCCAGGAGAGAGGAATGTAGAACCCTTAGCAGGGTGCCTGGCATACAGGGGGAAATCAGTAAATGATAGCTTGCTGTGGGCAGCAAGACTTGAGTTGCAGTCCTGTTTCTGTTATTGATGTTGTACCATCTTGGACAAGTCACTTCATCACTTTAAACCCTAGTGGCTTCTGAAAAAGCTGGCAACTTTGTTGGCCCCTGCTACCTCTAAAAGATATTGAAAAGATCAAAGTCAAAATAATGTGGAAGTACCCTGTAGACTCTGAAGTCTGATGAATGTGAAGGAGTTCATTCCCTCTGTTACCACCACTATGACCATCACCATCATCATCATCACCACCATCATCATCGTCGTCATTATTATTATGATCGACACCATCACCACATAATCACCGTCCCAATCATCACCACCAAGAGGCTCAACGCCATCTTAGTTCCAACAGATTTTCAAAAGTCGTGAGCTTGAAAGTTTGAAGTTTCCACCTACCTTTACTCAGAGTGGCTCCTGAAGCTTGGATTGTGTTAACTTGTACTCTTTTATTCATTCATTCATTCATTCAACAAGCATTTTCTGAGCACCTGCTACATTTCAGGTCCCATTCTAGATGCTGGAGACATATCAGTGAACAAAATAAACAAAGATTCTCAGTTTCTTGGAACTTTCATTCTAGTGTTGGAAGGGAAGATAAACACTAAATAATACACATGGATACAAGTAAATTACATAGTATGTTAGAAGGTGACCAAGCCAAAAACAAAACAAACAAAAAATGTAGAGTAAGGTAAGGATGCTAAGGAAAGAGAATAGACAGAGGCATATCCCTGTGGCTCCTCCATCCCCTCCAATGCTCCCACAACCATGGAGAACTTCTTGCTCTAAGATTTATTTTCCCATTATGATCTTCATTGAGCACGTCATTATTTGGCAAATATAAATCACTGACTCAGAAGAAAAAGATCTAATTAAAGATAGATGTAAAAATAAGGTGCAGTGAATTATTCGCAATAAAACTGGGATCTCAGTCAATATGAAGAGCAAGATAAAAGTGTCATAGGGCTAGAACATGGAAAATGCCTAATGCAGCCCCTCTAGCTAGACCTTGAGCTGTGCTCTGAACTTTTGTGTTGCACTGACCTGATGCTGATGGGATGATGAGATGATAAGACCCTTTCTCCAGGGACTCAAGGTCTGTACCTTGGCTTCTACCCTGTTTGAGACCCTCAGGGACAGCTGTAGTCAAAATCATTGTGCTTTAAGAGAACGTGCTGCCACCAGACTCTCTCCCCTCACATGTGCATATTGTTCCTCTAAGTTTCCTGGTCCTTCTTCCAATCTCATGTCTTTAGACAATACCATATTTACATCCATTCTTTCCTTCAACTGTCATTTACTGAGTACTGACTATGTGCCAGGTCCCATGCTAGTTAAGGAACTACAGAGAAGAGTGACACCTACCAAATGAGCTAACATCCTAAGACAGATACGGAAATACACCTTCACAAATGACCAAGATAAGTGTCTTTACACACATCATGCAAAGTGCTCGGTGAGTCCTGTGTGTGGAGAAACTATATTCCAGGGGATTTGGCAACAGGCATAGTCCCTGACTCCGCCCTCCTTGGGATTCTTTGAATACCCTTGTGTTTGTATCCACTGTTGTTCTTTCCACCTCACATTGTAATTGAGCATTTTCTCAGCTGGCCTCTCACCAGGCAGTGAACAATCTAGGTGGGACCTGTGCTTTTAAAATAGCCCTTTTTCCCTAATCCACAGCATAGAGTGATGACTCATGATATGTTGTAAGTTCCGGTGTTTGATGACATTTGTGCAGGGCCTTGAAAGATGAATCAGAGTGCAACAGGTGGAAAAAGAAAAAATAAACTCATTCATGCTGAGCTATCAGGACTTAATGTGCCTTCATCTCTACTCTTAGCAATTCAGGATGAGAACTATGAATCAGCCAAAAAAAAAAAAAAAAAAAAGAACTGCCAATGGCAGAATTCCAGGCACTTGAGGAGACAAATAAGTGGGCTAGGTGATTTTCCCAATGCCTACCTCCATCACTGAAGTTCCTTCTGGTATATTTCTAGTAGTGTGTTTAAGATTGTTAGAGAATTGGTCTAACTGTGCCCATGATGATAAATGCTACCAATCCCCTCTTCCTTAGTTCCAGATGGGTGATTCAGGACCAGCCCTAAGCACAGATCATATAAATTATTTGGAAGCAGTTTCTATAAGTGAGGCAATGAGATAAAGTCCAGGGGGTATTAGCTTTGAAGTCACAGAGACTTGGGTTCTGGGCTAGCACCACCTCTTCCCAGCAATGAGTCCATTGAAAGTCACTTTTTCTTTTTGAGCCTCAGCTTTCCACATCTGTAAAGCAGAGAAAATAATAATAATACCTACTTTATGGGTTCTTATAAAGATTGAGTGAGACACATACATACCTATGTCTAGCATCAGTAGATGCTCAAGAAACGTGAAATATTGACCCTTGTCTCTGTGATGTCAATTCCAGTTTCAGAGCTCTAATTGTTAAAAGTTGATTTTTCTATTCGGCAGAAGCCAGAGGTATATCTGCTCCTGGATGCTGCAATGAGAGCTTGAACTAGATATCTTGAGCTTCTTCTGATCCCTTGTGTCAGTGACTGGCTATGAAACCTTTGCCAAGGTACCATCCCTCTCCGAGCTGGTTTTTTTATTTGTAAAGTGAGGGAATTAGACTAGACAGCATTTATATTCTTTCCAATATCAAGTTTTACATTTCTATGATAATGAAAAGATCTGCTTAGGTGGGAAAATCTGATGTTCTCCTCAGATTGATTAAAAACTGAAAGACAAAAGCCTGAAGGTAATTCCGAAGTTCTATCGATTCCATTCATGACTTCTCTGGCCTTTGTTATAAACATCTACTGTGAATCAGGTCTTACATGATTATTTGCTTTTTTAATCTTCATCACCACCTAATGTTCTTATTTTATACATTTTGAAACTGCATTTTGGGAAGGTTAAGCAGTATGTTCAAAATTTCACATGCAGTAAATGCCAAAATCATTACTCTTTCCTCCAAATTATGAGGCCGCTGATGAAAAAATCCCATTCACCTACACTGAAATGTATCTAGCTCTTTTAGCCTAAAGACTGGCTCCAAAATCTCTGGTCTTCCTCATCGTAGGTTAAGACCAGAGGCAGAACCCTCAACATATGCACAACTAGGTTCATCGCAATTTGGTCCTGCAAGAGCCTAGCTAGGTGTCTATGCATAGTAGACTCTCTACATATTTTTAGTGAATGAATAAATGAGTGAACAGAATGTAAATGGATGGACAAATGGGTGGATGGATGAGTGGATGGATGGATGGATGGATGGATGGGAGAACTGTGAGAGTAGGAATTTAGTCTTTTCCCTTTTTGTATATCTGCTTCAAAAAAGACATGGCCGTCCTATACCAGCATCCACAAAAAAGACTTAAGATATTGCTGCAATCTCCCAGGAATGTCTCCAGACAGGACTGATTTTAAGGTGAGGCAAGTGAGCAGTCTAGGACACAAAACATAAGTAGGCACCCACTCTTCACAAATTTTGTCTCCCTAGGAGCCTAACTTGCCTCACCCTAGGCCCAACCCAGTCTCCAGGGTCATTTCCTCTCAGCTCTGCCACTCTCTGAACTCTTCTCCCTCTGCCTTCCACTCCCTGTTCACATTATTCTGACCTTGATCACTGTCTCTTTGTAGCCAAGTGTTTTCCAAACCTATGAGCAATAGAATTACCTGAGAAGCTTTCAAAAAATTCCCGTATGTGGGTCCAGTCTGGCACACTAAATTAGAAATTGGTGGTGGGGTCCATGTGTCAGCACTTGTTGGAAACACCCAGTTCCAACTTGCAGCTGGGGTGGAGGGCTGCTGCTGTACCTCTTCTGATGAGTGACCCAGGTTGGGGTTGCTTTCTGTAGCATCATTCTCACCTGTGCTACCCTCTGCAACAGATGCTGTGGAGCAGGCTTCCCTCTGTTCCCCTTGGGTTCTCCCTGGGATGATTAGTGAAACATCTCTTTCCATTTTTACTCCCAGTTCCTTATCCCTGGGATGCAGGCAGGTCCAAGAGGCCAGGATGGAGAATAACAACATAAAATATAATAGCATTTATTAAAGGCTTACAGTCTACCAGAGCTCTGCTAGACTCTTTATGCATATTTTACTTATTGTCTACTAACTCAATAAAGTAAGTTCCATATTTATTTCCCAGTTTGGAAAGGAGGAAAGAGAAGTACAGCAAAGTGAAGGAATGTGCCCAAGATTATACAGCTAAGAAGTAGAAAAGTTGGAGTCCAAGTCCAGGAATGTGATTCCCCTGGCTCAGACCCTTCACTCTGTGCTTGATCCTTATCACCAAGGTATGGTCTCAGTCAAGCCTGATGATCTGAACTCTTAGACATCAGGGATGGTGGGTTCTTTCTCTCAGTGAAGAGTGACGTGGTGAGTCTACCCCATGGACCCCAGATGTGTCTGGCTCCATCTGAATCTTAGATTACCACTCTTTAGGGCACCAACTGGAGTCCCTCTTCAGCTCATCTATTTCTTCATTTCATCTTCTCTACAACCCTGTGACATAGGTATTTTTCTTCCCATTCAACTAAGCCTGAGAGGTGTGTCGCTTTCCCAAGGTTACACAACTAGTCAATGTTTGAAATTCTAACCCATATCTCTCAGATAGTAAAGCTCAAGCTTTTTCTTCTATATCACATGAGAGCAGTTGCTATGGGTCAGGCTGTCAGAGAAGGCTGGTGGAGGAGGTGAAAATTAAGCCAGAATTAGAACACAGGTTAGAGTTCAGATACATAGAGAAAAGAAGGGAGAGCACTCCAAGCTGGGAAGTGAAGGAAAGATCACAAGCAATGGCAGAAAGTGGGACTCAATGGAGTATTAAAGCCCAGTGAATAGCATGCTTTGGCTAGAACAGGTCGTTTATATAGTGATGTGGTGACTATGAGACTGGAGGGTGCATTAAGGTGCATTGGGATGGTTATTGAAAGCCAAGTTCAGGAGCTTGGGCTTTATTGTGCAGGCATCAGGGAGTCATTGAACAGGCAAGCATCATGCACAAAGCAATGTTAATGAAGCAGAAATCATCAGCATGAACTGGATGGAGGAGCAAGAAGCTGGCCAGGAGGCGAGACTGGAGGTGATTGCAATGGGCTGCATGAGAGGTTGGAGACACAGACTTAGGATGGGGGCTGAGAAAACTGGAAATGAGGAAGAGATATGAGACATCTAGCAAATAGTAATCTTCAGGGCTTCTTATCTACTAATTAGCTGTGGGAATTAAAGGAGTAAGATACATCAAAGATGACTCATTTGCTATCAGGCATCTGCTGCCAGGACAGGAGCTGCAAAGGTGAGCATTTATCGTTCCTGTTCCTATAGAGTGTACTGCAGAGACAGATACCCATAGGTATCCAAGTTATTATAGCTCAGGGAATAGCTGTTATAACAGAGGCATTCTCTGGCACCATTTCCACATTAAAGTGCCTTGGTTCCTATGGCAAAGACCTAGCCAATGAGCTCACTGTGACCCAGCCATGTGACACCATGGAATAAGTAACAACCTCAGCAGTGGGGTGAAAGGAGAGGGGGGAGGAGATCTGATGAATATTGATGATTAGAAAAAGGGCCTTCCAGTCAGAAAGAACAACACACATAAAGGTATAAAGGCGTTCCAGGGCATAGTGGGTTTTAAACTCCAAGGTTTTGACATTAGAATAAATTGGTAAAGGGCAGAACAGAAATAAGACAGTCTGGAGGGAGTAGTTTTAGGAGAAAGATCATGAGTATAGTAGTTAAAAGCAAAAATTTTGAAATCAAAAGGACATGGATCAGTTGCTGGTGACAGGATATAGGTCACCTTACCTACCTTTCTGAGTCTAGTTTTCCCATCTGTACAAACTGATTATTACTTACTTGTTCTTGGGAGGTTTAAGTAAGAAAATATAAACAAAGAACTTAACATAGGACCTGACTATATGCGCTCGATAATGATAGTTGGGGGTGTTCTTATCATGATTGAGTATGGATACAATTAACATTGACATGTCAGTGAACTTGCCTATCAGGCAGTTAGATATGGTGTACCTGGGCCACAACTCAAGATCAAGGCAAGGAGAGGGGACCATGGAAGCCCTGTGATCAGATAAGTATGTCAAGAACCTAGGAAGCAGAAAAACAGCAAAGGCAAAGAATTGAACCTCTGGGATATTGTGAAGCTTTTTTTTTAAATAAGGGGAGGACTAAAAGGAAGCTGGAGCCAGGTCTGTGTGGCCAAAGGAAGTGAGAACTCAAAAAGTATCATATACTTGACCGAGAAGTTTCTAGGTGACCTTTGAGAGAATAATTTCTATAAAATGACCAATGCTGATTAAGTTGTAGGAGATCAGGAAGACGGTAGGTAGGAGACTAGAGGAATAAGTCAATTTGAGAAAAGCAGGTGACCTGAGTTATTGGCCCTGCTTTGTGAATAATCTCATCTTTTGGGGAAGGTCATTTGCCCCTTTTGCATCTTTTTCTTCATCTATAAAATGAGGATATTAGTGAAGATAATTTCTAAATTCCATTCCAGCTCTCAGATTCTAAGCAGCAAATCAGAATGAAGGAGGTGAGATTGTTGGAGAGGATTAGGGAAGACTTGCTAGAGGTGTTGCAGAGATTAGACCATTTCCTCCTCTTTCTCTATCTGGCCAACCACTACTTCCTGGAGGAAGGAGTGTGTGGCAGGCAAGCTCTAAGATGACCCCAATGATCTCTGCCTTCTATATTTGTGCACTTATGTAATCCTCTCCCCTTGAGTGTGGGTCAGGCCCTTGGGATGTGCTTCTAATGAAGAAAATGTGGCAAAAGTGATGGATGGACTTCTGAGATTACAAATAGACTCAAAGAGTTTATGAGTTCCAAAGAGACTGTGGCTTCCATTTGCATGCTCTCTTGTGCTCTCTCACTCACTCTGGGGAAAGCCAGCTGTCACCCTGTGAGCTGCAATCTGAGCACAATGCCCTCAGGTCCTTGTAGCAGAGAACTGAGGGGGTTCCCAGGCAACAGTGAGTGGGGAGTCTGACAGTCCTCGAGAAACTGAATCCCGCTAATGATCACAGAAGTCCTCTGGTTGAGCTTTTAGCCCTAACAGGCCTTTTGCAGCCTTGTAGGGAAACTTGAGTCAAAGGCACCCAACTCTGCTGTTTCTGGACCCCTGGATTGCACAGAAACTGTGAGATAATGCATGCTTGGTTTCTTAAGCTGTTAAATTTGGGGGTATTTGTTATGTAGCAATACATAATTACAAACTGCGTAACTACAAAGAGTACAACTGGGCTGTATTTTTTAAAGAAAAGGAGGAGTGAACCAAAGGAAAAAATGAGAAGGAAAAGTGCACTCCAAGTAAGAGGACTGCCATGTGCCAGTCTCAGGCTGGGCCTCAGCTAGCCATGATTCTTGAGACCCCACACAGAGTCCAGCACAGAGTTGGTCCCTTGTATTTACCTAAGGAAATCTATTGTGGCTAACTAATCATTGTCACTTATCCACAATCCTTGGAAAATGTTTATTGTGTTCAATCCTCATTCCCCCAAACTCATATTATTCTTGTTCATGAATAGTTTGCCAAGTATTTCAGAATTTTCAGGAATGTATACTGGTCTATTGATTTGCGTGCATTAAAACATACAAGAATATTTTTGTCAAGGGCAATTGTGGTATGTGTTTTCTAAACCTCTTCCTTGATCTTTCTTCTGCAGACAGATTTTACTAATGGGCTAAGTGTCTTAGTTCTGGGAGAGCCATCATTAATTTCCTACCCAGTCTCATTTATAAGAACTAGCCTCATAGTTCTTTCATGTTGTCTGTGCCTTCTGGCATATTTGCTGAAACCATACCCAGAAATTTTTCACATATCATGGGACTTCCCTTTGAGCCTAGAATCCGCTTGCAGAACTGGAGTGACCTCTCTCTAGTATTGACTCGTAAATTCCACTATATCCATTTTCCTCTTCTTCCAGTGCTCATATCAAGATTCCTCAGCTTCCTTCACAGTTAAGTTCAGACTCAAGTGACTAACTCTGGTCAATGAGCTGTAAACAGAAAGGATATGTAATCCCATCTGTTTGAATGCGGTTGAAAGCAGGAGTGAATTCTTCATAAGCGCCTGAGCTCAGGGGTGCTGAAGTGCCCACGGAGGCCATGAATTAAGATGGAGGAACTGAGTTAGAAGCAGCCTAGATTACTGAGTTATCACAGGAAGCACACCCACCCTACCTTGGGCTTTGTGTTAGCAAGAAGTGAATATTTGTCATGTTAAGTCATGAAAATTTGGAGGGTTATTTACCACCATAGCAAAGTTAGGTTATACTAAGAGACTGCTGAGTTCACCATACTAGTGTTTGTCATGTGGTTAACTAGCCAATTGCAAAATGAGGCAGGTCTGGACTAAATTTATCCCGGGAAATGTAGCCAGTGCTATCCCTGGAGAACACATGATCATGGTTGATAAAAGTCTATATCCTTAAGGAAGGGGAAAGACCATCCATGAATATGTATACATGGGGCGTAGGGTGGAGGGTAACTAGTCCCTCCAACACTAGGAGGATCTGTCCACCTTCATTCTCTGCTTCTCTCTGTGGTGGATATCATTCTCTCGGATCAACTTTTCTGCAAAGCTGAAAAATGTGTTGCCAGCAGCTCTGGGACCATTCTCACACTTAGTGAGGGGCTTAAAACAACAGATATTTATTCCCTCAGAGTTCCAGAAGCCAGAAGTTCAAAATCAGTATCTCTAGGCTGAAGCCAAGGTGTTGGCAGGACCACGCTTCCTCCAGAGGCTCTAGGGGGAACTTTGCTCCTTGCCTCTTCCAACTTCTGGTGGCTGCCAGCATTCCTTAGCTTGTGGCCACATCACTCCAATCTCTGCTTCAGTGATCACATTGCCTTTTCTTCTGTCTGTACTTCCTCTGTCTATTTTTCCCTCTAGGTGTACATGTTTAAGATCTACCCTCTTATCAAATTTCAAGTGTACAATAAAGTATTGTTAACTATAATCACACTGTTGACTTTCCTTCCTCTTATAAGACTGCATTCAGGGCCCACCTGGAGTATCCAGGATATGCTATCCATCTCAGAATTCTTAAATTAATCACATCTGCAAAGTCTTTGCCATATAAGTTAACATTTATATATTCCAGAGATTAGGACTTGATTTCCTTTGGGAGGCATTGTTCAGCCCATTATACCTAGCTAGGAGGATAGGGTCTGTCTATTGCTTGAATAATAAGGAAGAGGTTGTAGAAAGATTAAAAAAACAGCTTACACCTGTAATCCTAGCATATTAAGAGGCTGAGGTGGGAAGATCACTTCAAGACCAGCTGGGGCAACATAGCAAGACCCCATCTCTACAATATAGTTTTTTAAATTAGCTGGTCATGGTGGCAAAAAAAAAGATAAAGGCTCATATCCATGTTTCTTTTGGTTCAGGACTAGGACTCTGGTCCAGGACTTGGTCCAGAAAGTCCCTTCTGCTGACCTGGGCACCTGGTTAGGAAAAGAGCTAAGAAACGCTCCTGTTAGTATTTGGCTGTGGGTCAGAGCTGGGTCTGAATCTTTTGATGAGTGCCTTAATCTTCCTGGGCCTCAATTTATTCATCTATAAAATAATAATAGAAAAGTACTTGTTTCATAGCTTTGCTGTGATATTTAAATAAAATAATACATGTAAATGCTTTGCATAGTGCTTATTGCATACTAGCCATGCAAGGTCTTCATGGATGTGCAAAGGCCAAGGCTTTGATGGAAGTAGTCTGATGTGTTGAAGGAACTAAGATAAAAGGGGTGACATGACAGAAAGTCTCAGAGCCACACAATAAACGATATTAACTGAGGTTTAGAGATCAGAAGGTGCTACTCTTGCCAGAAACTCATGGACCACACTAAGGATGTCAATGTCAATGGGACTGCTCTTAGAGTAAAGGTCATGGCACAGGGATGTGATATAACCTGATAGATCGTTCTTGCCCCTGGGTGAAGAATGATGTGGAGATGGGTATAAATTAGAGTCTGGGTGAGAGAAGCCTCTAGCTTGGATGAGGTGGTAGAAGAGACAATGGAGAGAAATGAAAGGTTTAAAACTCTATTTAACAGGTAAAATCTATTTAAATATAAAATAGGTAAAATTAGACCACAGCAATAAGGCAGCAAGAGATAGCAAAGATAACTCCCAGGTTCTCAACTGAGCATACAGTGATGGCATTCACTGGAATAAGTAGCACTTGGGAAGCTCCAGGTATGGTAAGAGGGGTGGGGTGTAGGGTAAAGTAATACACCCAGTTTTAGACATATTGTGTAGAAGGTGAATACAGGACAGCCACATGGAGAAGTTATGTGGGCACTTGGAGGTCCAGGGGTCGGCGGTGGAGATAGACATTGCTGTCCACAGCCTGGAGTTGGCTTCGAAGCTGCATGCTTTGGGCAGAGAGTACATAGACAGAAAGCAGAGAGGAGAAAGAATTTATTTCAATTTATCAAACTCCCTCCTTACGCCAGGTCCAGCAAGAAACTGGGAATATGAAGATGAATAAGACATAGTGCCTTCAGTCTGTTAGATAATGAAATCTAGTGTAATAAGTATACTAACAGACCCCTACAAAGGTAGAGAGGAGGGTGATATTATCTCTGTGAGTAGAGGCAGTTGGGTCTGTAAATCTTGGTCCATCATCATCAAAGGAGCCCCTTGCTCACGGTGCAATGCCTTGTCTTCATGGCGGTTATGGCATTCCTCCTTAAAGTTATCAACCAGCCTCAGGATAGGGATTCTTCTGTCCTTTCTACCCAGTCTTTGCAGGTTCAAATTCCACTCTTCCTGCAGTCTGTGGGTCTATCCCTACCCTACAAGTTCCCTTCTTCTCACCTTCTCCAGGCAACGCTCCCTGCTAAAACTCTACAGAGTTGCAAAACTTTTGACTTTGCGAAACTTTTGACTCCAGCAGGCCTCATCAGAAAAGTCAAACTAATGAACTTTCTGCATTTCGCAGCTGTCTCCGTTAGTAATGAAATCCTTTTATTACAAGGGATTAGTTTAAAATATGTTATTAAACAGATCAAAATGAGCAATAGTAATGAAAGTTAAAATGCAAGACATATGAGAGAACAGCTTCCCCCTGAAATAAGAGGAATCTGAAAGTCAGAATTGGAATGACTCCGTGTGGGAGGAAAGTGAGAGTGATGTGTTTAAAGGATGGTGGTATGCGGGAACAGTGGCCACAGCTTAAAATGGTGGGTCCCACCCGCAGGGGAAGAGTTGGGGGGGAAAGCAGGGTGCTGATAAGAACAGCTCCTAGTGTACCCAAAGGGAGAGGCCAGGGTCTGAAGAAGAAAGTAGGGGTGCAGAGCCCAGGAAAAAGAGTGGACAGCAGCCGAAGATAGTCTATCAGGTCTTGCAGTCACAGTAGAGTAACAGTGGCTAAAATAGGTTGAGCTCTTGCACTGTGTTACTCTTTTACATTCTCCGCTTGTGTATTTCATTTAATTCTTACAACAACTAATGAAGCAGGTACTGCTATCACTCGCATTTTATAGACAAGGAAACTGAGCCTCAGAGAAGTTAATACCTTGCCCAGCTGACACAGCTAATAAAGAATAGAAGCTGGATTTGGAATTTGGATCCATGTCTGTCTGACCCTAGAGCATGCACCCCTAAGCATCATGCTATGGCTGATGGGCTTAACATAATAAGAGATGTGGGCCTGCCCTTCAGGAATTTACCATGGCATTGGGAATATGAGACCTGTGGATATGACATGCAAACAACTCAGTTCTAGGAGTATGGGTGCCAGCTACGGGGCCTGGGGATCATGTTTTGGGGATTCAGAATCGGGCTTGCCTTGAGGATTGAGTCTATTTGTACAGGAAAAGGAGGAGCCTTACAGAAAGAATCTTGCCCTGAGCACTCAAAGGACTGAGGGGCACGCTCTTCTTCAAAGGTCAATAATCTGCCCTTGGAAAGGCAAATACTGCATAGTGTGCATCTCTAATAATGCCCACTCATCCATTCTCCTCCCTCCAAACTGGTACTGCCTGAGGAAACTGACATTAACAAAGTAACAAGTAAACAAGAGCAATTTGAAATTTTAGCCTCTCACGTGTGGATGGCACCTGGAAGTTGCTATTTCCTTCTGACTTCGTAATCCCTCCCATAACACTCCTGACAAATAGCTCAAATAAAGGAATGCTTCCAGCTTCACAGGGTAGCTCATTCCCCTGGTGAACAGCACTGACTTATTAGCGCATTCTTTCTTATATAGAACAGAGATATGTCTGGCTGACACATTGACCAATTAATATTAATTCTGTTCATTAGCCTTACAAAATCACTTTCCAATGTGACAAAACTTTGGGTATCATATTCCCTCTTGAGCGCCTATTCTGTAGGGTAACACTCCCCCAGTTTCTCAGTTTTGAGTGCTGTCAGTATCAGACCACGTTTCTTGGGACATGAACCACTTTGGGAGCCTGCCCTACTTAAAGGGTAGGGACCAAAAGCAAGTATCCCATTCCAGATGCTGACAGACCAGAAACAAGTTCAGCAGAATCATCTTCTCCTTCCTTCTAGGACCTCTACTTTTAATAATGCACATTCAGATTCTACTTCTAACAGCCACATCACTCTCTGGCTTGTGTCTAACTCACTCCCGAGTAAACAAGCCCTTGACCCCACAGGCTATAGCCAAGTCATGCACTTCTCTGTGCAATTGGTTTCTAGACCCAATATTAATCCCTGCTAAATGAGCTGACCCTTTGTTCCAGCTTATTGTGATCATTTTGGATCCTGATTCTGTCATCTGACATAATCACCATCCTTGCCACAGTCTTGTCATCTGCAAATTTGATGAGCAAAATCTCATTGTATTTGTCTAAGTCATTGACAGAAACATTGAATTTGTCAGGCCAAGAGCAGAGGCCTAGGGTAGGGCCCCGGTGTGGACTAAACTGACTCTGTCTCTAGATGTCTAGACAATGAGACATGGAGGAATTGATCCACTTGTGTCAAACTCACAAAAGGGCAAAATATGAGTCAAAAGGTCAATTTACTATTGATACCAGGATGCATTTCTGCCATGAAGCCTGCAATTGTCAGTCACTTCATGATAATTTTCTGTGTATCCATTTCTTGTCATCAACAACCTGGAAAATGTCTTCAACTCACAGGAGGTGGGGGCTGAAAATGCTGTCTACAAACTAAAAAAAAAAATTCAATCTGCTTGAGGGTTATTTCCTTGAAGACAAAGCATGGCTTCCCTCTGGGATATAGATATCCTGAGCATAAAGGAAATTCCAGCATGGCCTCACCCTCAAGCTTCTCGTAGTCTAATGAAAGAAGAAGAAATATAACCAAGTTTTGTAATCCATGTAATAAGCATTCTCATAAAGGGGTCTACAAATGGCTGTGGAACCCTACATGAGGGATACTAACTCTACCAAAAGGACTTCATGGAAAAGGTGACATTTGAGCTAGGTCTTGAAGGAGGAATGGCAGTTTGCATGGTGAGGAAAGGAGAAAGATCTTTTAGGCACAAGGAATTGGAGGCACAAAAACATGGACCAGAAAGAGATGTGGCAAGTCTGGGAAATAGCAAGAAATTTGGGTGTATGGGGTAAGCAGAAAACGAGGCTAGAAAATCATTTGTCCTCATATGCTTCAACACTTATGAAGCTCCTAGTGTATACTGAATATTATGCTTACCACTGGGACATGAACCAATGAAAATGATGCAGCTTACTGTTGGGTAGATCTCTACAAGCTACTTAGCCTGTCTGAGTTTCAACATCCTTCTCTGTAAAACAAAGACAGTCAAACTCATGTTATGGGGGATTGAATGAGATAATGTGTATAGAGTATCCAGCACTGTGCCTGACACATGGTAGGTCTGCAGGACAAATCCATGATAGAAGCCCTTCTATTTTCCTTATGAGACTTCACATGGAATGAGGCAGAATTTTCATAGATCTGTCACTTGAGTTTGTAACATCAGAGATACAGCTTTTGATGCAGCCTCTTACAATGAAGAAGGCCATTTTGAGGTCTAGAGACATATCTTTCACCAGTCTTCTGAGAGGCCTCTGATTTGAGCCAGCGTCTCTGAAAAGAACCAAACTTGGTCTAAAATTTCAGCATCATTGATTCTTCATTCCATTAGAAAGAAAGTTCCAGTTTTCAATTTGTGTTGCTTTGCATCCTGTTTTGGATCTGAGCTCTGCATGGCCCTGGGTTGAAAAGAACTCTGAATCGTGCCGAGAAAAGAATTAGACCCTCCCACTGAGGACTCCCACCATGAATCCCGGGAGGAAGTCAAGTTGGAAACAGAGTCCAGCGTCTGGCAGAGCAGGTGACCCACAACAATGAGAGCACAGTAAAAGCCTTCAGTGCCAGGAAGATCCGACAAGGGAGATCCACAGCAAAGAACTAAGAGGCACTGAGTGACTACCATGTGGCAATAAAATATGAATTACAAAGCATTTCTTGAATTCTTAAGGTATCAGAAACAGTAAGTACAGGCTGGGCTCAGTGGCTCACACCTGTAATCCCATCATTTTAGGAGGCTAAAGTGAGAGGATTGCCTGAGCTCAGGTGTTCAAGCCCAGCCTAGACAACATAGTGAGACCGCCCCCATCTCTACAATAAATCAAAAAATTAGTTGGGCATGGTGGCACATGCCTGTGGTTCCAGTTACTTGGAAGGTTGAGGCAGAAGGATCACCTAATCCAGCAGGTCGAGGCTGCAGTGGCCGTGAGCATGCCACTGCACTCCAGCCTGGGCGACGGAGTGAGACTCCAATTCAAAATAAGCAAACACATAAATCAATAAAATTTTAAAAAACAAACAGTAAGCACCAAATAGTTGATACATTTCACTTCAGTTTACATATTACAAAACATTTCTTGAATTCTTATGTATCAGAAATAATACCAAATAGTCTGTGTTTCATTTCAGTTCATCTTTACACCAACCCCAGGAACTGGAAAAAGTTCCTATTTCTGCCAGGAATCCAAGACTCAGAGAATTTTATGGAACTTGCTATAGGCCATTCAGCTAGTAATGGAGGAGCTGGGATTTGAGCCTGCGCCTGACTTGGCCATGATCTCTGCTTTAATATCCTTTGTGATCGTAGAAATAGCTACCATATTTTGAATACCTACCCAGTGCCAGGCACTGTGATCAGCACTTTCTGTTTTTTCTCATTTTCTCCTCAGAATGGACTTTCCCAAGTAGGTGTTATCATCACTAGCCACCCCTTACGAGAAGAGTTTCAGTGTCTACCCTGGGGCACACACCCGAAGCAGCAGAGTTGAGTTGGAACTGTCTGATTCCCAGGTCAGCGTCTTCCCATCTTCCTGGAAAGGGGAATCAGATGCTACCAGAAACCCAAGCCAGCTGGCAGCATGAAGGGCGTCTGTGTGTCTGGGCTGGACCTGAAAGCAGTTAGTTCCAGCTGTGGGATGTGGAGGTGGCAGCACCTAGGCCAAGAGGGGTCCACCCCCGCTCCCCATGCAGTTAGTACCACAGCCCAAAGTGGGCATAACCTGGTCTGATCCAAGCAAGTCAGGTTCCCCTTTGGTTTATTAAAAAGGAGAGTTCCTGCCATGGCATTTCTAGCAAATAATATGGCAAGCTTTGGTTTCAGAGCTTATAAATCCTCTCTGAACACACTCATGCCTGCTAGAGATGGAATAAGGATTCTTCACTTTGTTCTTTATGGACAAAGAAAGCACAGCCGCCCACCAAGTGTTACAAGCTCCTACTGGGAAAAGCCACATTTCTTCTGGCCCAAACCCTACCATCCCGAACTGTGAGCAGAGAGTCCAGCTCTTCTTTAAAAGACAAATCCCTCCAAAGGCCTATCTTCGGCTCTTCTTTTTTTCTTTTTCTGGAGCAATTCTAGGCAAATGTGCAGAGGGTGTACAGCAAACAGTGTATTTTGGGGGTTGTTAACCACCCAGGTGGCACTCCATCTATATACAAGGAGGGACTGGATCTTTCAGAGGTTGAAGGGACATCCTGGGCTGCCAATCTGCAGAATAGCAGCAATTATGCAATTATGAGGCACTTGGGAAGGACCCTTCACCTTTTTAAAATGCAGACCCATATTTATGCCTCCTGCAGTGCAAGGACTCTTTGGGGAATGTTTATGCCCTTGATGAGGGACAAAAGAGACAGCCTCATAGCCTGTTACTGTGCTGTCCGAGGCTGCAGAAGAATCAACTGTTGGAAAACTAATGTCTGCTTTTCAGTGTAGGATGCCTGCCACTTTAGGAATTTAAAACTGACAGCTTGGACTAGACCCTGGAGGGAAGAATATGGATTCAGGATGCAAAACATCTGGATACAGATAGGTCTCTGTCATGGCCAGCTGTGTGAGGGGGGCTTATCATTTAACCTTCCCGAGCCTGTTATTTTTTTCTCCTGTGTAAGATGAAGATATCACTTGCTACTTCAAAGATGAAATTTAAATAGCATGCTCACAGAGTGCCTAGCATACAGTAGGCATTTAATCAATGTCTACAGCATCATCATCATGTATATTACCAGAATCAATGTAACTAATTCCTAACAAAGTCCTACAATGGACCTACTCTGTGCAAGACACTCAATTCCTACTACGTGCCAGACACCACTTTTATTATCAAGTTTGAATGATAATAAAAGAGATGTGCATGCAGTAGAGTGAGCTTGCCAAAAGTCACAAAGATTTCTGCCCTCCAAATGCCATGTCCATCTGCTATGCTGGACTCCAACTGCTTTCTTCCACCACTGTTTCCTCCTGGATCTAAGGAAGGTCAGCTCTATTTCTCAGGTGGGCACCATTAAGGCCTAAGAAATGGAATTGTGGCAAAGTCCCAGAAAAGGAGGAACATCTGCTAATATGAGGAATCCCCATGACCTGCCATTTTTCTGAGGCCAGCTGCCTTCCTGCCTGTTCATTTCCAATCATTAGTAATTTAAAAAATCACCCCTCACCAAGAGTCAGCTCCATCATCCAGTTTGCTACACATTTAGTTAATTCAACCACCCTACCTCTTAAGGCAGCTCTACCCATGTGCTTGAGGAACCAGAGAATGATGAGGGGCAAAGCATGAGCTACCCAGAACAGAGCCAGAAGAAAGGAGGGCGAGGCAGAGGGGAGGTCCTGCAGAGAGAGCCTACTTCCCTAGGCCATCAGACAAACCCATCGTTCATGGAAGGGCCTGTAACTGCCAGCCCTCAGAGCCAACTGAGGCAGCCTCTGGGTCTCCAAGTCCAGATGTGCTCTGTCTAGGAATTTACTAAATAATGGAGGGTGGGGGGTGTCCCTACTTCTCAGGCAAAGTTGATGACCACAAAGTTTAGATAGCAGAGAAGGGGAGAAAAGGAATATGTATAGAATATCTATATATGGGGAGGAACATACAAAAAAACTCGGATTATCTTTTGGAGGGTGAACCCCTTGTAGTACAGGCTTTCCCCACTAGGTTAGTGTGCAAGGAATCCATTGGCATCAATGTATCAGCTAACATTGTTGTGAGAGGCTGCATTCAACTTCAGTGGATTTTTTGGGGGGGGAGCAGGAGATATTTCATTGCATTTGCCCCTTTCATAATGGGTGATTTACACCAACAACCTGTTCACATTGTGCTGAGTATTCAGCAGTGTTTGGCCAAAAATGTCATGACTCCCTGACTGCCCCCTATTCACCCAATCTCACCCTGAGTGATTTTTTTGTTTCCCCGGATGAAAAAAGCCCTCAAAAAGACATGCTTTGCTGATGTGGAAGAGGTGAAAAAATGGCAGAAGCAGAAACAAGAAAAGGTATCAAAATCAACAAGTTCAAAACTGCTGTGAGCAATGGAAAAAGTGTCTAGATAAGTGTATCACATCAAATGGAGAGTACTTTGAAAGTGACTGAAATTTAAATAAATTCTGGGTTTTGTGGTTCTCTCTAGTATGTCCTATCTATGATCTATTTCTAACAATCTCTGGTGAAGCTATTATTATCCAAAATTTAAAGAGGGAGGAGGAAATTGAGGTACTGAGAAAAGTGACCCAAGATTATAAGAGGATTTGAATCCCAGGTCTACTGCTCCAAAACCTCTATGCCATGCATAAAAGGGAAGGGTGTTATCCAGTCCCATCTTGTGCATTCTGGGGAGCACCAGCATCCCCTAAGGAGTCCTGGTAAGAGGGTTCCTGCTATTCAGGGCTCTGAACTGAACTCAGCTCATTTGACTACTGAGCTGATATTGTTCCTATGGAGCCCCACTCTGTCCTAATCTTGTATTTTGAGAAAATAACATGGAATGGTTCCTGGGTTCTTGCAGTGAGGCCCAGAGAGGGGCGGTGACTTGACCTGCATGAAAGTATCTGAATTGACTGAGTTATATGTGCTCCAAGATTGGAAATAGGAAGAGGAAGCAGGGGTTGAGAAAACATAAAAAGTCTTCATAGAGAAAGAATTTTTTGAGCTAAGCCCAGAAGAACGGTGTGATGTCATCAGATTATAGATTGCATGGAGGAAGATTAGGGACCAGGAAAAGAAAATGGACAAATTGCAGATGATAAGAATTAGACTGGGGAAACCAAAAGTACTTGTGTTTACCTGGAGGGCAAGGCAGAGAGAAGGGACAGAACAAGGTGAATGCTGTTGGGTCAAAGCCACTGTGAAGCAGAACATAAAAAGTTGGCAGTGAGAAGCCAATGAAAGCTAGGTTTAGAAGAGAGAAATTTTCAAGAAGTCATTCCAGCCATTTAAAAAACCCTTTAGTTTGTAAAAAGTGTTATCCAGCTGTATTTATGTAAATAAGGAACATTTTATCCTTTGGAACATAGCAGATCTGAATTTGAATCCCAGTTTCTCTTCTTAAAGGTTGTAGGGTCCTGGCTGAATTGCTTGCCTTTCTCAGCTTTAATTTCTTCATCTATAAAATGGGAATACTCAACCCTCTCCTCCAGGGTCATTGTGAGAATTAAAAATAATTTGTGTAAGATATGTTGGAAAATGCCCAAGGCCATGGTTAGTGCTGAATAATTGCTACATAAGATGATGATGATGACGATGATGATGATAATGATGATGGAGATGAAGAAGAAGGAGAGGAAGGAGAAGAGGAGGAGGAGGAAAGAGGAATTGATGTAATGGCAGAGAAAAAAAGGAGAATTGTTCAGATGAGGCAGTTAAATAATTTTGTTTATTGAGGAGGTATACTGTCATGGTCAAGACCATGGACTCTGGAGCTGTGTAAACTTCATCTCTTTTTTCCAATTTCCTGCTTTTAATTTGGGATAGTAATAGTGCCTGCTTCCTAGAGTTACTGTGGATTAAATAATTTTAATTTTGGAGGCCTGCCCTCCAAATAATAATTCTTTGGGGGGGTACCTCCCCATATGTAGATATTCTATACATGTTCCTTTTCTCGCCTTCTCTGCTACACATATTAATCCTCTCCAGATACATATTAACACCTAAAGAGTACCCGGCACAGAATAAGTTCTCAATAAGTGTAAAGTATTATTATCACATGCCCACTGAAAAGCAACTCAAAAATGTACATTATTGGAATGACTTAAACAATTTGATGAAGAAAATATGTTTGAAAGGAGCACCCTCATTAACTCTTCTCTCACGTAGCTGTATTTTGTTATATTATTGTCATTATTGATGCTGTATTTTGTATTCATTTTTTTTACTTTCCTTTCACTCATTAGTCACATTTTCTCAGTCATGCTGACTCTCCTTATCTCTCCAGTCTCTAAACACTGGAATGCCCCAAGGCACAGAAATCTTTTATTAATCCTGAGGGTATTTTATCTAGTCTCTTGGCTTTAACTATTTAACTTATTATTTAAATATGTTAATTCTTATTGCCTTTAAGTAGTTAAATACTTTAAATATTCTAACAATTCCAAATCTATATCTTTTGTCCAGACATCACTTGCATTCATAAATCCAACTGCTTACTCAACACCTCTGTTTGGATGCCTAAAAGACATATTATAACTTATTGTGTCCATCGTCAAGTTCTTATCTCCACCTCTAAATCTGCTTATCCTTCAGTCTTCCCTGCCTCAGTGAATTGCTATTCAACACTTTGAGTTACTCAGCCCAAAACTTTGAATTCACTCCTCCCCTTTTTCATACTTGAGTTCACTCTGTTAGCAAATAGCTCTACCCTCAAAAATATTTTGAGAATTTGACTTCTTCTCACCACCTATACTGCTTCCACCAGGGCTTGAGCCACAGATATCTTCCCTTGGGTTATTTCAGAGACCTAACCGGTCTCTCTGCTTTTTTCCTTGCACCCCTTGTAGTCAGTCCACTCAATATAGCGGCCAGAATGATCCTTTTAAAACACAAACCACATCCTGGCACTTAACTGCTCACAGTCTTGTAATGGTTCATCATCTCCTTCATAGCAAAAGTTAAAGTCTTTACAAAGATCTGCGAGGCCCTTCGTGGCCTGTCCCTGCACCCCTTTGACCTCATCTCCTACAACTCTTTCTCCCAACCTCCCTCATTCTCTCTGCCCCAGACATGCTGGCCTCTTTGTTCTTCTTTGAACATGCCAGGCACATCCCTGCCGGACAGCCTTTCATGTGCTGTTTCCTCTGCTGGAAGATTCTCCCCTCTGAAAGCCACATGGCTCACTTCCTTGTTTCCTTCAGGTCTCTCCTCAAATGTTACCTTGTCAGTGGGATCTTATCTAAGAAACCTTGATAAAAGAACAAGCACCGCAAGCACTCTCTGCCGCCTTAACCTGCCTCATTTTTCAATATGGCACTTCATCATCATCTGATATATACTTAGTTATTCCTTTCTCTATTCATCCTCCCTCAGTAGAACGTAAACTCCATGAAGGCTGTCTTGGTCATTGTTCTGTCCCTGTTATTTCTAATGTTATTGTTATAGTAGCATATAATATTAATATTATGTTATTCCTCTGTTTAGAGTCCATTGTGCCTAGAATGTGATAGACACGAATGTGATAGACACTCAGAAAATAATCTGTTGAACAAATTATTGGATGAATAAATAATTAATGAATGGTTCTGACTCAGAATTGCCTGAGGAGCATTTAGCAACACAGATTTCTTTAAAAACAGATTCATGGGCCCAGTAGAAATCCAGTGAGGCAAAATCTCCAACGGTCCCAACCTCTCCTTAGGTCCCAACCTTCCTTGTGCTCATTTGTAAAATACTTCTCAGGGCTGTGGTTCAAATAAAGTAAGATAATCTCTATACAAAGGGGCTTAGTGCTCCGTCAAGCATATAGAAGGTGCTTAACTAGTGAAACATCTCTCCCCCACAAGTAAAATATAGACCTGGAGTCATGTGGGGGCTGAATGGGAACACTGGGACTAGAACTCTGTTCCCTAAACTCCTGGTCTGGGCTGTGTAATCTTACACTCACACTTTCTCTACTACTCTTATGAGGGTACACCTTGTACCCCCTAGCTAAGCCCAGAATAATGGGTTTATTATTTATCTGCATTTCTAACCAAACCAACCACATGCCTTATGGCCCTCATTTCAAATCAGTCTCACAGGATCTAGGGACATACTGTCCTTCTTCCTGGGTTCCCTTCTTGGCATGGACCAGATCTGCTCACATCCAGTACTCCTTAGCTCTGCCTTTGAAGCTCCAAAGTCTTTCCCTTTCAGATCCTGAGTCCCCCAGCCCTGCCCATGGGCATCATAGCCTCAGGGCACCACTGATGGAGATGTCCCCAGGCTCTAACCCAAATAACCACTGATGGAGATGTCCCCAGGCTCTAACCCAAATAACATGCGAGGCTCTAACCCAAATAACATGCGAGGGCAGAGAAAAGTGCAGAGAGAGAGGATGGAGAACTTTCCTGGGACAGGCAACAGACCCCGAAGCCCCACTGTGCTTCTGTGCTAACACAAGCCACCTATCACACCTCCTTAACACCTATAGGCCTTGAAATTGGGACCCCAGCATCCTGATGTTGCTGAGAGCTCAGCCCTGCTACAGTTCTCAATCAATCAATCAATTAATCACACTCCCAGCAGGAGGTATTTGACCTGATCCAGCCCCTATATCTGGTTCAGCTCTAGCTTTGGAAGAGGAAGAAAGGGCCTGGGGGAGTTCTTTCCAAGACTGTTCTTCCCAGCTCCGTTTCTCTGGGGCTGGGGCCTTTTTCTGGGACCTCCAAACTCCCAGTGGTGTGACCACCCTCACTACCTCCTCCACCCACCTGGGTGAACACAGAGACCTTCTTCTAGGTCCCCCCCCCACACACACGCACACACATCCTATGCACAATAAACACACAATCGCTTAAACTTCCTCTTTTCTATTTCCAAATAATTTCAGAGACTCTAAAACCAATCTTCCCAGAGCCCTAAAAAACAATCTCTGAGGATTAGTGTCCCAAAGGATCTCATTCCCACAAGAGGAAACACACGCGGCTTTGAAATTTGCTTTTTTTCTGTCAGTTATTTTTTGTCTTCTCCCTCTTAAAAGCAAATCCCAACGTGTATTTATAGTTTGCAAGTGCTGTTCAGTTATGCCACATCATTTGAATTCCTCCACTGACCCTGAAGAACACACGATTATGCCCATTTTACAGGTGAAGAAACCAAAGTGCAGGGAAAGTAAATATCATGACTGTGTCACACAGACAAGTAAATGGCAGCATCAAGATGAAAAAATCAAGTCTTGGGGAGGAAGAGAAAGTTTTAATAAAATTCCCACCAGGCCTCAAAAAGAACAACTAGTTTTTTTACTGTAGTTTCTTCAGTGGTTTGCTGGGCCATGTGTAGTATGACCTCTCCCCATGAGCCCTCGCTTTTAGCAATGCTTTCTTCCTGCCCACAAGCACACAGGCATGCACACACACATGCACAGAGCCAGGAACAGGCTCATAAACAGCAAGACTGGGAACCCTTCCCTAGTCTCCTTTTCTACTATACCCTGCCATACTAGAGAGAAAACTCCAGTGCAAATTCTGGCCATCAATGTGTTCCTGAAGATGGATTTCCCAATGTTCATCAAAGGGTTTGCTTTGTACTTTCTGAGTTTCCCTCCACCTGAGAAGTGGGAAATTCCTCACACTCTTCCCACCAACCTGCTTCCAGAGATGACCGGGGTCTTTGAGCAACTTGCCTTGTCTTGGTTTTGGTGACTGAGGCTCCACCCCACCCCTCCTACCTCCTCTCGGCAGGAGACCTGTCCTTAATAGAGGCCTTGTGCTAGCATTTACATTTTCCCTTATGTTAATTCTCTGGAGTCAGAATCCTCATGTTCTTGGCTAATTTGTTAGAAAGCAGAGCGTGGCATGCATGCCTAGCTGCTCATTTTGTCAGTGCTACCAGGCTACCCATTTGGGGAGTTGTTTTTTGACCAGAAAAGGCAATTATGAAGCACTGTGGGAAGGAGAACATCTGAAATTCTTCTGCTCTCTCCAACCCAAGTAGCTTGTCCAGGTCAGATTTGCCTACATTTGGGGCTCACTTTTTGCTCTCTTTAGGCTGCAGGGATTGAGCTTCCCATCTGCCTGTCCCTAGGGCAGATGTCCTGGGCGATGCTGTCTGACCTCACTTACGACATCAGCAGGTGTTGGTAATAGTCCTCTTCTCATCAACATCATGGGTGGCATCATTTCTGGCCCTGCATTCCCCAGAACCTTGGTCTTAGGAATCCAGGCCTCCTTGGGAGACAGTACTACAGAAATTAATTTAATTGGGACATGGCTCGTGGGGTCAAAATTGAGAGAATCTGGGGACAACCTGATATACTTCCATGATGCCCAAGCACCCCCATGTACTTTGTACTAAGAATATGCTTCCAAGATGGATCTTGGAATAGCCATAAGTCAACAAAAGCAGCAGCAGCCACAGTAATCAAGCTCTAACAGAGAGCTCATCGGCTTCAGCACCAGGAAAATCTGAGTGGGAGTGTCCACTCTGCCTCTTACTAGAATGTGCCCTTGGGCAAGTTATGTGGCCCCCTCCCCGCCCCTCCATTTCCTCATCTGCAACATCGAGTGATGATTCTTACGTTGCAGGATTATTATGAGAAATAAGTGACGTAACACCAGTAGAGTGCCCTGTGCACAGCATGGCGTATGCTAAGTTTTCAGTTAAGTGTCTTCCTGCGCATCATTTGATCCTATTGTCATTTGATCCTACAGTAGCTCTGGGAGGAGGCAAGGCAGGCTGGAGTTAACGGCATTTACGAAAAAGGAAAAGAAGCCTCAAGGAGGTAAAGTGACTTGTCTGAGATCACACAGCAAGTAAGGGAAAGGCGAGGACTTGACATTGTCTAATTGCTACCTCTGGGTTTTTTCCAATTAGGTGACTCAGGCTCATACATCACCTTCTCAAAACATCTAACTCATTCTCAAAGTGGATTCAGGTACCAAAGAAATGCTCTGCATTTAACTCTTACTGGTCCTTTGTGTATCAGAGTTCACAATGCCTGGGGAAATAGGGTCTGAGACAGATTCTTGGTGACCCTCCTGGAAACCCTCTTAGCAATGTGGGACCTTTGGTTAGGATGGTTACTGGCTGTTGATATTCTGGTTCCTTGAGATCTCTTTGCTTTGCTTCCATTATTTTACTCACCACCAGAAAGAGTCTTCTCTGGGAAGCAGAGGATCTTAATCATGACACCTGTCTTGCTTTCTCCATCTTGAAGAACAGAGAGGCTGCAGAGTTGTGTCTGGGCGGTTGAAGTCTAGGCAAATGCTACCTGAGAAGTGAGGTTCCCCAGAAAAGACATCACCTTCCCAGGCTATCCAGCGCCTACTACCCAGGTCCCTCTCCGGGGTTTCCCTCTGGGAAGTTTGTGCCATGGCAGAGGGTCCTGAGCTGAGACAGGTAAAAGGAGGGCAGAGGGAGAAAGCTAGCAGAACCAGAAGAAGAACCTCTGTCACCACTAGGAGGGAGGTAAAGATGCTTGTCAAAGAAGCAACATCCAAACAGAGGCAAGAGGCAGCCTTAAATAGGGGAGTAAGAAGGAAGCAAAAAGTATAAAGGGGCAGTAGTGAGAAGGAAGGGAGAAAGTGGTAGAGGTTAAGACAAGCAACACAGTACCATGACTGTGAGAATGCTCTCCTTGTTTGTTCTGATTATCTAATGCTGCATAACAAATTAACCCCAAACCTAGTGGTGTAAAACAACCATTTATTAAGTCTATCCACTCTTTCAGTCAGAACTTCAAATAGGACTCAGCAGGGAAGCCTTGTCTATGATCCTTGAAGTCTGGGCCCTCACCTAGAAACCTCCAGGGCTAGGGGCTGAAATGATCAAAGTTTTACCCATTGGGGGGTTGTTGCTGAGAAGACTCCAACAGCTGGCAGCTGGAACTCCATGGGCATCTCTTTCTGTTTCCACATGGCCAATCTGTATTGTCTCCCCAACGTGGCAGCTTTAGAATAGCCAGACTTCTTACACGTCAGCTCAAGACCCCCCCAAGATGCATGTTGACACCAGGTAGAAGCCATTTCAGTTTTTACAGCCTAGACTCAGGAGTCATGCAGTGCACTTCCTCTGTGTCCCACTGATCAAAGCAGTCACAAGCAAACATCCACCAGGTTCAAGAGGAAAACAAGATTTCACTTCCTGGTGGAGGAATGTCATGCCACACTGTAAGAAGAGCATATGGGATCACATATATATCCATGAGACCATCTTGGGAAATATAATCTACCACCTTGTCCAACTTCCCTTCTCTATGGCACCATCTCAATCTACAGTGGTCAGTTCAGGTGGAAGCATAAAAGCATTGGGCCTGCCCTTGAAAGGAAGAGGGCTAGAGAAGAGAATTTCCAAGCTTGGACAAAGGAAGTGCTTGGCATATGCCCTTAGAGAAGAATAAAGCAGGTTCCAGGGGCCTTGGCACAATGGACAAGAGCTCTGTACTCTTCTATCTCAGCTACATTCTTTTTTTTTTTCTTTGTGATGGTTGTTGACGGTGGCAGTCTCATCTTCGTCAATTCCCCTTAGTTGAATAAAGATCCTCCTGAAAACTGAGCCCATGTTAGTGATGCTGCAAAAAATCAAAGCAAGGCTCTGGTTTTGCTCACAGCAGAGTCAGAGACAGGAGAAGTGGGTACCCTGACAACAGGCATGAAGGGGAGCAGGTATTCGAGCAAGCCCTCACTGGGCAGCAAGGTAGTTTCCCCTTTCATGGTGACTGTACCTGGAGAGCTTGTCTCAGCTCATCCCCCGGAGCATTTTGTATCTTGCTTCATTGAGATTCTTTTACAGATAGAAGCAGCTGAAGGATCAAAGTGGGAGTACCTCAAGGGAGAGGTGAAATGCCAGAGGGGTACTGCCATTGGCACTTGAGCGACTGTCTTTCTTACACCAGAACATTCCTCAAGGGAGTCCGCAGAGTTTAGTGCTTTGTATGTTTCACACATTCACTCTCTGTACCTCTTCTTGCCCTGCCCTCCACTCTTACCTCTGAGCCTCCCACTCTCTCCCTACTCAACCCATCTCTTAAAGAATGTATTTTCTCACAGAGATCCTGGAAGGAAACTACACAGAAGCACCAGCATGAAGGAACGCAGAGTCACAAAGACACCACAAAAGATCACTCTTCACATGCCACTACCACGCAAAGAGGCTCATTCAGCAGTGCCTGGTGGATACCCTTTTGGCTGGCTGAGTTCTAGCAATTCCCATAACACCTAGCACACAGGACATGCACAATATTTGTGAAGTTTTTTAAGCACAGGGAATGCTTAGTCCATAAAACACCAAAAGTGAACACATTTGCCACCCACAGGATTTGCTGCTCAAAAAAGAGTGTGTTCTTTGCAAACATTTATTACTATTATTCATTAATGGAACCTACAAGGTTCTAAAGAACTTAAAGCCCAATTCCAGTGTTATCCAGTGTTGTTATAAGTAATATAGTTGAAGCTTGCAAGTTATGTTTCTTTTATTAAAGTTTGTCATTCAGTTATTCATTCAAAAATAAATCCATTGGCTACTGCACTGTACCAGGCCTTGAAGATACAGAGATAAGAGTACTGCCCACAAGGAACTAATGTTCCCAGCTGGAAATCAATCAAATAAAGAAAGATTTTAGTGGTATAGTGGGTGTTATAATACAGAATGCTGTGAGCTATGGGAGGGTAAGAAATGATCCCTGATCCAGATTTGAGGGAGGAGGTGTCAAAGAAGGCTTCCTGGAGGAGGTGACAGCTGAGCTGAATTTTGAGTCATGAGAAGGAGCTGGCCAGGAGAATATGAGGAGAGAAGGAGAGGGCAGTGCATGCACAGATGCCAGGGCATGAGAAGGCAGAGCACCTCCAAGGAACTGAGAGCCACCTACAGTTTCTAGAGAGAGTGGGAGGGAGGGAGTGTAAAGGGAAGGAGACGAGGCTGGAGAGGGAAGAACTTTGAATGCTGTGCCCAAGACTTTGGTCTTTCTCCAGAACTAGCTTAAAACGTGAGGTTTCATTCAATAAGCAAGTGAATGGACAGCCACTAACAGCACCTCTAAGAATAAATGATGATGACGTTGTCCTAGTACCAGCCCAGAGCAGGGGTCCCTGGAGGCCTTTGGTGTCCCCCACACCATCATGGGAGGGTCAGCAATCTGTAAGAAGGCAGACTCTGCTCTTAGATCAACCTTGCCTACTAGCCACTGACCCCGACCTCAGGCACCACCTGGCTGCTCCAGCCAGCCTTAGCTTACCAACCTGAACTTGACCTCTGGTGTCTGCCTACTACTTCCTGTTCATCTGGACAGTTGTTCAGGGGCCCCTCTGGGTGAGTCTTATCTTACCAGTGCCCATGTTCCCAAGATTATGCTATAAACTTTAAAGCAATAGGACTTTTTTTCCCTTCTCATTCTGACCTCAGCTACTATACTTGCTATCTATTGACTGCTGATTGGATATCTTAGAATTATGGGCAATGAAAGAAAAAGAAGATAAATGGGATTTTTAGGGATCATCAGGTCCAACCTATTATTATAGTTAATGGCCAGGGAAGAAAAGTGACTTCCTCAGGAATTATTTGAGGATCTTCTGACAGATAGCCTCATTTGGTAAAAGGAATGACAGGCTGGCAAACACAGTAACAGGTACTCACAACTTGAACATGAAATTATTTTTAGACAACTCCATAATGAATGGAATCTTCTAAAGTGAGATTTATCCAGTCATCCAACAAGCATTACCTGAGTGCCTCCTGTGATATCCAGTTCCTACCCAAGGAGTCTGATGAAAGGTGAATAATGTATATACTAATCATGCAGCATGAAAAGAGCTCTAATAGGGGCAAGTACCAGGTGCTCAGGAAGCACAAAAGGAAGACCTCAGAGTGTCAGGGCAATAGCCAAGTTGGATCTTGAAGAGTAAGTGGAAGTTCAGACAAGTGGGGCAAAAAGTGATATGGAAGACAAAAGTGGAGGGGCTCATATGTATGAAGTTTAAGACATTCAAGCATGTTTTAAAAGTATCATGGTCACACAGAAGCAGAGGGATGATGATAAAGGACTCTAGCATGATGCTCTGTCCAAAAAGGGCCTCATATTCATGCTAAAGAACTTGACATTGACTCTGAAGACCTGTGGCTGGGTTTTAAGCAAAGGGAAAAAGATGGTCTGGTCAGATGTGGGTATAGTTTGAGAAAGATCAAACCAAATTCTTGATTGGGGAGGGGCACTGGAGGCAGGGAAACATATTAGAAGGGCTGTGCAGTGCTCAGACACTTAAAAAAGGGGTCTTCGTGGTCAAACCATTGATTAGCTCCTGAAACTGTCAGGACTTCTATAAAGACACTAAGAAAAATGAGTGGAATCATTGGATTGATCTGGAAGTTCCATTTTGACCTATTTGTGAGTCTTCAAAAAGGTATGTCATTTCTGTAAACAATGCAGAGAATCATCAATCATTAAGTCCAATCCTCATTTATCAGTATGAAAAACTGAGGCCCAGAGAAGGGAAATGCCCTGGCCAAAGTCATTCAGTGATGGTAAGTTGCCTGTAAGTAGACCTTCTGCCTAGCCCCAGAGAAACAAAAGGTGCTGCACAAAGCGCACAGGACTGTGAGTTCCAGTTCTGATTCTTCTTCTTACTCATGGTATGTTTTTCAGCAGGTCACTGTCCTTCTCTGAGCCTCAGTTTCCCCACACACCAAACGAAAGTACTGAGCCAAAAAGACCTCTGTGATTACTTCCAGCTCTGAGATGTGATGTGTACATCATTCAGTACACAGAGGAAAGAAGACTAAAAATCAAAGCAGCTTCCCAGACTGTCTCTGGTCATTTGCTAAAGGGAGGCTGGTGACAGATAGTGCCCAAGGCCCAGGATGCTGCCCCAGTAAAGGGAAGAAAGAGGGAGCAAGTGGCATTAACATTCCCGCAACATGTCCCCAAAAGCTTGGAAGGCCCAGACAGGAAGCAAACAAGTAAACCTTCTGCTGTGTGTGGAGCCATAGATCACCTTAGAGAGCAGCAGCCACTACTCCCCTGTTGCCGTGGCAACTTTTCTCTGGATTCTCCTCATTCCCAACACTCAGCCCCCAGAGCAGGGCCCAACTGACCAATGAGTGAGGACTAGACAGAGCAGGATGAGTGGAGGAGGGACACAGGCACTGGTGGTTAGTGGCTAAGGCCACAACTCAGAATTGCAGGGCTGGGACTCTGACCCAGGTATGTCCAGCTGCTGTCTTTCTTTCTGTACAAACCCTGCCTCACAATGAAGCTTGGAAAGAGGTGGACTTTTTACATTATGAACCACCCCAGTTTTATAAAACCCCAGTTTTTCCGTAACACTCATATGTAGCAGCCAATGGAAAAGCTGCTGTCCTACTCCACACTGAACTTCCTGTTATCCTGGGCAGATATCTAACACTTCTAGGTTGTTCTTTTCTAACATGTAAAATGGAGCCAATTATTCAGATCTTAGAAGCTGGATGCAGGCTCTCTCTGGTTCTTTCCCGTCCCCTTTCCCCCAGGCTCTGTGGGTGAGTCAACTGAGACATTTGAAGAGTCTCTGCTTGGGAAATGACGAAGTTTTCTGAAATGCGAAGGTTTACTAGTGATCTCTTCCCCGCCCCCCCATCACTATTGGTGCATTTAAGAGTTATTTTTCTGAGTATTTTTTTTCCTTCATAGAAAAGCAGTGCTATAGGGACCCATATATTAAGCAACTGTCGATTTTAATTGAAGAGAAAACAGAAGCAAAGGATCTCTGAAATTATCATGAAAGTCATTAAGAGGATTTTTCTTATCAGACTTCAATTTACAGTGATACAGTTTTAGGAAGACACTTATTTGTGTAAGATGGACAATTCCAACGCTGATATGTTACCCCCTTGGGATAATATCAGACCACTTCCTCCCTCTTTGGTTCCCTCCTCTTTCTCTTTCTCTTATTCAGTAGTTGCTCAAATAATGCCTACTCTAGTGATTTTGATTCAAATACATTTGAAGGACACCTGTTCCCTGGTGTTAGGCACTGTGCTAGATGCTAGGGAGCCAAGCAAGGTCCCTGCCCTGGAAGAGCACAAGATCCAGTGGAGACAGTAGAGGAATAAGGACTCTCCCATTCTTGAGCTCTTCAGCTTCCCAAAAATCCTGTGAAAAGGGCATTATCACTGTCATTTCAGAGATGAGGAACTGATACTCCCCAGCTAAATGTCCTCTTACCAGCAAGGTCTCTGCTTTGACCTGGTTTGTCCCCTAGCCTCCCCACCAGGCTGTGCTCCTCAACATCACTTAGAGCTTGCCCTGCAAGCCTGACCTTCCTTGTTTCAGACTGGCAGCATCAGTCACCCCCTCCAGCTCTTGCCTTGTTTTCCTCTCTGCATCTGACTGCATTAAGGTGTCATGGTGGGTTTGCTCATCCAGAGCCCCTGCCCCCACCCACCACCACATTTTAACCACAGGTCCCTGGACCACTAGAGCATATGCAGACAGGCTTCAGGGAGTTTGAGAGTCCTTATAATTTCCTGCAAAAACTTTGATTGAGTGGGAGCAAATACATTTTGAAGGGAGAGAGGATAGATTATTCATCAGATTCTCCAAGAGTTCCAGTGCCCATGTAAGGTTGGGGATTACTACAATTCCCCCTTCCCCAGTTGTTCTTGTTTCCCCTTACTTCCCCCAATGAGCCTGGCACCCAGCCAATCTATGCAAGAAGAAAGGATGGGAGAAAAGGTGAGTGACCACTACCCCCAACTAGTTCTACTCCATGAGGTATAACATGTAGCAGATTTCCAGGAGAATGCTACAAGACATTTATGGAGGAGCTGATACCAATCCTACTGAAGGTATTCCAGGCGATTGTAAAAGATGGAACTCTCCCCAAATCATTTTACGAAGCTAACATCACATTGATACCCAAGCCAGGTAAAGACCCGACAAAGAAAGAGAACTAAAGGCCAATAACTTTGATGAACACAGATGCTAAAATTCTCAACAAGATCCTAGCAAACCAGATTCAACAACACATCTCAAAAATCATCCATCATGACCAAGTAGGCTTCATACCTGAGATGCAAGGCTGGTTCAACATTCGTAAAACCATAAATGTAATTAAATACATCAACAGATGTCAAAACAAAAACCACATGATTATATCATTAGATGTAGCAAAAGCTTTTGATAAAATCCAGCACCCCTTCTTGATAAAAAACCCTCGAACATCTAGGCATACAGAGAACATACCTCAAAATAGTAAAAGCCATCTATGAGAAACCCATAACCAGGAAACTCCTAAACAGACAAAAATTGGAACCAATTCCCCTGAACACTGGAACAAGACAAGGATGCCCACTCTCACCCCTCCTCTTCAATATAGTATTGGAAATCCTGGCTAGAGCAATCCGAGAAGAGAAGGCAATCAGGGATATCCAAATAGGAAAAGAGGAAGTCAAGTTATCTCTCTTTATAGATGACATGATCGTGTACCTTGAAAACCCAAGAGAATCTGTCAAAAAGCTCCTTACACTGATAAAGGACTTTGGCAAAGTCTCAGGATATAAAATAAATGTACAAACGACAATCGCATTTCTCTACACCAATAATAAACAAACAGAAACCCAAATAAAAAGCACAATTCCATTCACAATAGCCACACAAAAAAATGAAATACCTTGGCATCTTCCTAACCAGAGATGTGAAAGACCTTTACAATGAAAACTACAAAAGACTGTTCAAAGAAATCAAAGATGACACAAACAAGTGGAAAAATATCCCATGCTCATGGATTGGAAGAATCAACATTGTGAAGATGTCCAACCTACCTAAGGCAATCTACAGATTTAATGCAATACCCATCAAATTACCAGAAACATTCTTCTCAGACCTAGAAAAAAACAATACAGGAATTCATATGGAAACACAAACAACCAAGAATAGCCAGAACAATCCTCAGCAAAAAAAAAAAACAAAGCAGGTGGTATCACATTACCAGACTTCAAACTTTAAAGCTACAATAATCAAAACAGCTTGGTATTGGTACAAAAGCAGGCATATAGACCAATAAAATAGAATTGAGATTCTAGAAGCTAAACCTCAATTTCTCAACCAACTCATCTTCAACAAAGCCTCCACCACCTACCACTGGGGAGAGGAGAACCTATTCAGTAAATGGTGCTGGGAAAACTGGCTGACCACATGCAGAAGACTCAAACAAGACCCATATCTGTCCCCATACACAAAAATTAACTCTAAATAGATCAGAGACCTAAATGTAAAACCTCAAACCATAAGAACCTTAGAAAATGCAGGACATACCCTTATGGAAATTGGAACTGGCATACAATTCCTAAACAAAACTCAAAACCTACAGGCCATAAGAGATAAGATGGACAAGTGGGACCTCATTAAACTGACAAGCTTCTGCAAAGCCAAAGAAACCATCAAGGGAGCAGGGAGACAGCCTACAGACTGGGAAAAAATATTTGCCAACTCCAGGTCGACAAAGGCTTAACATCTTGAATCTACAAGGAATTCAAACGTGCTGAGAGGAAAAAAACAAACAACCCCATTATAAAGTGGGCAAAAGATATGAACAGACACTTCTCAAAAGAAGACATCCAAGCAGCCAACAGACACATGAAGAAATGTTCAACCTCACTAATCATCAAGGAGATCCAAATCAAAACAACACTAAGATACCACCTAACTCCAGTCAGAATGGCCATTATCAATAACTCAAAAAATAACACTAGCTGGAGAGGGTGTGGGGAAAAGGGAACACCTCTACACTCTTGGTGGGAGTGCAAACTAGTGTAACCTCTGTGGAAAGCAGTGTGGCGATTTCTAAAAGCTCTAAATATCAACCTCCCATATGACCCTGCAATCCCCCTACTGGGAATATACCCTGAAGAGCTCAAATCACCTATCAAAAAGACACCTGCACACGAATGTTTATCGCAGCATTGTTCACAATAGCAAGAAATTGGAACCAACCACGCTGTCCATCAAAAGAGGACTGGATTTCAAAAATGTGGTACATATCCACGATGGAATACTATGCAGCCATAAAAAAAGAACAATCATGAATTTTGCAGCAACCTGGATGGAACTAGAGTCTATAATACTGAGTGATCTCTCACAGAAACAAAGATCTGAGTATCACATGTTCTCACTCATAGTGGACCTTGAACACCTACCATAATACTATTTAAAAAGGACTGGCAGTGGTGGGAAACTATGGGGGGGTAGGGAGGGGAAGGGAGGTGGGACTAATGGTTGTCAATATCTGTCTGGGGATGGGGAGACACCCTTTATTAACAAGGGTGCCTGAACAATGCACATTTGTATACCTAACCCTTAGTTGTACCCTACAATTTTATAACAAAAAATATGTTTAAAAATAAAAATAAAACATGTAGCAGAATTAGCGCCAGCCCCTAGGTCCCCCTCTTAATGAAATTTGTCCAGAAGAGGAAGACAGAAATAAGGACCATATAGCCAAGTGAAGGTCAAGGTGGAGAGAAGATTCAAGTAGATATAGACCCACTGGAGATGTCAGCTATCCAGAGGAAAGCTGAAGTAGCAGGAGTTAGAAGGGAAGGGATATTATTACCTTAGCAAGGGCAGGAACTGTTCCAAACGTCTTACTTTGTGAATCATACATTGCAGAGTCACTGGGGGGATGGAAAGGGCCCTAGCTTTAGAAACTGGAGGCCTGGTACCTGAACTAGATTCTGCTTCTCATCATCAGTATGATTTTGGATAAGATTCTCTAAACCTCAACTATGTCACCTATAAAATGGGGATAGCATTCTGGCCCCACTTCCACAGTTGTAGTCAGGAAGCTCAAATAGGATGCTGGTATTATTACAACAGGTAGGGCAATTACCATCAACAGAAGTCATACTGACAGATTCCAACAGTTAAAATCAGATTTCTAGATGTTAATTGTTAACACCTCCCACCTCTATGTGCCAATGGAGCTAACCAGAGGCCATGGATGCATGAAGTTCTCAGGATGAGAACTTCCTCCCTCAGGACCACTTTGAACAAGCCACTTTCCTCACCTTGCCCCAGCTGGTTTTCAATGGTCTCTGCCTTCCCACCAAGATCTTTACACCATTTCTGTCTTCTCCACCATCCCACACCACCTTCCACATGGGCTTCCCCTTGTTGTCTCCACCCAGCTCCTATAATATCATGACTCATCTTAATGGTAACACAGCACATCACTATTCCTCCTTCAACAATCCGTTTATCCTCCATTCAAGGTTGGAGTCTCCTTATCTACATGTTCTTCCCAGCCTTTTCAAGATTTGTATAACAGCTAGTGAGCATAAGACCAAGATTATTCCTCCCAAACTCAAAGGACTGAGAACAAACAAGGGTGCCAGGTCTCTTTGTGCAGGCAGAAACTCAGGTGAGAGATCTGAAAGCACTCTGAACCCTGTAAAGTGGTCTGCAAACCCAGGACAGGATCACTGTTCTTTTGATGGTGTTTGGAATAATGCTGAGACGAAGGGAAGTATCTGCAGTGGGAGGGTCCCTGGTGCGAGCTGAGCTGGTTAAAAGCAAGGGATTTCCTCCCATTCCTAGGAGACAAGTTCTGGTTAGGGCTCCATCTGGCCATGAGTGAAAAATATATTTATACTCAAGGGAAACAAGCAGTCATAGATCTTCTATATGGAGGCAGTTTCCTTTTATTTCAACCACACGAAATGGGGCCCAACCAATGAGCCGGTGTGAGAAAGAGATCAACACAGGATTGTGAAATGGCTGAGGCTAAAAGCTCTGTTTAATAAAACCTGAAAAATAAAAGCCTTAAGAGCTGGTTACTGCCTTGTGCTTTGAAAAGAGAAATTGCGTATTAGAAGGTGAGAAAAATATACAAGGAAAGAGCTTGGGGTCTTTCATCCAGAGGTGGAGAGGTGGGCTACAGGCAGAGCAAGCGGTGTTCTGAGGGAAGCGGGAGCCCATTCAGGGATACAGTTATGTGGTTACCATCCATTCCACAGACATCTATTGAATACCTGACATGGGCAAGGTAAGCACTGGTTATTCCACAAGGGGTCCAGTTGCACCATCCTTCTCTAAGACACTGCTTGCAAACATTCAGTCACTCAAATTCTACCTTCACAATGGTTACCATTCTCACAAACTGGTTGCTCTATTATTTATTCAACCCTTTATTTTAAATGGACTCACTTTTTAAATGTAAATACCAGCATGAGCTTATCCATGAAATCACAAGTTTGAAGTACTAGCTATATTTTCTCCAGTATATATTAAAATAAATCCATAATCATAGACACATGCTTGTCTGAGTGAATGCTATCTAAAGTTGGCTTGTCTACTATCAGTGACACATGTACCCCACACTGGGAAATGCTCCTGGATAGGGGGTGTATTGGGTAGGAGTAAGTTCAGTTTTATGTAACTGAAAATCCCAAATAACTGGCTTAAACAAGATAGAAATTTATTTTTATCTAACATAAAAGAAATTTGGAGATAAACAAGACAGAGTCTTGCATGGCTGTTTCAGGCTTAACAGAGACTCAGACTCTCATAGTTCAGTCCCACCACCCCAGCATATGCATCCATTCTCAAAGTCACTTTATGGCCCGGGATGAGCCATCACCCATCACATCTGTATCCTGGTAGGCAACAGAAAGGGGAAGGGAGAGCAAAGAGATGCCCCCACCTTCTTAAGTCAACTCTCTTTAAGGAACTTTTCTATAAATTCCCCCAAATGATTTGTCTCACATCTTTTGGCTAGATTTTGTCAGATGACTGGCTACACCTAGCTTCAAGAGAGCAGTTTTTGGTGCGTGGATGAGAATCAAGTTCTAGGGACTCTTGAGCCCTGAGAGTTCCTTCTTGGTCTCCACTGCTTGTCTAAAACTTTTTACCTAATACTTGTCTAGTACTAGTTCTAGTATTGACTTTTAACTATTTCCACCAGAATTAGAGCTTACCCTTGAACCTCAGACTAAGCAGATGATGATGGCCTCATACTACGGCTTCATTCTCAACTGATTCTTTCTTCTAAGATGGGATCCTGCTTCAGAAATTCATTTCATTGACTTGGATATGCCTCCTTGATCTAAAAATCTAGGCCCTACCTGATACCGAGAATCAGTTCTACCTAGAACCTGCTTCCAATTTACCTACATTTCAATCTTAGGTTAGGCTTCTCAGAAATGAATTTCTGTTTGAATCGTACAGAGTTAGCTACACTCCCTTGGCCTGCCCATTAGCATTTTTTCGACTTGCTCTGGCTGGGTCACCTGGTCCCCTCTTGCCACCAGAGCATAGAGCTTGCTGAGTGGCTAAGACCATGCTCTTCAAACTTACGTGGATCATCTTTCTCCCCATTGTGGTCTCAGGAATTTCTGAACCCTCTTCCTCTTCCACCATTGCTGTTAGATGTTGTCCTTTGATAAATTTTTGCCTCTTCTACCGGCTCATGTTGTTCCATGTTGGAAAAGAAAATACAGAGTTCTCCGGTTTTCTTTCTTTATCTCCTTCCAGTTTAGTCTTTACTATTTTCTTTTCCTATAAAATGAAGGATCTTCAATAGTTGCAGTTATCTCCTAGCATGAACCTTGTCTGTTAATGTCTTCCACAAAAATCCCTGCAATAATATGTTACATTGTTATAAAGTAATTAGAGATTAGTAAGTGTTTAGCCTTTTATTTAATAATGAGTTTCATTGTAATGGAAAAAACATAATTGCCAGGCTTATGTATTATGCACCTATCATGTTCTCTTTTGCAACTCAATGCCCAGCACTTTGAGCACATCCAATAAATGTTCATTAAAAGAATGAATACATGAATGAATGAGTGATAATATTTGTTCCCTCGTGTTCATGTCACAAGGGACTCTAAGTCCATAGGTCGTGATGTCATCGCCACACATTACTATTCATCAGGAGGTACTTTGTAAAGTTTTAGTTTCTAGAGCAAGGGTCTGCAAACTTTTTCTGTAAAGGATCAGATAGTAAATATTTTAGACTTTGTAAGCCATATGGTCTCTGTCACAGTGATTCAACTCTGTCACTGGAATGAAAAAGCAACCCCCAAAATATAAACAAATGAATGTGGCTATATTCCAATAAAACTTTTCACATGTCGGAAATAGTCTCCTTTTGATTTTTTTTAACCATTTAAAAATGTGAAACCCGTTTTTAGCTCACAGGCTGTACAAAAACAGGTGGCAAGCCACACTTGGCTGCGGGCCAGAGCTTGTCAACCCCAGATCCAGAATATACACGATTGTCAAACTTTCCCATGCATAACAACTACCTGGGCTACTTGCTAAAACGCAGCTTGCCAGGTTCTGCAGTCAAGAAATCCATCTCAGTGGGGATGGGATGAAGCCTAGGACTCTACATTTTTAGAAAACAGGTAATTCTGATACAAGTCATCCTCAGGCTATACTTTAAGAAACTAATCATATGAATTACGGCAGGTCAGACCACCATAACAAATAAACCCCTGAGACTTAGGCAACTTAACACAATAGAGGTCTATTATATAAAATGTGGTACAGCTCACAGGTAACTCGCCTCCACCCACATACTCAGGGCCCCAGGTTCTCATGTGTTCCAAAGTCCCCGGAAGTTAACATTCCATTAGGAGTAGGGAATGCAAGATCAGGAACAGGTTTACATGAGCCAGGCCTGGGAGAGATATGCATCGCTCCCACTCCATTCCAAAGAAGAGAAGTTGGTGACACAGCCTTAGCCAACTAGAGATAGGGCAAGAAAGATGGTGTAGCTGGGTTAGACGATAAGAATATAGATTTGGGACCAGCCAGTGGCTCATGCTGGTTATCCTAGAACTTTGGGAGACCAGGAGATCAAGATCAGCCTGGGCAACATAGCAAGATCTTATCTCTACAAAAAATAAAAAATGACCCAGTAATGCTGGAGCATGTATATAGTCTTAGCTACTCAGGAGGCTAAGGTAGGAAGATCGCAGTGAACCATGATTAAGCCACTGCACTCCAGCCTGGGTTGCAGAGAAAGACCCTGTCTCTAAAAAATGAAATGACATGAAATATAATATAATATAGTGAATATGAAAGAATATAGATTTGAGTGCCTAGCTAATGGTTCCCACTACCCTGAGCTAAAGGAAATAATTAACTGCCAAAGATCTATTGGAGCAAATTTAAGTTTAGTAAGCTGTTGCAATGGGCAACAGGATACTCAGGCTTTAGTTCTGGTCCTAGCATTTCTTTTTTTTTTTTTTTTTTTTTTGTTCTAGCATTTCTAAATCATTGGAGCTTGGGCTTCATCTTCCTAATCCAAAAAACTAGGAATAATACCTGTCCTCTCTCCCTCCCTTGTTAAACTGTGAAACTCAACTGTACATCCCATGCATATGTGAGCAATGAGGGTTTAGCTCTAATCATGGTGTCTGGGAGGCGTCTTTTTGAGGAAGCTGAGGCTTAGGTGCCTCAGTTTACTCTAGAGAGTGGTTTCCAAAGTGCAGTCGCCAGATTAGCATCATCAGCATCACGAGAGAACATGCTACAAATGCAAATTCTCAGGCCCCACTTCAGAACAGCTGACTCTGAAATACTGGGTTGGGTCCCAGCAACCTGTGCTTCATCAATCCCTCCAGGGGATTCTGAGATATACTCAAGTTTGAGAACCACTGCTCCAGACTGTCCCTACCCCCAACTGGAAGATAAGGAAAAGGCCATCATCATCAGTAACAAAAAACAACAGATGCTGGAGAAGATGTGGGGAAAAGGGAACACTTTATACTGTTGGTGGGAGTGTAAACTAGTACAGCCTCTGTGGAAAACAGTTTGGCAACTCCTAAAAGATCTAAAAATTGACCTTCCATACGACTCTGCAATCCCCCTACTGGGAATACACCCAGGAACTCAAATCACTCTATATAAAAGATACCTGCACACGCATGTTTATTGCAGCATTGTTCACAATAGCAAAAACATGGAAACAACCATGCTGCCCATCAAAGGAGAACTGGATTTTAAAAATGTGGTACCACTGAGATACCACCTAACCCCAGTAAGAATGGCCATCATTAATAAAACAAATAACAACAGATGTTTGTGAGGATATGGAGAAAAAGGAACACTTCTACACTGCCGGTGGGAATACAAACTAGTGCAACCTCTTTGGAAGACAGTGTGGCAATTTCTGAAAGAATTAGAAATTGGCCTTCCATATGACCCAGCAATGCCCCTATTGGGAATATACACAGAGAAACTCAAGTCATTTTACCAAAAAGATACCTGCACAAGCATGTTTGTTGTAGCTCTATTCACAATCACAAAAACATGGAACCAACCATGCTGCCCATCGAAGCTGAACTGGATTTTTAAAAAAATGTGGTACATATACACAATGGAAAATTATGCAGCCATAAAGAAGGACAAACATATGGACTTTGCAGCAACTTGGATGAATTTAGAGTCTATCATACTCAGTGATTTATCACAGAAACAAAGAACAGAGTACCGTATGTTCTCACACATAAGTAGATCTTGAACAATTATTATAATACTATAAGAAAGGGATTGGCAGCAGTGGGAAACTGCCAGGGGAGGGTGGTGGGATTGACAGTTGAGGGAAACTGCCAGGGGAAGGAGGGGCATACCTCATCAACAAAGGTACCTGCATAATGAACATTTGTATAGCTAATCCTGAATTGTACCCCACATCTTTAAAATAAAGAAAAAAAGAATAAGCATGTAAAGATACCACTGAAAAAAATGTGGTACATATACACAATGGACTATTATACAGCTATAAAGAAGGATAAAATTAGGACTTTTGCAGCAACTTGGATGGACTTAGAATCTATAATACTGAGTGATCTATCACAGAAACAAAGAACTAAGTACCACATGTTCTCACTCATAATCAGACCTTGAACAATTATCATAATACAATAAGAAAGGGATTGGCAGTAGTGGGAAGTTGCCAGCGTGGGGTGTACACCTCATCAACAAGGGTACCTGCATGATGAACATTTGTATACCTAACCCTGAATTGTACCTCAAATCTTCAAAAGAAAAAGAAAAAGAAAAGAAGGGCATCTTCCCTCCTCGCAGAGGCTGGCAGGTCCTGGAAATGCCTTACTCTGAGACAGACTTCACACAGCAGCAGCCGTGAACAACAGACACACACCCAGCATCCTCTTGGATCCTCAAGCTGCATCAAGCCCTCTGACTGCAGTGCTGAAGAAGAAGTTCTCATTTTCCAAAGACCTAACTACATAATGAGGCCTTCATGCTCCCCAGCACAGGGGAGCTTCATCCAAATCTTGCAGCCAGGTGTCAGCCCTGAGTGCACCAGGTTGGGGACCTTGTTTGAATACTATTAAAAGAAGAGATTGACACACATGCTGTGGTCAAAAGCACTGTCTGTAGTGGTGGCCTTTCTAGCGCCCCAACCAGGCAATGTGCAGCAGGTCCTAATTAGGGTGAAGACCAGCCAGTGAACCTAAGAATACAGATTGTGCCCGCATCATTGGGGATGTGCTAGCACTGCTGGTCTCTGAGCCTGCCCATCATGGGTGCCTTTCCTACTGCATATCCTCAGAATCTGGAGATGATATGGATGTCGGAAAGCCCTAAGTCATAGATCAGAAACCTGGCCCCTCTGCTGACCGGCTGGACAAACTTCCTAGAGTCACTGAATTCTCCTGAGCCCTACCTGAAAAAAAGAAATGATGATCCACACCTTGTAGGGCTGTCCTGAAGCCTCAGTAGAAAAAAACTTATTAAAGTGCCTGGCCCAGCACCTCCTAGCACCAGGCCAGGGTTCACACAGGGCCAGTCTTCTCACTCACCTCCACGCCCCAACCCCACTCCTGTCATGGTGAATCAGCAAATGCCCTTTACCCATGGTGTTTCCCTGCCTGAAATAATCTCCATGCTTATCCCCCACTTCTGGTTGACTCCTACTTATCCGTCAAGCCTCACTTTGGAAGTCGCTTCCTCCAGGAAGCCTTCCCTGGCCACTACTCCCAGCCCTAGGACTAGGTTAGTTTCCCCTTCTCTGGGGTCCCCTTGCTGGAGCTTTCTTAGCTCAGCACTGATCATACTGTTCCAAGTCCTCTTACACTGCAAGTGCTGAGCAAACAGGAAACTTGTCTGCCTTGTTCACAGCTGCAGCCCCATTGCCTGGCAACTAGTAGGTGTGCAAAAAAAATGTTGAAAAAAATGAATGAATCGTAGGTGTGTGTGGCAAATGTTAAATGAATGAATGAATCTTACCAGGGCTCAGGCTGTGATTGGGATAAAGTTAATTCTGCAAACATTTATGAAAATTCTACTATTTATCAAGGGTTGTTATGGGAACAAAGGAAACCAAGATAGATAAAATATGGTCCCTACATTCAAATAATTTACAATTGTGAAAACTGTGCATTTAGGAAATGCAAAAGGGAGGAAGAAGCACTGGTTTTTAAAATTCCCCCACCTAAACACCCCCAAAACAAATCCTGCCCCAGGAAATTTCCAAGGACAACAGACAGTGGAAACATAAGCACTGCTTTTCTGTTCTTTGTTTAGATGGACCTTGGCCCCAAACTGCTTCTCTGAATCTGCTTCTCAAATCTCTGTATATGGGCTTTAGAGCTTTTTGTCTTATCTGCCACCAATTTTAGTACTCTGGATATACACATACTCACACATACACATATGGACATGTACACAACTTCCAGCATCCCAACAAGACGAATAAGATGCAGCCCCTGCCCACAGCTGCTCCCAGTCTGTTATCGGCAACCTGGAAATATTGGCATCCATTCAGCAGATGTGTTTTGAGCACCTGCTCTCTGCTGTTTGCATAAGTAAGACACATGTACAAGGAGAGAGGCAGAGGGGAGAGGGCACAGGTGAATAAAAGGTCATGGCTTCTGCCCTCAAATAATCATTCCAGGAGGTGGACAAACTGGAGTAAATGCCAAATGTCCAACCAGGGAAGATGATGTAGCAGTGGAAATCAAGAGAAGCAATGCTTGAGTTGAGACTGGAGGAATGAGTAGGGGTCCACCAGGCGCCCAGAAAAGCTGAAGAGAGAATGTTGCCCACAGAGCAACAGCCTGGGCCTATCACTGGAGTGGGAAGGAACACAGAACTCCTAGAAGAGTACACTGCTGAAGAGCAGAGAACAAGGGGAGTCCACAGGGATGGGGCTGGAAGGGCAGGCAGGTGGAACAGACCCAGCTGAGGGCTTGGGCCTTTATCTCAAGAACAGTGGGAGGGCACAGAAGGATTTTATGCAGGGTATGACTTGGCCAGGTTTTGCAATTATATTTCACACTAGCCACAATGGAGGCAAGAAGACCAGTTAAGAGGCTGTTGCTGAGCTCCGGTGAGAGACGAGGGGTCTCCGCTAAGGGATGGATGGTGGGGTGCAGAGCATGGCGATGAATCAATTTAAAGACCATCATGGACAGTCACTGGAAGAGATCTTGACGGAGACCCTTACAAGGCAAACAAGGCAGACAAGTTTCCTGTTTGCTCAGCACTTGCAGTGTAAGAGGACTTGGAACAGTATGATCAGTGCTGAGCTAAGAAAGCTCCAGCAAGGGGACCTCAGAGAAGGGGAAGCTAACCTAGTCCTAGGGCTGGGAGCAGTGGCCAGGGAAGGCTTCCTGGAGGAAGCGACTTCCAAAGTGAGGCTTGACGGATAAGTAGAAGTGCTTGGAAAGAGTGACCCTGAAGAGCAAGTACTTATAAATGAATTAAACTGATCATATCATATTATTATAAGGTCCACTAAGGACCACATAAGTGGTTTGAAAACCTACGGGATCCCAAGGAACTTCTGCCTCCAGAATAGGAAAAGGAAGAAGTGACATTTGGCTGGACCTTAAAGAACAGATAAGGTAGAGACTTATGAGCATGAGAGGGGTGGAGTTGGGGAGCAGAAGGTCCCACCAGGGTGATTGGCATGTTTAGAGAACAATTACGGAAGGGAGAATGGGGCAGTTGACTTAAGTAAAATGTTCCTTAAGGGAAGTAGTTTGCGGTTTGATGGATCTAGAATGGAAATAGTCTTAAATGCCAAATAGAGGAGATTTAATGTAATTTCATAGATTTGGGGAGCTATTCCATCACAATACAATGATTGAATCTGAATTTCATGTGAACATTGTGCTGGGCTCTGGGAACGCAGAGTCAGGGCCCTTAAGGAGCTCAGAGTTCACAGGAAGGCAGATGTCTAAATGGCAATGGTGCAAATCCAGATGTGCTGCTGGAGAGGCAGATGTTAGCTCCAGGGTGGGGTCTTGTGAAGACTGAGGCTTGATCTGAATCTTGAGGAATGGGGGCAGAACCAGGAAAGAGAAGGTAAGGGGCAGGAGAGAAGAGCAGGATGGAGGAAACGGGGTGAAAGAGGGAGAAAGGGAAAGAAGGAGAAAGGGAGAGGGAGAAAGGGAGAGAGGGAGAGAGAAGGAGAAAGGGAGAGAGAGAATCCTAACAACTGGCAGGGAAATGACACAACAGGGGAATGTGAGGACCTGCTGCTTGCGGAGGTATAACTTGTGAGGTGCACTTCGAGCATGAAGAGCAGCATGCGGAAGGTACAAAGGCCAGTGAGGGAGGCAGGGAAGTCAACCATGGAGGATGTTGCAGGATTTCCTCTCTAGTCTTGAAAAGTTCTCTCTGGAAACAGTTGGGAGGTGGTTTGGAGAACAGAGGCAAAGCTCTGTTGTAAGGGTTTATGCAACAGAATTAGATGGACAATAATTGAAATAAAGGTGCATAGGGTCAGAAGAGTCTTTTGAGATTGCTTTCTCTAAAGCTTCCTACTTACAGAGCCAGGAGCCACGTCAATCAGCCCTGGCTTCATCACTAGTGACTGGTACAGGCACAAGGAAGAAGGGCTTCCTCTGGAGAGGGCGGTGGCCTCGGGGGACAGTGGGCAGGCACCAAAGGCATCTCATAGAGGGGCTTATAAGGCATGTCTGAGATTTCCGTCCCATTGTTCCTGAGCAGAGGACGGCAGCTAGTGGCTGAGATGGGCAGCCTAGGAGGAGTAGGCAGGGGTGAGTGTGAATACAGTTCTGGGCATGTTGACTTCAAGGTACCTGCACGATGTCCAGGTAGAAGTAAAGCTGAGATTCAGATGGAGGAAGTAGAAAGATTTTAGCTATAGATAGAGACAGAGGAGCCATCATCACTGCAGGAGGTCACCCAGGGAGTGGAAAAAGATGAGGGCACAGGACAAAACCTTAGAAGGAAGGCTCATATAGGAGGCTGAGGGGAAGGCATTAGAAAAACAGGGCACCCTGGGCATGCAGAAGGAAGAAGACACTGGAAAAGCTGAGCTGCCATCCAACTTGCTCCTGTTCACACAGTCTCTGCTGGTACACAGCAGGTCCAGACTCCAGGTGTCTGACTCCTTCGTCATCCTCCCTCCCCCGCACCCCATACCACGCCTATGTGTCTCTTCCTTCCATGATCTGATAAAGGATTTTAAAAAACCTTCAGAAAAGCTCAATGCCCAAAGATCATAACTACAGGATGTCAGCCCTCCCAAGGTTTTAATTTCCCCTGGAAATTTTCTCAGAGGAATAAAGTTGCATTGTGAATGCATTTTCGACAGGCTCTGCCATCAAGCATTTCGTAATCGTGGGAACAGCTTGGGGGTGGGGAAATGTGAGCCCTAAGTGCAGTGCATATGAGAGGAGAGTGCTGCTAAGAGGTAGGGGTTTACGTTGAGGGAGGATCCCACAGAGAAAGTACCCAGTGGGATGTACCATGTAAATAGGGACAGAGCTGACAAGAGGAAGGGAAATCATTCGACCTGTAGGGAAACATCTCAACTTGGGAGCTAATGTTTCCTGAATGACTTAATATAGCAGCCTAAGAAGAAATGGACATCTGGCTTAAGGTCCACATGGGCCTTTTTGTTCATTCATTTACAATGGGGCAGGTCATGGTGCTCAGACGTGGATTTGTTCTAACACTCAGTCTCCAAACAGAAAGTGGGCCCTTGGAAGTGAGGAGGGAAAGTCAGAGAGGAGAAAAGGAGGAGAGGACCCAAATATAACTGAACCCCTTCAGACTCACTTTATATTGTAGATTTTAGTATTATCATCATTTTCCTAAATAGATACTGAGACTTATAGAATTCAAAGACCTTGTCAAGTAACTTATTACTTGATAAATAACAGGACCACGATTTGAGTCCAGGTCTTTCTGACACCAAAGACTGCTGTTTTCAACCCTACAGGGGAAGTAGAGAGTCCTTATACTAAGAACAATAAGAGTAATAAGAATTAGCTGATTCACTCTGAGAGGTGATATAGGATAGAGATGAGAGACAAAAGGAAACAAGGAAATGCTGTAGAATCCCAAATATGAGAATCAAAAGAGATCATATCTCCAGGAGAAGGGAAAGGAGATTTAGGGATTTAGAAAAAACAAAATAAAGCAAAAAAAAAAAAAAATTAGCCCAACCTATATTATGGTGCTATCTCCTACGAGTGGTTTTTTTTTTTCATCGAGAAGCTATAAAGTCATCAGATTCTTAGTTTTTCTGTGACTCATAGAAAGTTAAGGTTTGCAGAGGTTCTGAGATGCAGAGAGAAGTTAGTAATTGATTATTTCTTGAGGCTGCTCTTTGCTGGTTCAGCAGAGAGGCAAGACATAGTCCCAGTTTGCACAAGCTTACAGTCAGACAGCAAGACAGACACATGAAACACTGACCTAAGATGACATGTAATTAGGAATTAACTGTATGTTTGGGGCACAGCACCTTGGTCATAAGGATGCTGACAAACAGCAGGCAGGGCCCAAGCAGACTCATCAGAGAAGATGGGTCTTCACAAGAATTTGAAGAATGGGCACATTCTCCGATTTGGGCAAATTTTCAGCTCAAATCTTTCTTGGAACACTATCATTCCATAAGGATGGTAGAGAGTTTTCACCACTAAAATGGAATAAAATAAGTCCCAATTCCCAGAACACATTAGTTTAATGAATAGATATTTTCTCTATATTGAGGTGACTTTTTTTTCATAAATTGCTCTTAAACTTTGAGTACCTGCTACCACTCGTCTGCTAGTGAGTGTTGTAGGTGACACAGAGAATGAGACAAGTGGAAATAAATGCTAATGGGAAACCAGGAATGTGTTTTCTTCAAAATATTTTATGTGTGATTATTTTCTTTTTGAGTTACAGAGACCTGTGTGAATATAATACAGTCATATTTCCTGCTAGAAAAATCATTCCTGGTATGAGTGATGGAATTAAATATACCAATATTTCATAGCATTTCACAAGGAAAACTGACTTTCAAGAGCTCTACCACCTAAACTGTTTGAAAGCCAGTGGGATGCATTGGGATGGAGGGGGAAAGAGGATAGTCTAGGTAAAGAAAGAAGAAAGAACAACTTTCTTGCAGAGGTGTGAATGAATGCAGCCTGGCAGGATATCAGCCTGGTTGCCTGGAAAACTTCGCCCAGGCTGGAGTGAGTACCCAGGCACACTCACTGCCACTGCAGCCTCCATCTGCTGGGCTCAGACAATCCTTCCACCTCAGCCTTCCAAGTAGCTGGAACCATAAGAGCGCACCACAACGCTCGGCTAATTTTTTCATTTATTTATTTATTTACTTTTATTGTAGAGATGTGGTCTCATCAAGTTGTCCCAGCTGGTCTTGATGCCCTGGGCTCAGGCAATCCTCTTGCCTCCACCCCCCAAATTGCTGGGATTATAGGTGTGAACCTGGAAAACTGCTTTTAAACTTTAAGTTGAATGGTAACCTTTCATGCCAGAGAGAGAGCCAATTCTGTGTCCCATAATAACTGATTCCTGGTCCAGTGCTCCCCCACTCCCTACTCTGCTCCAACTCCTCACCACCAGAAATCACAGTCTAATGTGCCTTAAACAGAAGTTATCATCACACACACAGGCATTTTGTTTAGTCCATACAGTGTTTGTTTTACAATACTTTTTAAAAATTGTCAATATTTTTAAATGGGATGATTTTATATAAAAATCCAAATTTCTGTCTTCTCTTTAAAAATCATAAGAGAAAACAATAGTGAGCCTTCCCTTTCATATGACAACAGGTCCAAGTGAGGAGCAGCTGCTGCTTTTAGCAGACCATGGACTCTCTCCAGTCCTCGGTATTCAAAGTGCAGTCTCTGGACCCACAGCAAGAGCATCACCTGGAAGCTTCAGAAATGCAGAATCTCAGAGCGGGTGGGCTACTGAAACATAGCGACTGACACAGGATCCTGGTGGATTTCTTTGCATATTGGAGATTAAAAAGCACTAATCTCCTTTCCCACAGTCTGTGCCCAGCCTGCTTCTTTTATTGACCTATGTGGTCTGGCCTGGGGACACATGAGATCCCTGCTCTAGGTCTAGTTCATTTTTGCCATGTAAGCTTTGACCCTTCACCATCATGCAACCTAAGGAAAGAAGAGGCCAGCTTGAACCCGTCTTCTCCCAAAGGACTCTTGGGCCAATCCTATGGGAACTGCCCCCCTATTTAACTGGGGTTCCAACTACAGCCCACACACCCATCATCGTAGAGCCTCATCCCTTCACTGCTCTGGGCATGTCTTAATCTCACCCAATTTCTTAAACCCTCCCCACCTTTCTGTTATGCCCTCTGGAGCTCATGATCTAGGAGCAGCAAACACCCCAAAACTATAGCCCTCCCCTAAATATTACCTTCACTTTCCTGAAACCCATTCCAGAAAACAGTGTCACTTGCAGCTCTTGAATGGAGCTATGTTGTACTCTTATGCACCTATAGTTCAGGGCCAAAGTAGAGTAGCTCTTTTCCTGCTTGCTCCCATTTGCTGCCTCCTAGCCACTTCTCAAGTGCCTGCACACACGCACACACAGAGTTCCTTGGAAGTTAGTATCATCAGTCTTTATTTGCTACCACCAAGATCTCCTTGTTGCTTCTACCTTGATCAGACACCCATCCGCCTGTCTCACTGGGTGCTGACACTTCTATCATCATTCATAGTGACTATCAAATCCGCATGGAAGGTCCATCCAAGCTTTGGTCCCTCAGTTTTTTTACCTCATTTCCTCCACAGCTCATCCTGCCACACTCATCCTGCCACAGCTGCCCATCTCTATGGCTATAAGTTGAGCTTATCCTAGTCAATGGCTACATCACCTTTGGAAAAATGTTGACTTTAGGCATTCAATCTGATGACAACTTCTTATCCTACCAGCCCACCCCCTCCAATGTTTGTGTTCCAGAAATTCTGGGACTTCATCAAGGTTTCTAAACTGAGGACCCCTACACATCTCACCCCAGGACCCTTCTCTTCCTTGGTGATGCTTTGTCCTTATCAACACTCTCTACAAATCATCTTGAATTCCTTTACCACCTCTACCTCTTTTTACCTAACAGGGCAGGCCTAGAGCACAATTAGGTCTGTGCTTATCTGCTGCAGGTTGCCAGAGAAAAACACACATTTATATGTCTAACTTTAAATTCATGGCCAGAAGTCTCAAACTGGCACTCAGTGTTGTCTGGCAATCTTACAACACTCTCCTTATAGGTTCACTTGCCTATTATTCGAGATGACCGTTTTACACCTTTTATTCTCCACTCCAAACTCCTACATCCTCCCCCTAAAATACTCATACATACTCATAGACAACAGTCCTTATCATGTACTTGAATGCAATTAGATCGACAATCTAAGGTTTCCATACTGCAAAGATGCTCGTCTGAACTCTTCTCTGCCTTTTCTCTTGTTTCTATAGATGACGTGTCCCTGCTTCTTTCAAAGGCCACCTCTGCTCTCAATACTTTGAATTCCATTCATCTTTTCTCCCCAAAGAACTGGATTCTGTAATCCCACCTCCCATTTCTCCCTTCCTCTAGCATAATTTCCTTTAATATACAAAAAAGTCCCTGAATCTTCTATCTGAAGTACATATACCCGATTTAACTCTTCAGCAGCTCGCCGTGCCTCTGTTCCTCTTCACAGCAAAACTTCCTATTTAAAAAAAGGTGTCTCTACCTGTCCATGTTTGCACCTCACATCCCTCTTTCCTGGAACACTTCTCTCTCTTGGCTTTCAGGTTTCACTCCCACTAATTTGGCTCCTCTGTCTTGACTTTGTAAGTTCCTCCTTCTTTGTTGAAATTCCAAGTATTGGAGCACTTCGGGGCTCTGTCCCTGGGCTTTCTCTTCTTTATCCACATTCCTTTCCCTTGGTAATCTATGGGGGGGAGCAAAAAAAAAAAAACCCACAGAATCTATTTATAAAAATTTTTGTATTTATTCTTACATGTTTAAACTTCAGTTACCTTCATCTGACACAATATCGAGATGCTTTTTCCACAGTTCAAAACAGTTTTTGGTTTTTGTTTTGTTTTGTTTTCAAAACAATTTTTGAACTTGTCAATTTTAATGCCTTCTAGTGTTTCTGCAGTTGTTTGTTTCACATCTTCCACATCAGCAAAATGTTTCCCTTTGAGGACATTTTTCATCTGGGGAAACAACCAAAAAGTTGCTTGGGGTAAGATCCAGTGAATAGGGAGGGTGGGGCTTGGAAGTCTTGCTACTTTGGGTCAAAAACTGCTGAACCCTCAGCACTGTGTTGGCAGGTTGTTTGTGTAAATCACTCATCATGAAATGGGTAAATATGTTGAAAGAATCGCAAAAAAAAATTCATTGAAACTGAACTCAGCCTCTTACAACAATGCCAGCTGTTACACTGATGCCAATGGGTTCCTAGAACGCTTACTTAGCAGGGGAAGCCTGTACTATAAGGGGCCCACCTTCTAAAAGATAATTCCAGTTTTTTTTTAGTTCCTTCCTCATATCTGCAATGACTCTAAGGTCTATATTTCCAACTTGAATCACTTCTCAGAGCTCAAGTTGCAAATGTCCAGCAGCCTACTTGACATCTCTGCATGGACATCTATCAGGTATCCCAAACTTGATGTGCCTAGAGCAAAACTCTCTCGATCCCCAAACTCTTCAGTCTCTGCCACACAGGCACATGTGCACATATGTGTGTGCACACATGCATTTACACACACACACACACACACACACACACACAAAATCCCAAATTATGGGGGTTTCCTATCTCAAAAAACATCACCTCTGTTCACCCTGCTACAAGACAAATATCTTGGAGTTCCCTTTCATCCCTCTCTTTGACTCACTGCCCTCTCCCTAGCCAATTAATCAACAAAGGACATTGACTCCACTTCCAAAACATATTGGAAAATATACATACGTGTCTCCATGTTTCCATCTCTGCTGCTAACATCTTACTGTAAGCCACCATCACTTCTCATTGTGCTACCGGAACAATCTCCCAACTGCTCTCTGGTTTCCATTCTTGGTCCCTTCCATTCCTTGCCTCCATGCAAGAGCCATAGAAATTTTTTAAAAGACACGTAAGGCCGGGCTAGGTGGCTCAGCCTGTAATCCCGCGCCTTTGGGAGGCTGAGGTGAGTGGATTGCCTGAGCCCATGGGTTCGAGACCCGCCTGGGCAGCGACACCTCATCTCTACAATAAATCAAAAAATCAGCCGGGCGTGGTAGCACATGCCTGTAATTCCGGCTAATTGGAAGGCTGAGGCGGAAGGATCGCTGGAGCCCAGCAGGTCGAGGCTGCGGTGGCCGGGAGCGGCCACTGCACTCCAGTCTGGGCGACAGAGCGAGACTCCAACTCAAAAAAAAAAAAAAAAACACGTCAGGTCATGCCACCCCCGTGCTTAAACCTGCCTGTCGCACTTGGAACAAAATCCAAACTCTTTCTCCAGGGATTATAACACCCTATGTGATCCAGCCTTTGCTTTTATCTCCAGCTTCCTTTGTGTCCCTCTCCTCCCTCGTCCACTACTTGAGAATGTCAGTCTGTTTCCACCTCACAGCCTCTGCATGGTTTTTCTTTCTGTCTGGGCTTCCCTCTCCCCCAGGTCTGACCATTCAATGAAAAGTAGCCACAAAATAGCTCATGAGCACATCACTCTGTTTTCAATCTCTGTTCCTTATTTTCCATTCATATTTTTTCTTATTCATGTGTTTATTGATCATCTCTTCTCTCTGGATCATAATATGTATGAGAACGGGGGCTTTGCCTTGCTCACTGCTTTGTTCTCAGTGCCTGGAATAGTACCTGGCACTCAAGAAGAGCTCACCAAATACTTGTGGGAGGAATTCAGGAAAGAATGTTACCAAGGAAAGCAATTCATTTATCTCCAACATTGCAAGGGCCATGTTTAACCTACTCTAGAGGACAGATTCTTTTTAAGAACAGGAGCACCTTGCTGCATTTGAATGCAAATGGACACTTACTAATTCCAAATGAGCTTTATCTATACATGACAGCCTCCCTGGTAAGACTTCTATCTGTAAACACTCTGGTAGTCAGGTGTTCCTGAGGTTCATAAATTAGAACTTTTTTTTTAACTTTTTTGTTGCTGTTGTTTTACTTTAGAAACGTTCTTTAGGTTTGCTAACTCAAGCCGCTGTTTTGCTACATACATAGCAGCATGTCCTCCCCAACCAGCAAGTTATTTCATTCATTCATTCAACATGTGTGTTTGTACCTATATGTGCCAAGTACCAAGAATACGGAGTTGCGAGATGGTCTGTGTTCTCAAAGACTGCCCAGTCTACCCACCAAACACAAATAGCACATACATTCCTGAAGTAGTGGGTTAATAACATGAAAAAAAATGTGTGAAGGGGGTTGGGTGGAAGGAGAGACCAGAAAGAGACATGCTGCAGTCAAGGAAGCCCTGTGAACACTGCTCCAGCACGTTATCTTATTCAACTGTCATCCCAACCATACAAGACAGGGATATTTTAGCCCCAATTTATGGACAAGGAAACTGAGAGAGAGAGTAACTCCTTGGCTCAGGGCTGTGCCCTGGTAAATGACCAGATTCAAGATTCTAACTCAGCTGTTCTGACCAGACCCTTTCCCAATGAGCAGCTGCCTCTAATTGTGTCCTAGGAACCTACTTTCTGCTTCAGATCTTCCTTGCACTCCTTGTTGGCCAGGTAACAGTGACAGCCAGCTGCTGGCCAGCATGCGCCTGGGCACTACTGCAGGGACAGTTCTCACTGTCCAAATCCGGCCCTGACATCCCTGCCAGTGACCATCTGATAACCAGCACCTGCTCCACCTGCTTCATGGTGGGACCAGCCTCCTTCTCTAGCAGCTGATCCAAGGACCTGTTCAAAATATTTACAGAGAATTTACCTTGTATCAGGTGCTGGGGATGGGGATGGGGAATTATAAAGATGATTGGGGCATGGTCTTGGCCTGGAGGAACGAATGATCTGCTGGGGAAGTTGGACATCCAACCTTATATTGACACCATGATGTGCTCAGTGCTTCCATGAGGCATAAATCAGGTTCCAGAGGAAGTCAGAGGCTAGAGCACCAGACTCAGCATGGAGGAATCTGGGAAGGCTTCGAAGAGGAAGTGATGGCAAGTCCAAGCCTTGAAGAAAGGTGAACATTTGTGAGGCACAGAAAGGCGAAGATGATCCAGGCACAGGGAGCTAAGTGTGGGCAAAGGCACAACAACCCTCCAGAGGCCTCTACGGAGATTCGCCCATGACCTTCCCATGGAGAAGAGACCAAATCACATCTGGATGAGCATGTGGGGAAAGGTGTAGTTGGCGGTGATGAGAAGAGGGGCCTGATTCAGGATTAGGCAGCGTTGAGCCTGTGGGCCATGGGTAGAGGTGGACATGGGATTTGGAAACTGGAGAATGCAGAGGGGAAAAAAATCAGGCAGAGGCTGATTGTCTTTCCTGTGTCAAAGACTTTCTGATACTGACAGCCACATCAACCCACCAGTCAGAAGAGATACTTGAATACGTACTAGTGACCAGCATAGAAAGACAACAAGAAGCAGTAGACTCCACCCTGTGTCAGGGGATCTCTTGATCTCACTAGAGAGATTAGATCTGGACACATGCAAAAATCAGTCATAAGGTGAGGCCATCAATAATAAGTGACAGGGAGGAGCTCAGCCACAGGCAGTTAATGTTCAGTGGAGAGGAAATGTCCAGGGAAGTTGGACAGATTCTTGGGGAAGCCAGTGGAATCTGTTAGGAATCACAGAGCTGCACTGAGAGGATAAGAGAGAGAGCAGGGTTCCTCTGAGTGAGTAGGCTTTGTTAGGAAAAGTTTCCTGGAGGAATGGCCCTTTAGATGAACCTGCTCTAGCCCTGGGCATGTAAGCAGGCTACCCTGGCCCTGAGTCACTTGGACAAAATCCATCTGAGACTCCGGCTCCTCCAAGGTGCTCACAGCATCTTGTCTTATCTGCTTTGCCCTTTTCCCTGCCCCTATTCAGATGGCTCACCCCTGGGCCCTGACCAGTCTCAGACTCCCTCTTACCCCTCAGACCCGTTGCTTGAAGCTACTTCCGGGTGCGTGACTTTGGCTCACCAATTTCACTAAAAGTTACATATACCCCTAGGATTTATGCCCTTCTGGTCCTTCTAAATAGCACCACAGGTCCATCCAACCTGGTCCTCAGAACTCTGCTTTGCTCTGCCCACCCCACAGCTCTATTCTGGCCCCCAAGAAGGGGGTGATGGGCCAGCATCATGGGTATAAACCAACAAGACAGGCCCAATCTGGAATCAATGAGGCAGAGTATAGGGGAGCTGTGGAGATGGTGTGAACTTTGCCCAGAAGCTCCACCATCCTCAGATAAGCAAAAGTGATCAGATGAGGCTTCCTGCATCAAGGAAAGTCACCTCCATGTCTGCAAGCCCCAAACCTGAGCTGCAATTGTCCTGGCCCAAGCAGGCTGGATTGAAAGTTAATAATCTCTCACAGTAAAAATATGGATTTAATCAGTCAGTGGAAACTAGGACAGTCATTTGATTCCTCCAGAAGTCGTCAAGTAGCGTGGCACCAAGAAGAGGGACCCTGATAATCTCAGGTAACAAGCAACGCACACAATCATACACATGTGTGTACATGTGACCACATACAGAAATAAACACACAAGAACCACACTTAGCCAACATAAACACACACATAAGCCTGCACAAATGTGCCCATCAACACACACCACATGTGTACACACACACGTATGCATATGCCTCTCCACAAAAAAAGTCAATTCATAGTTTAAATCCCTAGCACTTGAGTAAAAATTTCACAACTGGCCCCTTCTCTTCCAGTAACTTCCTCATGAAAAGCTTCCAGGAAGGGCCCTTGTCCTTCCATACCATGTGGGTGGCATCACTGCAGGTCCCGGGGAGATCTAAGGCCATCTTCTTCACCTACCACTTGATGGTGGCATGAATTGATCTCTGTTTATTCACAGCACATTTTCTTTTGCTAAGCAACATTAAGTTTGAATCAAAATATATGACTACTGTATAATTATTCTTGGTGCGACTTTCCTTTGGTTGCATTTTTCTGCTATTTATTTGTTCAGGAGTGGGTGCGGAGCATTCATCTCAAGAGATGCCAGTCTGAGGATGGTGAAGGAGCATTGTCATTCAGGGTAAACCCTTAATTTAACCCCATCTTCCCTTGGTCCCGCTCCAGGTTATCCCAAGGGCCACTTGGCCGCTCTTTTTAGAGGTTGCTCAATTGTGTATCCACAACCCAACTGAGAATGAGACATTCGGGCATCACCCAAAATATGCCTACTCAAATCCTAACTTCTCTGGATCTCACCATCTTTCCAAATGAAAGGAAGAAAATTAGACTATAGTTAAGATAACTATGTCTAGGTATGGAGGTAAATATATGCTGAGCAATAATCCAAATCAGAGATTGACAAGGTTACTATAAAACAGTAAATATTTTATGCTTTGCCAATCATAAAGTCTCTGCTGCAACTGCTCAACTCTGGCATTATAGTTTAGAAGCAACCACAGATAATATATAAACAAGTGGGCAAGGCTGTGTTCCAATAAAACTTTATTGATAAAACAGGCATTGATGGCCAACCCCTGATTTAAACTATCACAAATTTATTTCATTCCTCAAAGTGACCTGGATTAGATGATGAATTATGTGGCTACCTAATTATAAGAGTTTCTCCATGGTTGGTCCTGGACAGCCCACATCAGAAGTACCTGGAATGGGGAGAGCATGTGTGTATTAAATATGCAGGTTCCAGGCCCCTCAGCCCTGACCTACCAAGTCAGAATCTTGGGGATAGGGCCTGGGAATCTCGAGATTTCACAAGCTCTTCTCAGGTGATTCTGATGCACACCAACATTTGATTACCACTGGATTGGATGACCTGCAGGTTCTCTGCAAATCCACAGTTTAAGACAATTCATCTTGGCTTTGGAAGACTCTGCAGGACTTGGGCCTTGGCTCTTCCTTGCTATCTGCATTTTAAACGATGTCCCTTCCCTACACACAAGTGACTGTCCCAAGTATGAGACTGGGGTGAGGTGTAGGAGGTTCAAGACAGTATTCCAGAAGGCACTAACTCTTAGGCTTATGTGAGTGCAGGGTCAGCACCTGAGAGTGGGTTCCTCCTTAAGTAACATTCCCTGGGCACCTCACATGCCTCAGCCTAGTCCTGACCCTGGCACATCTATGCATACACATGTGCACATACTCATTCACACACAAGCATTTACACCCCCACTTCCCCAGCACACATATACTCACATACACAGGGCCTGTTTGGTGAAGCAGGAGCCCCCTCTGCAGTCTAATTTGAGGATCATAAACACCTTCCTCCCTAGACCACAGATATACTTGAAATTCTCTTATTCAACATTTATTCCTTCAAATCTTAGAATCTGCTCTCTGACATCATCTTCCAGAAAACATGTACATCTGAGGAAAGTCATACCTGATATTTTAGTATCTGTCTAAACTCATGTTAACCAACCTAAAGCCCATGAGAAGAAAAACAATGGAAGGAAAGAGGTGATGCAGTCATTCAATGAGCACTTACTGAGCACTTGCTGTGTGCCAAGCACTGACCTAGGTGCTAGAAAAATAGTAGTTTCCAGCATTTATGGGAGATTCATAATTAAGAATTTTCTGGAATTTCTAGGTGAGGTGAGTAGAACAAGGATAATTATTATCCCTACTTTGCATCTGAGGAAACCAACATCCTGGCCAGTTAAGAGACTGGCCCCTCAAAATACCTCCCCTAGTCCCCTGTGGGGGTCTTTTCCTTCTTGGCTCACTCCAGCTTCCGGATATGGCCCACTGGTCCCCAGGGGAGCTGAAGGCATTTCTCCAGTCCAGTTGATGTCTGACTTAGTAGTGTCAGCCTTTATAAAACACAGCATTCAGAGAGCAAAGGTGACCTGTTTTTTCCCTGCTCTTTGAGTTTGAACGCTGCTGACATTTCCATATTTGTGGCAATTGGTTATGTATTACGCATTTAAGATGCATTTATAATATTAACCTTTTTAAAGGGGCCACTTTTAAAGCAGTCATCCTTGCCTGCTTAAAATGCAACTCTGAGTGTTACCTGTAATTCCAGCAGTTGGAGTTAATGAATCAAAGCTATGAAATTCAGGGGGCTGTGGGAGGTGACAGGATGCAGGGGGTGGATTTGCTAACAAATGACCTGCAGCAAAATATTAGATATCCATCCAAGTGTCACCACTGCCAAATTTGGCTTTCTCTCTTCTTGCTGCAGCTAAAAAAATGTCAAAGAGGCACCGCGCCTACCTTCCTGGGATGTTGGGAGCCAGGGAGTCATCACAGCCTTGAGTTTGTACAAGGTCAGAAAGAGGAAGCAGCCCTAGAGAGACAAATTTATTCTACTCCCGCTCAGAAGACACTGCCTGGCGTGAGGAAAGAGCCCTCACCTTTCTGAGGTCAAGGCACCGTGCTGGGCCCTTTTTGTGTACTACTCTCTCCAATCTGGTCTTGGCATAGATGCCAAATGACTCATTAAAATATAAATTAAATCACTTGAGTGAACTTTTCTCAAGGCATAGCAGAGGTTGACAAACTAGGGACCACAGACCAAAGGCAGCAGGGTCTGTGTTTTTGTAAATAATGTTTTATTGGAACACAACCTCGTCATTCATTTGCACATTGCCAAGGGCTGCTTTGCTCTATAGCAGGAAAGCTGAGTAGAACACATGGACCATAAAACCAAAAATACTTACAGAAAAAGTTTACTGAGCCCAGACCTATAGCACTGAAACCTCAGTCTACTAAACATGAGATGTAAGATCTTGCAGGGCCTGCCTTGCTCACTCTTCCAGACTCATCTCTAGGTGTAACCTGACTCCCCCCAGTACCCATGCTCTAACCCAATGTTTCTCAACATTTTATTCATTATTGCCCCTTGTAGAGGTTTTTTTATTTTCTTTTTATTAATTTAATTTTTTTATTATGGTAAAAATATAATTTACAATCTTGACCATTTTATTTATTTGTTTTTAGTATTTATTTTTATTTTTATTTTTTGAGTCAGAGTCTTACTCTGTCACCCAGGCTGGAGTGCAGTGGCATACTCATAGCCACTGCAGCCTTGACCTGCTGGGCTCAGATGATCCTTCTACCTCAACCTTCCGAGTAGCTGGAACTACAGGCTCCTGCCACCACATCCAGCTAATTTTTGATTTATTGTAGAGATGAGGTCTCACCAAGTTGCCCAGGCTGGTCTTGAAGCCCAGGCTCACGCAATCCTCTCGCCTCTACCTCCCAAAGTGTTGGGACTATAGGCGTGAGGCACTACGCCCAGTTATTTATGTATTGATACAGGGTCGAACTCTATTGCTTAGGCTGGAGTGCAGTGATATGATCATAGTTCACTGTAACCTTCCACTCCTGCTCCTGGGTTTAAGCAATCTTTCTGCTTCAGCCTCCTATGTAGCTGGGACTACAGGTGCATCCTACCATGCCCAGCCTATTTTTTATTTTGTGTAGGGATAGGATCTTGCTATGTTTCCCAGGCTGGTCGCGAACTCCTGGGCTCAAGTGATTCTTCCACCTCGGCCTCCCAAAGAACTAGGATTACAGGAGTGAGCCACTTACATACGAGCACTTATAGGAGCACAAAGCCAGCTCTGGAGGTTGCCTGGAGAACCCAAATTAGAAGAAAGGATGCTGGAAATTCTCAGGAGATATTTCCATCCAGCCCAGGCATCCTGATGAATCACACTTCTCTGCTCTAGGAATATTTCTGTCTCAAGAACTAAGGCCATGTGTGTAGATTCAGAGATTTCCTGGTTCTCTGTGCCATGAGCCTGTTGACAAATCTGAGCCTCCAGCTCCTTTTGGTGTCAGTCAATAGTTGCCCCACCACCTCCTATCTGTCAGGTCATGCCACACCAAAAGTGAGTCTCGCTTTGTAGACTCAGTCAGATTCTAGCCAGTTAGTGAGAGAAAGAGGGCAGCTCTCTGAAAGAACCTTGGAAAATATTGATCATTGCCAGACACGATCGACCTTGAGCAACTCAGCTTCTTTGGGTTTCACTGTCTTCATCTGTAGATTGGGACTAATTATGCCCTCTCCCCACAGCTCTTGGGAGGATCAACCAAGGACTGGGGAACCTCAGTAAATCACTTTTTTTTTTTGAGTTGCAGTCTCACTCTGTTGTCCAGGCTGGAGTGCAGTGGCACGCTCATGGCCACCACAGCCTCGACCTGCTGGGCTCAGGTGATCCTTCCACCTCATTCTTCCAAGTAGTTGGAACCACAGGCATGTGCTACCATGCCCTGCTGATTTTTTGATTTATTATAGAGATGAGGTCTCACCGTGTTACTCTGACTGGTCTTGAAACCCTAAACTCACATAATCCTCTCACCTCCGCCTCACAAAGTGCTGGGATTATAGGTGTGAGTCACCACACCTGGCTGTAAATCACCTTGCATATGGTAGTCACCCAGGCTGGATTGCAGTGGCACACTCACGGCCACCCTAGTGTTGACCTGCTGGGCTCTGGCAATACTTCCGCCTCAGTCTTCCAAGTAGCAGGAACTACAGGTGCGCACTACCACATCCAGCTAGTTGTTGATTTATTGTAAAGACGAGGTCTCGCCAAGTTGCCCAGGCTGGTCTTGAACTCAGGGGCCCAGGCAATCCACTTGCCTCAGTTTCCCAAAGTTCTGGGATTATAGGCCGAGGCACCGAGCCTAGCCAATGCAGTACTTAAAAAAAAAACCCAAAATTATTCTGGGTATGGTGACTCACGCCTGTAATCCTAGCACTCTGGGAGGCCAAGGCAGGATTACTTGAGACCACAAGCTCAAAATCAGCCTAGGCAACATAGTGAGACCCCCATCTCTATTAAAAGAAAAAATGTAAAATAAAAATAGAAAACACACTATTAACGTCAAAAATTCATGTTGTACGTGGTGATCCAAATTTTAAATAAAGACAGGGTCAGTATAAGTTATTTCTCCTTTTGCTTCAGGCTCCAATATGGCCCCTTTCCTTTCCCTTTGAAGAGACTCGTAGAATAAATGACTGACCTTGGGCCAGCTCAGTGGCTCAGCTTGTAATTCCGCTGAGATGAGTGAATTGCCTGAGCCAGAGGGTTTGAGACCCGCCTGGGCAACTTGGCGAGACCTCATCTCTACAATAAGTAAAAAAAAAAATTAGCTGGGCATGGTAGTGTGTGCCTGTAGTTCCAGCTACTTGGAAGGCTGAGGTGGAAGGATCGCTGGAGCCCAGCAGGTCAAGGCTGCAGTGACCAGAAGCGAGCCACTGCACTCCAGCCTGGGCAACAGAGTGAGACTTCAACTCAAAAAAAAAAAAAATGACTGACCTCGAGATGCTGGAGATATTGTGGTTCTAAGCCTCCTTGTTTTAAGTTTCAAAATAATTCAGAGAGTCCGGGATGAGGGAAGCACCCAAGACCCAAAGCAGAACAAGTAGCAGATCGGGAGGCAGATCCAGGTCTGTGACCCTCTGGGACCACTCCCAACCCTGCCGCTCACTCCTTCACAGGGTGGGGGTGCTGGATGGGGGAGGTGGTTTATGAGCAGAACTAAACATGGAGAGTCCCCAGGTTTCGGGTGTATTGTGAAACACCAGGAGGGCTCCAGGGCAGCCACCAGGAATGCAACTGCCGGCTGGGCTTGGCCACATCCAAGACCTGCCAGTGGAAATCCCAGGTTCTGGAAGCTCTGATCCAGCAGGAAGCCTGGTAGTTGTCACCCCTCCTGGCTCCGTGCAGATTTCTGCCTCTGGCTTTTGGGGCAGCCTCCCTTTTTGTTTCTGCCCTCCCTTCTGTGAGTGCCAGCCTCCTATCCCCATCCTCTGCCCACCTTGATTTGAGGTTTCATCCTGGACCCTGCTCCCTGCCCTCAACTCATTCTAGGCCTTGAGCGTCTTTTCCCACAGTCATAACCAGGTCCCCTGACCAGCTCCCTGCTGCCACTAGACCAAGTCTACATTGCATTTCTGCATATCTGGGAGCACAGCTCATCACAGTCTGCCTGCACCCTGCGACGCCACTTTGTCTCTCCCCAGCCCTGCATGCTCCGTGCTGCTTCAACAAACTGGCATTGGCCTGCCCCAGACTTCTCAAGCACCTTTGGGCCTCAGTGTTTAAGCTACTCCCTCTACCCCTCAGCCTCTTCTCTTCCTGGCAGATCCTTAATCATCCCTCCAAGCTTCCCTCAAATGTCACCTCTATTTAAAAGAGACTCTGACTTCGTCCCCTCTCCCCACCAGGTGAGGCTATTATTTTCATGTAGCATTTGTGTGTCTGGAATGGGAGCTGGAAGGCTGAACTGTGGGTTCCTTGAGTGGAGGGACTGACTCTCATTCATCCTTATAGCCCCGAGTCCTAACATGGCATAGGTGCTTCTCGAGTGTTTGATCAATGATTCTGACCTTGGCCATCCACACATTCATGCCTTTGTGGCTATAGCATCTCGGCTGTGAAGTCCTTTTTGCTTGGACCTGCTTCTGCCACCCCCTTGGTGACCCTGAGGTAGCCACAGGGAATGCCACTTCCCCTCTGTAGCCCCCTAGAGAAATACAGATTCTCCTGTGTGTTCATCATGCTTATGGGTTCACTGATCCACCCTTTCACCTCCTAAGATTTAGCCTGCATGGTAGAAAATGCCTAGATTTTGAAGGCCCATTGTATTGGAGGTTGAAATACATCTCCCACACTTAAACTCTGCTACATTGCCTGTGCTACTTAAATTATCTAAACCACAGTGTTTTAACCCCAAATCAGACTAAACTTTCCCACCCACAATTCTGCGAGAGCTAGTTTGAATGGAATGTATGTAAATTACCTGACACACAGTAGGCGATTCAGCATCTCTAACCTTCATTATTACTATTCTTTTAATTTTCCTTTTAGGCAGAACAAGGTATGCCCATCATTCTACCCTGGGTTTATTTTCAGTTCTCAGTGGACTGAGTGCATCTCATTTCTGGGGGTTTTAAGTGCCTGACAATTATCATTTTACCTGGACGCTAGTGCTGATATTACCCTAATGGTTTGCATTTATATTTTCCCATTGCTGCATACATAATTTAATGCAAAAAGGGATAATAAGCCTGCCTCTTTTGAATCCTGCCAGGGTTGGCTCACATTATACTGGTTTACAGACTTGGAGAACTAGCTAATAACTGGCAGGCTCGTCAGCCCCAAGTTTTCAAAGCAGTGAGTCAATCCTGACTTATTGTTATTATCTCCTAATAGTTTACACTGTATTATTCTGTAATTACTCCGTGAATCACACTGACAGCTTGTATGTTTCCAGCTTGCCTGAGTTATTCCTCCATCTTCCACTGAAAGCGTCATTAGTCTTGCGCTTGCCTGCAGAAAGACGGCCCCCGTCACCTGTCGAATACACAGGACCCTTTGTCAATCCTTGTCAGGAGAGGATGACACATGAGCCATCATGTGGTCTTGGGCTGGGTTGTTTGTCTTAGAATTCTAAATAACCCCTACCATCTCCCATCTTCTGTGAGGACTTAAAGATATGTCCTTTCTGTAAGAATGCCCTCTTTAGTTAAACTTCTTCTGAACTTTGGAATGACATTACTGATGGGGGTCTATTTGGGACAATCTAGTTGTCTGTGGTCATAGGAAGACAGTAGGTCAGAGATGGGAGCCAGCTCAACAACCAAGTTTTCTATCTTCTAGAACATTTTTAGCATGTCTGTAGACCCTGCAGAGGGAAGCCGGAGAAGAAGAAGCAAACAGTGTCACACAATGAAAATGCATGAGTTTTGGAGCCAAGCAGACCTGAATTTGAACCTCACAGATGTCCTTCACTCCTTTAGTGACTTTCTTCACCTCTTTGAGCCTCAGTTTCATCATCTATGAAATGGGTACATTAACTCCTTTCCCATAAGGTGCCTCAGTGAATGCTCCCTCCTCTGAGCCTATCTTGGAATACACAAAGGTTATAAGACTCCAAAACGGACATGTAGACTCTGGAAGCACTCAGAATTTCAAACTCAGTGCCCTGAGATGAGGATTCTGCTGCTTGGAGGATTCAAAAATAATTGTGCTTCTCAGATACTTAATTTTAGACTTGGAACAACTGAGCAGCCTCCTTGTCCAGTCCCTTCCTGAGGGCATTGAATGCATCCATTTTGCAACCCCAGGCTGAAGAAAGAGTTTGTTGTGCCAACACCACTGAAGAGGCATCATCCTCACAAACTGGCTTTTTGTTTAAGGAGGAGCCCCAGTCCAGGGCTCCAGGGAAAGCCTTTCCAAATTGTCAGAAATGATGCATCAGTGTGCAAAATGCAAATCTGCCCCTGGCAGGACAGAAGTCTTTTTACCCATAATCCTCCTCTTTTCTCTCCCTCTCTCCTCCTCCAGGAACCTGTAGGCATAGCCAAATGATTTTTTAATAACAAGCAACAGCAAAAACTTTATAATTGCTTTTTAAAGTTTTTTGTCCTTAAAATTGTTTGTTTATTATAATAAAGCCTATTTTATTATGAAAGGAATATGCACTCACTGTAGTTCAAAAAACACAGAAAAGTAGAAAAAAAGAAGGGAAAAATTACCCGTCATCATACCACCAAACGATAACTACTTTAAACTCCTTAGTGTATTTTCTTGCCATTATTCCAAGTTGAGATATTTTTACATACTTATAATTCTGCATAAACAATTTTGATGCTTGCTCTTTCCTTTTCATATTTTAACACAAGAAGCCCTCTTTATGGTAACTCTCTGATATTATTTTAAACGGCTGCATGATTTCCCTCAGTCCCTGAAATCATTGCATTAACATTGAACATCTGGTGGTGTCCAATTATTTTATAGTATAAATGATGCCCTGATAAGTACCTCTAGACATGAAACATTCTCCACATTTCAGATTGTTTTCCTAGAAAATTACTTGGTCAAAGGGAATGGATATTTTTTAATGTCTCCTGATTCATATAATCAAATCACTCCTTCAAGACATTTTACTTTTTAAAAAAACAAAGGAAGGAAGGAACATGAAGAAAGATGACCAGCCTCCAACCACTCTGCCAAAGTGCAAATCCCAAGGTCAGCTCCTTCTTCAGGAGACAATGGGCACTTGGAAGATCAGAGATTGATTATTGTAGATTGAACAGGCTACAGACAGATAACAAGATAGATTAATGTCTAGAAGGCCACAAAAATTCTATGAGGGAAGGTCTCCTCTGGACATGGTGCTATCATGTCTACATGAATCTGAGATGTTAGGAGAGGAACCAAGAGCCAGAGAAAAGTGTTTAAAGTAGCTCTGTCCAGTGCAATAGCCTCTAGCCACATGTGTCTCTCGAGAACTTGGAATATGACTCGTCCGAATTAACATGTACTGGAAGGATAAAACACATACACCAGATTTCCAAGACTTAATACCAAAATATAAAGCATACAAATGTACCGTGTCTCCATGGCTATTTTTATGTGTATTTCACATTGAAATGATAATATTTTGTGTATATTGGGTTAGATAAAATATATTTTGAAAATTAATTTTATTTCTTTTTACTTTTTTAAAAAAACAGATGGCTATAAAATGTAAAATTGCATGTGTGTCTCAAATTACATTTTTATTGGGCAGCATTGCTAGCGAGGAACCTAGGATTAGCCTCCCCGGCACCAAGATGTGAGTCAGAGGCAAAGGTAACCTCCATAATACCAAGGGACTTACAGAACATGGGTACCGCTTGTTCAACTAGGCATCTTTGTTGAGTGATAGAGAATCCTCTGTCGATAAAGCAGTCATTTTTTTTTTTTTTTTTTTTTTTTGAGTTGGAGTCTCACTCGGTCGCCCAAACTGGAGTGCAGTGGCCGCACTCCCGGCCACCGCAGCCTTTCCTGCTGGGCTCTGGCGATCCTTCCGCCTCAGCCTTCCAAGTAGCCGGAATTACAGGCATGTGCTACCACGCCCGGCTAATTTTTTGATTTATTGTAGAGATGAGGTCTCGTTGCCCAGGCAGGTCTTGAACCCATGGGCTCAGGGAATCCACTCACCTCATCCTCCCAAAGGCGCGGGATTACAGGCTGAGCCACTGAGCCCGGCTAAAGCAGTCATTTTTAACCCTCTTTGTGCATCAGCATCACCTGATGAGCTTTAAAAACACAAATGTTCTAACCCTGATTCCGTTGGTCTGGGAGAGGGCACGATGTACTGTGTTTCACAAGTGCACCAGGTCATCTTCAGGTGCAAAGTTAAGAACTTCCTGTTTAGTTTGGATCCTGGTTCTATCACCTGTTAGCAGATGACCCCTGAGCCACTACCTACCCTTTCTAAACCTTCATTTTTTTCATCTGTAGAACAGGGATAACAATAGGGTTGATGTAAGAACTGAATTATATTATCCATGTAGAAGTACCTAGCGGCATACTATCAGGTCTACAGAAAATGTATAATAAATATTAGCTACTCTTTTTAACATACGGGTTATGGATTACTGCTATGTGGTCTAACAAAGGACTGTCTTTGACTAATGAGTCAGTGCAGGCCTGTGCAGGAGAACAGATCAAACAAGGTGGCAAAATAAAATCTGTGCTTACTTTCATCTGTGTCTTTCAGTTTGGTACCTTTAGTGTTTCAGAAACTAATTGTTCAGAAGAAACTGAGGCAGTACCCAGCAGAGTAAATAGAAAATAGTTGTGATTTTAAAAGCATGAAATAGCTATGATTCTAAAGCAAAAACAAACAGATTGAGATTCTTACTCCACCTGCTGTGTGCCTTGAATGAACATCTTAACCATTCTGAGCCTTCATTTCATTATCTGAACAATGGTAATAACAGTATCAACATTTTTTTGTGAGTTGGAGTCTCACTCTGTCGTCCAAGCTGGAGTGCATTGGCACACTCATGGCTACCACAGCCTCGACCTTCTGGGCTCAGGAAATCCTTCCACCTCAGCCTTCCAAATAGCTGGAACTACAGGTGCAGGCTACCATGTGTGGCTTATTTTTTAAAATTTATTGTAGAAATGAGGTCTCACCAAGTTGCCAGCTGGTCTCGAACCCCTGAGCTCAGGCAATTCTCTTGCCTAGGCCTCCCAAAGTGCTAGGATTACAGGCTTGAGCCACCGCGCCCAGCCAACAGTATCAACTTTAATAGTATGGTCTAAATGATTACATAAGCTAGCCCACCAAACACACCAAACATAATACCTGGGACTTAATAGGAGCTCAATTCATGTTTGTATTTCCTCCCTGGTTTCTGTTTTGAACTGCTTGTGAACCCTGGGCAAGTCAAGATTCTCTCTAGACCTCAAGATCTTCATGGATAAAATGAAGATGTTAGCTGGGTATAGTGGCTCACACCTGTAATCCCAGCACCTGGGAGGCCGAGGCAAGAGGATCGCTTGAGACCAGTCTGGGGAACATAGAGAGACCTTGTCTCTATAAAAATTAAAATACATATATACATACTTTTTTAAATGAAGATGTTGATCCCACAGGTCTCTTCCAGGTCTAGATTTTTGAGTCCATCCTTATGAAACAGAATACACCCATCCACCAAGAAAGAAAGAACTGATGAGAGAAAAAAGAAGCAGCAAGAACACATGGCTCAGGAAAGGACCACAGCAAAGATGGGGGAAGGAATGCAGAAAGAGCATGAACTTGAGTCATGGAGACAGGTCTACATGTCAGCTCACCCTATTAGAAACCATGTGGTGTGGTTCAATAATGTGATTGCATAGGCTCCAGTTTCCTTGTCTGTAAAATGAAGTGAATACGACTGAGCCTGGGGGTGTCATGAGGACTCATTATGGTGAGTGTCTATGTACAGGGTCTGGCTCAATGCAATGCAGCCTTTATTCTTCTGAGCTGGTTTGTCACTGGTTCTGCAGGATGCTGGTCTCCAAGGTCCCCCCTTCAGTCCAACCAGAGGCCACAGGCCCAACCACCTAAAGAATACAAAGTGAGCTGGGAAACTTAGGAAAGAGTAGGGGCCCGCCCCCCCCCCCAGCTGGCCCACCAAGGACATGGGGGTGAGGATCCTAGAGTACACCTAAATGCCTCAGTCTCCAGAAAATAAAATTCCTTTCCTCAGAATGAGCATGCTAATTATCTGGCTCTACCACTACTACCCTTTACATGTTAACAATAAATTAATAAAAACACGAGAGGAAAGTGACCTTAGGCCTCAAAACAATCAAGATATTGGGCCATGATGAGAATCCAGTGCCTTTCCTATGAGGTCAGCCAGGATTTCTAAGAACACACCTTCATGCCTGAACCATAGAGGGGGAGAAGACAGTGTCTTCCCCTCTTACCCAAAGCATGCTCCTCCCTCTCACTGCTAAAGACACTCTCTTCCTGGGAGGAGAAGTCCTATCCAACCACCTACATGAATACAGTTCTTGATAGTTCCACAAATTTATCTCCTTTGATCCTCACAAACCTGGAAGGCCATGATGACAACCCCCACTGTAAAGGTGAAAAAAATTGGAGCTGAAAGAGGCTAAGTCTTGTCTGAAGTCAAGGGACAGCTGTTAAGGACAGAACCAAGATTTGAACATACTCAAGGTTCATATGTAAATCACAGATATTCCTTAGAGAGAGGTCACACAGTGTCAACTAAGATATGACTGTCGTATGGGGATTTGTACTGGCAACCAGGACGTCTTGGCTGCGTGATCACCTCCTTGACTGTGACTGAGTCACTTCTGATTTGGGGCTTACTTTTCTCACTTGTAAAATGGGAGGTCACACCAGTTGTGATTCTGAGTCTGGGTCCTTTGCCCATTAGCATAGGCCTCCTTATCTCCTACAGACTGCTATTCCCTTTAGCCCCAAAGCATGACAGCTTATAACTTCTCAGCCAAGGAAGAATGAAAAGTCTAATCACACAAATGGTCACTTTATAAGCACCTACTATCTCCAACGTGTGTATATATCCCTGGTCCTAAAATATCCTGCAAAGTGAGCCCTAATCCCTCCATTTTATAGATAAGGAAGCTGGGACGCTAAGAGAGTAAGGTATTTTCCACCATCACACCACTAATAAGTGATGGTGCCAAGTTTGAACCTATAGCTACTCTATCAACCGCTCCATGTTGTTTCTGACTTCATCATGTAAACATTCCTGCCATTATTTTTCCTTAAATTCTGAGCCTTCTACTGCCTGTTATAGAAATGTATTCTTAAATAAGAAAAGCTTTGGGCCAGTCAGCCAAGGTTCCACCCAGATTTTTCTAGCAGATTCATCCCCAGCTCCAAGAAAGGGGAAAATATAGCAAGAAGAGAAAGGTGTTTGAAAACATTCAGATTCACATAATCACTATATTTAGTAGGGTATCCCCTGGAGACTAATTTAAATTATACATGTACATATATGTAGTAACTGGTTGGTATAACAGGGCTTTCTGAATCCCTATTTTTAAAACCTCATAAACAACAACTGTGCTGAAGAAAAGATAAAGTGGAGACCAGGGTTTAATTTTTTTAGCTCTTTGGCCTGGTTTTTCTTGCTGCATGAGAAAGGGGAGACAGGAAACAAAAAGGAGTGGATGAGAGGAAATCCCAAGGGAGGGCAATTTAAAACTTCTTTAAAGGGTGAAAGAAGGAGAAAGCAAGGATCACAGGTACCCCCTGAAGAGGTTGTGTCTTTGATCACCAGAAGCAGAGATATTACAGGTGGTGGATATTATAGGGGGATGAGCATCAAGGCCTGCAGAATTCTGGTTATCCCAGAAGAGGGAAGAGGAGAATGGAGGAGAGGAAAGGCAGAGAGAGAAGGAGGAAGCATGGGGACAATGGCTCTCAACTCAGTCCGGCTACTTCGCCAACCCGAGGTCTCTGTCAGCACCACGGCCAGCATCCCTCCATTTTTCCCAGCTGTTGCCTGAACTCAGATTTCCCACCTTCCCAACTCACTGTGTCCAGAACAACCAGGTGCTCTTTGTAATGTGGCAAGTGTCATTTCAAGAGACTTTCCCTCAACAGAGGGCTCACCTCCTTCAGTTACCCTCTGCATTTGTTTCCTAGAGCTGCTATAAGAAGTAAACAACAGAAACATATCCTCCCACAATTCTGGAGGCTAGAAATCTGTAAGGTGTCAGCAGGGACATACTTCCTCTAAAGGTTCTTAGGAAGGAAAAACTCCTTCTTTCTTTCTGGTGGTTTCTGGCTACCCTTGGTGTTCCTTGACTTGCTGCTATGTCACTGTAGTCTCTGCCTCTTTTGTCACATGGCTGTCTTCCCTACATGTCCATGTGTCTCCAAATTTCTCTCCCCTTGTGGGCATACCAGTCATTAGGGCCTACCAAAGTAAGGCTTTACATCAACTTGATTACATCTGCAAATACTCTATTTCCAAATAAGGTCACATTCGAAGATACTGGAAGTTAGGATTTCAGTATATCTTTGCAGGGAACACATTTCAACCCATGACACCCCCATCATTGCCTCATTCCAGAGTAAGAGTCTCTTTACTGAATAACAGTCACATCTATTGAATTACCTTAGCATCCTATATTTCTACTGCATGTAATACACTGATAGTAAGCATCCATTTACTCATGATGTTTTTGTTGTTGTTGCTATTTTGTATCAGGGTCTCACTCTGTCACCCAGGCTGGAATGCAATGTCACAATCATGATGATCACTGCTCATGGCAGCCTCGACCTCCTGAGCTCAGGCAGTCTTTCTCCCTCAGCCTCCCAAGTAAATGGAACTACTAGTCCGTACTGCCACACCCAGCTAACTTTTTTTATGTTTTGTAGGGACAAGGTTGTGCTATGTCTTCCAGGACGGTCTTAAACTCTTAGGCTCAAACAATCCCCCTTGCCTTGGCTTCTCAAAATGCTGGGATTACAGGAATGAGGCAAAACACCTGGCCTTCTCACCATGTCTTCTACTGCACAGGGCTCCTCGAGGGTAGGGAATTGGTCTCATTCATTCTGGCATCCCCAGCATCAGGCAGAGTGCCTGGTAGGGGGACAATTCATTTTGTTGTGGTTAATTGAACTAATGAATGATAAATAAATGCATTTTTGCTGGGTGCACTGCCTCACACTTATAAGTGCAACTCTTTGGGAAGCCAAGGGGGGAGGATCACTTGAAACTAGGAGTTTAAGACTAACCTGAGCAACATAGCAAGATTCTGTCCCTACAAAAACTTTTTAAACATTTACCAGGTATGGTGTCACATGGCTATAGTTCTAGCTATCTTGGAGGCTCAGGTAAGAGGATTGCTTGAGCCCAAGAGTCCAAGGTTACCATGATCTATGATCCTATACTCCAGCCTGGGAGACAGAGCAAGATTCTGTCTTTAAAAAAATGCATTTCTTGGATTTTCATAGATTTAAAGCATATACCAGGTAGATACTGTACATTTATTACTGTTTAAAGGTCCTAATGATACAAAGTAGGCATTCTGGCTGCAACAGAGAATAAAAACAGAACCCTTAAGACTTAGAAAATGTACTAAGTACTCTGAGAATCAGTGGAAGAAGTGATTTCTAGTCTAGAGAGTCAAAGGAGGCTTTTAAAAGGAGAAAATGCTTGAATGGGAACTTGAAGAAATGTGAAGCCTACTGGAAAGGAAAGAGTGACTCCCAGAGTATTCTAGGAGTGAGGAACCACATGGCCAGAAGTGTTGTAGAGGGACTGAGCATGACGGATGAGGAGATGATCGGTTGGCTTCTTTGGTTGGAGAGAAGGCTCCCTGTTAAATTCACTGGGAGGTGAGTTTGAGAGATATTGGCAGGTGACTGTGAAGACACCTGACTCATTGACTAGAGATCTAGGCTTTATTATGTAGACAACGAGAAAACACAGGGAAATCCATGGTGGGTTGGGCATGCCCTTGGGAGATGAGTTAAAAGGTTATTATGATGGGTCTAGCAGAAGAAAATGGGGTCTGCACTGAGCAGTGTTGGGCATGGGGAAGAACAGAGCAAGGTGAAAGAGATTACGAAGAAGATTTGTCAAGACACAGCAATTAACTGAGTGTGGAAATGGGGACGAGGCAGTGAGAGACAGGAAACTGTGCTCAAAGTCCTTATAGGACACAGATAGAGATAACAGGAGGGTCTTTGGGAAAAAAGTTGGTCAGCAATTCTTCAGGTCCTCCCCAGCCTTGGGAGCTGCTGCTTTTCCTCAGGGAAAAGGGATGCTTGGGCTGAGAAGTGCATACTCAGCAAAAGCTTCATATGGAAAGATAATTGAGTGCTTGCTTGTGTTGAGCACTATGCAAATGCTTTATGCAGTTGTTCACTGACAAGCCATGGAGGCAGATATTATTTTATCCATTTTACAAGTGAAGAAGTTGAGGCTCCTAGAGGTTAAGTAAATCGCTGAACACTAGTGGGCCAAGCAATTTATCTGTCTCCATTGTTTGTGAAATTTAGTAGTGAGGGATAGTGGAAAAAGCACGAACTGGGAGTCATAGAACCCGAGTTTCAATTCAATTCCCACCAGCTAACACTCTCTGATATTGATCAAGTTAATGACCTAAACTTCTTTGCCTAGGAAATGAATATAAAAATATGTGCACTATATACCTCATAGGGTTGTACTGGTAAAAATAAAGTTGGGATGAGATTTAAAATTGTTCTGTAGGTTGTGACATGTTGCAGGAATGCAAAATGACACAAAACTCTGAAATAACCACAAAATTCCTTGCTGCCAAGATTTAGACCACTTACCACTTACTCTGTGACCTTGGCCAAGTTTCTTAACCACCCTGAATCTCAATGTTTTTGTCCACAGAAGAAGTGGTCTCCTGAGGATTAAGTAGGATAAAAACAGAATTTATAATGTTCTCTACATATCTTCTTTTCTTTCCCCGTCTCAGAAATGGGTGATCTCAGCAACGATATTACCATGCCCCAGATGCACAAGCCAAAATCCTGGCAGACACTACTGATACCTCCCTTTTCCTCACACATCCCTTCCACCATCAAACTTATCCATTCTGACACCAAAATATAGCTCAACTCTCTCCACTCTTCCCCATCACTTCCACTTCTCCCTCAGTTCAGTCCACCACATTCTTTGCCTGGATTGTGGCCATGACTCCTACCAATATTTCTCTATCTGTCCTCTACTCAAAAGTCTGAATATCCTTTTGAAAAACCTGAGAGATATAAGTATACCATTATCCTGCTTACCCTCAATCACCACCCATCACACTTAAAATCAAGTTCTAAGTTCTTTCTACTCTAAACATCTGTGTTCTGGATATCGACTGTGTCCCCATCTGACTCTTGGGTTCTCCATTGTCACACACCACACCTCAGCCATCCTGGCCTTGTCCGAGTGTCTCTGAACACCATTGCCTTCCTGTCCAAAGCCTCCGTACAAGCTATTCTCTCTGCCTAGAATGATCCCCCCACATTCTCCACCCAACAAATCCTGCTCAGCCTTCAGGTACTCGCTTCGATGTCATCTCATTCTCCCAAGCTAGGTTAAGTCACCTCGTGATGTATTCTCAGATGTCCTTCCTTCTTTTTCCCTAGCAGTTACCACAGATTCATTTATTTAATCATTAGTGTGAACATCTGTTTAATATCTGTTTCTCCCCCCCATGAATTGTGAGCTCAATGGAGCCAGGGTCTAGTGTTGTTTGTTTATTTGTTTGTCTGTTTGCTGTGACATTTCTAGCACCAGGGCCCTCCTAGGCACTCAATAGGTAGTTGTCCAACAATGGAAAGAGTGTCTGATGAAAAGCAATAAGCACAGAGCCTGGAATGCAGTCAGCATTCAGCCCAAATTCTGCCCTCTCCTTCTCTCTCTCCACCGTGGCTCTGGGCCAGGCTGGGATCCTGGGCTGTCAGGGACAATAGTAGGTTATATCACATCTCTTTTCAGGGTGGTTCTCTTGCGATATTCCCGACCACTGGAGTGTGAAGGGAAGCAGGCAGGCCGGGAGCCTGGGAAATGATTAGCACCAGCTTCATCTCTCCTTTCCCCTGGCTCTCTTGTCTGGAGTACAGAGAGAAGCAGCCTTTGTGCTGCTGAGAATGCTGTCAGAACACTGATCTGCAGGCACTTCCCTTACTGGGGGAAGAGAAGACGAAGGTGGGTTCAGTGGCTTGGTCAAACATCAGGGACGATAGGAAATGTTGAAACAAGAGCAGTGATATCTCAAGAGAAGTCTTCCTTGGGAAGCACCAAGCACACAGGCTTTGTTACCTGATCCTGTACACACAGCTCCAGGTGGGGCTACTGCCCCAGGGGGGTTAAGCAGCCCCTCACCTCTCAGTCTCCTGGGTCAGAACGCAATGACCCCTCATGTTTGCATGGTCCTGCTACATTCTGCATATCGCTAGAGTCCAGCAGGCAGGCAGTGAATGGGGTTAGAAGTGAATCGTAAGACCTCCTATCAAAACAACAGCCCAGGCTGTGGTCCTTATTCACATGACGTGGAAATTGAGGGGCAAAGGTTCAAGCTGCCAGTGGTCTCAAACAGAGACTTAACCATGTGAAAAAAAAAACCCTTACTCTGTCCAGTCTTGTTCTGTCCGCTGAATAGCAACATCTATTGCAAAGATCCATTGATGAGGCCTTCTTTGAGGAAAGTGGAACATCTGATTTAGTGACACAAGAACATCAGCCTCTCAGGATTTCCCACTCCTCTCTGTGAGGGAAGATTAATGCAGGAGAACCCAATTCACTGTTGAGACCGCTTCCGCACTCCAAATTCCGACAGCCCTTACCATTTGCTTCTGATCCAGAGTCTCATCCTGGATTACAGATGGATTTTGATTTTTTCATTGAGGTATCATAGACATACAAGACAGTACACCACCCACTTAATTCTCACAAAGTGAACACCTTTGTTTTAGTAGTACCCAAATCAGGAACGAACAAGATCATTACCACCACCAAGAAACACTCCCCCATGCTGGTTTCCAGTAACTACCACGCCCAACTATCACTACTGTCCTGATTCATAATAGTATAGATTTATTTTGTCTGTTTTCATACTTTATATAAAGATGGAATCATATAGTATGTACAGTTTTGTATCTGGCTTCTTTTGTTCAGTGTTGGATCTGGGAGACTCATCCGTTGTCTATAGTTTTGGATCACTCATTCTCACTGTTGTATAGTACTCTAACATATGAGTCTACCACAGTTTATTTCTCCATTCTACATGGAAGGTCATCTTGGCAGTTTTCAGTCTGTGGCTACTAGGAGTAACACTGCTATGAATATTCTTGTGCAAATCTTTTGGTGAACATATGTACCCATTTCTGTTGAGTATATACCTGGGAGTAGAATGTCTATGTCATAAGGTAGCCATATGTTTAGCTTTAGCAAATACTGCCAGTTTTTCAAAACAGTTGTACTAATTTGCACTCCTACCAGCAGTATGTGAGAGTTCAATTATGTCTTGTTTGTTAAATTATTCTCTGGCTATTTGTGGGTATTTCAAAAAGTATAAGAGATAGTCACAGTTTCAAATACTCTAGTCTTTTGTTTTCATGAATTATTAAACCATCCCCTAAATTCTAACAGTTCAGCTACCTCTGACTCCTAAAAGTGCACTGCAAACACATTATCTATGTCCTTGTTAACTCTTGATCATCGTTCATGATGCCATTGAAATATCACCTCCTCTGAGAAGCCTCCTCTAACCTACATCTGGGCTGCTTCTTTGCTCCCACCACACTCTGCTCTTCCTACTTTCTGGCTTCTTCTCGCTCATTTTGCAGGCACTGGTCTCCTCCATCACTCTATCAAACAGTAATACTGTTGAAGGGAGGTATTATGCCTGAACCCTCTCTGCCTCCAGTACTTAATACTATCCAGAGCTCAATGTAGGTTTCCAGAAAATAATGAGTGTGTGGATGGATGAATGAATAATGACTCTTCCTACTTGTTGGTAAGTTCATTTGAAGGCAGAGGTCAAGACTTCTAATTCTCTTGTATCAATTCAGTGGATTAATTGAGTATACAACAGGCACATAATAGATGCTTGCTGCAATGAACTGCTGTGAATTACAAACCAACACTTTCAGTTGCTTAAGGAAAGACTGCAAATCACCAGAGCAGGTCATACAGACAAAACTTTCAGGCTGGCTGGATTTTGGCAATATTTGGATCCTGCTTCCCACTGGCTTTGTTACTGTCACTCTGGAGGCAGAGTAGGGGTGATTCAGACTCATTTCTCACCCACGCACAGAGCTGGCTTTGTCCCACTTTTAGCCAGCCTGCCTCAGTCTCTGATCTCCCAAGATCTGAAGTTCAAGAGCTAGGGTGATGGGGTTGGAAGTGGAGACAAACCCATCTCCTCCACCTTCAAGAGCAGATTCACAAGAGATTTAACTAATTCTGGACCTGTTCCTCCACTACGAATTTAAATAGAAACAGAAATGCATGGCCATGGACCATTGGTAGTCCTTCCTGGACTCTAGACAGCTAACAAGAAGCTACGGCTTCTTGGGTAGACTGAGACAGTGCTGCCACCACTATCCCCACTACTGTTTAATTTCCAACACTGTGAAATGTCTGGTCCAAACTGTCCTGTCCATGATCTGCCACTGACTTGGAGAACAGCACATTTTCAATGCTCTAGTTAAGCTGTCAGCACACATCGCATTAACGAGCTGTAAACTCAGCGAAAAGAAAATGTGTAATGAAAGTTCAGTACATATATTTTCTCCATGTTAGAAGGAATCATTCCTACCAAAAATCTGATACAGAGTAATCGCAACCTGGTTCCTCTGAAGACTAAAAAAAGGCTGCTTTTAATCCTTATCACCAGCAAGAAGCAAAATGGTTCCTTCTAGGAAGAAACAAAATAATAATAATAACATCAATGCTAGAAATATAATCTCCAATCTTTTAGTGCCCAAAGGTATTATATACGAATATGTGTTTTAATGCAACTGCATGATACATGTTCTAAACTGTGGCACAGGAGCAATAAGCAGGGCTTTGTATTTTCACAGAGACTTTGTTTCAGTTTTAACTGACACAAAAATGCTGTGCATCCTTGGGTAAGTTGATTTCCTTTCTGAGCCTCAGGTTTCACATCTGTAAAAATGAATGTGTGAATTTAAATGGTCCCCTGTCTCTAACATGCTGAGAATGTGCAAGACTAAGTTTTTGTAGCTCTGTAACAGAAACTAAACATGCATCTATTAAGTATAACATATTACACTTAAGTCCAAAGAAATAAGGGCACATATCTTTATTCAACGAATATTTGCTTTATGCCCACTGTGTGCTAAGGGCTGGGACACAGACAAGTACTGACCCGTCTAGAGAGAGTTCAAAGTAGTTAGAATGGCAGGCACTTTATGACACACACACATACAACACACACACAGACAACAGGTACAAGAATGCAATGAACAAAAGAACCAAGAACTCCCTTATGTGACAGGAAAGGATTTTCAGAGGAGGGAACCTCAAGTGGTCATGAAGAGGAACAAGGAGAGAGAAGATGGATGTTTGCACTTTCAACAGACACATTGTGACTTGAGGACTCCACATATGAAAGCCAATTTCCTATGGAATCCAGACAACTCTAAACACAGAATGAGTCAACAAAGTTATATGTTTGCCACCAACAATAACAACAAAACTTTCAAACAGATCACTCTCCATCTAAGTTCCATACTGACCTGGCACTGGCTCCCATTCTGCCTCCAACTGGCTCCCTGACTTTAGGCGATCCTATTACCTTCCCTAGATCGCTTTCTCTGTAAAAACGAAAGGATGAGTTGAGGTGGTCTGGAAAGACCCTTACTGATCATCTTAAAGCTTGAAAGACTCAGGCTGCTCTAAACCCACCAGCTGAAATAAGAATGCCTCAGCAAATAATATTCATTTTTTAAAAAAAAAATACAGCCACAGAGCTCTTCCTTTGAAAAAATAGACTCAAAATTTACAAGAGAATTTTATAGAGAACCCACCTTAGAAGGGAGGAAATGTCTGCTTGGAAGATGCTCGACTTCTTATTTTATCAAAACCATCTCATACATGCAGGACTGAGATGGGTGTCAAATGCTGCTGAGGCTGCTTCCGTCTCCATTAACTCCTGCTTTTTTACAGCTCCCTGAGCTGCTTATTAGATCCCCAGGGACTCATCCCAAGTCACATACGAATTATTTTGTTTGGAGGTTCCCAGTTTGTTTGGTTATTCTCAACTCCTCCCCATAGGATTTTCCCATAAATCCTGGGGTTTATATAGACCAAGAAAGGGGATGGTCCAAATTCCATATGAACACCAGGGAGGCACAGACTCTTCCCTATCCTGCTGGCTGCCCTGGAAGGTATTTGTGATCAGCTGGTCCCTCTCAGTCCTAGGGAAAATCCTGGGCAGCTATGTGTTCACATCCCAATGTGGGACACTGCAGGCCTTTGAAGCAAGAAAAGCCATTTTCTCGGTGCTGAGCACACCCAGAACCACCCCCGCTGGATGCTCGGAACTGTAGTTGTTAATGGCCTGCCATTTTAGTCCTTCCCACAGACTTTCTCCATATTTCTGGTTGCCCCAGATTTGTTCCTGGTGACTATTTTTTGTGAACCTGAAATCACTTTTCTTCCCTGATGATCAGCAACCCCCAAAAAGTAAACAATTTTCCTGTTCAAACTTCAAAACACAGTTGTGTTTCTGCCTTATTATGTCCTCTTTCTTGCTCAATGCAGTTATCCTTCCCCTGTTTTTTTGTTGGTTGGTTGGTTGGTTTTAGTTGGAGTCTCACTGTTGCCCAGGCTAGAGTGTGGTGGCACGCTCACGGCTACCACAGCCTTGACCTGCTGGGCTCAGATGATCCTTCCGCCTCAGCCTTCCAAGTTGCTGGAACCACAGGCACGCGCCACTACGCCTGGCTAATTTTTAAATTTTTATTGACGAGTCCAGATCTCGCCAAGTTTCCCAGGCTGGTGTTGAACCCCTGGGCTCAGGCAATCCTCTCGCCTTCACCTCCCAAAGTGCTGGGATTACAGGTGTGAGCCACCGTGCTGGCCTCCTTCTCCCTCTTAAGGAATGAGAAGCTATGCTACTTATCTCTGTTTATCTCCAGGTGCCTTATACACATGGCCCCCCCAAGGAGTCCCTCTGGGGCCTCAGCAGTGATTTACTTTCCTAACAATTATCCAGGGGACTTTCACCAGAGCAAAGAAGAAAAATCAAAGCACGTCAGGTCTTCAGCAAGGCAGCCTGCTCTAATCATTTACTCCATTAATTAAAGCAATGAGAAGCAAAAACCTGTTGCTTAATGGGCAGGAGCTGAGGGAGCTTCTCTGCCTAGAAAACTGTTTGGCTGTGCAATTGTGGCATGCAGCCCCATGGGGCAGAGCAGTGGAGAGGGGAGCCTGCTCCCTCACATCACTTCCTAGTAGCGAGAGAAAGTTGAGTGCAGATTAGGACCTTATTCTGGCGCCAGATCCTCCTCCCAGTTCTACAGCAGCTGAGAACAGTCCCATGGGAAGGCAGGCTCAGTGTAGCAGACAGGTGGAACCCAAACTCACACAGGAATGAAAAAGATTAGAGCTCTCCCAAAGAATGGGCTTTGCTAAAGAAGGAAGGAGAAAGCAGGAAGACCCAGAGAAGCGGAAAGGAAGGGGAAGGAAAAAGGAGAAAAGAGAGCAGTCAGGGAGGCTGAATTCCACATTCATCCACCCCGCCATGTTGCTGGAGGTTGCCAGATGCTGCCTCAAAAATGTTTTCTCTCTGTAATGAACCTGAGACTACACAATTGCAATTGTCGACTCTTTCCCAAAGACAGCGCCTTTGGTTGGATGTGGTGGCTAATGCCTGTGATCCCAGTGCTTTTGGAGGCCAAAGCTGGAGGACTGCTTGAGGTCTAGTGATCAAGACCAGCCTGTGCAACACAGTGAGACCCCATCTCTACACCACAAAAAGAAAAGAATTTTTTTTAAGACAGTGCCTCTGCTTATACTGGAGGTTTTGTTCCCTGGAGGTATCTCAATCTTTTCTTCTTGCCCCACCCACAAGCTCATATATAGAACTATCTTACACACACATATATGCACACAAACATACACATGTGTGTCTGCACATTCAAATTTATTTCATAAAAATCAAAAATCCTGGGGAAATGCCACCTCCTTCATGAAGCCCTCTCAGATCTCCCTAGCCAGCAGTGTTCTTCCCTTGCTCTGAGAGCCTATGGTACCCTCTTTGACCATCCTTTATGGGATTCATGTCTTACAGTCATTTGTGAATGTGTCTTATCTCCCCACTACGTTATAAACTTCTTGCATGCAAGAGAGCCATATCTTATTCATCTCCGATTCCTCAAGTTATTAGCACAGTACTTGGCCCAGGAGTCCTTCAAAAATATCTGTTGATGTGATTATTCTCCTAAGCCGAAAGTCATTGGGTGAGAAGGAATTGTAAGGAGGAGAGTGGATTTTTATTGAGTTCTCTCTAGATGCAGGTCTTGGATAAAGTTCTAAAAGTACAAGATGAAAACCACAAGTCTGCCCTGATGAAGCTCAATGTCTAGCAGGATATTGACAGCACAAGTGTAAGCAATGAAGAAGGGCACAGGGGCTGCCCTGAACAACATTTTAGAGGGGTACTTTTCTTTTTTGAGTTGTAGTCTCACTCCATTGCCCAGGCTGGAGTGCAGCGGCACACTCATGGCCATCCCAGCGTTGACCTGCTGGGCCCAGGTGATCCCTTCCGCCTCAGTCTTCCAAGTAGCCAGAACTACGGGTGCATGCTACCATGCTCGGTTAATTTTTTGATTTATTGTAGAGTCGAGGTCTCACCATCTTGTCCAGGCTGGTCTCGAACCCATGGGCTCAGGCAATCCTCTCACCTTGGCCTCCCAAAGTTCTGGGATTACAAGCTTGAGCCACCACGCCTGGCCTAGAGGGGTCACTTTTAAGCTCACCCTCAGAGCTCCCATGAGCCTTTGGTCACAGCAGAAGGAACAATTCACAGGACTCTGACCGGACTGGGGACCACAGTGCTCCCAGGGAAGCAGGCCTCCAGCACCAGATGGAGGGCGAAGGCAGAAGAAACTCCAAACAGGCTCCCAACTTCTTGAGGGCTTGATTAATTGCTTTAATTACCCAGCCTGTAACCATTAAGGCAAGTGGTGTGGATGGTAATAATAACATGAGAATGGTACCCAAGATTAGGCCTATGTAAGTGCAATGCTGTTCTCCTGGCAACTGGACCCGGGTCTCTGAAGCTGGTCCTGAAGCCAGGGAAGAGAAATGTGCAGGGCGTGATCAAAGGCAGACCAGGGCTGATTAGCACGGAGCGTCTTACCTTGTCAGCACCAGCTCCCAGGGTGAATTAAGTGCCTACAAAACGAATGTGTGCCTGGAAAATCTCCAAAGTGGATTTTATTCTTGCCCAAATGTTACCCAGTATTTTAATTAACCTGGGCTTATTGTTCTAATTACTTGAGTTTTATACCGTGAATTGCTGTTCGGGAGTGGTGACGATCAGTAAACACAATTACTGTGTATGTTTCCAGCAAAGCCTTGCCCTTAAAATTTTATTTAAAAAATAATAATTAGTAACATAAATCTTTAATTTCTAGTTCACTGAAGCTAACAGACCGCACAGGATGGAAGAAGAACTTTCTCAGAACATGAAGATTTAGTCTTAATAGCCTCCCGTCAGCTATACCTTAATGGGCCTTCTTTGCTCTGAGAAATATCAGGTGAAAAAGCTAAGGATGGAAATAGATGCCATGAAGTATTACAGAGTGAGATAAATATGAGGCATAACAGCATATAGGTGGCAATATGATATTTAAAAATAATTTTTAAAAAGTCAACTGTGAGTGTGAGTATGTGATTGAGTATGTGTGCCAAATACATATGGAAGGATACATCCTAACTCCTTAGCATGGGTTAGTTACCTTTGGAGGTAGGGCCTGGAGACAGTGGGGAAGTCAATGGGAGACTTCATTCCTATTTGATATTGATTCTTCAATATTGAAGTTTGAACTTTATAACAGAAGTATCACTTTTCCAACTGAAACGCCTTTTAAAATGTGAAAACCATGACTCCTTGGATAAGCAAAGGACACTGCAGCACACAAAGCCCTGCATTGGGGAGCCCAGAATGTAGAGCAATGGCAGTTCTACAAGCCCAGTCTCAGAGCATCTTCTGTTATTCTCACAGAGGTATCTTGTAGAATTAGGCCTTATAGAACGTGGACCTCTCTCTCTGTCTCCCTGGCTTCTGCTTTTGGCGTCTGTCCTTATATCTTACAACCCCTTCTTGGCTTCTCTACTCTTTTTCTTAGATGCCATCCTGTTCTGAAATGGCTCCTCAACCCATTTCTCTCTTCATCCTTGGACTCCATCTTGATCTCTATTTTTACTCTTCCATCTTAAGTCCTCTCTAACCACGTGAGCCCAGACGACTCAGATGGTTCACCATCCACCTGGTCATGCCATCACCTTCTGTCCTCCCAGGGGCCCTCCCTCTGGGCTCCCAACCCAGTCTAGTATTTAATGATGCATATTTTTGATTCCACATAAATATTAAACAAAACCAATTACCTATTTCTAGGGTCCATTAAGGAAATATCAACTTTTCCAATGCAGAAGAGAAAAATTTAGTAGGTTAGACTTGTTGACAAACCGTACTTCCAATGTAATATCTTCTTAAAAGATTCTCAATAATAGTTTATTGTTGTTGTTTTCATGGAGACAAGTTCTCACTATGTTGCCCAAACTCCTAGGCTCAGGCAATTCTCTCAACTCTGTCTCTCAAAGTGCTAGGATTATAGGCATGATCCACCACAGCTGACCAAGAATAGTTTTTATTTGCATGATTTTCATGGTTTACCTCGATATTAGAAGTTAACCCTGCCTAAGATGAAGTTCCAGAGGATTTCATTAAATGTTATCCACCAATATTGGAAATATGTTAGAATGTCAAGTTGAATTCCAATCTCCATTCCTTACCTGGAGGGTAGGTGATGTTGGTACAGAGGTTGTAAGTCATTCATTCCCTTATAATGTATTAATTCATTCTTTAACAATCATTTATTTCCCCTACTTTGGATAAAGAGTAGGTGTTGGGGGTGCCAAGGTGAAACACACAAGATTCCAGCTCTTGAAGAACCCAAAGTATCACAGGAAAGGGTATCACCTGAATCAACACAGGAATTAAAGTTACAGAGGTTAAACCAGAAGTGTTTACAAAATACATCAAAGGCTCCAGCCAGCACTAGACACTAAATAGCACTAAGTTAGGTACTAACTAAAGGAAAGGAAAGACCAGGTACCACTCTGACCTCAAAAAGCCTATTGTCTAGCAAGAGAAAGAAAGAAAAGGGTCGGTCTTGGTGGCTCAGCCTGTAATCCCAGCACTTTGGGAAACCGAGGTGAATGGATTGCCTGAACTCGTGGGTTTGAGACCAGCCTGGGCAACTTGGTGAGATCTCGTGTCTACAATAAATCAAAAATTAGCTGGGTGTTGTAGCACACGCCTGTAGTTCTGGCTACTTGGAAGGCTGAGGTGGAAGGATTACTGGAGCCCAGCAGATTGACACTGAGGTGGCTGTTAGTAAACCACTGCTCCAAGCTGGATGATGGAGTGACTTCAACTCAAAAAAAAAAAAAGAGAGAGAGGGAGAGAATATTGCAAGAGAATGTCATCGTCACCAGGGTATCTGGGGAGAGAGAGACTAATTCTCTGGGTAGATAGAGGTGACCTCACAGCAAAAGCAATATTTGAATGACCTTGAAAAAAGAATGCATTTGTGTGCCAAGCTGACCAGGATAGTGAGGAAAAGGATGGTCTAGGCAGAGGGAGAAGCTTGAGCAAACATATCATGTATGAAGGGATAGGCCAATAGTTTGTGATGCCCAGAATATAGAGTACCTTTTGGAGAGCAGTGAGTGAAGTCAGGAGTGGGTTGGGTGGAGAGCTTTGAACACCCAGCCAAGGAATCTGTACTTCATTTTGTAGACCACAGAAAGACACTGGAAATTGTTCAGCAGGGAGAGACATAGTCAGGTCTGTATTTCAGAACCATCTCTGGTGCCAACAGAGGATTAGAGAGTATAAAACCAAACACAGGAAGGCCTGAAGTGAATCAGCTCATTAGCTTAGACATGTCTAGAAAACTCCACACAAGGTTAAATTCTAATAAAAAGGAGGAGAAATAAAACTGACCCAACTTATTAATCACCTACACTGTACCAGGCTCCAAGACCAGTGTTTACATCAGTTTGTTCACTCAAGGCACATAGCAATACCACAGGATGGGGAAGCTAGTATTATGAGCTCCATTTTGCAGAGGAGAAAGGCAAGGCTTGGTGAAAGGTAAATTGAGTCACAAGGTCATGCAACTAGCCAGTGGTTGAACTAGAATTTGAATCCAAGTCTGTTTGATGTCCAAGCCAATACTCCACCACTATTTGTTATCCCTTTGACTTTCTTCATCAAAGGTCAATGTGATAAAGGTCAAATGGAACACACTTGTAAGAGGGTCATTGTGGAAGACATCTTTCCTCATGTTGTGCTATGTAACAAGTATTAAGTGAAATGCCACATATTTCTTAGGGGTTTATGATAAATTTATTTTCAAATGCAATGTCAAGAAAACTGTTTCCTCCCTTAAACAGCAGGAGCACATGCATTCTCAGATGATGAGAATCACTTAACCATTCTCTTCTCCTCTTGGCTTGTTTACCAGAAACCTCCAAACTCAGAACCTAAACTCAGTAACTGCGTTAGCCCAATTATGATACACACTTTCCCAACTATTTTTGAGCTTCCTATTTTGTTGCATCCATATATTTTATTTTAAGATAACTCAAAGCTTTTTGGTATACAAATGCAGGATATATAAAAATAATCATACAAAATGTGCTTTCTATTTACCTGATTCTCCTTTCAAGTCTTTATTCCAAACAAGTCTCAGAATAATTGTTGTAGTGGGCAGGCCGATGATTCTTCCCTCCCCAGGTTCTATTTGAAATGTGTTCTCAGATAGCAACATGGTTCTTCCTCTGCCTGTTATTGGTGTATGCACTAGGTATTTGTTTAATCCTGCATTTAGTACTCACTAGGTACCAAACACTGTGTTATGTACCAGATCACATTGGTACCAGATCACAGTGCTCTAACATGTGAGGTAGTTTATGTAAACCCCCTTATATAGATGGGAAAACTGAAGCTCAGAGCACTTCAGTGACTTGCCCGGGGTCACACAAATAATAAGGAATGAAATGAAGTTTGAATTGAAGTTTATCTGTTGTTAAAGCCTACTCACTTTTCCTTCTGCCACAGGGCATCTAGTTTCCTTAATCCCTTTGTGATGAGGCAAGATTCCATGTCTCATGCAACCTTCTCACCTCCCTATACTGCCAGCTTCCCAATTAATTAAAAAAGGAAGAAGAAAAAAGGTCTGGTCCAAGCTGTATTGACAAGGCTAAGCATCCACACTGGCTGTTTTACTGACCTAAAGTAAGTGCTTTCAAAGCATAAAAATAGAATCGTTCTTTTTCATTTGTCTTTGTTCTTAAGAACCACCGAGTGAAGAATGTGTCAGAGCCCCTGACTTGTCTATCCTCGCCAAAAAAATATATATATTTTAAAACCTTTTACACTGAGCTCTTCTGCTTTTTATGAGTCCGGTAATGAAAACTCAACGTGCAAATCCTAACATCAAATCCATGTTACATAATAAACTGCCACTTTCTCGGCCCTCTCCAAAGGCCAGGCTTCAGTGAAACATTTCAGAACTGAAGTACTAGGAATTCTTCTGTACAGTGATGGATGTCTCACCTTCTCCCTGTCTACCTGAGGAAGGAATGGTGGATTCTCATGCTGGAATCCACATCTCAGAATATCCAAGTTCCTAGAAAATATATGTACTCAGCCAAGAAGAAATTATGCCCTGAGAAAGCCCAGCAGTCCTAGATAAAAGCATTCAGTAGTCCCCACCTCATGGTCTGGGATGGAAAGAAAGAGAAAAGAAATTAACACCATTGTGACAAATTTCTGAGAGTTTCCTATGCTAGCTCCCTTAATTCTCCCTGCAGGCTTTTAGCAAAGTTTCAGTGAGAAAACTGAGGGTCTGAATGGTGCTATGCTTTGACAGCACCAAAGCGTAGAGCTACAAAGGCAAGCCCTTGTCTACAGCTCCAGGCCCTACCGCTTTTCCTCTCTGTGGCATTGCCACCCACACATAACCCCAGATAAAGCAAAACTCCCCAAAGACTAACACACATCCTCCATGAAGGATCTCCATGGAGAAAGGGGTCGCCAACGACAGCTGCCCTTACCTTCTGCTTCCCTGAACTTTCCCACCTCCATTAACCCAGTCCCATCAGCAGATATTCCTGGGTCAGAGCAGTCTCTGCCACTGTCACTTGTGGCTTCTCAGTTTGGGCCTCTCCCACATTAGCTATTCTAGTCCAGATTGGGAAGAGTCTCTTTCCCTTTAGATTCAGTCAGGAAACAATTGGAATACTTCAAACAGCATATGTAATAGGCAAGTACAACAGAGAAAATATGAGAGTAGGGATTCAATCAGCTTCACAGAGAAGGGATTTCTTAGCAAATGTCATGCAGGAGCCCCCTATTCAGCTATCGATATGTCATAATAACTAGAAGGTGCTTTAGCTCTGCACTTTGTGATTAAAACACACAGATTTGTAGAGAACAAAAAAAGAGAGAGAACATTGTGGAGAACATTCCTATGATTTAAAAGATGGCCATGTACTGGATATAATTGTATATGATAAACCATACAGTGGATGATGATATCAGATGACAGCACAGGTGATAAATCTAAAGAATAAGAATGATTCATAACCACTATGTATCAGGAAAGATTTTGTGTCCTGTCAAGGTTCTTCCCCAAGTGTGCAGGGCTGCTCTTATGCCAACTTTTCACCTTAGGTCCTTGTTTACCAATATGGAAGATTTCAAGTTTTTGCCTCTAGGCTGATTCTTTCTCAGTAACCTTTGTGGATATATTTACTTTTCTCCAAAATGTGAAGTATGTACAGCCTTTGCTGCTTTATGTTCTTCTGTTCACAGGATGGCTAGTGCTGCTGCACTTGACCGTGCTGACCTGAAGTGATCTGGGTTCTCTCTGATGCCTGCATGTTGTTTCGAGGGATGGGTCCCATGATATTTTCTCTGCTGTTCATTGGGAAAAGCACAACAGGCTACATTTGCCAGAAAAGTCACCTCCTAACTTGGAGTCCATGGTGAAATGGAATTCTCCCATTAGGTAGAAACCTGGACACCATTACACTTTCTGTGTCACAACAATAAGAGTCTCCGTAACAGTTTACAATTTTGCCATTTAAGAACAGCTACCATTCAAGGCTTGTTTACTATGCACCAGACACTGGTTTAACAGGTTCCATATAGTACTCTCATTTTATTCATTGTCCATAAAAATCTACAATGTCAGACTATTAGCACCACACAAAAGATAAAGATACAGAGTTAGAGAGGCCCAAGGTCACAAGTATAATAAGTTATAGAGTTGATATTCAAACTAGGTCCTTATGTGTTTGACAGCACTCTCAAAGACCACTGTGAAGTTTGAACTTTATTTAAAAGGCCAAGGGTAACTCAAAAAGACATCTGAAGTTTAGCAATTTGACAGCAGCATAAAGAAGGGATGGTGCAGGTAGACACCCTACCAGTATTCCAGGTGATGGGGATCGTGACACAATCAGTAAGTGAACATGTAAGAGAAAAGTGGGTGCCTTTGAGATGTGTTAAGAGTTTGGATTGACAATACTTGGGGCAGGGCAGAGAATGCAGTCTAGAATGATACCTGGGTTTCTGATGTGGGCAGATGGTGGAGCTGTTTGCTGAAGTGAGGAAAGAGGAAGGTGTTTGAGAGAAAAAGATGAGAGCTGAAACCAAGAAAGTAGATGATTCTCCAAAGAAAGCACATAGAATACAAGCAGGATGAAGAGGAGAAAGCCTAAAAATGTAGCTGATGACAGGGAAGAATCTTCTCTCTGTTTTCAAATGAAAATCTCCAACTTTCTTCTTGAACTCTGGGCTACCCATCCATCCACTCCTACCTGCACTTCAGGGTGCTAATAGAGTTGAACTCCCCAAGCATAGATGAAAAGAAAGTCTCTCTCCATCTCCCAAATTCCTGGATCATCTGCTCCTAGAAGGGCAAACATGTACATGAGGAATTGGCAGTTTTCTGCCTGTGAAATAAATGTATGCTCAGAAGAGATTGGCCTCCCCCCGCCCCGACTACCACCCCCACCCCCACAAACACAAACACAATTGCTAGGAGCAGTCAGAATATTCATGGGGTGGTACATTATCTAGTAGAAAGAGCAAGTCTTTGGACTCAGATAGCTCTGGGTTCAAATCCCAGGTTTAATGTGGAACCTTGAGCAATCCATTTCAATTCTCCAAATGTTAGTTCCTATATCTATGAAATAGGTTAATTATACCTTGAGACCTAGTAGCATGGTTGAAAAGACCAGGTGAGATGAGAAGCAGTCAGGGTGGTACTTGGCACACAGCAGATGCCCAATGAAGGAAGTGCTGACACCTTCTCTTGTTCTGCCCAGGCTAGGATGGAGCAAGAGCTGTGCAGAGTCTGAGCTTTGTACCACTCCTCCTCAAGTCGTTTGAACCCAGAGGGGGCTCTGGCAGGCCTGTGTTTACCTAAGTCTGCATCTCAAACTGGAGGCCGCAAAATCAGGCTTTGTGATTCCCAAGAAAGCTCTAGCCCTTGAACCAAATGAGTAATGCTAAGAAAAAATGCAACCTTCCTAGTTTAAAGTATATATACAGGGATAAGAAAAGTTTTTCTCTCCCAGCCCCCAAACAGTCTTGTGTACAGCAAACATCACTGAAATCAGCAGGTGTGTGTTCCAAGAGAAGACTTTGTCTCTTGGACTCTGTTTGAGTAATTTTCCCCTCCTAGAAAAACATGAAAAGAGAGAACAGCAGAAGATACAAGGTAAGGATCAAACCCATGCACAGCCAGGGTTCAACTTCTTCAGAGGCATTTTTTTCACCTGATTCTAAGCCTGAAGATCAAAGCCCAGGCTGTTCCCTCAGATCAGCACCACAGTCCCTAACCTTTGTCCTTGTCAATGTACATTCATCACCTGAATTAAGAAGGTGATCTTGGCACTGAGGATCTCTCTAAAGGTGAGGCCAGGGATGTTCTAGTTTGAGGTTAATGATCAGATGTATGCTAGTTTAGAGAAATGCGAACCCTAGAGATTATCTAGTCCAATTGTTTGTCCTCTTAAAGATGACAGACCCATTCCCAGAGAGGGAAAGTGACTTTCCTAAAGTGGCAGGTCAATTTAGTGGCAGAGTTGGGACATGAACATAGAGATCTTGACATCTAAGCTCGATAGTATTCTAAGTACTACCTTACCCCATCCCCCCAGCATAAATGTCATCTCTTACTGCTACAGATTGGGCATATAAATGGATATCAAAGGGATTAAGAGGTGTCACAGGGACATCAAAATACCTGGGCTTCAATGAACAAACATCAAGCAATGGTATTACAATAATATAGAGTATTAATATTAGAGGATCTCATATACCTTAATAATATAGTGTGGTAGTGATACTCTTCTATTACTCAATTTTGAAAACACTTTTGATTGATAAGAGCATCATCTTGCTTGACCAAATAGGTTAGGGAGGAGGAGTGATAGCATTCTAGGTACAAAACACCCTCCAGAGACAAGAGATTCTTCACCACATCTTTATGTGACATATATCATGTGCCAAGCACTGTGCTCAACTTTTGAGTTTAGTTACTTCCAGGAATAAAATTGTCTCTAAGATCACAACCTTTAGTGGGAGCACAGCTACAGGAGCATGCATTGGCACTGTGAAATGATTTGTGCCACAGTAGAAGTTCATACAATGGGTTTTGAGGGATGCATATGGAGGTGTACTTCAATTTTTCTGGACAGGGCAGGCATCTTTTAGGATAAGAACCACAGGAGGAAAAGATACATCAGGGGAACAGAGGTGAAAGTGAAGGTAGCAATGATTGTAGAGGAGAGGAAAGAGAAAGATGATAATTCCAATTTGGGACATACCTAAGTTCAACAGCCTAAAAGACACCTTAGGTACAAGGTATCCTATTGGGTGAACCAGCTCAGGTCAGTCCTTTGCCAGTACTTTGGTGCTTAGCTCCTCTATTCTGCCATTTATGTTCTGCTTTTCAAAAACTGGATTGAAATATGCAATCCACTGATGTCTCCTCTTTGTCTTGAAAAGAATCCTCCTTTTTTCTTCTTTTACTATCATTTTAATGGGGGTTTGGGGGACAAAAGAGATATATGTCTGCAGACAATCTACCACATCTAACCAGGGTTTTGAAAGTCAGTATCTGGACCATGAGCACAAGAGAGGGAAGAGGAAAAGAAAGAGGAAGAAGAAAACAAAGAAAAGAAAAAGGTGCTGGCAGAAAAAAGAACTGAGAAAAGATCCAAGTTGTAGCAGTAGAATCAGGAAACTCTGGGAATGGAAGAGTGCATTTTAATCAAACAGAATTGGTTCTTTGCCACTTCATTATCCCTAGTCGCAATGTGGCAAGAATTTATCAGCCCCAAGTCAGGGGAATCTTTTCAACATGTATAGATCATGGCTACATTGATGTTAAACTCCTATATGGCCCAGTCAGCTCATACCATGTCTACTTGACAGAGGAGAGAGTTTGTCACTGAATGGGTTGGCAAGTTCAGTGACGCTACCTATTTCAACTTTTTTTCCTTCACTAAAAAGGCTCTTTACCTTAATTATGTAAGTGATTCACAATGTTGTCAGTTTGTAGGCGGTACTGCCTTTTACCAGAAATAAACCAGCTTAACCAATTTTTTTGGTATCATCTAGGTTAAATCTATCAGAAGAATAAACTGTTCTTTTCTACTTCTATCCTCCTACTTTCCTTCCTTTTTTTGTTCACCATTCATTGATTTATTTATTCATTCAACAACAACACAAAGGTCCTGAATACCTACTGTATTCTAGACACTGGGCAAAGCTCTATCACCAAAGCTTATTTTCTGGCTAGGCTGCCTGTAGGCAAGACCAGGAAAGGTGTTTAAATAAGGCAACCCAGCAAGGATTGGGATTCAGAAAGGAAGACAATTCCATGAGGAAGTCCAATGACTTGGTGAAGGTGAGAGAAGACGTAAGAGAAAGAGCAAGGAACATAACACAGGAAATCCTAGAAGCAGGATGAAACAAGTTCACAGTATGGAGCCTGAACCCTGAATTTTGAGGAAGATCTACTTCCCTTGAAAATGGGGGAGACAGAAGATGTGATGACTTAAAAGAATCATGTGTCAGATGGGCTCGGTGGCTCAGCCTGTAATCCCGCGCTTTGGGAGACCGAGGTGAGTGGATTGCCTGAGCCCGCAGGTTCGAGACCCACCTGGGAAACCCGGTGAGACCTCATTTCTACAAAAAATCAAAAATTAGCCAGGTGTGGTAGCGCATGCCTGTAGTTCCAGCTACTTGGAAGGCTGAGGTGGAAGGATCGCCGGAGCCCAGCAGGTCGAGGCTGCGGTGGGCGGGAGCGGCCACTGTACTCCAGTATGGACGACAGAGTGAGACTCCAACTCAAAAAAAAAAAAAAAGAAAAAAGAATCATGTGTCATCATAAAATTTGATACCACCTCAATGAAAGAAAACATAAACTTAGAGATTTCTGAAAAGATAAGCTGAAGACCACTGAATCACTTTCCTTTAGCTTTGTTCTCTATCCCAGGCAAGAAATCTCTGTTATCAAAGCTGAAGTTTGTTTATTTTCTTGTAAAAGGCTTACTTTGTGCCAGACACTGTTAAAGATGTTTAGGGTACAAGAGTGAACAAACTCTAGATCCCTTCTTTCGTGGAGTTGGCATCCACGCTGAGCAAAATCTACGGCGCTGAGATGAATAGGAAAACCTTAAAAGAGAAGTTAGCCATTGTATAATACAGGCTAAGTGTACTGGCAAAAGCTTGGTAGTTAATAATAATAACTACCATTTATTATTCAACAAATATTTACTGAGTGCTTACTATATGCCAACTTCTGTGCTTAATACTTTACATATGTTATTTTATTTAATCCTTATGCTAAGCCTGTGAGGCATGTATTATTATCTCCATTTTTCAAATAAGGAAATTAAGACTCAGAGAGTTTCAATAGCTTGCTCAAGTTCCCCCCGCCGGCTTGCAATGGAAAAGAGACAAGGGAGTGATTAATCCTGATGGCAGAACAGAGGAGAGATTTAGAGAAGGGAATGTTGAGCAGGATCTTAAAAGATGAGAAGTTCACCAAAAAAAGAAATTAGAAGAATGCCATCTGAGCCTCAAGTTCAAAGTCATAAAGTTGTCGAACTTTGGTGTGAATTTAAACTGGGAAAGCAAGAGGTTTGATAGCTGGGGCAAAGGGTTTGTGGAGTAGGAAATCTCCTGAGAGGCTCTTGGTAGTGGGGCCAGGGTGAGACGAACTTTATAAATTGGGCTTTCCCAGAACTTCCTGGAATTTTTTCAAGAAGAACGTGTAGATAGTATATATACAGCGCACTGGGGTAAATGGACAAGGCTGCAGTCTTGAGTGGTCCCTGCGGTTCCTGATGCCTCAAGCCTTTTTTGGTGCCCCAAAAGCTGCGAGGCTCAATATCTACACTCCCTGTAACTCATTGCGACACAATGCACTGGTTGTGAAGATGTGCAGTAAGAAATGAAGAGCCATTGAAGAGTTTTAAGCAGAGCAATGACATAATTAGACTGGCAGAGTAGGGCATGGATTGAAGAGGAAGGAAATCAAAGATAACGAGTCCAGTGAAGAGCCATAATAACAGGGTAAGCTGTAAGCTGTAGACCACAGGTACTGAACGAAGGTAGTGGCAATGAGAATGGATCACAGGCCATGGGCTTGGGACTGATTTAGGAGGTATCATCGACAACCCGTGTTGATGGATAGAATGGGGTACAAGTGAGCATTTAGTCGAAGATAACTCCAAGGTTTCTAGATTTTAAAAAAAGGACTTAGAATTCATGACCAAAATACCTCTTCCCACGGGTAAAACTGCAGTTCCAAGTTTAAAAGGATATGTTATCAATACTCCACAAAACTGTGCAGACATTTCACATTTCTCTGTATCAAACAATGAGTGAGCAGGCTAAAGGGAAAAGCAGACTGGGGGAAAACACCCTCCAAGGGAAGTTTGCATTCAGGAAGCGAATAGATAAGCTGCATTAACTTCTGACACCCTGTATAAGTCAGAATTCTGCTGTCACTTACTGCACAAGACTTCCAAGTCCTACTGAACAAAATCCTAAAAGGTTTCTGATGGAGACATGAACATTAGAACTGTTTCTCAAACAGAATTCCATTTCTCCTTTATTGTTTCTTCCTCAAGGGGAAAAAGTGTAGTAAAAATTGGTCTCATTGTTTTTAGTCTAAGAAACAGAAAGAGAGAGAAACATTTAAACACCACAAAACTCCCTTTTATGGGATGACTGAACACCCACAACATAACCCAACTGGCAGTGATGTAACCAATTCTGAATATCATGCTATGTATCAAATAACTGACCATCAAAAAAATGTTTATAAGGAAATGCTTGTTTGTGATGATGGCTGAAACAATGGACTAATAAGAATGGGGCTTTTGTTGTTCGAAAGTCTCTGAGAAGTGTCAATTTTCTGAATAGCCAATGTTTCCAAGAGTTAAAGAAGTATTTATTCCTTGAAGGACCACAATTTTTTTGAAGGAACCATTTGACTAAAACTCCCTATGCAATTCATCTCATCCTTTCCTATAACTTTGTGCAGATTACACAGAACAAAGTGTATACTCTTTGATGGCCAAAAGGTCATCATCATCATCATTGTAAGTCCCGAGTATTGGTTTTGGCTAAAAAAAAAAAAAAAAAAAAACCTCAGGACTATCTGAAATGTATATATTTGCCCCAATATTCAATGACATCATTTTTTAGCCTTTTAATCTGTTTTGATAGTTGTTTTGTTTTCTCCTTTGTTGCCAGGCTTTGGTTATACTTTCCAGCTATCAGTACTCTTGAATATTAAGCCTACCTTATTTTCATAACATATATTCTTTCTATTCTGCTGAGAGCTTGAAAAACAAATAACCAAGCAAGCTATCAGAATTGTACATAAAGTAGGAGTGAGTAGGCTCAGTGAAAAGACAAGAACTCACTCATGCTTAAACCTTAAACCTCACTCATGCTATGGTATCCTTAATGTCTAGAGGCTGTATCATGTAATAGGGGGGAGGGTTGTGGGGGGATTTGAAATCAGCAAAGCATGAGTTTGACCTTAAATAAACCACTTGATATCTCTCAGCCTCAAACTCCTCTTTGGTATAAATAGAAATAATAATACCTTCTTCTTTAGGGCTACTGTGGGAATTAAATGAGATAATGCATGCAAAGTTCCTAGCATCGTGTCTGCCACTTTACTATCCTCAATTAATTAAAGCTGCTAATATTATCATTATTATGGATTTTGTGACATGCATTATGACTGCTCAGAAAATATTTTTCTTTATCTCATTGCACTGTCTCTAAGCTGGAAATAAAACCTAAGACCAAGGAGAATTCAAACCGTAAAGATGGAGGTTGTGGTTGGGGAAAATGCTCAGGAGCTCACACTGTAGAAGTCCAGCCAGGGTCAAGGGGACTCAAACTAAGTCATCCAGCCAAGATTTCATTCACAAGTCAGTAAGCTTTCCAGGCAGACACTGGGAACAAATGACAGAGACACACCAGGCAGAAAGGACACAAGGAAAACATCACCATAGAGGCAATTCTCATTGAAATTCCTTTCCCTTGCTGGAGACAGTTTAGTATCTGAGTCAGGTCTTATTATGGGTCACTCTTTGGTCACAGAGTATCTACTGTATGAATCATTGCTGGAATTTGTGTTTAAAATGGATTGAGACTAGCTGGGGCTGCTGGTGCAACCTGACAACACAGGTGAACCCAGGAGGAAGCATACTAGAGTGGGCACAGACCAGGATGAATGAGGTCAGTCATATCAGGCAGCCTTTGGTGCTTGCTTTTACTGGCTGGTGGGCAGTGCCAGGCTGGGGAAGATGGTCAGGTTAGTCAAAAGTCCAGGGGTACAGTGGCCCCTATTCCAGTGAGACCACTAGAAAGACAGAGAAACCTCCTAATTCCGGAGTGACTTTCCAGGTTTGGCCCCGGCAAGCTTGCTTGGGTTTTGTTTGTTTGCCTAAAATCTAAAAATCTTTACCAAAATAACCTATATGTTAGTAAACTCTGGCTCTTGTAATTCTCTTCTGACCATTGTTCATGCTCAAAGAAATGTTCTCTAAAATTATGATCAGGGTAGATATGATCTTTGGGCTCAGGTCTTTTTTACTCAATACTTTTTATGCCTAACGCAAAACGTTGGCATCCTCATCATGTCTTTTCTTAAAATGGCATAATTTTCCAATGACGTAGTATCACTTGCCTGACCATTTCCCTACTGTTGGACCTATGAACTGTTTTTAATTTGTTATTTTTTTCTTCTATTATGAAAAGCTCCACTGTGAATTCCTTTGTGCTTTTTCTTACTTTGGGATTATTTCCTCAGGGAATCCTTCTAGGGTATGGAATCACCAAGGCAAAGGGTATAAACTGCTTCGCAGCTCTTATTACTCACCAAGTTTATGAACTTGCCTTTCTAACTCCAAGAATTTTCAAAGAACTGTTTTAAATCTAACGTTATGTCTTAGTGCTATAGGCTGCTGAGAAATATTGAATGAGTAAACGTAAGCACTGCTGGGCTAAAGTATTGATTAAAGAAGCTGAGATCTAGAAGGAATGAAAAGAGGTTAGAAGGAAGTAAGGGAGGGAAGGAGAGAAAAAGAAGCGAGGGAGAGAAGAAAGAAAAGACTGAGGAGGCTGTGTGTGGTGGTTCATGCCTGTAACCTCAACAATTTGGGAGGCCGAGACAAGAGAATAACTCGAGCCCAGGAGTTTGAGACCAGCCTGGGCAAATAGCGATACTTGTCACTACAAAAAATAAAAAAATTAGCCAGGTGTAGTGGTGCACACCTGCAGTCCCAGCTTAGGGAGGCTGATAGCTCACTTGAGCCCAGGAGTTCAAGGCTGCAATGAACTGGGATCACATTACTGCACTTCAATCTGCCTGACAGGTAAGACCCTATATCAAAAAAAAGAAAGAAAAAGAAAAGAAAAAAAGGGAAGAGGGAGAAGGAATAAGGAGGAATGGGAAAAGGGCAACAAATGAAGTTAGGTTGAAAACCTGTGGTTTGTAAAAATGCGTTCCTACTTTGTGGCTCTGTGGTGGCTCTCAGTGTGTGATGTCATTTGGATGTTGAGAGAGGAAGTATTGTATAAGGTTTTCTTCAACTTACTTATCCCAACCTGGCATTTGTGCCCATGAACTTGCGTAGTTTTTAGCTCTGGCCTGATGGCGACGTCACACCAAAGCAGAGAACATAACTCCATACCCACAGCTAATACTTTCAGGCCCCGGCAAATTCACTTCCTTCATCTCCTACCAGGGTTTTTGCAAAACTCTGAATTATGCTGTCACCCATGTTCTCATTTCTTTTTCCAAATTCTGAGTTTTCTGTTTTCTTAATAATTACCAATGCATTGGAGTCAGATCTAGGTTGGAATCCTGGCTCTGCCACCTGTGTGACCCACTCTGTGTGATTCCAGGTAGGTAACTTTAGCTCTCTGAGATTCATGTTCTTCCCTGGAATATAAGGCTTAAATCACTGCCTTGGTCAGTGAATAGCTGCAGTATGGGATCATGGCCATTATGGATTAATCTATGCTCAAAACAGCAACAGAGATAATAAATTGAGAAAGATTAAGCATCTATTTCTTCATCTATAACATGGGGATAATATGAGAGTTGTCTTGAAGAATCATTCCATGATGCATGTAATGGTACCAGGTAGGTACCTGGTTGGCACTCCGTGTTATCTTCCTCCCCTCCCCTCCCCTGCCTTTCTCTTTCTTTCTTTGGTTTGGATAATCACACAGGTCCACAGGACTGCAAAATAATGTACTAAATATCTCCTTTTCTGCTTCTCCTGTGGGTGGACAGGGACGATAAACTAGGAGTAGAGAAACCTAAGGCAGTGGTTTGACCAGCTCTTTTTTGTAAGAGACAGAGTAAGCAAACTGCTGGTAGCTGAGACAGAGAACTGTGGCTAGGTGGATATGCAGACAGCCTGAAAAGAGGCTTTTGACAAATCAACCTGGCCCTAATCTCTGAACAAGACAGATGTGGGGACTGGTTGGTAAGTGCTCCCTAGGTAGAGGTGAGAGCCAGGTGAGAGTCATGATTAAGTCATGACTGAAAACAGTTAAGGGGACAGTAAAGGAATCATGAATAAAATGCCTCATTCTACCTTGGGTTTTATATTTCATTAAATCCTATTTTAATGACATGACTTTTTGTCATATGAGTGAATGGTTACTGCTAGAGGTTATTAAACTTAACTATTTTAACAAGAGTTTTGTTATATGTGTGGGAGAGCAAATTGGGTAGAAAAGTGTGCAAGGCTCCATTTCTCTGCTAACGTTATGGCCACGGCCAAGGCTACAATCAAGATTCAGTTATGTAAACTGAGAACGTAGAATAAAGCAATGGTAAGCAAGGGATGCCAGAGGAAGGAGACAGACTAGTTATTGAAGTGATCTGAACTTAGAAAGTGGATGTCACCAGTTAATAAGACACCATCAGGAACACAAAACCCATGTTAGGAGAAGGATGTGAACATTGTGGAAGGAGAAGAGGATCTGGGCACCCTCAACAAGAGGTTGTGCTTGTGCTGCCTCTGCCTGTCTCAGATCCTGGCTCCCAGGTTAATTCCTGTGGACAGATGTAACACAATTCTCCATGAGTTGGGGTGAGAAAATGAAAATGAATGGAGAAATTCAGTAGATAGCAGAGAACATATATGGCATATATGGAGAAGGTATGTAAATCAAGGAGAAAAGACCTCTCCTCTGCACTTCCTGACACGGTGTGCTTATCTCTGGTCTAGCATTCGTCATGCTTTATTAAAATCATCCTTTAATTATTAATTAATATTCAATATGAATATTTAATATTTTCTTACCCACATCCCCCACTCAACTGAAAGCTAAGCCAGGGACCACATCTGAGTAGACAATGTATTCCCAATGCCAAGGACAGTGCCCAACATCCATTAGACACTCAGTGGATATCCACTACAGTTATTACTTTCAGCTCATTACAACCATCTTAATTAAGACCTCAGACTCCAGGGCCAAACTATGTGGGTTTGAATCCCAGTCACTGACTGCATAAGCTACTTATACAATCTCTGCCTCAGTTTTCTCCTGTGTTAAAGATCTATAATGGTGGGACATACTTCATGGGGTTGCTGTGAGCATAAAATTAGTTGTCATGTTCATTGAGCATAATGTCTGACACATAGTGTTGAGTCAACTCCAGTTATTGAATATCATCTTCATCACCGCCATCTTAACCATCGTCAGATCAACTTCTCAGTGACAAGGGGGAAGTCACTAAATTTTGTACCTCAATTTCTTCTCCTGGGTTCAGCTGCACACTCCTTAAGATCACTTTTGGCATGGTCACCTTCTGGTTGTCTCTGTGTTGTCTCTGTTCTACAGAAACTTCGTGGCTTTTGGCATGGTCACCTTCTGGCTGTCTCTGTTCTACAGAAACTTCTGAATCCTCAACTGGTTTTCTCTGCCAACTGAGGCATGTGTGGACCATCTTCCTGGACCACAAAGAGATATGTGCTCAGGACATTCCATTGCGTGTGTGTGTGTGTGTGTGTGTGTGTGTGTGTGTGTGTGTGTGTGTGTTATAATTAGCCTGAGGAAAATACAGCCAGAAAATTAAATCCTATGCAAGTAAATAACATAATATACTTCAGAGGCAAACAGAAATATCTATGCATTACCTACTGTTTGAGATTATCCACATGAGAACTTTCATCCATTAGTATATCTGGCAAAGGGTTAAGGAAAAATCTCATCAGAAGATGACAAGCTCTGTGAACCACCTTGTCATAGGACCTGCTGTCCTTTTTGGATGGGAGAGCAGGATAATGGGAAATGAGAAGTTAAAGAAAATAACAGAAGTTGGAATAAGGTGCCAAAGGAAGGCAATCATAAAATAACTGAAAATACAGAGAAAGAGGTGTCAAGAACATGAACTACAATTACTTTAGTCAATGGCATTCATTAACTGCAGTCATTTGTGCAAAAAAAGGGGAGCATAGGAAGACTATGTACACATATGTGTATTCATAAAGTATTTCAAAAAGATCACACAAGAAATTGATAACATTGATAACCTCCAGTGAGGAAAATTGGTTGGTTGACGGGCTGGAGATGGGGTAGAGAGACTTTTTACTAGATACCCTTTTGTTCTTTTTTTAATTATGTGTGTACATTATCAGTTTCAAAATGGATTTTTTTTTTAAATCATCTCATAGGATAAATAGAAAATGAATTGAGATCTGGATTCTGGTTATGCCTGTATTAGGATCAACCTGTGTGATTTATATCAAGTGTCTCCTCTCCCTGGACCTTGACTTCCTCCCCTGAAAATGAAGGGTTAAATTCGATTTTACACCCAGCTTCCACTTTGCAAGATTCTCCATTAAACAGGGACCACAATGCTTCAACCCAGCTTCCTCTACTTTGGACCTTCTCCTTCCAGTCCATTATCTTTCTTCTGGTGGTCATGGCTCCTCTTTTGATCTCTTATGCCTGGGATTTGCTTGTGGTAGAAAAAGACGACTGGTAGAAGAGAGGTGACTGAAAGCTTGAACTCGAGTAAAATGGGAATAACTGAAAGGCCAAAAAAACTATCTGGCGCATCAATAAAGAGCCTAGGAGAAGACAGGACTAGGAAAGGCTAAATGTGTACAAGAGAACCATGCTGAAGCACATGGAAAGGTAAGATGGAACAGCAACTCCAGTACCAGTATCAAGGCAGAAGGGAGGGAGGAGTGTGGAAAAACAACTGTGTAATAAGCTAAAACCACAGTGAAGAAATCCACTCGCTCTCTTTCTACCAGTACAGGACATCATGACTTCTGGACATTTGCTCGGGTCCTAAAGCACAGTGGCCGCCTCTAGGACCCCAGATATCACCAATAGCAAGGGTTAAGAAGGTATCACAGAGGTCCCCAGGCTTCAGGCAGAGGTTGGGGAGAGAGAAAGGAGGAGGGAAGATAAGAAGGGGAAAAGAGGAGGAGGAAGAGAAAGAATGACAGAGAGCCAAGGACAGTACAGAAACAAACACAAGGGAGGAGAAAAAGGAGAGATTTAGGATGAGAGATGCCCCCCAAAAGCCCACGTGCCCCCATGACACAAATCAACTTTAATAGTAAAAGGAGTGTTAGCTCTTTTCATCATTAGCAGCATCAATCCTGAAGGAGTGAGCACTCAGCATTTGAAGTAGGGACACCAAGAACCCATAGTGTTTGTCCCAACTCTCCATCCACCACCTCCCTTAAATCTCAGAGGCAAGAAGACAAATAAGAGCCCCCAGACATCAGAAGAAAGTTCAGGGGCTAGAAGGACCAGATCGAGAGTCAAAGTGTTAGTAGGTTCACACTCCATAGGGCTGGAGGATCACATTGTAAGGATGTTGACACCCAAGAGCCTATCTCAAGGGCAAAAACTTACAGAAAAAAACAGATGAAGAAACTGGTGACATTTAGCATAGAGAGCAAAGGATAATCCTTAAGATTCTGCTGGCAGGTTGATTGCTAGAGCCACTGTCAGCATCGAAGTGCTCTGATTCTATAAAGTATTTGAAAAGTTTCCATGTGAAAGAAAGATCAACCTTATTTTGTATGTGTCCCCAGGGAGAAATTAAGAGAAATTGGAGAAATTCATGAGGAGACAGATTTCAATTTGATGAAAGGAAGATGCTTTAAACACAGCAAGATGTTCCAGAATAGAATCTGTTATCAGTGTGCTATCACTGAAGGGTTGGATTGAAGAGAATCCCCCAGCAGTAGGAAGAAAGGTTAGGTGGTATCTCAGATACTTTCTAATTTCGGGTTTCTAAGTAGTAGGATTAAAGGGAAACAGGAACACTGGGGGCTCCAGTGAAGCCTGACCAAGACAACACAAGTATCAGCTTTGAAAATTATCTTACAAAAATAGAACACCATATTGACTTCCATTGACCTCCCCCTCCAATCCCCAACAAACTCATTTCATGGGAGAAAAGAGCTTATAATCAGGAGTAATAGTTACACTCCAGAATGTGGGCTGACCAGCCCAAAGACCTTTCTGCCACTGCACACAAACGTCATACAGAATGCTGGAGTGCCAGGTGTGAACAGATGTTTTAGAGATAAACAAGGGAAATGTTCTTAAAAGCTTATGATTGGGAAATCGCAGTGCTAAATTCTAACTTCTTGGTGGAGAGGTTATGTGAGTCAGCTCCTGCACTGCCCCATGAATTTCTGGCCAAGGGAGGCTGCCAGGTTGGGAAGGCTAATTCACATGAGCTGTCGTGTCAGCATAGCTCTGAGAGCTGAGACGGTGTGGACTAGGGTTGGAGAACACAGAGAAGGAGCCAGATTGCCAGGATTCAAAGCCTGTTCTCCCACTTGGTATCTATGTGGCTTAGAGTGAATAACTCAACCTCTCTGTGGTTAAGGGTTCCTCTTCTTTGTAGCAGAGAAAATAATAATATTTACCTGGTAGGATTATTTTGAGGATTAAACACTTAGAACATTTGTGATACTTGTTCTTAATGTAAAACACTTAGAACAGGCCCTAGTACTTAGGAAGTCCTACTTCTATTATATTGTTATTATTTCTCATAATACCTTTGAAAGAAGCATGATGGAAAGGGGACATCCCAGACTTCATAGTGAGTTAGAGTTGGGTTTAAATCCTGTGCTCCAAGCCTTTGGATCAACAATGGTAGAAAGAAGGCTAAAATGCCTCCCCTGCATGGTTGGAGGGAGAAATTAAATAAAATATGTTTATGTGCCTAGCTCAGTACCTGGTATGTAGCTGTTGTTCAACAAATATTAGTTCTTTCCCCCTCTTCCCCTATATCAGTGTTTCATCAATGTGCCAGGAGGCTGTGATAAGAGGTAGGAACACAAATATGAATAAGGTACAGTCCCGGTGCTCAAGGGGCTCATAGTTCAGAAGAAAGTCTTGGACACAAACAATGACAAGGTGCTATGACAAGGACTATCATAGAGATATCAATCCAAGGTGTATGGGAAGCATGGGGAAAGTAGGACCAAGAACCCATCATCATCGTCCCTTGGACATGTGCTCAGGTCCTAAAGCCACCTCTAGCGTGGGCTAAGAAGGTATTGTCTGGGAGAGTCAAGGACATCTTCACCTGGGAAGCAATGTGCAAACTAGGAGTTGAAGAAAGAGTAGAACTTCACCAGCTGTCAAATTATTGATCAGAGAAGAGGGTAGGATGTTTCAGGTAGTGTAGAGAACATGCTGTACCCATGTGCCATGAAGAGAGCCATCGGTCATTGCCCGGGGTCACTAACTGTCCCTATGTCTTTCTCCTGTTTTCTGTGCCAAGATCCCTTGGGGGCCTAAGTAGGATATCCCTCCCCTCTCTGGAAGAACTACCATCTGGAGAATTAACAGGAAAACCCACAGCAGAGAAGACACTCAGTCAATCAAAAGTAGCATGTGTATATTTCAAGGGGAAACTGTCAGGAATGAAATCAGAAACATAAAATGTTTTAAAGGCTTTTATAAAATAGAGCTCCATGCCACTCCAGAGTTATGATACTTGCTTGCCCTGGCTTCTTCTCAGTAACTGCACTGAGATTGTAAGGTCGCCCCACCTTGGCCAGACCATGGATCACTGTGGAATCAACAGGACCCCTGAGACCAGGCTAGGAGCACTGGAGAATGAGCCTTTGTTAGAGGCCCTGGTATAACAGGCAGCTTCAGAACCTTCCCCACAAAGCCAGCAACACACATCTTCAAGCAACCAAATCCAAAGCAGAATTTCAGCAATGTCCAACTGCAATGGTTTTCTCCCCAGGTGAATGAAGAGGGTCTCCAGGGGTGCGAGTGTGTGTGTGTATGTGTGTGTGTGTGTATGCATTGTATACATGTGTGTCACTATGCATATGTATGGTTGTATGTAATGTGTGTGTGGTGTGTGTGTATATACGTGTGTTGGTACACATGTGACCGTGTGGATGTATGTATATGTGTGAGTGCTAGATGAAGGGCTCAGAGGTCCTCTTCTCCAGAGATCAGGTGCAGGGAGTCACCATTCTACAGGGATGTCCTCCAGGTCAGTGGGGAGGGAAAACCCACCCCGGGACTGCTTCTCTTCTGCTTGGAAACCCACTGCTCATTCAATAGATCTTGCTGAACCACCTAATTCAAGGTGGCTGAAATTCCTTTCCATGCTCAAATCACTCCTTCCTCTAGTCTCCTGTCCCTGAAGGACAAACTTTGGTCCTTCATCCACTCAAGTGTCCTCCCAACCTCAGGATTCCTTCACACTACCCCTATCAAACTCTACTCTCTGGGAAATGTCTGGAAAACCCCTTTATTCCATGAAGTAATGAGGCTCATTACTCATTATTGACTGAGTGTTGCAGTGAGGCCTCAGTGAGTCAATTATTTGGGAAACATGGGTAGAGACCTACTGTGCATCCTGCATGCCCAGACAATCTTGCTATAGGAACAAGATTCAACCCTGTCCCTGAGGTGCCTGACCCAGAGAACAAAAACCACAAGGCCTTGTGGTACAGTAGAAAGAGTTGGGCATTTGGAGACCTGCTAAATCCAGCTCCTCGCTTACAGGCTGTGTGCTCTTGAGCACGTACTTGGCCTCCTCACTCTCACCAATGAATGATGCTTGCGGTGCCCTGCATACCTCATCTATTCTCCTGAACACGTCAGGTCAGAGTATTTTAAAGGCCACATCAAATGTCCAAAAGTGTCTAGGGAGTAATGGAAGACCCTGGGCCCAGGAGGGAAGGAGTCAACCAGTGGACTGCAGGATCCCAGCGGTGGGAGTGGGGGAAACAGGGAGTCTCCAGTCTATGAAGTCACACTCCTCCCTCCCAACCTCCTGGGAGAGCTGTGCTTGGCACACGGGGCCAAGGCTGAGCAGCAGATGCTTCCAGGGAAGGAGCTAGGGCACACGTGGGTAGTTCCTGAAAGGCAGAGAGGAAAGCTGTCCCACTGAGCCTAACAACCTGCTAGAGGCCTACTAACTGTTCCCAGCATCTCAACATACATGCTCATTCAGATACCACACGTGCAAAACCCACCAACCACACACTACATCCAGAAACTCTGACACCCAGCCACACGTCAACACACCCATTCATACACAGCACCCGCCAAGTGCACATATGCACACATGGAACATACACACCACCACAGACCTCCATCCTACACACACCACACTGTCTTGTAGCCACCGTACACCACCCACGGTCACATTCAGGAGTTTCACGGAAGTGCCAGTTCACACACTCGCAACGCACATCCTACGCACACTCAAAGCATGACACCACACACCCACACTCACAGGCCCAAATGCCCACGTTACATAGCGGCCTGCCTCTCCACGGGCCCCCTCACACACTCGGGAGTCTCTCACACCCATCTCCGCATGGCCCACATAAACACAACAGTTCTACTACATCTCTCTCCCACAAGCCCGCACATCTGGGCGGTACATCCCCCGTTCGGCCGACTCCAGCAAGAGGCTTCCCGCTCGGTGTGCAGCGGCCACAGTGGCCAGGAATTAAAATGCAGCGAGGAGGAGCCGGGGCGCGTCAGCACCGCGTCTCCAGGAGTGCACGGCGCTCGTGGCCGCCGCCGCCCCGCCCGCCCGGAGCCGTGGGTCCAGCGAGCGGAGGAGCAGGTGCTCGAAGCCCAGCCGCGCCAGCGTCGCGCGGCCGCTGCCCAAGTTCGCCCGGGGCCCGCGGAGGGTTCTCCCGGGCAGCCGGCAGAGAAGCGCAGCCGGCGCCGTCGCAGCCGCCGCGGGCTTGGAGTCTCAGGAGAAGAAGGGCGCGCGGAGCAGCGAGTCCGGGCCGCCCCCGGGAGGTGTTGGCGGGGCTCCGCAGTCCCCAGCTCCTGGCGCCGCCGGGGCAGAGAGGAGAGGCGACAAGGGACGGCAAGGCCGGGCTTTTCTGGAGACGAGAGGCCCCGGGAGAGCCGGAGAGAGCAGCGACGATTCCCCCCGGCCGGCAGCCTTGAAGGGGCCCGGCAGCGAGCAGCTTCCCGCAGGACGCCCTGAGAAGCCCCCGGCCCCAGGCGAGAGCGGGCGCACGGCGGGGCTTAGACGCGGGACTTGGGGAAAGCCTGAGCGGGTCTCGGCTGGGCGAAGCCCGGGAAGCAGCAAGAAGGAAGGGTCCTGGAGGGGAGGGGAAGAAGGCAGCAGCCGGCAGGGCGACCACTCGCCCCAGTACACACCCACCCCACCCGCCGAGCCAGGAGCCGCGGTGCGCCTCTGGGGGCGCTCGTTCCTTGGCGCCTTCTCTCCCGTGTCCCAGCTCCGCCGGGCTACGAGCCGGGCTGGTGGGGTCCCCGGGGATGTCCAAATCGGGCATGGTGGCCGAGTGGCCCCTCTCCCAGGACCAGCGTAAAAGCTGGGGTTAGGCGGGGCAGGGGGGACTCCGCTCAGGGTCCCCCGAGGTCCAGGACGAGGGGAGGCGGGCGCAGCGCCCAGGGACTGGAGAGGCGGCTCCCAGCGGGGGCCCTTCAGAAGTAGTGCCCGGCGCCGGGCATCCTCCGGGAAGACCAGGGGCCGAGAGAGCCTGGGCGGCGCTCGGGAGAGGCCAGTGCCAGGGGCCGCGGGCCGCGGCGGCGCTCAGTCCCGGGCGGGCGCCCGCGGAGGCGGCGGCGGCGGCGCCGGGCGGGCATGCCGCGCCACCGGAGCTCCTGTCGGGCGCACGCTTCCCTGGCGCGGGCTGCGCGCGGCTGCCGCCGCTGCTGCTTCCACTGCTGCGGACTCCCATGGCGGCTCCGCCCGGCCGGGGCCGCCGCCGCTGCCGTCAGCCGCGGGCTGAATGAATGAGCCGGAGCGGCGGAGCCGGGCTGCCCGCGGCCGCGCTCACCGGCCCGGGACGCTTCCGCATGGCCCGCGAGGAGCCGGCGCCCGCGGCGGTGGCGGCGGCCGGGCAGCCCGGGGGTGGCAGAGGCGGCGAGCGGGCGCGGCAGGGGCCGGGGGTCGCCCGCAGGGGGCGGCCGTCGCTGAGCCGCGCTAAGCTGCACGGGCTGCGGCACATGTGCGCCGGACGCTCGGCGGCGGGGGGCTCCTTCCAGCGGCGGGCGCTATGGGTGCTGGCCTTCTGTACGTCCCTCGGCTTGCTGCTGTCCTGGTCCTCGAACCGCCTGCTCTACTGGCTCAGCTTCCCGTCGCATACGCGGGTGCACCGCGAATGGAGCCGCCAGCTGCCCTTCCCCGCCGTCACCGTGTGCAACAACAACCCGCTGCGCTTCCCGCGCCTCTCCAAGGGGGACCTGTACTACGCCGGCCACTGGCTCGGGCTGCTGCTCCCCAACCGCACGGCGCGCCCGCTGGTCAGCGAGCTGCTGCGGGGCGACGAGCCGCGCCGCCAGTGGTTCCGCAAGCTGGCTGACTTCCGCCTCTTCCTACCGCCGCGCCACTTCGAGGGCATCAGCGCCGCCTTCATGGACCGCCTGGGCCACCAGCTCGAGGACATGCTGCTCTCCTGCAAGTACCGCGGCGAGCTCTGCGGCCCGCACAACTTCTCCTCCGTGAGTCGCCCTGCGCGCAAGCCCGCTCCCTCAGCGGTCCCCCGCCCCCGCCCCTGCCCGGAGTCAGAAGGCCGCCCTTCCGCCCCCTCGGCGTCCGTCCCTCAGGGCCCCCTTGCGGTGTCACTACCCACGATGCCGGGACGGAAGACTTTTACGTCCCTGTCCACCATCCCCCCCCCCCCCGTCTTCTTCAGGCTGTGGGTACTTGGACTTAAGTGCGGGAGGAGTCGCAACTCCCCTGTCCCGGCCCCTCTGCTTCCAGTGTCAGCGCCCAGACCTCTCACTCCACTCCCTTAAGCTCCCGTGTGGTAATACTACCACACCCCCTCCAGACCTCACCCCCAGGTCCACAGGACTCTGGGCAACTGCTCGATCTGGGGTGTAGGGATGCCTTAAGTGTGGGTTTGTTGTCTGTGGGAAAACCAGTAGGAAGCCCTTCAAAAGTGGGCCATTAGGAGAATCACGCAGAGTCCCTAGGAGGACTTCGGAGGAAACTCCCAGAATATTAACCAACACTGAAGCTGTAGGTGGTGGGAGAGGCGTAGCATGCCTTCTGCTACTTTTTTTAGAGCGCTGGGGTCTTGAGCGTCCAGGGGAAGTGAGCAAGGGGGGGCCGAGGTTGGGCCCTCCACCCGCCCTCCGCCCCCATAAGGTGTGAGCGGAGTCTTCCAGTCTTGAGGAATGCTCTGCCGTGGAGAAGGCAGCATGGCAGGGGTGTGGATGAAAACAGCCGGGCCAGGAGAAGCTGCGCTCAGGGTTTGTAGACCATTTGCTGTGCTGGTTCCCCCACGCTGTGGGTCTGGATAACGCAGCTGTCGGACAGAAGGTATCTGCCTTGTGCAGTCTGCCTTGGAGGAGTGCAGGTGCCAGGCCCCAGCATGGCACAAGCCTGTCCAGCCATTCGTGTGTAAATGCTCCTTAGGTGGGTCTGGGCTTTTCCACTAGTGCAGGGAAGGTTGGTTGTATGTGTTTATTGGTAGTGCTCTAATGGTGATTTTTACCAGCCCTGATTTATCACTCCTGACGGTCTCCTTTCTGACAAAGCTTTTTTTTCTGGGATGGTAAAGTGATGCCACAGTTCCAACAGGTGTTGGCATGATGCCGGCCAGGCCGGATCTCTCATTGGCTGACTAGGTTATTCCTTGTCTAGGATGGCAACTCTGGTTTCAATCTTGTCCTGCTGGCTTTGCATTAAGCCTGTGGAGAGAGTAGCCCTGAATTATGCACTCCCAAAACGTTCCTTGTTTTCTGGACTTTTCAGCTGGCCTTTAAAGAATGTCTGCCTGCTGGGTCCCTGCTTTGGCAAGCAGGAGATGCTGTTAACATATGCTTCTAAACAACTTCTTCCAGAACTCCAAACAAAATCCTGAGTCCCACAAAGGTGACGGAATGAGAGTAGTGATCTCTTGTGGTTTATTGTTCTTTGGCTGGCCACTAATTAGCAGTCTCTAGAGTGAGATTGAAGTTAAAGGTTACATCCAAATATCAGCAGGTCCTTGCCTCAGCTCCAAGTTTTACAACATGGTCCATCAAATGTAATTCTGAACATCTAATTATTGCTTTGCAAAGTGTGTGGAACTGCATTCTAACAGCCAGTATGCACTTTTGATATTCACCACAGTCCTGTTTTAGCAATGAGTTTTATTTTTATTTTTAAAATGAGAAAAATGAAGCTCTAAAAAGTTGTCCAATACACAGAGCCAGCAAGTTTAAAGTCCAACTTTGCATACCACAAGATGCATTACATAGAAGTCACATGTAGCCTGTGCACTCTGACCTTGGCCTCACTTCTCTCTGAGGACCCTTGGGTAGGACTCTTCTCCCTCCCATCCACCTCCCGAAGTCCTGTTCCTTCGAGGAGCTGAGAGAGTAGAAATGGAACCACCTCAGGTGGTCAGAGTCTTGGCAACATGTTACTGGGGGTGTGTGGAGGACACGATACTTTCAGGAGCCACCTGCCTTCAACCTCTGCAGTAGGCATGGCCATGAGATGTGTGGGCCAATGGTTAGGGAGTTGAGGAGAGTAGAGTCCTTCCCATTGGGGTACAACCTTCTCTTACCTTCCTGTATCCTGCCTCCCTGCGTTTGAAGAGCTTGCAGGTACACACTCACCCAAGCAAATGTTATTACCTTCATTCTCCAAAGATATATGTTCCCAGAGGCTCAAAGTGACCCATAGTGACTTCTTGCCATGGCCCTGTCCTGGGAGTTTCCAGCCCCTAAACATTGTACACTGTAGGTTTCCCCAAGTATCTCAGAATTAAAGATTTCACCCCTCTATCTGTAGAAGCCAGAAACTATTTTAAGAGAGCCCCAAATACAGAGCAAACCCATCAGGAATATTTTTCTCTAACCACACTGCCCCATCTCAAGGCACTACAGTGTAGCAGCTAAGAACATGACCTCTCAAGTCATACTGCATGGGCTCAAATCCTGAATCTACCACTTACTGTGCTTCCTTGGGCAAGTGACTTAATCTCTCTGTCCTTTAGTTTTCTACTTCTTCATTTAATAGACATAACTATAGTGTACTCACTAATATGACTAGGGGTGTGTGTGTGTGTGTGTGTGTGTGTGTGTGTGTGTGTGTTCATATGTGGCAGAGAGAGCTCTGAAAACTGTGCTGGGTCCTTATGAAAATGCTGCCTTTCAACTGCACCAGCTTCCCAACTGGACTTTTGGCCTCAATCTCTGTCCTTCTCACCACCTGCATCCCATCCTCTGCCCTATAGCCAAAGTGGTCTCTCTAAAGCACCACTCAAAGTACATTATCTCAGCCGGGCTCGGTGGCTCAGCCTGTAATCCCGCGCCTTTGGGAGGCTGAGGTGAGTGGATTGCCTGAGCCCGCGGGTTCGAGACCCGCCTGGGCAGCGAGACCTCATCTCTACAATAAATCAAAAAATCAGCCGGGCGTGGTAGCGTGCGCCTGTAATTCCGGCTACTCGGAAGGCTGAGGCGGAAGGATCGCCAGGAGTGGCCACCGCACTCCAGTCTGGGCGACTGAGTGAGACTCCAACTCAAAAAAAAAAAAAAAAAAAAAAAAAGTACATTATCTCTCTTCTTAAAACCCTTGAGGGTTCAGCCATCCTCAGGTAAAGGTCCGAGCTCTTAGTTCACCCACCTGGTTCCTATGTTACTTCTGGCCATGTCCTCTTTGGGACTATGTACTCAAGCTACAGAACAGCTTGTGACAGCTGAACCCCTTGCTCCAAAGCCCCTGTGGTTTGGTCTTGCTTCCCCCACTGTTGTAAGTGTCCTTCCCTCTGCTTTGTCTGCCCGGGGGACACCTACTTATCCTTCCACACACAGCTCTGGGGTTTATTCTACTTGGGACCTTTCCTGACCACCCCCAACCATGCCTCATGTCACCAAGCAGCTGATGCCTTTTCCCTCTTGCCCCTCTGCCACCTTTTTTAGGCATTGGTCCTCACATGTGCACATGTCATCACCTATTAGACTGTGCTTGTCTCCCCCTCCAGACTGGGCAGGAATCTTATCTGATTTCCCTGTTGCCTCCAGCACCCAGCACAGAACCTGACATGTGGTATGTACTGGGGAAAGGTCTGGGGAGTGAATACCTCCACCAGCTACCCCCAGGATTTCTTATTATCCTGGGTCACCCATGCCAAAACTCTTGGTTTAATTCCTCTAGGGAACACCAGTGAAACACCAAGATCCAGGTCATTTCTGGGCATTTATTTCTTCTGGGAACAGAAAAAAAGAGTGGGAACTAGGATGCCAAGCATTCCTCAGACACTTGTGCTCCCCAAGTCCTAAGAGGGCTAGAGCTACAGGTGAGAGATGGGGCTCAGGGGAGACCTTTGCGGAGATGTGCCAGCTGTCCCCCAGTCCCATTCCATCCAGGTAGTCTAATGGTCTGAAAATAAACCTGGCAGGGAGAGGCATGTCTACTGGGTCTTAACCTCCAGGCCCATTCAGAATGTGTTTAGTCACAGATTGTCTCTTTGTTGTAGCTGTGCAAGGGTTAATAACTCAGCAGCCAGATCCAGGAGCTCCGGCTTCTGAATGCCCGTGTTGTTTCCCTGGCATCAGCTGTGGACTTGGGCTCTGCACACTCTGGCCCTTCTGGGGTTTCTTGAGGTGGAGGAAAGCAGCCTTCCCCATAATTGGCAGGATGGGGAACTGAGATGCTGGCTATATGAGCACTGAGGCTTCAGAAGAGGAACCGAGGCATTGGTAATGGGGACTGACAGAAGCCAATCCAGGGTTCACTGCAAGAGTAAGGAGCAATGGCCCTCTCTGGGAGACAGTATGGTTCAGGGAAAAGTGTCAGGCAGACCTTGGCTTGAGGCTTTGGCTCTGGCCTTCCTCACTGTGTGCCTTAGGCAGACATTGTGCTCTCTGAACTTCTGATAATAAGTCCTGCCTCAGAGAGCTGGGATGAAGATAAGATATGTGCAGTAATTGGCATATGCCTGGACAGCAGCAGGTTCTCAATATTTGAGAGCCATTGTCATCATGTGGATAAAGGACTTGACTCAGTGTCTTGGCATCTGATGGTAGCAGTTATTCATTAGTATTAATATAATGATCATGTCTTATCATGACCACTTACCTGAGTGAGGACAGACTCATGTACGAGTTCGTTCACTTAATCAACTATCGTATATGGAGTATCAACTTAGATACCAGCATCTGTACTGGCTGCTGGGGGTGTAAAATTAAACAAGTCTTGGTGTGTGCCTTTCAGGAGCTTGCAGTATTGTTGAGGAGAGAAACGTGTGGACAGACAGAGGCATGCAGAGGTGCTGTATGGACTCAGAGGAGTTTCTGGACCAGACTGGGGACCTCCAACAACTTCCTGGAGGAGGTGACATCTGAGCTGAATCATGAGGGATAAGTAGGAGTTCCCAAGTAGAAAAGGAGAGAAAGAAGACTTCCGAGCGAGGAGACAGAATATCCAAATGAGAGAAGCATGAGATGATGAGATAGAACACATGTCTTCTAGGCTCAGATCCTGGTTCAGGATGACTGGAGGGAGGGGCTGGATGTCCTGAGGTGGGAGCAGGGTTGAAGGGTGATGATACAGTCGCAAGATGGGTACCTGGGGATCAAACTGAAGTTTTTGGTCTTTGCAGTATAAACTCTGACTTCTTTGATCACTAACTGTTAGGCTGTAAAGGAAGATCTTATTAGTGTCCCCTCCTCCACAGCAACCTTCTCATTCCTAACGACATCCTGTAGTATTCCGCATTTCCTACCCCTTGTGCAAGAGTTAACCTTGAGTTAACTAAAAGTCAAGGAAACAGCATTTGGTTTCATCGCATTTTGTCACATCAAGCAAGCTGGCTGCTACTTGCCAGGACAGAAAGCAAGAAATCATTTCAGAAACCTATTGTTTAGAATCAGCCAATTCTGTTGAAATGGTGCTAGGCCAGGCAGTCTAGTAGTTGTGAGGATGGATAGCTTTAGGAAGTCAAGAAAGATATTTTGCCTTTAGAGAAGGGGGGGGGGGAATGAATGAATGCAGGTAAAGTGCCGAGAACCATTTCTAGCACTAAGTCAACATTCGAGAAATGTAAGCTATTTCTATGTTCACTGCTTGCAGTGAGCATTTTGAGGGAAGGAAAAGGCAATTAGCATTGGGCAGCTGTGATGTTCCAGACCCTAGCTGGGCATGTACCATGTCATCTCAGTTCCCTGCAATAACCCTGGAAGGTTGTGTGAGAACACGCATTTTACAAATTGGAGAACTGCAGTTCTGGGAGCAACTGGGAACCAGCAGGGAAGCTGTGATTCAGAACCAAGTCCTCATGGCTTCAAGGGTGCTTTCTCTTTCTGCACCTGGATGAGGAAGGAACAGCATTGATGCAAGATAGGGAAGGTGTCCTGGGAAGTTCATTCCAGCCTCAGCTTTGCCCTGGTCAGCTGGGTACCTGCTTTGGCCTCAGGTTCCTCCTCTGTAATATGAGGACATGAGCCAAATGACCGATGGGACTTAGCAGAAAAGTTTTCCATTCAAGTGGGCAGTCAGGGGAACAGAGGACTTAAATAGTGCAGATGGCGTGAGTTTTTTAGCCAACCATCTCTTTCCTTTGCAGAGCTGAAGCAGTGATTAAGGAGGGAAAATGTACAAGTTATTGAAGTACTAGAGACAGGGCAGTGATTAAATAGACATTTATACAAGGAACATGAAAAGACCTCCCCCAGTTATTTGACTTCAGGGAAATTAGTTTAAGGAATCATGTGTAAACCCTGCTCAAGTCTGCAGATATCCAAATTGACCAACGTCAGGATAATTTTGATAGTGGCTATTTTGGGGCCACTGTGGTAGGTCATGAAGGCATCAATCAGATGTCTGCCCAGTCAAGAAGGGCTGGAGGAATAACCAGGCCATTTACTTTGTGTGTCCATCGCTTTGATTCTTCTAAATGATGTGCTTAGATCAGCTACTCAGAGATTCAGTTAACCAGTGCACATTAAACACATACTATGTGCCACAAAAATGACCATAAATATGATCCGTTTCTGGTAAATAGGCCTGCAAAGATCACTGTGCTTCATCAGGTGACTGGACTCTAAAAGGAGTTGCCAGTGGAAGGGGTTCTCAGGGACTAGAGCTGAGAATACAATAGTCAAGGATTTGTATCAGGCACCTGTTCCATAAGCAGTCACATTCAGCTTTACCAGGATCAAATGTGTGTTATGGAACCCATTCTGCAGATGAGGAAATAGAGGCTCAGGGGAAGTACAAGGTCACACAACAGGGACGCTGAAGTGTCAGGATCCTACCAAAGATGGATCCAGCTTCAAAGCAGGTATTCTTTCCTATGATTCCATTCTTCCACACCCAGAGATCCTGGTGAGAGCAAACTCTTCTATAGAGGGTATCGCCCAGAATCTTCCAAACTTGAAGGCCTTAACTTGAAGATTTTTTTTTACTGCAAGTTTCTATAGGTCCCAGGAGTTCCTGGATTCCAAGACCTGCAATCCTAAGAGGAAAGACCATTCTGAACAGTGCAGGATCAATAACGAGCTTGAATCCTCCTACTCCATCAACCCAACAGGGAAGAGAAGTAGATCAATGGATTGGGACTCTACTCAGGAGTTGTGAAACAGTTTTAATTATGCCACAATCTGAATTAAATTACCATTTCCATTCCTTCAAGGACACTGATAACTTGAAGTCCTGGATAAGGAAATGTTGCCAAATTGAGATCCAGCTCAGGCCTATGCTCACAAATAGATGACTCACTCATAATTGGAACATGAATTGTTGGTAAAACAAATAGCGCCTGCTAACATACTCAGGAAGTTTGTTCTTCTGAGCGTGTCAAATATCTCCCCTGGCACCATTGTTTATACTATTAATTTGCTTAGTAAATTGTTTCCTCCGATTTCACACACATTTATTGAGCTCCTACTCTCTGCCTGCCACTTTTACATTCATTATTTTATTTCAGCCTGACAACGGACCAGAGAGGAAGTATTCTTTTCTCCCTGGTACAGAAACAGAAATTGAGGTGCAGAGTCTTGCCCAAGGTCATAGACAGAAACCCTGATCTTAGAGTTCCAAAGTCAATGATCTTTGCACTACGTCACAATTGTTCTCACAAAGAAATCCTGGCACAGCGTTGGCCAGACAAACCTACATTTCTAATTAGCAGAGTCTGAATTTCTTATACCTAGATAAGATGTGATGATGTACTTTCCCATTTCATTTTATCCCTGCAGCAGTGGAGAGCACTGATTATACTCTGTTGCCTGCCTGACTCCAGAGAGGGGAGTCACTTGCCCAGGGTCACTCAGCAGGAGAATGGAAGAAGAGCCAGAATTTTAATTTAGATCTCCTAAGGACCCATGGACCTCTTCTTCCCCTAACTCTTCTGTTGCTGGTCAGGGTGGATTTGAAGAGATTTTACCTGCCCAGGAAGATTTTCTTAGGGGAGAAGTGATGGACTTGTATCTTGCAGAAAAGAGTCAGCTCTGAAACTGACTGCTGAGGAGTGTGTTGAGGCAGCCTTTCCTTATCTCTGTCCAGAGACCTACCCTTCTTCCCTAGATAGGTCTGTTCCAGAACATTCCAGCAATTGGTAGTAGATGAATGAGGAGTCCTTAAAGGGACATGCTTTTCAAACTTAGTAGTCTGTCCAGATTCCTAGACCCTTAATAGATTGTGAATCACTAGGTTGGAGCAGAGCTCGAGTTGTGCATTTCTAATACACTCCCGGGTTGCGCAGATGCTGCTGGTCCACAGACCCCATGTACTTTGAGAGACAAGGCTGTGGGCTCCTTGATGCCCCATGAATGCTTGATCAGGAGGGATCTGTGTGCTCTCTCAGCCATACATGATTCACTGGGTCTGTACAATTGTATGTGGAATGAGCATCTTAGAGTGGTGCCTGGGGAGGGGCTCTGGGTTCCCCAGTGAACCCAGGAGGATGTGAAGTAGCTGAAGCATCAGCTCCAGGGGCAGCCTTCTGCTACACCAGAGCAGGGTCAACAGAGGCCCAGGAGCCCATCCAGAGTGCAATCAAATCAAAATGTAATGGCTGAATTATGGCCCCTCAAAAGTGTCCATGACCTTATCCCTAGAACCTGTGAATACATTTTCTTAGGGACAAAAGGGACTTTGCAGATGTGATTGAGTTAAGAATTTTGAGATGAGCAGAATATCCTCGATTATCTGGCTGATTCCAATATCATCACAGGTCCTTATAAAGGACAAAAGGAGACAGGAGAGTCAGCATGAGAGGAGATAGAAACCACAGAAACAGAAGTCAGAGTCAGAGAGAGATTTAAAGATATTACACTGATGGCTTTGAAGATGGAGGAAGGAGCCCCAAGTCAAGGAAGGTGGGTAACCTCTAGACATTGGAAAAAGCAAGGAAACAGACTGCCCTAAAGTCTCCAGAAGGAATGCAGACTTGCTAATAACCTTGATTTTAGCTAGTACGACTCATTTCATACTTCTGACCTTCAGAACTATAAGAGAATAAATGTGTGTTGTTTGAAGTTACTAAGGCTTGTGGTAATTTGTTACAACAGTGATGGGAAACTAATATAGACCTCCTTACTTGTTTCTATACAAAATACTTTCTGTTTTACACTTGAATTCACATAGTAAATCAGGTTGGGTAGTTTTGGAGCAGGGTCTATCCAAAAATCAAGAAAATAAAAGAAGTTGTAACAAACATATATCTAGTTTCCAAAATAGCTTGAGGGTATTGGAACCACACTTAGTTTCATGCAAGATTGGGAATTTATACCCCAGAAACTTAGAAAGGAGGTGACTAGGGGGGTAGAAAGAAGGTTGCCGTACGAGTCAAACACACTCAAGTTCAAATACCAGCTCTGCCAATTATTAGCTGGGTGGCTGTTAGGGAGATACTTGCCCCCATTGACACTGTTTCCTCATTTGTAAAACTCAGATCATACTTTTTTGCAGGGTTCTTGTAAAACTTAAAAATAATATATTCTCCCCATAACAAATTATTGAGAGCCAGTCATAGGCTAGTCTTGGTGGATGAATATTGACTATAAACATAGAAAATGTCTCTACTCTCCTGAATGTAAAAGCATAGCATAGGTATAAAAGGTGCTAGATAAGTGTGAGCTACTGTTATTATCTTCATCATCATTAAAATAGGTTTTACACCCTCACTCCTTCCAAGAAAGACTTTTAAGGCCCTGGAGGAATAGCCTCCAACAGCTTTCTATATGTTATTGTCTCAATTCTAGCCAGGAAACAACCCATAGTTTTCATATCACACTTCTCTGAGTAGATCAGAGCCTTTTGGAGTTTCTTCCCCATTTGGTACCATGACCAAAATTAGAAATCAGAGAGGGAGATGGAGTTGCTCAAGGTCACACTGCAAGTCACTGGGGAGCCTGAAATAGACTCTGAGGATATTTGTGCTTAAGCCTACAGATGGTACTTTTGTATCATGGCAGTATCAGCTTCTTCCTCTGTAAACCCTCTCTTCTTCCAAAATGTATTCTGGCCAGCCCCTCTGATTTGGATGGCATATCTGATCTGAAAGTTGTTGATACTCTGATCTCTGAAAGTGAAGGGTTTAATCTTCTCTTGGAACCCCTCCCAACGAAAATTATTTTCCTGCTTTGAAATGGCACGGGCATCCACTGTGAACTCACACCCATAAATCTAAGCCTACTGCTCAGGAAAGCAGATGAGGTTTGATTCTTCTTCTCAGCACAGTCTCACAGAGCAAATTATGGAAAGAATTTGATTTATAGAAGCACCTCAAAGGCTCTGGAGTGAGACGCGTGTTTATTCACTTTATTACCATTTATTTTACACTATCTCTTTACGCTCCCTGCACATGGATTTGAAAGACTATTTGGATAAATACTTATGACCTGCCAGATTGCATGGCCCTGTTGAGGCACATGGCGCTCTTTGGTAATGTTGCCAACAGCTTGGGTTGTGGGATCCTCACCCCAGCATTGGAGGGAAAGCCCAGCCCATCATGAACAAGCGTGGGGACTCAAGCCCAAAGTTCTTGGTTAAACTTTCCCAGCTTTCTGTCTGTATGGTCCTTGGTGTGGATCTCCAGCTGCAACCGCAGGATCTTCACAGGCAGGCTTGATTTAAGATTCAAATATCTCGGAACAGCTGGGGATATTTAACATCGCTATAATTACATTACATTTTTGATGGTACATGGAGTGAGAGCCTTTTTTTGTTGTTGTTGAATATTCTATGAGCATCAAATATTTTAACCAGCCAAGGAAACATGACTGCATTTTTCACATCCAAGTAGTTTCATTTTTAAAATTCCGGCCAGGGACGTGTGTGTGTCAGGCTTTTATCTTTTGCCATATCTTTGGAGCAGTGAGAGCAATGTCCCCTCTGCTGTTAGGTATGCTATGATGCTAGGGAAAGTAGAAAATGGAGCAGGAACCTGTAGGCAACTCCCTGTGTGCCAGGAGTGATAGGGTCAACTTACCAAAAGTGGCATTGCTAATAAGTGATGCAGCTGGGGTCAGATAAGGTCTCTGCAAAGGCGATTCGGGCAGCTTGGGTGGAATGGGTTGCCAGGGGGTTGGAGGAAGGGAGAGAGAAAACAAGATAAAAGAAAACCTACTGTGTGTGAGACTCTGTATCTTTGATGCTATCTTCTTTAATTCTCAGGACAACACTCTAGGGTTATACCCGTTTTACATATGAGAAAACCAAAGCCCAGAAGGTTAATGGGGGAAGTAGTGATGAGGACCTGCATCTCACATTCTTAAAAGATCTACCACCCCACCCCATGTTCTAAGAATTCCTGGGCAGGAAAGTACCTATTACCTTGGCTGACTTGACTCTTCCCACCTTCCTGGAGTTGTGGGTTCAGGGCCCCAAATCACAAAGCCAAGTTATTTGTGAGCTGCTTATCTCCTCCTTTCAAGGAATTTTCTAACCCCCACGCCCTTTGCTCAGGCTGCTTCCTTCCCCTGGGCGCCTGGATCTGTCCTCTCTGCCTCTGACGCCCTATCTTTTCTGGACGACTGGTGCTTCTATATGCCCAGATTACACCTGGAAGGATGCCTGAGATTTGATAGCAGACTGCTTCTGAGGAGGGGCCTAGAGGATAGGGTAGGCTGGGTGGGAGGGAGGAAGCCCAGCTTCTCACCCTACACCCTTCGCTATGACCTGAGTCTTCTTAATCACATACGTGCGTGACTAACCTCAAATCAACACATGAGACAAAACAAAAATACTGTTTTAAAAAATCCCATCCCTTCTCTGGTTATCTTAGGCCACTCCTCCATATAAATCATCTGTCAGCAAAGGGATGTTTTCCACCCTTTCAACCCCACAGAACTCACCTTATTTATGCCACTTTGATGACCCTTTCCTCTCTCCATCTTTTATTGCAGTCCTATATATCTACGTAGTTTCTCCCCTTATCAACTGTCATCTCATTTCAAGGACTAGGACCATGCCTGACTCCATCTTGTGGCTGCCCCAGCACTTAATGCTATGCCTTGAAGATAACCAGTTTCCTGTCTGAATATTGAATTGCTGAAACAAGAAAAAGGACCATTCCACCAAAATATACGTGGACTCATTCAGTCATTCATTGACTCATTCACTGAAAAGTTATGGGTAGGAAAATGGACTTGGTCTTCCCTTCACAGCCCGCACTCTGGAGTTCTGTTTTTCAAGTCTCCCTGAAGATCAAAATCATGGGGAGGGCTTGCTAAAAATTCCCTGGTTCCAAGCCAGAACTATTGAATCTGAATTCATAGGGTAGAAATTCAGTAATCAATTTTTAATATGACTCCCAGGTAATTGAGGATTTTTTAAAAACCCTGTACATTGAGGGGTGGAGGTGCAGATGATATGCAAGTAAATTAATTTTTAAAAAGAGACTGCTTCCAGGATTTTTGTTGTTGTTATTATTGCTTCCAGTATTAATACATGCTCTGAAAGTCAAAAACTAAGGGAGTCTCATAGGTAATGGCAGGGACTGCTTGAGGACAGAGAACAAGGAAGGATTAGATTCTCTGAGAAAGTGTCATCTTTCCTGAGACCTGAAAGATGAGAAGGAGAAGCCACACGGGGATTAAGAAAAAGTGTTCCAAACAGGGGAATAGTGAGTCAAAAGCCTTGAGTGAAGGAAGGATCTGCCTCCTTCCTCCCAGCACTGGAAAATCCAGATCTAGTTGCTCAATCTCTTGTTCTTTGTACTGTGAGTACATCTGGCTCCTTCTGAAACGTGGCTGCCTCTCTCACCCACACAATGTGAGAGAACTGCATGAGTCTAGCAGTTCTGGAAATATTGACCTCTGGAATGCTAATGTAATGTAGATGTGGGTCCTTAGGCTGAACTTTCCTTTAAAAAATAACTCCAAGTGAATGGAAAAAAGCTGCAGCACAAAAAGAATCCAGTCACAAATCCCCATCTGAGGGCAACTTGGTGAGACTGACTTTGCCAGGCCCTTTCTTGGGAGTATTACATCCTGGGTAATTAGCACCTCGCTTTCCTTTGCTGATCAATCTTCAGGAGAGCAAAGGTCTTAAGCCTTTGATGTTCAGTTAGAGTTTCCTCATTCATCCTTTAAAATGTTAGGTCTGAGCCGGCTCGGTGGCTCAGCCTGTAATCCCACGCCTTTGGGAGGCTGAGGTGAGTGGATTGCCTGAGCCTGCGGGTTCAAGACCCGCCTGGGCAACTTGGCAAGACCTCATCTCTACAATAAATCAAAAAAAAAACTAGCTGGGCATGGTAGCGCACGCCTGTAGTTCCAGCTACTTGGAAGGTTGAGGCGGAAGGATCGCCGGAGCACAGTAGTTCGAGGCTGCCGTGATCAGAAGCAAGCCACTGCACTCCAGCCTGGGCAACAGAGTGAGACTCCAACTCAAAATAAAATAAAATAAAATGTTAGGTCTGGATGGTTGGTGACCCACAGTAAAAACAGGCCCTCAGATCTCCATGGATGTGGTGGTGCGTGCCTGTAATCCCAGCACTTTGGGAGTTGGAAGTGGGAGAATTGCTTGAGATCAGAAGTTCAAGAAAATAGACCCTTTCCCTGGCTTTGTGTTTCACAAAGAACCTACAAACCTTTCACTTTTGATCATCTTTATGATAATCTTGTGGCACAGAAAAGCAAACTGTATTGTTCCTATTTTACAGATGGCCAACTAAGAAGAGAATTGACTTGCCCAAGGTCATTCAGTTGGTGCCAGAGCCAGGTCATTTCAGGCTCCTGTTCCAGAATTTTCCTGGGTCATGGTGATGAATTGCTACTAGGAGTCTAAATCTATGTTTCTGCAAGTCTCAATGTCAGTTTTACCTCCTGGGAAAGTCTTCCCTAATCCCAATGAAGGGCATGGTGAAACCTGGCCAGGGAATTGAACCCTTGTGCTGCCTGAGTCATCCACAGACAGACTATCTCAAACTTCAACAATATATATGTGCATGATAATCACTTGGGAATAGTGCAAAAAATGCAGATTCTGGTTCAGTAGATGGAGTCTGAGATCCTGCATTTCTGATAAGCTCCCAAGTGCTACCAATGCCACTGGTAGATGGGCCACGTTTTCTGTAGCAAGGATCTCCAAGGCCAAGGCGAAAGCAGCGGGGAATAAGCGAGAAGGCCCTGGACAGGCCTGGGTGCATATCAACCCTGGCACTTTTTTCTATGTCACAATGAATCATCCCTCTTGGACAGAGTTCAAGGTGGGCCCATCTTGTCCTGAATCCTGCCCTGAGCTGCATAGCTGCTTCTCCTAGGCAAGACTTCCAGCTGCTGCCGCTTAGAAATGCAGACAGCGCAGCAATTGGTAAGTCTCTATTAAAGATAACTCTTGCCATTGTCTTGTTGTGATGCTGAAATGACAAGTCATTGAGAAAGACTGTGTGAATGGAAAAATGGCAACAGAGTCACATACCTCCAAAGAGAGTTCCCCGCGAGGACAAGTCGCTAGGTATTTCTGCTCCTTTTCCTGATTTTGTGGATATCAGTGGACATGCCCATGAGAGGTAGGATCCAAGGAGAGCCTCTGGCTTGATCACGGTGATCAGTTTTGTCTTTGAGCAGCGTGTTGCTGCTGAGGGGGAGAAAACCTTCAATTGAGGGAGCCATGCAGGTAACAGGGCATTTCTAGGTAATGTGGCTGGAAGCCTGGCTTTTGTTGCAACAAGGCCATTAGTTAGAATTGCAAGGCTGCTTGCAAACCATGCCTTAGACTGTTAATTCAGTTCACTCATTCATACCCTTATTTGCTTCTTTAGTCATTCATTCCTGTGCTCATTCTTTTATTCATTCACAGATTGACAGCTTCATCTACTCATTCATACTTTTATTGAGTACCTTGTTACAAACCAGGCACTGTGCTGGGCCCTCAGGATATCAAAGTGACTCCACTCCAAGTCATCAATTCAATCTCCCCACCCTCATACTATCCTGTAGCCAGGCAGCAGACTAAACCTTTCCATGGCCTCTCCAGTTTAGTCCCAAAAAGCTAAGCCAGCCATTTATTATCGTTAGTCTGAGACTCTGCAATGCTTCATATTATTACACGGTCCCTGTTGTCTACAAAATAAGGCCAAGCACCCAGGTAATCTCCAAGCTCTCATCCCCACATATTCGGCCATATTGAACTGCCCAGATTCCCTGTATCAGCCATGCTCTTCCAAGCCTTTGCACATGTTGTTCCCTCGGCCTGGAATGTCCTGCAACCCCCTTGTCTTCCCTGTATGGCATACAACCGCTGATGCCCTGAAAGCCTACCATGGAGTGGATAAGAGTGAGGACTCTGGGTTCAAGTCTTGACTTTCCCATGGACAGATTTTGTTGGGGTCTCTGCAAGCAGTTTCACATCCATTCTCCATTTGGATTTGCACAACTAACTCCAGTGGAAGGCCACAAAAGAACTGCAAATCCAGGCAAGTGGGGTGACTTGCTCAAGGTCACAAAGCTAGTAAGAAGCCAGGTCTCAGCAGCAACTTAGCTCTCCTTGCTCCCTTTTCAGGGTTGATGTTAGTCTACAACATACACAAAAAAGATGTTAGGCACTGGGAGTCATTAGTTGATACGTGTAGGCATTTTTGTTACTCTCGACTGAAGCCTAGAAGAGTCTGCTGTGGCCAGACAGGTAAACTGCAGAGGAGAACTGAGGTGACAGTGTGATGATTCAGATTTCAAAAAAGCAGAGTTTGCCTGATATATTTAAATAACTCAGTTACTGCCACCCCATGCAGGAGAGGACAACCAGGCAGTGGTATATGACTTCTGGGTAGGAGGGGAATGGTGTGGGAGGCGGGAGTCAGGCTTCCAGAGAGAAATTACCATTTTGTATTTATTACTTTGGCTCACAGGAGTGCCGCAGGGACAGGCTTGCTAATACATTAGATAATTGCCTCAGTTCTCCACTTCATTTTGCAGTATGTAGACCGGCCCAGGTGCAGACTCATAGGACATGATTCAGCCCAGACCTCCCAGGTGCCCAAGGCTCTCTGTAGGGGACATGAGGTGCTGGTTAGGAGGGGTAGGGGAGTGGGAGAGGTGAGGGGGGCAGTGGCTATCCTCAGGGACCGAGGACACCAGGGTCATCTGGTCCCTTTGACCACAACTGCAGGACAAAGGGAGTGAAAGAAGAGTCCCAAGCTAGGAACCAGGAGACCAGAGTCAGACTTTGTCTCTGGCTGCTAGGCAACCCTCAATCCTTGGCTGCCCCTATCTCAGCCTCTGGTGCCCAGAGGAAAATAAAGGTGATCTGGAAAATAAGGGAGATCATAAGTCAGTCTTTTTCAACAGGCTGCATATTAGAATCATCTGGGGAATTTTTTTTTTTAATGACTGAAGCCCGAGCTCGACTCCTAGGGATTCTGGTTTCACTGGCTTTGGGCTGAATCTAGACATGGGTATTTTTTAGCTGGGGCTGAGAATCCCTGAGAATCCCTATGTAGTCTTTCTCAGAGTGGACATTCTAGGAGTTGTGCTGCTTTAAAAAAGTGGGGGAGAGGGGACAACAAGACAGTGATCTTGAGATCCAGGACCACTTGTTTTCATATTTAGATTTTTGCTGTCAATAATTTGTACCTGCCTGAGTCCCCTTCTTCCCAGTGAGGTTCCCCAGTGGGTGAATGATAGAGAACTATACACCAGGAGGCAGGATGCTCAGCTTTTAGTCTTTTTCTGTATTTGTTCTGTGACATGGATAAGTCAACTTGGGATCACTGTGTCTCAATTTCCTCATCCCTAGATAATAAGCTGGACTTCCCTAGCAGCAAGCATTGAACCAGAGTTTATTTTGTGGTGCTCTCTAGTTTACAAAGTACTTTTCCATCCAGTCCCTGAGAGGTCAGCCTGACAGTAGAGAAATGATTCCTGTTTCACAGATGAGAAGACAGAGGTTCAACGTGGTCAAGTAACGTGCCAAGGCCATCCAGTCAGTAAGAGATAGAACCAGACAGACTTCAGTTGATATTCCAGCAATCCTACATCCAAGCTAACTTTGACTTGTTCATTAACTTTTCTGTGCCTCAGTTGCCTTATCTATAAAATGGACATATGAAGGGGACCCAAAAAGTCCTGAAGTTATTTTTGGAGGGTGGGCTCCTTGTACAGGCTTCCTCTGCTAAGTAAGTTTTCTGGGAACCCATTGGCATTAGCTAATGTTGGTTGTGAGACACTGCCTTTGGCTTCAATGAAATTTTTTTTTGAGGTTCTTTCAGTGTTTGCCTGTTTCATAATGGATGATTTATGCATGCACCTGCCCACACCCCTGCAGAGTGTTCAGCAGTTTTTGACCAAAAATGACATGACCCCTATACCCTGCCCTCCCTATTCATCCAATCTTCACCTCAAGTGACTTTTTTTGTTTTCCTGGATGAAAAAAGTCCTAAAGGGAAATGTTTTGTCAACGTGGAAGAGGTGAAACAAAACGGCAGAAGCACTAAAAGGCATCACAATGGATGAGTTCAAAAACTGTTTTGAGCAGTTGGAAAAAGCATCTAGCTAGGTGTATTACATCAGAGAGTACTTTGAAGACGACTGAAGTTTAAACATATGAGAATAAATACACAACTTTTTATAAATAAATTCCAAGTTTTTTGAGTCCCTCCTCATAAAGACCACTTGTTTTCCCCAGAGTGGCTGTGAGGAGGAAAAATGATAACTGGGCAGAACGTCTTGTGATGTGTGGCACAAGGCAGATGCTCAATTAGTATTTCCTTCCTCCTCCTCCTCCCTCAGTAATTCCTTCCATTCTTCCTTTATTCCTTCCTTTCGCCCTGCTCGGTTTTAAACTCCTCAAGGACTGGGATCATGAGAGGCAATTCATTGTGCATGACCTTGGGCAAGTTGTTTAATCTCTCTGTGCCTCAGACTCCCCATCTGTAAAATGGGGACAGTAGTGGTATTTGCAATTTGACTAAATTAGTTGAGAGGACAGCTTCTGGCATGGAACTTCGTTTTTTGTGTGCTTTTTTCTTATTTTTGTTTTAAAGATGTGGGGTATAATTCAGGATTAGGTACCTAAGTTGTCATCGTACAGGTGAAATTTAGGCCTCCCATTGATCCTCACTTCACCTGGTTTGGAATCAGGTACGCTTAGTGATAGTATGTGCCCCCCTTTCTCCCCTGGCAGTGTCCCATTACTGCCACTCCCAACTTTGGCTGGTATTGTTCTACTTCTTTTAGAACCTTCTCCTCACTGGATCCTCACATAGACGAGTACTCCCCACCTCCCATGGTTGTGAGTGAACAAGGGGTTGCTACCCCTAGGCAGAGGGACAGTAAATAAGCAACACCTTCCCAAGTCCTTGCTGTGTTCTCAGCTGTGACAGCTCTTTGAGTACACACAGCCCCCGTGACTCTTGGGTGGAGAGCAGCAACTCTATATCAGGGGACGGCTTACTACCTTGAGATGGAAAAAAAAGCAAAAAGCTATAAATATTGAGGATTCATCTGTGATAAGTCATGGAAAGAAACCCCAGCTATATAACTTTTTAATTCTCCACTCCAGCTTGTAAGCTCACACGGTAAAAACAGTCACTAGTAATTTATTTTTTTCTACTCCTTTAATTTTGTAATTTTTTTCTTTAACCAACCAAAAAGTCCTCCTAAACTCACCTTAAGCTTTTATTTTCTTTTCCCCCTTAGCAGTCATAAAGTGTGATCATGGGTTACAATTTAAAAGCTATCCCTTCTCCTCCACTGCCGGAATGAAAATGTACAGGCTCGGGGCAGTTTCTCACCCAGGTGTTGTTAAAACAGGATGTTGTTCGGGGCTCTGTTTGCATCACCTGTCACCAGGTGGCAAAGAAGGCTGGCACGGAGGGAGGAAATTCTGTCCAAAGGATAAGACACTCTGCAAGTATTGGGCTTGAGTCACTTCTCTTTCATTGGAGCTGAATGATCTCAGGCAAGTGACTTCCCTCTCTGGGCTCAGTTTTCTCACTTGTAGAAAATGGACACAAATTACTGGCAAACCTCCCTCACTTGACTGTTCTTAGAACCCAGAGGTATAATGTTCACACAACTGTGTTTTTCAATGAAAGTACTATAAACACGTTGGAGATTATTCCTACTGATGGTGACAATGATGGTAAATGATGATGGTGATGACAATGACGGTGATGATGGTGATGATGACGACGACGGTAGTGGTGATGACTATGATGGTGATGGTGATGATGATAACAATGATTGTGATAATGATGACAATGGTGGTGATGGTGGTGACAATGATGGTGATGGTGATGGTGGTGATGACGATGACGGTGATATTGATGACAATGGTGGTGATTATGACGATGATGAAGATGATGATGATGGAGGTTTGGTGATGATGACGATGACAATGATGGTGATGACGATGATGATGATGAAGATAATAATACAACCATGTGCAAGTTTTATGTGATAAAAAGAGGGTTTTCTCAGAATCTTACACATCCCTGTGTATATTTACTGGCACAAAATAGGTGCCCAGTAAAGCAATGTTCAACTAAAATCAATATCAAAATTCAGTCTTCTTCTTAGAGAGTTTGGTTATTTATTAAGTCAGAATTAATTGAGTGCCTAGTGGGTGCCAGACCCTGTTAGCACTGGACCCCAGCAAACAAGCAACACAGACACAGTCCTTGCCTTCACGGGGCTTACAGTTTAGAAGATAGTGGGGTGGGGTGGAGTGGTGAAGGTAGATGATCAACATATAAGCAGATAATATAATTTCAGATAATGATAAGAGCTCTGAAGATAACAAAATAGGACACTAGGATGGAGAGAGATGGAGAAAGGTATTTGCAAAATGCTTTAGCTCGTGCAGTCAGGAAGCCCTGTCTAAAGGGGTGATTTCTGAGCTGAGACCTAAACGATAGAGGGATGCAACCAGGGGAAGACCTAGAGGCAAAGCATCCCAGGCAGAAGAGACACAGTGCAAAGGTTCTGGGATGAATGAACTTGGTTTATTCAAAAGATGGAAAGAAGACTTGTGTGTCTTGAACAGAGTGGAAGAGGGAGAAAGTAGCGTGAGCTGAAGTTGAGGAAGGAGGTACAAGCCAAATCCTGGCAAGCCTTGTGGGCTGGGCTGGATTTAGAGATTATTTTCAGGGCAGTGAGAAGCCATTGGAGGGCTTAGGTATGAGGGTACCATGAAATAATACCCTTTAAGAAGATCATTCTGGCTTCGAGGTTGGATAAGAGTAGATAAGAATAGAGTCAGAAGACAAGTTAGGATGCTGGTACAATACTTGGGATGTAACATGCTGGTGGACTGCACTAGGGTTTTGACTATGTTAGGTGGTGAGCATGGTTTAATTTGGTGTATGTTGGAGGTGGATCCAGTGAGACTTGCTGTTGGATTGGGTGTGAAGAGTGATCCAGTGAGCCTTGCTGTTGGATTGAGTGTGGAAAGTGATCTGAAATTATGTTATCTCCTAGGTCGTGAACCTGAGCTACTAGGCTGCTACTGGTAACATGAATTGAGAAGAGAAAGGATGAAGAAGAGTAGATTTGGGAGATGAGGGGGTCAGGGGTAGAACACAACGTTTGGGGCATGTTGAGACCGAAATAATGTCCTACTTGAGCATCCTAATAGAGAGTTTGACATAAAAGCCTGGAGCTCCAGGAAAGATCAGGAGAGGAGGCAGGGCTTTGGGAGTCATGGATGGAGTGGGAAGATTTAGTCATGTGGACTAGAAGGGTTCACATAAGTTGAGTGTGTAGACAGAGCAGAGCAGCAGGCTGAGTACTAGGCCCTGCATTCTGGGGTCAGGAAGCAGAGGAGCTGGCAAAGGAGGGAAGGTGACAAGGAATAGTCAGGGAGGTAAGAGAGAAACTCAGAGACACTGGCATAGGAACCTAAAGGAAAGGGGTACAAAGGGGGTATAGTCAGTTCTGTGCAACTATGAGGTGCCAACAAAGGGCAGGCCTCTCCCTTATTTGGAAATGGGACACTGCACAGGGTAGAGGTTGTAAGCATAGGTTTTATAACCAGACATCCTCAAAACTAAGTTCTGATGCTGCTGTCTCCTGGCTTTCTAACTTTGGCCAACCTCCCTGATCCTTAACTTCCTCCTCTATATGACATTATTGTGCAGTTTAAATGAGATAATGTCTTTAAAGTGTTTAACACTGGGCCTTATGTAGACAGTAAGTATTACACACAAATGAGTTCTGTTCCAAGAGTGCGTCCATAAGTCCAATTTGTGTGCAAGTTTAACAGTTAGCCTAGGTACCCAACTAACGCAATCGGCTATATAGTACTGTACTATAATAAATAGGTTTATAATACTTTTCACACAAAGAGGGCATAAAAAAACAAACACAAAAAAACAAAGAAAACATTTTTAATCTTATCGTACAGTACCTTGAAAAGTATGCCAGATACATGAACTAACTTGTGTGATTGAACGTGGGAATGTATGTTCACATCTTTGAAAGATCACAACTTGAAGTTTCAAATGTAAGGGACTTACTGTAGTAGATGCTCAATAAAGAAGCTATTTGTATCCTTCCTGAAACCGTTCGAGCAGGTAGAGTCATCCTCGGTGAGACATATGGAGAAGGGCCCAAGTTATAATGGGAAGATTTTGTTTGGGCAACCCAGCCTTCATCCAGGGTTGGAAGTGAAGTTGTCTTTCAGTCTTAGACAGGTAATGGAAGGAGAAGCCAGGTGGAAGTGGACGGGGCAGCACACACCCCGCCTGGAGGCAGCCTAGTTGAGGATGTTTAAAACCCCATGAGAGCAGATAAAACCCATTCTCAGGCCCAGAACATTTCACATGACTAGAGAAACATTTTAAACGGAATATGGGATTGGCAGGATCAGATTTGCATTTCAGAAAGATCATTTTGGCAGCAGTGGAGGGAGAATATGGGAGGAGATGAGGATTTTATCCAAGGCAGGGAGAGAAGCCAGGAAACTCTGCACTCAGATAAGAGGGGACCAGGATGAGGAAATGGGCTCATTATAACATAATTAGCTCTATAATCAGTATTCAGGCTTATCATTTCAAAATGTAAAGGTGATTATACAATTAAAGACTTTTTTCCTTTTAATGGAAATAACTTGCCAACCCAGGGGTTTGGATAGGTGATTGGAAAAAACGATAAAGTATTAATTTTTAATCAATTGACTTTTCAATGAATTAGTTTATTGACTCAAAAAAAATCACTCACTGTGGACAGTAAAAGTTGTAAATGAGATTAGTGTCTGGTTAGAGTGAAAATGAAGTGAAGGGGCCCGGGAGACTTCCCTCATTAGACTGGAGAGAAGGCTTCTCATGAATGGAGAGGAAAGGGGTGTGGCTCGGCCAACAGAGCCTGCTGGGACCAGGCAGCTGACTGGAGGGAGTGAGCTCAGATCTGAAACTTTCCCTCTGCTCTCTAAAAAATTAACAGATGGCTGAACTTTAAGAAAGGAAGGTTGTCTAAGATGTCCAAACATGGTAAATATTTCTACCAGCATTCCTAGTGTTTTTAAATATACAGACAAGGAAGAATAAGGGAGGGAGGAAGAAAGGAATTTTTAGATTTTAGAAACAATGGATGACCTTAAAACCAGCGAGGAAAGCACGTAGCTGACCCAATGGGACCAGGGCATAGTCTCCAGGCCAGGAGACTGATGAGTGTTGGGGATGGAGGAGGGTGGCTGTCACCTGAGGCCCCAAGACACGACTCCTACATAAAGGACTCTTTGGAGGTTGTCCTTTCTGATAATCAAAGAATAGAAAACTCCATTTAGAGACTCAAGGAAGCTAGGGGTTTACTAGGGGCTCCAGGAAGGAGGACAAATCTCCTGCAAGAACTAGAGTCTGTGAGCCTGCATCCTGTGTGGGCATGAGTGTATGGTATGGGGTCTGGATTTATACTACCCACATGATGCTAGGATCTCAAGTCAAAGAATCAACATGAAAACTGGTCTGTATCTGGTGAAACACAGGGCCCCAAGAGGAGCAAGCAGCCAGAATAGCTCTTTTGGGGCACAGCTCACAAGGCAGGATATGTGGGTGCAGAAAAAAGACATAGGCAAGGTCACATCTGTTCATGTGCTCATTAAAAGTAGTGCTGAAATGGACCTGTCTCATCCAACCCCCACCTTCTGTAGAGGTGGAAACAAAGTCCCAAGGAAACACAATGTGCTCCTGTTAGGCAGTGTGGGATGTTGGAAATGGCAAAACCTGAGTTTAAATCTTGGTCCTGCCATTTAATAGCTATGAACTCGGTCAAGCTGTACAATCTTTCTGAGCCTCAGTGTCCCTATTCACAAAAGGAGGGTGCTGACACCTACTTTGTAGGGTGGTTGGGAAACAAGGGAGCTCATCACTCTGGTAAAAGTTCTTGGAATAGTGCTAGGTGCTATACATGTGTTGGTGTCCTTCAAACTTTGCTCTTAAAAAATCCCCTCCGAGCCGGGCTTGGTGGCTCAGCCTGTAATCCCGCGCCTTTGGGAGGCTGAGGTGAGTAGATTGCCTGAGCCCGCGGGTTCGAGACCCGCCTGGGCAGCGAGACCTCATCTCTACAATAAATCAAAAAATCAGCTGGGCGTGGTAGCGCATGCCTGTAATTCCGGCTACTCGGAAGGCTGAGGTGGAAGGATCGCCAGAGTCCAGCAGGTTGAGGCTGCGGTGGCCGGGAGTGGCCACTGCACTCCAGTCTGGGCGACAGAGTGAGACTCCAACTCAAAAAAAAAAAAATTCCCCTCCAAAGATCCCTCTCAGTAAGCTCCAGGTGACCCTGATGGCTTCTTTATGTGTTAGACCACCTGGGTTCTATTACTTTGTACTAAATTGTGTGTTGTTATATAATTAACTTTTAAACTCTAAATCCTGGATTTTACTTTTCCCTTTAACTTTGTATGCTTTGCCCTCACTTATTTCCTATTGGTCCTCAACACTCCAACAATACAAGTAAACTGGGGAATGAATGGATGGATGAGTGATCAGATGGATAATAACTAGGTAGAAGCATTGATGGATGAGTGGATGGATGATGAATAGATTGGTGATGAATGTATGGACGGATGAATGGATGGTTGGATGGATTGTGAATGGTTGGATGGATGATGGTTGGATGATGGCTGGATGGATAGATGATGGATGAATGGATGACTAGAGAGATGAATGAATGGATGAGTGGATGGATGGATGAATGGATTGATGTATGATGGATAAATGGTTGGATGATAAAGGAAAAGATGAAAGGGTGAGTTAATGGATGGTGGATGAATGGAAGGATGGATGGGTGGAAAGGTGGATGGATGATAGATGGGTGATGGATGGATGAGTGGATGAGTGGATGGATGATGGATGAAAGGATGAATGGATGAGTGGATAGATGACGGATGGATGAATGATGGGTGGAAGGATGGGTGGATATCAGTTAGGATTTTCTGGTTGTAAACAAGAGAAGCTGACCTGGCTAAATTAAGCAAAAGGAATTATACTGGGAGACATTAGATTGCTTACCTAACCAATAGAAAAACTGTAAAATCAGCCTGAAAAAAGGCACAAAGTGATATATGATAGTGATAATAACCTCTCTGTTAGGTCAGGGCCACATCCCTGGAGTGAATGAACACCAAGTATTTTTCACACCTAGGCCTAACTACATTCAAGAGTAAAGTCCTGGGAAAGAGAATCCAGTTGGTGTAGCTCACACATCCTGTGATTTATAAGCCCTCTAGATCTGCATGGTGAGGCACAAGTAATTTCCCAAAAAGAAATTGAAGTCCTGTGGCCAAAAGAAGAGAGAATTGCTGCTGGTTGCTCAGAACCCAACCACTGGCCCCAACAGAAGGAATGGATGAGTCCTCTGTTCCCTTCAGGCAGCATCAGTGACGGTGTCTTCATTTGTCCCATGCCACCTCCCCATGTTCTGCTCACCCTGCATCCTCCTTGCACCAGGTCTGCCCTCTGCTTCCCCTCCACTTCTGGGCATCATACTCCTCCCCAAAGCACAGTCACATCCTAGCTCTTGCAAAAGGTCTCTGCAACTGCCCAAACCTATGCTAACTGCTCCTTTCCCTGATTCCACTTGCCCTGCCATCAGCAAGGCGCCAGAATTATCTTTAACTGCAACCTGTTTGCTGCTTCACCTTTAGGGTCTCAGTTCTGCTCTAAGCTTCCTGAAACAGACGCTTTGGAAAACTTGGCTTCTGTCCTACCACAGTGTTGGGTTCAGAGTCAGTGACCAATGAATGCATGGTGACTAATGATCCATGAGAGTGTGTGGCACAATGTCACCAACTGCCTCATCGCACCTCAGAAGTGATTTTGGCTTGGTATCCTCTGAGAGTTGAATCTTTTCCAAAGTTGCACATCTAGTTGAAGAGAAGTGTAAGCCTGGGGGCTTAGAATTCCAGTCCAAACCAACACTCCTTGCTGTCTCAGGTTTGTGTATATGTGTGTGTGTGTGTGTGTGTGTGTGTGTGTGTGTGTGTGTGTACATGCATGCATGTGTACAGGAATGTATGTAGTCAGTGGTTGTTTAATTAAACCAAGCCCTGCCAGGATGGCACCAATATGTTCTTGTTTTTGTTCCTGCCCCATTCTTACCCAAACTTCTTCCCATCTGAAGGCTTTTTGTCCGTCCAGTGAGCAGCCAATAAATGTTGACTGGTTACACTTAAAACTTCATTTCTTTTGAGAGTCAATGAATTTCAAGCAGTAGATGATTTGTTGAGTCTGTAAATAATCAACCAAATCCTATGTCACCAGAGTCACTCCAAGCAGGTGCCCACGAGAAGCCCCCACTTCACTGCTATTCACTGCTACTTGAAAAATTAGTTGGTGTACTGGAAATAAAGTCACAAGCAGCCAACATTTTGACAAGGTAATGGTCCCCTGCCTTTCTTGACATTTGCGAGGGAGTCAGAGTCCATTATAATGTCACCATGGTGTGTGCCATTGACATCGCATTGAATAATTAAAAGGCAGTTTAATCATAGCGATCATCCACTTAGTGTCTGGTTCCAGATGCCGGGATGCAAGTTTAAGGCAGCAGCCGTGGTCGTGTGGATGGGAGACTAGTTCAAGGCTGGGTCATGACCGAGACTCCTGGGCAGCAGGGTCCGCCCCATGTGTGACAACTCGGGGGATAGGAAGGCAGCTCCTAACCCCTGCAGTGTCCCCCACCAGAATAAAAATTTTTTTAAAAGAAAAGAGTTTTGCTCTCTTTGGCTTCTTTGAACTAAATGCAGGAGCAGACTTTCTTTTCAACTCAAATGAAAAACCGAGCGACTGTTGTTTTTCATTCACCACAGATAGCTTGTGCTGGAAGGGAACTTCATTTTCACTCTTTCATGAGGCAGATATTTATTGAATACCTGCTCTGAACTGGGCATTGTCTTGGGTGCTGTGGGTGCAGCAGGAGGGAGACAACCATAAGAGGTGCTGCTCCTCTGGGGCTTATATCCTGGAAGGGGAGGAGGAAAGCACGTGTGGGCCGTGTGTGGGACTAAAACAAGGGCATAGCAGAGGGCTGATTGGGTGACTATGTTACGTTTTGCGGTCAGGGTGGTGTCCTTGGGGAGCGGCCTTGGAGCCCAGGTCTGAATGACAAGGAGTTAAGCATGGACAGTTCTCTGGGCAAACACTCTGGCAGAGAGAACAGTGAGCGAACAGGCTATGGGCGGGAAGGAACTGGACATGTTTGAGGGCCAGCAAGAAGACCACTGTGGCCACAGGGCATGAGATGAGTTGGGCATGGAGCCAGGGGAGGGGGAGGTAGCCGGGGACAGCTCAGGTGGGCTTTCCTGGTCAGCGTCAGGAGTTCGGATTTCAGCCTCCTGTGTGATGGGAAACTTAAGCTGAGGTTGAGCAGAGGAACAATATGCTTTGAACAAAGAGATCTCATGTTTAAGAGAATAAACCACACCTTCCTTCTCCCGACTTCATGTTCCTTCTCCATACCTGGCTCGGTGCTCAGTTCTGGGAAAGACAGCAAGGAACGAGAGAGCCTCCCTCCAGGATCTCCCTGCCATGTGGGGAAGACAAAAGAATAAACAGACAATGACTGCCTAGTGAAAACCATCTCTCTAATTTACTTTTAAATAAACTTTTCTTTTTTTGCCTCAAAAAAAAGAAAAGAAAGAAAAGCATCCTGGCATAGTGTCAGCCAGAACCAAGGCATCCGACCCAGGGAGACTTTCTGGAAGAGGTGGCTGACCCCCATGCAAAATCTTGAGGCAGATAAGGCAGTGCAGAAAATAACATCCCAGGCAGTGAAAACAGCCTAGGCAAAGGAGCCCCGAAAGAAAATGGCATACCTGGGGAATTACAAAGAGTTTGTTGGGATTGCAGTCATGTGACTCAGAGAGGTCAAGAAACTCAGTGAATGTCACACAGCATACCATTCTTCTTCTTTACTTCCTTCTTTATTCTCCTCCAGGAAAGGTGAGCACAGTCAGGTGGTCAAAGTTGGATGCTCATAACCATTCTTAGCTAGACTGGTCCTAGGACAGGGCAGAGTTCATGTCCAGCTAGGCCAGGAATACATTTTTCTTCAAATACAGATGATCCTGACTTGGTTGCTGCTTTTTCCTAACCGTTGCCCTTTCCAGTAACTGTCTGAATCCTAAACACACACCCTAAAGCCAGGATGGTCCAGATTTCATGCTACCAACATCCTCACACCTGCCAAACATGTTAGAGTTAGAGAAACCCAGGCCCAGAGAAGGGAACTGAGTCCAAGCTGCAGAGCTTTGAGGTAGAAACTCTAAGACCAAAACACTAATCTCTGGACTCCTGATCTGGCATTGTTCTTTATCAGGATGGGGTGGGGTCAGAGAAATGCAGTCACCACCCTTACTGTACACTGTGAAAGCTGCAGGTGGCCTGGTAGAGAGGCACAGCAACAAAGTGATTTTGAGCTCGGGTAAGGAGTCAGGCAGCTTGCATTTAATTCCCACCTCCATTGTCTACTAGCCGTGTGACCTTGGGCAAGTTACTTCTCCTCTCTGTATCTCAGTTTTCTCATGTGTAAAATGAGAATAGTCATACTTGCTTCATAAGGTTATTGAAAGACTTCAATGAGGCAATACATGTAAATCATGTATTTATAATCATGCCATGCACATAGTGAGCACTCGAGCCAAGGTTGCCTGGCATTCATCTCTAGGCCCCAGTGAGAGCTGCCACTGGTGTGCCCACAGTGTGCTAGGCACCATCCTGAGTGTTTTCCACATCTCTGTGTGGTGGTGATATCATGACGTGTGAAGTGTATGACTAATGTCACACTGCTTGGCATATGCCCTGCATCCTCGTGGATCGAATCTACTCACATTGCCTCATTCAGCCACCACTAACTGTGGGGTAGACTTTATAGGTGGCAGGAAGAGAGGCCTAGAGTGGTTGAGTCACTTGCTCAGGGTCACACAGCTGGCAGGAGGCAGAATGGGATGCCAGTCCAAAGCTCTCTCCCTTCCTGCCACTTACCACCTCTCCTCCATTCCCAGGCTCCCTGCCCTGCAACTTGGTGAGCTATTCATACTCAGCCTGTGTCTCCAGCCCCCGCCTTGTGTCTCATGCAGAAGAGCATGGAGAGGTGCTTTAGGAATTCCTCTTGTCAGCAGGATAGGGAACGACAAGGTTCTGCAGCAGAGGGGCCAATTTGATCCACCCAGACCTGTACAGCCCAGACACATCCAGGCCAGTTTGCTTCTGCTGCAGAACAGTGACTCCAGATTCTGAGATGGTCCTTCGCTAAAGGCTAGAGTCCAGGCAGAGCAGGATCAAGTGCAGCCGGTCTTCATGGGGCCAGAGAAGGGCTAGGGCAGGGCTTGTCAGGACCACCTGGTGGGAGAAGTGGCTGGGCTCTACCCTGGTCCAGCTCTGACCACAGCATCTCTGCTTTTGTCCATTTCACATTGTGGATTTACACCCAAGATTTTCTTGGGAGAAAAGCTTGGTGTACTAAACAAACACAGAAGACCGACAACTGCAATCTACAAAAGGCCTCTGAACTCACAGCCCCAACCCGCAGCACATGGTGAGAGCAAGTGGATCGTGGCCCTTTCTGATGTACACCATCCTCACTGCTCAGAGGGATGGAATGGAGGGTGAAGTATGTAGAATAAACATGCTTCACTCAGCACCTGCTGCTGGAGAGATCTCGGGCTTGCCTTTGTGTAAGCAGGTGGTGTATCTATGCATAAATAAATATCCAGTACTTGGTGAGGGCAGTGAGGGCCCAAATGAATAACAAACGGATGCCCTTCCCTCAGGGAGCTCACCGTCCAGTTAGAGAATGGAACAGCATCCATTACATTTCTCTAAAGAGCTCATTTACAGAACAAACATCCATGAATTTCTTTAAAGTCCTCTGGCGTCTTCTTGCATTAGCCCTGGGCACTGCCTGCCTGACTGCGGCACATTTATCCCTCACCTCACGGTGGCCCGAAGCCCTCACTCCACATGCCTCATCTACACGGCAAGGTTTTCTCCACCTCTGTTGCTCAGGAGGCTCATTTATTCTGACCCTGTTTTTACCTCTCATAGAATCTTATTCTTTTCCCCTGTAGCATTCTGCCCAATGTGTGTTTACATATTTATTTGTGTATTTGTTAGTGGAATGTCTATCAGTCCCACGTTGTAGGGACCATCTGTCACACTCTCCAAGGTTTAACTACAGACTAGCAGAGTATCTGCTCCATTCTGGACACATAGATTATCTTTAAATGAACGAATGACCCTTTGGGAGACTTGATAGGTAAGTTGGGAAAGTGGTTGGGGCTCAGAGTATGGGGGTCCTTGAATAACAGAGTCATACTGTAGGCATCTGAGCAACTATAGACTTCCCTCCCTCTTTCCTTCCTTCCCTCCCTCCTTTCCTTCCTTCCTTTCTCTTTCCCTCTCTCCCTCCATCTTTCCTTCCTTCCTTCCTTCCTTCCTTCCCTCTTCCCTCCCTCCCTTTCTCTCCCCATCCCTCTCTCCCCTATTTTCTATATTCCTTTCCCCACTTTCCTTCCCTCTTATTCATGGAAACATTAGAGAAAGAAAAGAAAAGAAAGGGAAAAAGATTCTTGGCATGTTAGGGTGGGGTGGGGTGGGGTGGGGCAGTGAATTGTGAAGCAGGCAGGTGAGTCTTAGTAAAACTCTTCTGGCGACTGGATTGTCTACGCAGTTTTCCAAAGCAGGCACTGGGAGGGCAGACATTTCCATGGCTCAGCAGAGCCCACATGGCCAGCGCCCAACACAGACTGCTGAGAGGAAGCGGCCTTCAGCCCCTAGCCTGACAGCCAGTCACGCGCCAGCTCCCCTTCATTACTCCTATCTCCAGACGCTGCCTCGGAGAGGGCCCCCAACCCCGCATGGCATCTTTCCAGCCATGATAGTCACACTTCAGTGGCAGGGAAAGGCCACAGCACTCTGGATGAATGCAGAGAGGAACTGGATAACCTGGCTGGCTTCTCTGGGATTGGAGACTTTTCCAGAGTGAAGGCAGCCAGCAACCTCACATTTACTTCATTGTGACTGGGTTCGCAGGCATCAAAGCATGGACGCTGGAGGTGACTTTCTGAGCTCAAATCCTGACTCCACTGCTTGTGAGTTGTGTCTCTGTGCCTCAGTTTCCTCATCTGTAAATTATAGTATTTCCTGCCAAGGACAGTTATGAATCCTAAGTGAGCTAGCGTATATAAAGCACTTGGGTATAATTAGTGCGGTGTGCACCTCAGCTGTTATGATTACTACAAATAACTAGAGATGTGACTGACTCCCCCACTGGTATGTGAATTCCTCAGAGGCAGGGATCAGGGCTTGTCATTCAGCAAAAGTTAATTGGCTTTCTCCAGGTCACAAGGGGCTGTATGACAAAGCCTAATTTCCTGCTTCCTTGTGGTTTCCCCCTTTACCCTGGAAGCTCTGTGAGGACAAGGACCCAGAGCCCAGCACTGGGGACATAGTAGCAGCTCAGAGAACCATTGTTGAAGCCATGATTGACAGGAGGATTGGAATTGATGATGCTCTGAGGCGGGAGATGAGGAGAAGATAGGAGACAGTATTCACCTTGAGTGTCCCATATTTCTCCAGAGGGTAGGTGGAAGTTCTGACAGCCAAGCTGGGTAATGATGGGTAAAGAGCTAGCTGGGGGAGTGCACAGGGCCGAAAACCACATTTCTGAAATAAGTGGCAGAGAACCAGGATACTATTTGGGTCACAAATGGATTTGTTACTCGGTATAAATGGTCCTTTGATTAGGACAGGCACGCTGGGATATTTACTTCTAAGTCTGCAGTCAAATCAGGAGTTCAAGAGTCTGCAGTTGGATCAGGGCAATACGGAATCAAATCAAAATGTTTGTCGGAGAGGCTTAAAAGGGTTCTGAAGAGGCAGTTCCCATCGAAGGGCAATCTAGTAGCAATAAAGCGTCTTTGCAGTCATGCTAGGGAGCAGTGGGAGGCCTACGTTTGGTTGACCTGGGCTCATTTACATGCAGATGCAAAGGGGCCAAGACCTACACAGTGCGGGAAGCCAGCCAGCAAGGATTGGTGGTGAGTAGGTCACCCCTGGGCATGGACCGGGGCTGCCCCTGAGGTAGCAGGTACGGGAACCCAGCACTGGGATGGGCAAAAGTGGATATTGCAGCATCTCTGGCCTGCAGGGCTCAGCCAAGCATGGCATCCCCGCCTGCTACCTTTGATTCCATAAGTCATTAAGACCCCTCATGAAAAAGCATTCTGCCTTGCAGTTCAGCACCGACCTCATACTCCACGGCCCCCTGGCGGCAGCGATCTGTCGTGTGGCTGTTGGAGGTGATAAGGTTCAGCGGGGAAAAAAAATTCATAAGACCATCATTTTCCCTTCAAGAAGTCATTAGATGATTCTGTCTAGGCTTCAGGGGAGTCCTAGGAAGCTCGGAGTGGCCTCTGCTGAGTGCTCCAACTGGCGCCTGCAGAGTTAATGTGCCCAGCAGAGTCTGCTGTGAGCCATGTGTGTCTGGTTGCCATCCTCGTGGCCTGCCCTCACTGTTGCCGCTCCTGTGGTTGGAAGACACTTGAGGATGATTCCAGGAGACAAGCAGTGAAGCCCAGCCCTGGAAGCCTGGAAGCCCAAACCTGGAAGCCAGGGCAAGGAGACCAGGCTCTGTCCACAGATCTGTCCCTATCTTGCTGTATCAACTTAAGCAGATTGTTCCTCCCTCTTAATTTTTTTACATGTCCCCCCACCACCACCCAAAGTTACCCGGAACAGACTGACTTGAGGTAAGGTCCCAGGACCAGCAGTATCAGCACCATGTGGGAGCTTGTTAGAAGTGCAAATCTCTGGGCTCCAGACCTACAAACTGGAAATCTCTGGGGGTGGAGCTCAGCAACTGTGGTCAAATAGGACTCCCAGGTGGTTCGTATACACAGGAAGTTTCGAGAAGCATGTACCTGGGAGGAGAAGTGGGTCTTCCTTCGCATCCTATTCCTAGCTGTGTGCATGACACCTACTAGGGCTGTCACTCTCTCCTTTCCATCAAATCTTGCTGTTTTAGTACTTTTGCTTTCCTGTATCACTAAGACATAGGCTGCTGCTCAATTTTACTGCTCAGGAAGCGGGGTCTGGCAGTGGCATCCCCGGCTCATCTGGTGAGCCCACTGGGGAATGGGTAACGGGAGTTGCCTTGGGCCTGACTTCTGAACCAAGTGGTTACTGCATATGGAATGTCAGACAATGATATCTACACATGTATAATACATAGGTTTACAAGATTCTGTTATAAATTACAGGGTTTTATGACCCTGGCTTTGCAAACTGATGGCATGAATTGTAACAGTGCAATATATTGCTGTGCAAGATAATGCCACCAGCAATGGAGGCCTAATATATCATTACCAAAGAGGATGCTGAATTTAGAAATGTGCTATTTTTACTTTTTAAAGTGCCTTTGGTGTTTTAAAACTGTCAGCTCCAAGATGTCCCCAAGAACTGACAGGTTGGGCAAATGCCACTTTTCATATAAACCCTGAGTCCTCACCATTACCCAGAGTGGCCGCTTGAACCTGCCAAGGTGAAAATGTGAGTGCCAGGAGAAAGAGAACTCCTTCCTTTCTGCTCTTCCCCCCTACACACACATACACACACACACACACACACACACTCACTCACTCACTCCTTTACCACCTACACTCTGTGTCTAATTTCCCAGCAGACAGCTTGGAGCAGGACCAGCAGGACTAGCTGTGAGTGTGTGTCCAGACCTCCACTGTGCATGCTCACACTCAAGGTGATGTATCCTGGTGGTTAAGAGCATATGCCTTGAAGTTAGATGGTCTTAAGTTCAAATTCCTAGTTCTTCCATTCACCAGCTGGGACACCTCAGGCAAGTTATTCAACTTCTCTGAGCCTTGGTTTCTTCCTCTACAAGCCAGAGAACATTGTATATGACTTTATCTTTGGCTCTCTCCCTGCCCTGTGTCTGACCTCTCTCCCCCTTGCTCATGGCTACAAGCATTAAGAACTCCTTTGGGTTCCTCCAACATTCCAAACAACCAATCAGCCTTTCACTCCTACCTCAGGACCACCACACTCGCCCTTCCTTCTTCCAGGAACACTCTTCCTGTGTTCATCTGCCAGCTCCTTCTCTCACCTTATTTAGGTCTCTGTTCCAATGCATTTCATGGGAGCAGCCATCCCTCACCACCCTACCCAAAATTACTCACTCAGCTACCTACTCTTCCTCCTTGAGCTCTTACTCTGTGTTATTTCCCTTCATGGATCACTTCTGACTCTTGATTAACTGGTGGATTTAATCATCTGCATTCTCCACCCCCACTAAATGTCAACTTCATGAAGGCAGAAATGCATTCTTGACTCTATTCCCAGCACCAAGGACAGCACCCAGTATAACGACATTCCCTAAAGAACTGTTGAATGAGTGAATGTTGTGAATGAATGAATAACACCTACATGACTCCAGTTGGGAGGACTATGATAAAGCATGGAAAACACTTAGCACAGTTCTTGTCCTATAGAAACCATATTCACTTATGTTTATTGAGCACTTATTATGTGTAGGCATATATTTGCACATAGTAATTCAGTTAATCCTCAAAACAATCATAAAATTATATTAATTATAATATTCACTTATTATTATTATAATCTTCACTTGGCAAGTAAGGGAACAGAGGGATGAACAGCTTGTTCAAGTTCACCCAGCTAGCAAGTACTAAAGCCACAAATCAAAGTTGTGTTCTCACCTCTGCCCTGTCTCACCTCTTGGGAAATGTGAGCTGTGAAGGAAGCTGTGATTGTGATTGTTACTATATCTGTTTTCTCTGGATGACCTAGGAGCCTGATGCCTCCATACCTGCTCACTCAGGAGTTGGTGCCTGAGGAGGGAGGCCTGGGTTGAGCACATGGAGATCCCAGTCCCTGAATCTCAGCCACCATCCAGTCTATGGGAGGCCACATAGGGTAGCAGAATGAACACTGGGGTGGAAGTTTGGCACTCTGGGCTCTTGTTCTTCCTGAGACTAACTTGCTGTGTGAACTTAGACAAATCACCTCACCATTCTGAGTCACAGCATCTCCACCTGTATAATGAAAATGTGAGATAACAGCCCTCCTCCTACTATGGAACTGCTTAGGATTGTGTAGAAAATATTGCTGGACTGAGAGACTGCAGTAGAGAGATGTTCAACTCGCCTTCCATTAGGGTGCAGGGCCTCACCCACGAGCAGGGAATTCAGGAGGACTTTGTAACTGTGAGGGGTTGTACCCATGGGATATGCTCACCTGCTGAAGTCAGCCAGTACCTGGACTTCCCATTTGTTGTGCTTACAAATGCAGCCCTGGTTTTGCCAGATTTTTCCAGGCAGATCAGGAATCTGAATTTTTTGTATGTGAAATTGCTCCACTTTTTTTCAATGTTGACACGATATTTCAAGCATTCTGTGATGATAGAAAGCACACCTGTGAGCTAGATTAGGTCCAGGGACCTGACAGTCCCCCCTCTCTGCATCTGCAGCTGCTGTAGGGAGAGCTAAGGAGCTGGTCCTCAGGAGACTTACACTGCCTGTCATCTCTGCCCAACAGACCTGCTGGGGACTGGGAATGGCTCCTCTCGTGGTCCAGAACCAAGGGGGATGTTTTAAGAGGGGCCAGAAGAAAGGGAACCCCTTCCTTTCTGCTCTACCCCCTCTACACACACACACTCTCTCTCTCTCTCTCTCTCTCTCTCTCTCTCTCACTCTCTCTGTCTCTCTCACTCACTCCTTCACCATTCAGTCAGCTTTCCTCTTGTAGTAGCATTTTCATGCCAGTTAATGTTTTTGCTATCATGACAGTAGCACATGCACGTGGCTTTTAAAAATAATGCAGAGTATAAAAGAGTGTATAATAGAAACTATAATAAAAAACCACAGCCCTCTTCCAAAAAGTAAACCGACAGTTTTTGCATCTCTTTCTAGCATGTATCCCTTTTTTCTTTGTACACTAGGCTCATATTCTTAACATTTTGTTCTGCATTTTTTCTTAATATATCTCAGACATATTTCCTATCATCTCGCACAAGTCCATCTTTTTTTTATTGTCCCATAACAAATCATTACATGGGTTTACTGTAATGTATTTTACCAGTCCCTGTTGCCAGACCTGTTGGTGGTTTCCACTTTTTTCTACTACAGGTAAAGCCTCAAAGAACAGCCTTGTCTATATCTGTATTTTGTACACACAAAACATATCTATAGCTGAGGAAATAGCACAGGCCGGACTCGGTGACTCAGCCTGTAATCCCAACACTTTGGGAGGCCGAGGCGAGTGGATTGCCTGAGCCTGTGGGTTCGAGACCAGCCCGGGTAACTTGGCAAGACCTTGTCTCTACAATAAATCAAAAAATTAGCCGGACACAGTAGCACGCATCTGCGCCTGTAGTTCCGGCTGCTTGGAAGGCTGAAGAGGAAGGATTGCCAGAGCCCAGCAGATCGATGCTGTGGTGTCCGTGAGTGTGCCACTACACCCCAGCCTGAGCAACAGAGTGAGACTCCAACTCCAAAAAAAAGAAATAACATAAATTTTTTACTCAAAATCATGGCAATTAATCTGGTGTAAATAGTTATATATGAACCTGTATTTTTTTTAATTGGCATAATCAAGGCTCACTATATCCTCGACCTCCTGGGCTCAGTTGATCCCTCTGACTTAATCTCCCAAGTAACTGGAACTACAGGCACATGCCACCATGCCTGGCTAATTTTTTGATTTGGGGGGTGTTTTCTGTAAACAATTTTTTACTAGGTTGCTCAGGTTGGTCTCAAACTCCTGGGTTCAAGCAACCCTCTCACCTCAGCCTCCTAAAGTGCTGGGATTACAGGCCTGAGCCACCACACCTGGCTGAACACGTAATACTTTTTTTCTAGTATGAATTAAAATTACTGTACTGAAGAACAAATAATAAAGCAAGTGGAGCAAAATATTAACAGTAGAGACTGTAGGTAAAAGGTAGGTGAGTGTTCTTTGTACCATTCTTTGTGGTATTCTTGAGATTTTTCTCTAAATTTAAAATAATTTCCAAATTAAGTGATAACAAATGACTCTAAGGAAGCATCCAGAAAATCAAGTTTGGGGACAACATTGTGGCTTGCCTGAAATTTTATATTATTAATTATAAACACCCTAGACCATACTGCAATTTAGAATCTTTTATTTTCTATTTGATTTTTTAAAAATTGTATAACAGTGATGCATGCTTATGACAGCAAGTAAAATACAGTGGTACAAAGATCAATAAAGGCAAAGCAAATTATTTACCGTCCCCATCCCACCAACCCTTCTTAGCTCCCCCAACCTCCCAAGATAACCAGTGTTATCAGCCTTGAAGACGTCTTGCTGGCACATACATTTGTAAGCATATAGTCACCTCTTTCTGTATGCATCAGTCTAAAGCTTCCTCTTTTTAACCATATCATATATCAGCAGATATAGATCTAACACTGCCTTTTTTTCTGATTTCTTTACATTCACATGCAATAGTCAACAAAACTATTTCTTTTCTAAATAACATTTTGTCTAGTTATCAAAATAACCCAGTTCATCATACAAAGTGCAGATAATCTATAAACATAAAAGAAGGAAATAAAACTCTCCCATAACTCACCCACCAGTGGTAACCACTGTTAGTGCTGTGGGATATTTCCTTCGGATCTATCTGCTGTGTACCCATGCACATATCCATGCAGGGGTTAGTTAACAAAAAATGATGCCATTTAGCAAGCTTTCTTACATCTTGCTTTTTTGACTTATTGTTACAATGTAAGCATCATTCCTGTGTATCAAATATCCGTCTAAACCATGAAACCTGAAGGTAATTAAAACAAACTTTAAGTTAGGTTAAGTTTGGCATGCCTATGAAGTGAGAGAGATGATCAGGGAAGGCTTCCTGAAGGCGACCATACCTAGGTACAGTCTTAAAGGATGGATAGAGGTCAACCAGATGGAGAAGAAGGGAAATAGGTACACCAGGCAGAAGGAACAGCAAGGGCAAAGACCCGGAGATAAGAGGAAGCCTGGTGTATTCAAAGCCTGCATGAGGTTTGATAAGACCAGCACATAGCTTTGGGGTAGAGGGGATAATTTGCTTATCTTTGGGGTAGGGGAGGTAGATAACTCCTGGAAAGATTTCAGCCAGCTTGATTTTGGATTTCATCCCTGTTGAAGGATTTCATCCAAGAAGGGAAGGCAGATAATATAAGCATGTTTGAGATTTGCACTGTGGGATGATCACATTGGTGATGCTGTGGGGGCAGGACTGGGGGAGGCACAGCTGGAGACAGGAAAAGATTGTAGGTTTGACAGAAATTCTGGACCATGTTCTCTGATCTTTTGAGAGGATATCTTAAAGTCCCACCCAGCTCTCCTGAGCAGCCTTGGGTCACCCCTGGAAGAGTTGCCTAAGCCTTTTCACTGTTGTGATGTCCTCAGTCATTGGAATTTACCTCCTGGCCCAAGGGTGCCCATTAACAGAATCGTTAACAATTTGACAGAAATGGTTTTGGAACACTTGCATCAAGAAGTCTGTCCCTCTCTTCTACAGCTGCCCCCTGTGACCTATAGTTCACTAAACAAACACATAAAAATCAAGGGAAACAAGATCCTGGAAACCCACGCAGAACAGAACCCAACAGATGGTTTAATTGTACAGACCCTGGGTGGGCTGGAGGTGCTTCCTCACCTAATTATCCTCAGTCCGATGGTCTCAGCATCACGGAGCTGGGATGTCCTCCGAGATCAGGACACCTCCCATATTTTATAGTTGGAAAAACCAAGTCTTTTGAAAAAAAGACTAGACAACTCACTTATTTTTAAAATCCTCCTTTTAAAATCAAATCCTCACTTCCCTCTTCTTTTCATGAAAACCAGAATCTCAGGGATCAGACGATCATCTGTACCCCCAAATCTTCCTCCAACTTTATCCTTGAGGCCCCTGGCTGCTTGCACCATCCTGCCTGCCAGCAAATGCTAATCAATGCTGCAGAGGCAAAAACCTTTGTTTCTTCTTGTAAACATCTGTAGTAATAAGTAGGAAAAGAAAAGAAATGCAAGAAAATCCATCAACTTAATTGTTTGGAAGTGGAATGTTTTCCATGAGGCATTAATAATGCTGACCTGGTATTAATTTTTTATTTTCAGCTCTGATCTAGTTCATGTAACTCCCAATGATACAAATGAGGAGTGTGTGTGTGTGTGTGTGTGTGTGTGTGTGTGTGTGTGTGTGTGTGTGTGTGCACATGTTTGTGTATACCCATGACTACAATCTGGCTAGAAACCAAAGTCAGTAATACATCTGTTTGATCTTGAGTTCCTGAGGCTGATCTCACTGACTGGGAGTCAGAGTTGCACATAGCTAAGAACACACAGATTTGCCTTTGAACTCAGGCTCTGTCTCCTATGAGCTATGTAATCTTGGGAAGTTGAACACCTTCTCTAAGGCTCTATTTCTTCAACAGTAAAGTGAGAAGCTTTTATAACTACACAGGAGGCTGAGTATGGTGATTCATTCCTGTAATCCCAGTGCTTTAGAAGGCTAAGGTGAGAGTATTGCCTGAGCTCAGGGGTCCGAAACCAGCCTGGGCAACTTGGCAAGACCTCATCTATACAATAAATCAAAAAAATTAACCAGACATGGTGGAGCACACCTGTAGTCCCAGCTACTTGAAAGCCTGGGGCAATAGGATCACCTGAGTCCAGCAGGTTGACGTTGCAATGGCCGTGAAAGTGCCACTGCACTCCAGCCTAGGTGACAGAATGAGACTCCGACCAAAACAAAAAACAAAAAATAAACAAACTACACAGGAGTGTGAGTACTAAGACGATACCTAGCCAACCAAAGTATTAACACAGTGTCCAACATGTAATAAATGGCAAATGTCATTTCTATTGTAGCTGAACATACGAATGTGTACTTACATGATACCCCTGGGGATCCAAGTGGGTCTGGGTTCTACTCATGAGAACAAATCAGACCTAATAGATGCAGCATAGAGAGGATAGGGGAGTCCTCCAGAAATCTAAGAGGCCAAAACAGTCTGAGTGTGTTGTCAAAATGGAGATATATGGCCACAGTTCAATGAAAAGCCAAGTTCTTAGATGAAGGAAAGAGAACATATAATAAGCCAAAGACGCTGAGCAAAGGCATAAGAGAAGGGTAGTGGCAAAACTCTGCTAGAATTGCCAAGAAACAGAGTCAAGTACAATGGACACACCAGGTCAGGTAGTTCAAGATCAAGGCCCAGAATGAGGGGGCTACACCAAGATACACTACACAAACAGCACTGGGCCATGTGTACCTATCTCAGGGCTGGGTGCATGTTTTCCTATGGCTTAGGGAAAAAACACACTGAAATTAACCCTGGGAGTGGCAGACCAAACGAAAGCACACTTTTGCCATTCCTCTTTCCTGTCAGGCCATCAGCAGGAAATCTGCTCTCCAGGCTCAGTCTGTGCATCAACACATCCAGAGAGGTGCATCGGGTCCTTGTAGACCAATTTGTCCTAGAACAGAGCGGACTGTAACAAAAGCTGTTTGTAGCAGGGCTGGCTGTATTATGCATGACATTCATTTGCTAATTTGCATTTCCTTCACCTCTTAAAAAATGAAAAGCAGGAGCCAATAAATGATGAATGGAAGGGAAATCGAATGCCTAATAAATGAAAAGGCTGCAATGATGAAAGAACTAGGTGCAGTTTGGAAACAAAATGAGTTCTGGTAAAGGGAAGGCTTGTGAACCATCTGGGTAAGGTAGTCCTATGGTGTACGGCTCACAGTCTTGATTGGGAGGAGGCTCAGAAGGGAATAACAAGGCCTCCATTCTCCCCACACTCTATGTGGTCTACACAAGTCACTCCATCTCTCTCAACCTCAGTTTTCCTATCTGAGAAATGGACATGATAGTACCTGGCCTGCTTGCCTAAAAGGGTTCATGGGAGATCAGCATTAGTAATGCAGATGGAAAGCTGGAGCTGAGCCAGTAACTTGGAAATCAATAAAAGAAATTGCTCTTAATGCAATTCCATGTCTATTGTCTACTGCAACCAGAGGGACTTCTCACTCTTAGAAACAGCATGATGTGGGAAGAGCACAGTCTTTGCCTCTTAGCTGTATGACCTTCAGTAGGTCACTTTAAACTCTTTGAACATCAGTTTCCCCATATATAAAGGGGGAAAATAGTACTTGTATCCTCGTAGCATTGGTCAAAGAATGAACTAAAAGTAGGTATTAGATGATACCTGACACATAATCAGAGCTCAACTAAAGCTGGTTTTGCTCTCTTTCCTGCCCTAACTCTGTAACAACAGCATGTGTTCTAATTTCTTGGTAACCCAGAAACTGTAGAGATTCACCACAAAAAAATTATGATTTTTGAGATTTTTTGAGTTGCAAGAGAACTTAGAAATATTTAGCCCAGGATCTGTCTCTTTCTCATAGTCAAAGCATTTTAAATTTACTGGGAATACAAAGTCAACTCCTTCAAATATAACTATGCAGCAAATTTGACATCAGGAAAGTAACAAGTAGGCATAAAACATTAAGAATTTGGCCTGCTATCTGCAGGTTAAAAATGGAAATAAAGTATACACACAAATATGTTTTTGCACATAACCATCTGAAATACATATTCATCAGCACCAATCCATCTAACACCAGTCACATGTAGCTTTAAGCTCAGAGGCACTAACAACTCTCGCCTCTAGTCAGAACTTTCCAAAGTCTGTTCCTTGGAGCTGTGGGGCTCCTTGGAGAGGCTTTGGACTACCCCAGGAGCAATAAGGAAGGCTCAGAGCCCAGGACTCCCTTCTCTAATGTTAACCAGGATATCTTTCCTTTGTTTTAAATATAGAGGTTCTATATGAGGCTTTTTCTTTTCTTTTTTTTTATACAAATGTCTCTACAAAACAAAAATGTGAAAATGACCTATGTAGTACAAACAACTTATCTTACAAATTGAAATAATGAATCTTGAAAAGGATCAAGGGCTTACCCAAGGACATACAGTACATGGGCAAAACACAGCAGTGCTGGCGGGCAGAACTCACCACCCAGGCCTCTTCCTGCGATACTCAGAGAACACGTTTGAGGCTAGAGGCAGTGTTTGCTGGGAGCCAGTGGTATGACATTCACTGACCCTGCTGGACACATGTTTATGAGATGACTGGGCAATGCTGGGCTTGTCTGTGGCCCCACACAAGGAATAGGCTCCTGGTTGTGGCCTCCAAGGCCACCAGCCGGCCACCTGCACCTCCTGGCTCCCCTAAAAAGGGACTCTCCCTTTGGGTGGGTGTTATGTAAGGACTAACTCAAATAGTTTCAAATCAACGCAAGGGGGAAATGGCCAAACTTCTTTGAACACCTACAATGTGCCTGGTCGCTTAAGGACAGATCATATTACCTTCCTGGGGAGCAGATATTGATAGCACCATTTTACAAATAAGGAAGCTGAGGCTTAGAGAGGATAAGCAATTTGCCTAAGATTGACACAGGTAGCAAATGTCAAAGGCAGGATTACTTCCTGGGGTGTTTGGCCCTAAGAACTCCTAATTCTTTTTGCTTCCTGATCTCCTGGCATGTGAACTCAGACCCCCATACCTTCCTGATTGGACTTTCCCACTGTTTTCTGGGACTACTTTCTCCTCTTCCAGTGATCCCACCTGCCTAGCTGCAGGCTAACAAGCCAGAGGGTCCCAAGACAATGGTTCATGAATCACATCCTGAGAAGCTGGAGGTGTCCAGCTGTTTCTACAACTCTACAATACAGAGTAAATGGTTTTTATGACCCACTCTGCCTTTGACAGAGCTAAGTTTATATAGCCACTGTTTTGCTTTGGGGTCTGTGGGTTGCAAGCGGCCTCCAGAGTGAACAGACACCTGCCAGATGCCCACTGGAATGAGATGGGACAGAGGGAGAGACCAGGTGGAAGGCAAGACTGCAGCCTTGGCTCAGGTTTGTTCTTGGCTTGGAGGCCATATTATACTTCCTCCTCTTTGATGTGTTTATTCCCTTGGATTCCCAGACAGGACCCTGTCTTGGTCCTCCTTTTGTTTCAGGACTCGCTTCTTCTGTAAAGACTCCCACCTCCTAGTGTTGCAGGACATCAGGACTCCATCATTAGTTTCCTTCTTTCTCTATACTTGCTCTCTCAACCATCTCCTCTGGTCCCATGGCTTTAGGTACCATCTCTATGCTGATATGCAGCCCAGACCTTCCTCCCAGATCCCAGACTTTTCTGCCCAACCACCCACTCAACATCTCCTTATGGATGTTTAGAAGACTTCTCACATCCCTGACCCCATTAAAACTGAACTCCTGTTCTTACCCCCAAAGCCTGCTCCACTCACACTTCTCTGTATTTCAGTGAGGATAACTTCATTCTTCCAGCTGTTTGGATGAAAAGAGAGGGTTGCATGTTGACCCCCTCTCTTTTCCTCTTACTCCATCTCTGATCTGTCAGGAAATCCTGTTGGCTTAACCTTCAACATATATCAAAGATCCAACCACTTCTTACCACCTACACTGTTTCCACTCTGCTCTAAGCCATCACCATGTCTGGCCTAGATAATTCTATCAGGACTTTCTACTTCTGGTCTTCCCTCTTGTAGGAGACTGAGTAATGGCCCCAAAGACACCTGCTTCCAATCCGTAGGAGCTACAAATGTTGCCTTACTTGGAAAAAGACTTTTTGGAGGTGTAATTAAGTTAAGACCTTGTGATGGAGAGATTATCCTGGATTATCCAAGTGGAGCCTAATGCTACCACAAATGTCCTTATAAGAGGCAGGGGGAATTTGACACACAGAGAAGACAATGTGACCATGGAGTTAGAGATTGATTCGCATGCTGCAACCATAGGGCAAGAAATGTCATAGCCAGTAGGAGCTGGAAGCCAGGAGGATCAGGTCCTCCTTTTGGAGCCTCCAGAGGCAATGTGGCCCTCTGTTCAGTGCAGTCACTTTTGGATTTGTTGCCTCTAGAACTGTGAGAGAACAAATTTCTGTCGTTTTAAACCACTCAGTTTTTGGAAATTTGTTATGGCAGCCACAAGAAACTTATACACTCCCCTGCACTGAATGTTTAAAATAACTCCCCTGTGTTCTTTTAAACACCCGTAAGATCACATTAAAGTCATTACAGTGGCTAAGTGCTCTGGTCCACATTACTGCTCTGTCATGCACTCGGCCATGAACAAGCCAGGCATACTCCCACCCCAGGGTCTTTGCACTTGCTGTTCCCTCTGCCTGGATTACCCTTCCCTGAGATATCCACATGACCTGCTCCCTCGCCACTTTGCAGTCTTGAGAGCTGAGAGTCAAGTCTCATCTCACCTTCTCAGTGAGGCCAACCATGGCCATCTGTTTTTGCTACAAACCACATACCCTCTTCCCCTGGCATCCCCATTCTAGCTTTTTGTATTTTTTATAGTCTTCTATTATCTTCAATTATACTTTATCATTTTCTTATTTATTATTTTTTTCCTTCCTGTCTCTCCAACTCCATGTACATATTATTTATTATTATTATCATTATTATTATTATTTAGTCAGGGTCTCACTCTGTTGTCCAGTCTGAGTGCAGTGGCATGATCATGGCTTACCACAGCCTCAGATTCCTGAGCTGAAATGCAGTCCTCCCACATCAGTCTCCTGAGTAACTGAGACTACATGCATGCACTACCATACCCAGTTTATTTTTTATTATTATTTTTATAGAGATGAGATCTCACTATGTTGCCCAGGCTTGTCTTGAACTCCTAGACACAAGTAATCCTCCTGCCTCAGCCTCCCACAGAGCTGGGATTATAGGCATGAGTTGCCACACCTGGCCCACACACATATACGTTAGAATACTATCTCCCTGCAAATCAAAACCACACTGAGATACCACCTAACTCCAGTCAGAATGGCAATTATCAACAACTCAAAAAATAACAGCTGCTGGAGAGGGTGTGGTGAAAAGGGAACACTTCTCCACTGTTGGTGGGAGTGTAAACTAGTGCAACCTCTGTGGAAGCAGTGTGGCGATTCCTAAAAGCTCTAAAAATTGACCTTCCATATGACCCTGCAATCCCCCTACTGGGAATATACCCTGAAGAACACAAATCACTCTATAAAAAAGATACCTGCACACGTATGTTTATCGCAGCGTTGTTCACAATAGCAAGAACCTGGAAACAACCATGCTGCCCATCAAAAGAGGACTGGATTAAAAAAATGTGGTATATATACATGATGGAATACTACGCAGCCATAAAAAAGAACAAAATCATGAATTTCGCTGCAACCTGGATGGAACTAGAGTCTATAATACTGAGTGACCTCTCACAGAAACAAAGATCCGAATATCACATGTTCTCACTCATATAATGGACCTTGAACATCCAATGCAATACTATAAGAAAATGACTGACGGTACTGGGAAACTATGGGGGGGAGAGGGATGGGATTAACAGTAGCAAATATCTGTCGGGGGATGGGAAAACACCTCTTATCAACAGGGTGCCTGAATGAAACGTAATTGTACACCTAACCCTTAACTGCACCCCACAAAACCATAATAAAAAATACTGATTAATAAAAAACAAACAAAAAAAAAAAAAAAAAAAGAATACTATCTCCCTGAGGCACAAGGACCTTGGTTTCTTTTGCCCATTGATTGATTCCAAATGCCTGAAACAGCACCTACAGAATAGATGCTCAGGAAATAGTTGTTGAATGAGCAAACACGTACATGACCTAAGGAAACCAAAACTGGCCTGCCTTTGTTCTTAGGGGAGATGCACCCTTCCTCTCCTTAAACCCCCTAGGGAACCTACTTTTGGCTTAGAAACTCACTCCTTCTGCCCTAAGGAGCCCCAAGAAGCACTCCTTCTGGCAAGACACTTCCCTGCTGGCCCCTGGCAGACAATAGACACAGGTGGACTCTCCCCACTTTGGTTTTCTGGAAGCCACCCTGTTCTCTTTGTCTTTTGTCTCTGCTGGTGGGTTCAAAACCCAAGAGACAGATTCTGGTATGTTACTGGATTCACAGAATTTCATAAAATTCAAATAAACTTAGAAAAGATATCCAGGAGAGATAGCTGGACACCTAGGGTCTCCCAGACCCTAGACATTTGTATTTGAAACCACACCTCACTTTGTATCAAACATGCTAAAATGAACCTCATATCTAAGATATAGTGTCTTGCTGTAAAATACTTTGAAAATATTTTTTAAATCATGCATTTGAAATTATGTGACTACAAATTAGTTCATCAACCAACTCACCACTGGCTGTGGCTTCTGAACCCCCATCCTGGGTACCATGGAATTATTGCCTAGTGAGGACAATTTGACCCACACATTATTTTCAAATGTAATGAAATTTTAATAATTACTCTGTGGAACAATGAATGAAGCTGATATGACATGAAGTTGACATTGTGTAGGCAAGTAACTAAGCATTTATTCATTTCATTTCCGACCTTTACTTTTTGTATTTTGTAGTCAATACATTTTTTCCTGGTCCCAATTTTTTTTCTATAGTCTCTTGAAGACCTTCTATGTCCCAGGGCCTGTGTCAGTGGTGGCTGATGGATAAACTAGCTGTGCCGGGGAGCCCTCAATGAGAATCAGAGTCCCTGATGCACACTAAACCTGGACTTCCCTATCCCTAAAATTGGGATTATGACTCTGCTTCTCTGTGGCTGTAAGAATCAAATGGGACCACGGATGTCAAAAGTGCTTTATAAACAGTAAGTCACTATACACTTGCTCTTTTTGGCAATGGTTTTTACCAGCCTCATAGACTGATGTCACATGTGCCCAGTTTGGTGTGGGGGGGAGATTCCTTATTTCCACTTGAGCGGAGTAAGCCAGCTGCACCTTTGCACAGCACCTACTGTTTACCAGCAACTTCACGACCCCATTCTGCCCACTGGTCTGCTGCCAGGCGTGGTTGGGTTTTAGTAAAATTGCCTCACCACCTTGAAGTTGGTTTTAATACAGGAAGTAGCATTTATTGAGTGCCTACTGTGTGCTCTTTACACATCATGTCATTTCATCCTTGGGGAAGCCTGCGATACCAGTAGTGTTCTGTTTCTCTTCCTGCCTTCATCCTTTCTGTAAACAACACCTCCATGTGCCTGTAGTTTGAACCAGGACCTGGGAGTTGTTCTTTATTTCTCCCCCTCCCTTCTCCAACCCTCACATCTCATCCACCAAGTTGGCCAAGTTCACCTTCATCACCTATCCTGAGTCTCCTACCTCTGTCTATCCTGACTGCCGCGGTGATCTCTCACCTGGATGGTATACTTCCAAACTGGCATTTCCGAGTTCACAGGAAATGTTCCCTTATGTTCTATCTACTACCAGGGATCCAGAGTGCTGTTTGTTTGTTTGTATGTTTGTTTGTTTGTTTGTTGTCTTGGCTGGAGTGCACTGGCATGATTATGGCTCACCACAGCCTTGACCTTGTATCAAACATGCTAAAATGAACCTCGTATCTCACATAAGACATAGTTTCTTGCTGTAAAATACTTTGAAAATATTTTTTAAATCCTGCATTTGAAGTTATGTGACTACAGATTAGTTCATCAACCAACTCACCACTGGCTATTGTTTCTGAACCTCCATCCTGAGTACCGTGGAATTATTGCCTAGTGAGGACAATCTGGCCCACACATTAAGCAATCACGATCCTTTCAACTCAGCCTCCTGAGTAGCTGGGACTACAGATGCATACCACCATGCCTGGCTGATTTTTTTTATTTTTTGTAGAGATGAGTTCTTGCTATGTTGCCCAGGCTGGTCTCAAACTTCTGGGCTCAAGCAATTCTCCTGTCTCATCTTTCCAAAGTGGTGGGATTACAGGTATGAGCCACTGCACCCCACTCAGAGTGTATTTAAAGCAGCTGAGATGGCTTCACTCCCTGTCTTTCTCCTTCAGTGCTTCTTTAAGGAACTGCATGTCCTGCCACCAGCCTTCCCCTCTAGTATCATCCCTCACTCTCAGCGCTCCTGACACCCAGCCTCCTCTCAATTCCTCAAGGAGCCTGCCAGGCTCTTAGCCCCTTTGTCACCCTCCAATACTCTCTCCGACTGCTCATACAGAAGCTCCCAGCTCAATGGCCCCCTCCTCGTGGAGGCCTTCCCAGATCTCTAAGGCAAATCTGTCTGTGTCATTCTCAAACATCATTCCTGAGCATCTTTCATAGCTCTGTACATGATTTGCCACTTACACATTAGTTTCTGTATTTGTGCATTGACTGCCTTTCCAGACTCAGTGATTCCAAGAGGGCATGGGCCTCATGTGCTCACCCCATGGACAGAACAGCCAGCACTGTGCCTGGGGCTGAATGGAGGCTCAGCAATCAGTTGTTGAATGAGTGAAGATTTCCATATTGGCTCAATGTGGAAGAGCAGATGTTTATAGCCCAGGCTGAGCTGAAATCCTAGACCTCTTAGGATCCTAGCAGCTTCCTCCGGACTCCCCAAGCACCTGTTTGTATTTCCGTAATAGCATTTACTGCACCTTAATTGATCTTTTCCTCATCTCTTCCATTAGATTATGAGTTTCTCAAAGACAGGAACCATGTGTGCCAGGATCTAACCTGTGGAATGTGTTTGCGTTGTCACTAGGACTGTGGTGAGCGGTCGTAGGAACCAGGGCCTGATGGGGAGTTTTTATAAGGCATGTGATGATTTTTATATATTGTTATAGCTATGATAATATGACCTAGACTAATATAATTATTGTGTGATCATTATCATAGAACAGACTACGTTAATACTAAAAACACCTGCACTACCCAGTTGGTTGAGACCAAGAGCCCTGACAGTAGGGTCTTGCCCAAGATACCACGGTGGCAGACCCAAGGGCAGAACTCAGAGCCACCCACTTCCTGTACTGTTCTCTTTCTGCCCCCTCTCACTACCAACTTGCACCACCTCATTCCTTTCTTTCCTCTGCATTCTCATCTTAGCAGAGATGCTGAACCAGTGAAGAAGGCAGGGTTAGCAGTCAGACCTTGCTTATCCTCGATGCTGAAGGTCGTGTGTTGAAAGCACAAGACTCCACACACAAGGACCTTTTGAGAGCCAGGGGTCTCATGGAGTGGCAAGGTGTGACTAGGACAGGCTGCCCTTTGGAAATGAGAGTTGCTGAGTGGGGGCTGTTGGGAGAATAGCTTCTCCCAGTAGAATAGATTATTATGCCTTTGTTTGCTCTTTTGTTATCAAAGCTGATTGTGTGTGAGTGTCTGTGCATATGCTTAAACCCTTTAGTTAGACATCTGCATGGAAAGGCAACATCACATAAAGTATATCTAATATACATTATGCCAGGCTCAGTGCTAAGCATCTTGTGTGTTGGCTCATGTAAAAAATGATCTGATTAATTTGACCAAAAAAGACTACCCAGTGGTGTAAATCAGGATTCCACAGACTTCCCAGGGGCCTCATTTTCCAGCCTGGTTGTCTACATGGTTTTCTCAAATCCATAGATGGTCATCTAACCTGCCTTTCCAGTATGAATTGTAGACAGACACACAGTTGTCCCCAAATACTGCCAATGTAAAGCCAGGATTCTCACATAGCTTTTCATTCCAGATGAGGACATAACTCAAACTCAGTATTTAACCCCATACGAGCATCTATTCTAACAGGATCACTTAGTGGGTCCTCACACTTCCTTAGGCTGTCTCCATAGGAAAAGTTGTGCAAAGAATAAAAGGGTAGAAAGACCTTATCAGTTTAACTTTCTCAATATCATGTTTAGCCAAGCACTGTGCATTTGTTGATGTTTCATGAACTTCTACCACTGGGTTGGATAGCAGGTTACAAAAGAAGAAACAGAGTCTCAGAGATGTTAAGTGACTTGTCCAAGGTTACACAGCCAATGTGAGGCAGAACCAAACTAGAACCCAGTTCTCCCAACTCCCAGTTAGATAGTCCTTCCTTTAGAGGTTTAAAAATGATCAGGGAAAAGCTGAGGATATGAAATTCTTTATACTAGTCTCTCTACTTTAGCTTGCTTGAAATTTTGCATACTAAAAAAACTTTTCAAAGTAAAAAAAAAAAGCCCTAGAAGACTGTCTTATGATAGCAAGACTGGGTCCTGTTTTTATATTCACCTCTTCAAAGGAGATGTGTTTAATTCTTCCCAGAGGGATCTTTCCTGTATGTTTCCTCAACATTGCACACAGTCTGTTCCACACATAATTACTCATGGTGAAGCAGAATTGGACTTTTTTTTCCCTTCTGTCTACCAGCCGGAACACAAGACTTCCCTCCTTTGAAACTCCAAGCCTCCCTGAGAACTGGCCTTGGGTTTCTTTTCATGTTCTCCATCTACTACCCATGCCATACCCTGGCAGCTGGGGTGTCGCCAACCTCATTTGACTACAGGCCACATCAGTGTTTTTGCCATCACCGAGTACTACAGTATTATTATTTACTAAATATTTTTATTTGAGCTGACTCATTTTGTTCACTTCAATATATGTTCAGAGAAAACTGCATGTTATTGTTATTGATGGAAAAATCAGCCGTATTATCTGTGAAATCAGGGTATGATACACTAGTTACACTTATTCTAACAATCATTATGAAATGCATAGTTATTAAGAAAACACAGTGTCCCTCAAAGTACAACTTCAAGCTTTGGGAAGCTCTGTCATCCGCTGCTGATCTCCTGGAAAGAGCCCTGCTTGGTATCTCTGTGCAGAATACAGGGGTGTGTGAGTGTGGAATGCGTGTACCCCTACACATGTGTTTCCAGCGGAGGAACATGTCCATCTGACCACTGCAACAGACATGGTGTGCATTTAGGATTTCTGCCATGAATTCCAGGGAACTGGGCTGGTGTGCAGGAGCAAGTGTGTGGCTTTCAGGTGAGCCAGGCAGACAGTCCATCATTCACCTCTCGATCCAGTCCACTCCCCTTGAACAATAGCCCCCACAAAATGAAAAAACTTTAACCACCACTATTGATAACAGAAGTAGGGAAAACAAAGAGGAATGGCATGGGTAGTAGAAAATAGCTGTTTTATGGAGGCGATTAGAAGTTAAAGTGGAATTTGTAAATTAGGAACTCCCAGACATCTTGGGATTATTCTCATGAATGTCAAGGGCTTAATGCGCTCTTGTTTGTCAAGAGACAGCGAGAAGTGCTAGTATGGACTTGACTTTGGAGCCACACAGACTAGATTTTTAATCATCTTGAGAAGTTACTTAAGTCCTCTGAGCCTCATTTTCTTTATCCATGAAATGGGGATTATAATACTGACTGTCCAGGGTTACACTGAAGATTAACTAGAAGAGAACTGGGCACGGTGCGGGGCTATAAAACATGTGCAGTTGTGACTTCCCTGAATTTCTGAAAGACTGTGAAAGACTTTCAGATTCATTGAAGAAAGAATAAATTCTACTTTGTACAGGTTCAAGAGTTAAAGTGGAGAATATTTTTTACTATATTCCAATATTTTGAGTTTGGGCTTTCCATTTATATATGGCAACTACCAACTCAAATATTGATTTGAGCAGATCACTCCATGTTTGCCGTGGCGTCGTAAAGGTGTTCCCATATGCTGCCTGAGGATTGCCAGGTACATCTTGCAGTTTGCTTGGCTGGGTCTCTCAAGCTTGACTGCAAAACCCAGGAGGACAGGGAGCATGCCTTCTTTAGATGCCTCCGGTACCACAGGCACAATCTATGTGCATAGTGGATTTAAGAGCATGTGTCTTGGGTGAAATCAAATGGAATTAGATCCTGAGACTGTTAGAGTCTTCAAGAATATGCCATAAATACAGCTCTCTTTCCTGCCCAAGTTGGGAACTATCTGAAAAATAAGAGAAAAAAAAAGATTAAACAGGATAGTGGCCAAAATGTTCCCTTTATGACTGATAAGGTCTCAATGAAGTGTGGTTCATGTCTGTGGGAAAATTATCTTTCTAACTTAACACTGAGAGTTAGATTTCCATGGACCAGCCCTGCAGTCACAGGCAGTATGGGACTGGGGTTGGGAGAGTCCTAGTCTGCAATGTGGTGAGAGAAGGAAGAGGGTGAGAAAGAAGACGGAGTGCTGTATGAATGAGCTCCCACTGTATTAGGGAAACAGCAAAGGAAAAGAAGCAGCATCCCCTTAACTCAGGTAAATGTCTTTGTTTGTTTTTTCTTGAACACCCCTCTGTCCAAGAAAAGCACCCAAGTCTTATCAATTAAGTGCCCGGTACCCAACTAACGCATTTTTTTAATATAGCAAAATATATTATTTGTTATTTTTATTTTTTTATTTTAAAGATGTGGGGTACAATTCAGTTATTCAAATGTTCATTATGCAGGTACCCTTGTTGATGAGGTGTGCCCCCCTCTACTAGCAGTTTCCCACTGCTACCTATCCTCCCCCTCAGCCCCTGGCAGTTTCCTGCTACTGTCAATCCCTTTCTTATAGTATCATGATAGTTGTTCAGTTAACCCATTTGTAAAGTGGGTGACACTTGAGAGAAACAGCATGGTTTTTGTATGAAGAAACTGGAATAAAGGAAACCTGGATTTAAATATGACACTGCGACTGACTGACTGTGGGATCTTGAACCTCCCTCTTTTGCTGCCTGATCTTCAGTGTCCTGATCAGTAAATGGAGGTCTATGATGTCTGTCACAGGGTGGGTCAAGGTGATCAGTGAGATCGTGCACATTCTGATGCCTCGTTAGTAGTATGGAGCAAGCACTCTGAAGATGGCAGATCTATCTGAAAAGTTAAAACACCAGATATTGGCATGCCACAGTCCTGTGTTTGATGTTTTTCCTGGAAGGGCTGGCCATAGGGAGGACAGGAAACACGGCCATAGAGCATCTTAATGATGCAGGAAGACCTGGAATGAGAGGAGCAAGAAGCAGCAGGGCGAGGAGCCCTCAGGAGCAGGAGAAGGGAGTCCCATCCTGTTCTCTGGAACCACAGCTTCCTTACTCCTGACTGCCCGGGTGGGGGAACTGACAACCTCTGGTTGCCTCTTATGACCCCACGAGCAGGTCAGGTGGGGAATCTAATTACATGGCAAAAAAGTTCAGGTCTGGGCTGCACAGTGCCTGGCAGGGTCCCTGGAGATGAGGTCAATGTTTGCTTTCTGACCAGTTGCCTAGCACCCAAGCATCTCCCAGCTCCATGACAGGCTGCTTTCTTTGAGAAGCATTTCTCTATCCAACCTCCACAAAAGGCAGCCCTTGGGTGGAGGAGCTGGAAGGAGGAGTGCCAGCAATAACAAGCTTGAAAGAAATTCTCTGGAATGAGCTGGGACCCAGAGAAAGATTACGAGGCCCCAGACCTGCTGGGCGAGGATGCTCCGGCCTAAGACCTCTATCTTGGAGAGAAGTAGGAGAGGCAATGCTTTTATAGCCATCTGTGCCCCGCCAAGACAACTTGGTACGTCCCTCACTCTGTAGACTCAAATCAGGGCAGGGATGGGACCAACACCCATAGGCCCAAATCATCCAGATCCACTATCTAAGGATGCGTCCATTTGGGAAGGTTTTTGACTCCTGGATTATAAACTCATTCAGCAAGCCTTTAACTGTGGATCCACTAGGTGCCAGACACAGGGCAGGTTTTTTTTTTTTGAGTCAGAGTCTCACTCTGTTGCCCAGGCTGGAATACACTCACAGCCACCACAGCTTCCTTCCGCCTCAGCCTTCCAAGTATCTGGACTGACACCCAGCTAAATTTTTTTTAATTTATTGTAGAGAGGAGGTCTCCCCAAGTTGCCCAGGCTGGTCTTGAACCCCTGGGCTCAGGCAATTCTCTCGTCTCCGCCTCCCATAATGCTGGGATTACAGGTTAGGTCAGGATTTATCCTTCAGTCTAGTAGGGTAGATAGACAAGTCAACAGGCAGATACAGAACAGTACTGTGCTAGAGGCGGTGGGGGGGGTCACCGATGAAGGAGGCCTGAAGGAGGCCTGACCTAGTCTATGGAAGTCAGGGTGGGCTTTCTGGAGGAAGGAACATATAAGACTAGCATTTGCAAAAGCTTATGGAGGGAGCAAGTGTAGTGTTGACTGTAAGGAGCCACAGTATACCACCCAGCACTTGAATTGAGGGTGGTTTGCAAATGTCCCTATGGCTCTGTCCCCAGATCTCAGTAAGCTTTTTAAAAAAAATTTATAATCCCTTTTTTTGGAGGGGGAGGGGAAAATAGTAACATTTATTGAGCACCAACTGTGTGTAATGCCAAATACAATAACATTGCATCATCTTGAGAATTTTCACTTACCCATTCATTCGTTTGACAAATATGTTTTGAATGCTTCCTATGTGTCAGATAGTATTCTAGGCACTAGAGTGTATAACAGGAAGCAAAACAGAAAAAAAATACCTGTTCTGTCAAGCTTTCATTTACTCCATAAGAAATATAAGGGTAAACAAATATATAAAAAAAAATACAACTATCAATGGCATCAGTGTTATGAAGAAAACAAAAGCCGGGAATGGGAGCAAGGGCATCTGGACCAGGGGTTGCAATTTTAATTAGAGTGTTCAGGAAAAGCCTCATGTTTGAGCAAAGTCTGGAATAAAAACAATTAGTGAGTCTTGCGGATATTGGGGGAAGAATATTCCAGGCAGCGAGAGCAGCAAGTGCAAAGGCCCTGAGGCAGGACTGAGTGTCCAGCAACAGGGAAGACACTGTAGCCAGGGGAGATGAAAGAGGAGGTGAGGTGAGATCCTATACAGATGTCAGGCCACTGTCAGCACACAATTTCACTGGAAATGGGAGAAAGTGGAAAAATTTTGAGCAGAGAGGTAGCAGGTTACATTTTATGACTCTAGTGTTCAAAAATAGCCTGGAGGAAGACAATGGAGAAAGCAGAGAGGACCGTGAGGAAGTAGCTCTCAGCAGTCAAAGCCTCAGCGTCGCCCTGGGCCACACTGCCAGCCTTCCCAGAGTCTCCAGAGATTCCTCGGCTCTCAGCGTAAGCGAGTCCCTGGAACAGCCTCGGAGTCCAAAACCCTGGCAGTGCGAGGGTGCAGCTCCCATGAGGTTTCTCCAGCACAACTCTGCGATTTCACCTGAAGGAGCCTTCCCCAGCATGTGACTTCAGACCCGGGTGGTAATGAAATCAGGTGGAGGAATGGTGCTTCCAACAAAAAGCAAAAACAAAACCTGTGACCGTGAAAACAACAGCCGCCTTTATTACAGTGCTGAGTGGCTCTGGCTTCGGAATTACACAGAACTACTGGGTCTGAATCCTAATGACTTAAACTTTCTATGTCCCAGTTTCCTCATTTGTGCAATGAGATAGTAATAGCTCCCAGGGCAGTGGGGAGGATTTAATGAGACAATGTGTGAGAAGTTCTTGACACAGTGCGAGGCACAGGGAAAGTGCTTGTGGGTGGTTTGTAGGAGATGCAGCAATAGTGATCGCTACACAAGAAGACTGAGACACCCAGAGGGAGTGGATTTACCCCAGACACGTACGACAGCGTTAGCCTTAGGGCACAGAAGGGTGGGCTTGAGACTAACTGTGCGGAACTCACCGTGTGCCAAGTTATACCTCATTTAATCCTTCCTCAACCCTGCCAGGTAGATACACTGTATGTATTGTATGGCTATGAAAACTGAAGCCCAGAGAAGTCAAAGAACCTTCTCAAGGTCAAACAACTACTAAGCGGCAATGCCAGGTCTACCTCATTACAGACACCGGCACCTTTCCTCACCCCCGTCCCTGCTGTAGCCCCAACTGTGTGCAACCTCAGACCCAGCTTTGGTCAACATTCAGCTTCCCTGACATGCCTCCACTAAACTCCACTTGGGACTTTTTTTTGCACACCAAGCAATAACTTCCTCTGGCTCTGATGGTGCTTTCTCTGCTGCCTGCCCAGACGACGGACTTCTCAGGAGCACTGTCCTTGGCATGGCTGTGAATGCTTCGTGTCCTTGTATCAAACTCTATCTTAGTTTCCTGGAGCTGCTATAACAAATCACCACAAACTGTGTGGCTTAAAATCAACAGAAATATATTATATCACATTTTGGTGCTAGTAGGATTATGCTTCCTCTGAGGGACCTGGAGAAGACCTCTTCTCCCCTTGCCTCTTCTAGCTTCCTGTGGCTCCATAAGTTCCTTGACTTGGACTAAATAGTGTAACTCCAGTCTCTACCTCCATCTTCACATGGCCCATTTCTCTCTGTGTCCAAGTCTCCCTCTATTTTTTTCTTATAAAGACACCATTGGATTTAAAGCCCACCCTAAATCAAGGATGATTTCATCTCAAGATCCATAACTAATAACATCTCTAAAGACCCTATTTTCAAGTAAGTTTACATTCTGAGGTTCCCGGTGGACATGAAGCTTTGAGGGGACACTATTGAACCCACTACAGTCCACCCTCTGACCTCCCAAAATTTTACATCCTTCCTACATGCAAAATAACATTCACCCCATACTAACATCCCAGAAACTCTTAACCCATTCTAGCACCACCTCTAAGTTTAAAATCTTGTCTAAATATCATCAACTCACAAAGTCCCAAATCTCATCATCTAATGAATTGAGTAAGAGTGTGACTCTGGGTCTGATTCCTCCTGAAGCTAAATTCCTCTCTATCTGGCATCAAGGATGGAGTTCAGAGCTGGCTACATAAAGGTCAAGGCTGGCCCTGCCCAAGGCAGTTTACTTTCTTCGGCAGAGCCATTCTGGAGTTGAGTAGATGGGCAGCACAGAGGGCTCCTCCAAGAACTATACAAGAAGCCAGGAGACACCTGTGCCCTAAGAGAGCTGAGCTAGGTGTCACCCATGGGCTTTCCTAGCCTCCACACCTCTCCTCCCACAACCACTTACATTTGTAGAATTTGTATGTATTCCCTGACTCATTGCAAAAGGGGTTCAAGGTCGAAATAGAACAGGGTCTCTCAGGGCTAGAAGGGACCAATTCCCATTCCATGCATGAGTCACCCCCGCTTGGCTTGGCTCTGGCCTGGCCTAAAACACTGCCAGGGACAGGGAACTCCCTTCCATGTCAACTCTGGAAGGATGCAGAGAGTTGAGCCCCCGCCCCCCATGGGTTTGCCCATGTTAAAATACCCAGGGAAGGAGGAGGAAGGAGCACAGGGCCAGTTTGGTTTGGCCTGTGTATATGTTTATTCCTACAAATGAACACAGGCATGGGTGACCCTGGCTGCCTGCATCTGTGGCTGTATGTATCCTACATCTCACACCCCAGGGTCCAGCCATGACCTTTGCTTTTCAGAGAGCTGCAGGCAAGTGCAGTAGTGAGGAAGTAAATAGGACCAGAAACACATGCCCTCCAGAGAGAGGGAGAGAGGGAAGCAGGAGGAGGCTGGAAAGGATGTGGTCACAGCTTTATGTCTGACCTCAGCTTGATCCCACAGGGGAACTCGGGAACATGAATGGTGCTAGGGTCTGAATGTTTGCTTTCCTCATCCCCAAACTGATATGTGGAGATCCTAGTAGTATTTAGGGGTAGGGAGTCTTTGGGAGGTGATTAGGTCGTGAGATGGAACCCTCATGATTAGGATGAGTGCCCTATAAGGCACTCATGTAACGAGGCCCTGGAGAGCTCCCTGTCCCATTTCCACCACATGAGGACACAGCGAGAAGGAGATATCTATGAACCAAGAAGCAGGCCCTCACCAGACACTGCACCTGCCGACTTCCCACTGATCTTGGACTTCCAAGACTCCAGAACTGTGGGCAATAAATGCCTGCTCTTTTAGCCACCCAGTCTAAGATACTTTTGTTATAGCAGCCCAAACAAACTAAGACAGACAGCATCCAAGACTTGATCCTTCCTCAGACCCTGGAGATGGGTGAGCTAAGCGTCTGTGAACAGCAGACCAGAGCTGCTCTGAAACTGCTCACCTCCCACCACAGGGCCTGCTGCTGCAGTTCAACACACCACCCACAAGCCATAGGGCCACACTTCCGCTAAACCAGATGCTCCAGATGCCCAGCCGGGACAGCACATCCACAGCCTTTCTAAAGGCACAGATAAACTTAGTAAGATCTGGCAGCCTCTTGGGTCCCCATTTTTAGTAAATTACAAGCAGGATCTCAGCCAGTCTGGAACCTCATAAAAGATGGATGGTGTAGTTGTATAACATCCGTGGCTTTTTACGAACTTCACCCTCCCTTTAAAAAGCTGCGAACTTCAAAGAAAGGAAATCACTCCAGGCATTTTGGTGGTTATAATAAAATGCATTCCCCAAGAACATGGGTTCTATCTCAGTCTCAGTGAAAGAGGCTGGGTGGCCATGTGGGTGCCCATGTGCCTGCCTTCTTGTGGGTGACAGGTTTCATCTCCCTACAACTGATTTATGCCGGGAACTGATAGCCTGTGGCCATGACCTACTTTCCCTTTTACAATACAGTATCCAGGGCTCAGCAGGGCTGTCCCGCTTAAAGAAAACCAAGAGTACAGAAGCTGAACTTGGTAAGCACACGCAATATGCTTCATGAAAAATAATAATGGTGATGATAATAACAGCATGTGTGTGTGTGCATCTGTATGTGTGTGTGCATGTGTGTTTCCATGGAATGAGGGTTCTTTTTAAAGAGCTAACTCCTTAATTATTTAACGTTGGGATTTGAGACCTTCTTCTAGTGGTTATTGTGTAAAGCAAGTCGGCCTACACAGCATGTGTGGCCTACATCCACCCAGACTGATGCTGTTCAGAAAAAAAAACAAAAAAAGTTGAAAGGAAGATGTGCAGACTTCTGCAGAGAGCATGCCTGAATGGCTGCTTGTTCCACAGGAGTTTCAGCATTCTATGGTCTTGTGTGTGTGTGTGCGTGTTTTAATTTCCAATTCGGTGACCTAAAATGTCATTGTAGTTTTGAGGTTCTGGAAAGAGTTCATGTGTATGTGAATTGGGTCAGGTAGTAGAATTCAACTCCGGAGAAAATGGCACACACACAGTGTGAGCATGTGAGTGGAGTGTGTGAGTTTCTAGTGGAAAAACCTCCTAGGGAAATGGCGTGAGGGCACGGTCAGGCAACCTGTCTGCAGGGATGTTGGAAAGAGGAGGGTTTGGGATTTAGGTGGAGCCTCAACGTAGGCTTTGGCTCAGTACGTCAAATCCTAGACTGTTAGAAAGGACCCTGGGGAATCATCTAGGGTAACTGTCTTCAAACTAGGCTATCCAGACCACTGAGGATATGTGAGGACTTTCCATGGAGTGCACAGGCTTGGAAAGGAGTCAGATAATCAACTCCCAGGCTTTTCAACTTCTACATGGTCCACCAGCACAGGCCTTCCCAGGTCTCCCTTCAGAACCCCCATGCCCACTTCACAAGTGAAAGACAGGCCTCACTCCCTCTAGGGGACATTGCCCAGAGGGGCACACATCTCCTGGTGCCCATCAAAGGGACCATTCAAGAATGTGTAGTTCCAGGAATAAGACCCTGAGGACAAAGCAAAATATAAACAATATTGAAGGGAGCAGTCAGGTGTCAATGGACTCTGCGTGGCCTTTGACCATCTACCTGGTCATCCATCTCTCACCTCGCTTAGCATTCAGAAATGGCTACAGAGATGCAAAACTAATGGGTTTATTTGAATTGAAAAATGATGTCAGACTTTTTTGACTGAAAGTAAGTCTGAATTGGCTGATTAGTTTGACAATGAGGATGGTTTTGCCATTTAGGTTGTAGGATGGACATTTTATATAATTAGAACAAGCAAAATTTGCAGCCCAAGATTTTAGAAGAATTGTTTTTAAAGCACAGATACAAAATAAATTATATTTAGATGCTACTTATAAATGTTTGAGGTGTGTCTTGGGCTGCTGTAATGAAATACTATAGACTAGGTGGCGTAAACAACAGAAATTTATTTTTTCACAGTTCTGGAGGCTGGGGAGTCTAAGATCAAGGGGTCATTTTGACCAAATCAGTTCCTAGTAAGGACTCTCTTCCTGGCTTGCAGAAGGTCACCTTCTAACTGTGTCCTCATATGGCAGGGAGAAGTGATATCTTTCTTTCTCCTCTTATTTTTTTTCTTTTTTAAAATTTATTTATTTATTATAAAGATGTGGGGCACAATTCAGGGTTAGGTATACAAACATTGATCATGCAGGTACCCTTGTTCTTTCTCCTCTTATAAAGGCACTATTTCTATCATAAGAGTTCCACCCTCATGACTGAATCTAAACCTAATTACCCTCCAAAAGCCTCACCTCCAAATACCATCACGACAGATGCTAAGGATTCAACATATGAATTTGGGGAGGGGACATAAAGCATCACATGATGGTTAATAGCTTTTCAACTGTATTTTAGTTTTTTTAATTTAAAATTGTATTTTTTTCATTTTTTAATTTTATAATTGTGGGGTACAAGTGAGGGTTTGCAGGCTGCATGCAGGTGAAGTTTGGGCTTCCAGCTGGCCATCTCTCCCCCGGAAGTGGACTAGGTACTCATTGTGTTGCCACATGTCCCTCTATCCTTTCCCTCTCTCTCTTTGCTGTGCCCCTGGACTGCCAATTCCACCCTTGTGCTAATGTGACTAGTGTTCAGGGCCCACTTATGAGTGAGAATATGCAGTATTCAGTTCATTGTTTCTGTGATAATTTACTTAGTATGATGGTCTCCAACTGAATCCAAGTTGCTGCAAAGGCCATGATTTTGTTCTTTATGGCTACGTAATATTCCATAGTGTGTACGTACCACATTTTCTTAATTCAGTCCACTTTCAATAGGCATCTGGGTTGGTTCCATATTTTTGCTATTGTGAATACTGCAGCAGTAAACATGCGTGTGCAGGTATTTTGTTTTTTTTATTTTTTGCAGAGCGATTTATGTTTCTCTGGGTATATTCCCAGGAGAGGTATTGCTGGAACATATGGAAACTCAATTTTTGGTTATTTGAGAAGTCGAGCATAACTGTGAAAAGCACTGCTCGGGTACAGGGTTGGAGACATCATAGACGATAAGTAATTACAGGATAAAAAACTAATGAATGAATGCAGATGAGAGGACTGAGGCTGCAGAGGGCACTAAATTTTTTAATAAAACATAAGTGGCACTGAATTGTACATTTCAAAAGCACCAAAAGGGTATATTTTAATTTATGTGAGCTTTACCACAATAAAAAAAATAAATGGCAGATTTGGGTAGTGCCCAGGTGTGCTGACTCCAGTGCTCCCTGCTCACCCTCTCCCCACTACTCATCTCTGTTTTGGGCAAATATTGTTTTGGGAGTGTTGCAGTGGGATGCTAGCAAAGCAAGAGACTCCATTGCTAAGAAATGCTAAAGCAAGACATGATCTTAACCAGAGAAGCAGACTAGGGAGGAGAGTCTCTAGGCCTGAGAAATAACAGGGTAAGAGGGTACCAGGACTCTGATCACAGTGCCCAAGTGGGGACATGTCAGGCTTGGATCTGATGGGTATCAAAGTCAGTATCTAAGGCTTAGGTTGAGAGTTTGGAGCAGCAGTGGTGACCCATCAAGTCTGGGATGGGACTTGAGCAAGTACCCTGGGGACAGGGTAATAGAGTCTAGTCACAAGAAGACAGAGCTGGCATGAGTTAGGGCCAAGAGTATATCCTAGGATGTAGGTCCTGTGGTTTAGAAGGCCCCATTCTGGCCCTCATCCAGCACCTCCCTATAGAATACAGTCCTTGAGCCATGCACATCAGGAGTTACCCCTTCCCAGGTACCTTGGAATTCCCTCTGCAAGGGATAACAAGTCCCACAAATATCAGAGCTAGGCATGGAGGATACATCTTTTCTGAAAGGCAGGACAGATAAGCAACTGGCCACCTGATCCCTGTCTTGATTCTGATATTAAGAAGGTGTCTGGAGCTCCCCTTCCCCGCCGCTGCTCCACTCCACTTTGTGCCCGCCTGCTGTGCCCAACCAGTCCTTGCCCCTGCCTGGGCCTGCAGAACTCAACCCTTCCCCACCGGCAGACATGTCCCAGACCAGCAGCAATCCCAAGTACGCTATTTTTTTGACGGTCATTGGTGCCTCAACCACCATGGTCTTCAGTGCCCTGGGTGCCCCCTATGGCACAGCCAAGAGCAGCACTAGCATCTCTGCTATGTCCATCATGTGGCCGGAGCTGATCATGAAGTCCATCATCCCAGTGGTCATGGCTGGCATCATCACCACCTATGGCCTGGCAGTGGCAGTCCTTATCGTCAACTCCCTGAATGATGGTATCAGCCTCCAGTTGGGCACTGGCCTGATTGTGGGCCTGAGTGACCTGGCAGCCAGCTTTGCCATCGGCATTGTGGGGGACACCAGCGTGCAGGGCACCACCCTGCTGCCCCGACTATTTGTGGGCATGATCCTGATCCTCATTTTCACCGAGGTGCTCGGCCTCTATGGTCTCATCGTGGCCCTCATCCTCTCCACAAAGTAACCCCTCTCAATCCCACCAGCCACAGAATATGATGTAAAGACCACCGCCTCCTCATTCCAGAATGAAGAGCCTAACACACGCAGGGGCGACTGCCCAGTAGTTTGTCTTGTAAATGCACGGTGTCCTCGTGCCCATCATCTGTTACCCTGGACTTGCCCCCACCTACCCCATGCTGTGGATATCTGGACCCACTCATCACCCATCCAGGCCCCACCCAGTGAGGACATGGGCCTCTAACCACCCCCACCCATCTGCCCTAGAGTGCTCTGTATATAAGATAAATTAGAGTTGTCATCTTCTCTTCACTAGATGTTTATTTATAAAGATTTGATCTGTTCATACATCTGTGCAGTAGCCCTCGTCTCCCAACTACATAGTAATCTTTAGGTAGAATGTCACCTTGTGGGGTCCCTTTGGTGAGACTTCCTTGGATGGAAACACCCTCGCCAGCCGGGCTGCCAGGCCTCACACCAGAGCTGTTTCCAATAAAGTTCTCAGATGTTAAAAAAAATGGTGCCTGTAGACGTTTCTCTCCCCTCGTGTGGAGCAACATGGTTAGCACACAGGCTGGCACTTGATCCTAAGCTGACTCCACTGCCCAGATCTTTCCACCTAGATGTTCAACTCCCTAAAGACAACAGAATCCTTCTGTTTCTGTCTCCCAGGGCACAAGACACTTCACACTGAGTTCATGGCATGCATTTGATAAACATTTCTTTGGCATTAACTGTTAGAAGATGCATTTTCTGTGCCTACATAGGAACTGAGTGAATGAGAGTCTCTGGGCTAGTATGGCAAATTTAGGTTGATGCTACTTGGCTGTTCTCTGTTAATATCTCATTATGCAAAATCCCAAGCACATCTTAAATGTGTCATGGCTTATTCTTTTTTTTTTTTTTTTTTTTTTTGAGTTGGAGTCTCACTCTCGCCCAGACTGAAGTGCGGTGGCCGCTCCCGGCCACCGCAGCCTCGACCTGCTGGGCTCCGGCGATCCTTCTGCCTCAGCCTTCCAAGTAGCCGGAATTACAGGCATGCGCTACCACACCTGGCTGATTTTTTGATTGATTGTAGAGATGAGGTCTCGCTGCCCAGGCAGGTCTCGAACCCACGGGCTCAGGCAATCCACTCACCTCAGCCTCCCAAAGGCGCGAGATTACAGGCTGAGCCACCGAGCCCGGCTGGCTTATTCTTTAATAAGTACTAGATGCTTTACAGCATCATTGTTAATCTTCACAACGCCATAAGGTTGACAATATTATTTCCCATTCTGCAGATGAGGGAATCGAGTCTTAGACAATGGGATTGCTCAAAGTCACACAGCAAGTAAATGGCAGAGCTGGAATGAGACCCTAGGTCTAACTGACCCTAAAGACTTCACCAACATACTTATTGCTTCCATGACTGGTTGTGGGAGGAACACTGATGGTCATCCAGAAAACTAGCCTGAGCTACCCACTGGGTTATTCCAAAGCCAACTTCTTTGGTTCTGCAATTCCCTAGAGTATAGAAGGATGGCCATCTACAAATTGAGCTATGCCAAAAACAAGTAAATTCGCACAGAACTTGCCGTAAATCTCTTCTGTGGCTTAAGCAAGAAATATATTTCTGCAAAGTAATTCACAAATCACTAATTTTTAGAAGATTCATAAACAGAAACCACCTTCATCTCCTTTGAACATATTTTCATTGCACATCACCTGGAAGGAGAGGACCTCAGCATTAACCTGAATATCCACACTATGTGTGAGAGTTTGTACAATATTGATCCTCATTGTTTGGTACATATCCCCATTTTACAGCAGGGAAAGCAGAGACTTACAGAGAGGACATGGTTTCTCCCAGCTCACCCAGCCAAGCAAGTGGCAGAGCTGGGCTGGAAGCCCAGGCCTCAAATCCATATCCTCACTCTACCTTTACACCACTGGCCTCAGGTTCTACCACTAGAGTGGGCAGTGGCCACAGGATGAAAAGAACAGTACATGTGACCTCTGGACCAGTGGGCAGGGCATTGTGTCACCTTACCTTTCTCCTGGATAGTTAATAACCTGCCACTGGGCTTCCACCAAAGAGGGATAGTCTCTCCAGAGCAGCCTTTGAGCCCAGCAAAGCAGAAGCTCCAATACATAGACACATATTGAGTTAATGTAGCCAAAGCTGGAGCCCACAGTTGGCTTATGTCATTTTAGAGGGGCCAGTCCACCCACCGTGGGGGCTTCTGACCATTTATTAGGCAGAGTGAAGAGTAGTCCTGTGCTTCACTCCAGAAATGGGACATTCAAAGGCCAGCTCGTGTGTGTGTGTGTGTGTGTGTGTGTGTGTGTGTGTGTGTGTGTATCAGACTTTCACGAAACAGCAGGGGTCCCACCTGGGATGCAGAGGAGGGAACAGATGTCCTGTGTGACCCTCCTTGACTGCCTGGCGCAGTCCCACAGGCCCCATCTGGGCTCCAAAATCTCAGAATCAGGGCAGCTCAGGACCAGAAAGGACCTTCAAGGTCATCTGGTCCAAATGCCCACTTAGTGGTTGCCTATTCTCTGCTTGAATATCTTGGGTGATGGGGAATTCATTCCCTCCAGGATCAGCCAGGCTGGAAAGTCTCCTGAGAAACATCTGATCTGATCCCCTCATTGTACAGATGGAGACATTTTCAAAACCAGGAAAACAGCTTGCTCCAAGGTCAGCCAGCTAGACCAGCAACAAGAAGACATCTATTTATTGTCTCCTGCACGTCCCACGCTCCGGCCATACTTTAATTCCCAAAATGAGCCATGCTATTTCACATCTCCATGTCTCTACTCACACTGTTCCCCTCCCGGAATGCCCTTCACACTGTAGCTTCCCTCTCCCTTCTGCATGGAGAAACACACCTGCCTTTCAAGGTCCCACTCAGGCATTTTCTTTTCCCTACATCTTGCCCGAGAGCTTCCTCCATGACTGGAAATGCTTCCCCTCCTCTGTGCCCCGAGTGTAGCCCATGCAGACATGGGCCAGAACACTTGGCCCTCAGGATTCTACCTATTCCATACTCTGACCACATTCCTCATGTCTGGCACAGCAGTGTTTGTTGAATAAACACACAAATGATTGATTGAATGAATGAACCCTGGATATGCCAAGGACACTATTTGTAATTTCCATGAGACCTTGTGAACTCTGTTTCATGTTTATTCTTCTTTCTTCCCCATCTTTCCAATCTCTTTACACACCACAGCTTCCCTCTTGCTTTGTATACCTCATACCAAGCTAGATGATTTTCCCAAACCACCCCGCTGCAAACAGTCCCTCATATTCTTGTATTTCCAGTCTCAAGGCAAATGTCATAACCGGTTGTTCCTGCCACTTGAGTGACCTCTCCTCTGGACAAGTCTTCCCACCCCACCCCGACTTGCTGAGTGAATCTAGGTATCTTTTTCTTCTCCAACCTAAGATCAGGGTCCCCATGCAAGTCTCTTAGATTCTGCCTCACTATATCTGAAATCCAGCTCCTGGAGGATAAGGAGAAACATGCGATGCAGGAGTATCACCTGTATTCCTTATTTTCTCCTAGAAGGATAAAGGTATGAGGGGGGATGGAATGAGCTGAGGGACCAGACAGACCTTGTCTTTGTCCTGGATAGACTTATCCTAGGAGAATGTAGATTGCAACTGACAGAGAGCTGATGGAAACATATGACTCCAGCTCATTCACATGTGATGCAGCCTGGCTGAGTTGTCACCCATGCTCTCTTCCGGGTGATGCATAATTACTCTCATCTGTTGGTGGTGTTCAGATTTGAGCCCTATTTGGGATGGTGGGTGTTACACACTCATGTGTGTGGGATAAATATCATCTGAAATATCACGTGGCTATCATGCTTCTCATGGATGTCACACACCCAAGGAAATGGTTCAAACACCACATGGTTATTACACACTCACATGAGTGTGACACACACTCGTGCAGATGTGTCTGCCTCCCTGGGAAGATCTGCGGTTTTCTCTTCTAATGAGCATTGCTTGTTGCTTCCTACCTTCTTCCTGGAGAAAGTTGCATCTTCCCTGCCTCCCTTCTATTTTCAAGAAAACGTTTATATACCATGAAGTACAGCATGGTATGTAACCTTTTTAAAGTGTTCGAAAAAATAAAAATGTTCAATTCAATGGCTCTTAGTACATTCACGATATTCTTCAGTCATTACCACTATCTAGTTGCAGAACATTTTCATCACCCCCAAAGGAGACCCCATGCCCATTAAGCACTCACTTTCCTTAAACTCCGAAGTGATATCCAGGTAATAGGGAGGCATAGAGGGATTTCTGGTCTATACAAGTGCCAACAACACCAAGAGTGTCTCAGAGGAGAAAAGCAAGGACCTCATATGGGGAATACTGTCCCTGTCATCTCTGTAAGTTCAAGCCCGTTGCGCCTTCAAGTCCCTATTCAAAGTCCCCGCCTCCCTACTAGGTCTCACCCTCTCCCTTCTCTCCTTCACCAGTGAGAAGCAACCTCTGACTCCTTCTAGCTCCCAGAGCATCGTATATGCAACTTTCCTAGAGCCCAGCAGGTAAGGGCACAGACATGCCTTACCCAGGTCTGGCCTTCAATCCTGAGTTGGCCTCTTACCAGCTGAATCTTTAGGCAAATTACCTAATCCTTTTGTGCTCTGGTTTCTTTATCTATAAAATGATAAAGAAAAAATCAATAAAAACACCTGTCAAACTGGGTTGTAATGTGACTTCTACGAAGTCATATATGCAAAGCCCTTAGAACGCTGCCTGGCTGTACTGTGGCCCACTGTACTCCCCACCTGTTCCTGGGTGCTCCTTAACCTCATGGTCTGGTGGGCATGGATGCTTTGAAAAAAAATGCTTGAATGAGCTCAAGAGCATCCAGGTGTCCCTGGCTTCGCGTCAGCCCAGATCCTCACTCCCATTTGTCCAGACATTTAAAATGGTCAAGAGAACTGGGTCTCACTGTCACACTCAATCAATGCAAATGTGCTGTGGAAATTGCTAAACTCTCCGCCGAGCTGGAGGGAAAAGCACTGAAGAGACTGAGCAACAAGGAGAGGGAGACTGGGGATAAGGGTAGGATGGGCCTGGGAATGCTGACAATATACCAGGAACAAGGGGAGATGGCATGCCAGGGTGGCCACGTGGAGAGGGAGCAAAAGGGTAAGTTACATGATTTTAAAAGACCCTATTCCCATTTCATGCGACATCTCTCCAGAACCCTTCCAGCCATGGTGACAAGGTCTGTGCCGGGCCCTGGCCTGCCCTCCCCACCCCTCAACAGTCTACAGTGCGCAACAGAGTGGACGCCTCAGGCTTCACTGTTCAATATGACAACCACTGACCAGATGTGTCTGCCGAGCACTTGCAATGTGGCTACTCAGAACTGAGACGTTCTCTACATGTAAAACACCCACTAATTTTCAAAGGCTTCGTTTGAAAAAAAAATTTTAATGTGGATTACATGTTGAAGTCCTACTATTTTGTAATGGATAAAGTAAAACAAGGTATGAATTAATTAATTTCATCTATTTATTTTTATTCTCTTAAGGATGGCTACTAGGAAGTTTGAAGTTATACATGAGGCTCTTTTTGTATTTCTGTTGGTTGGCACTGCCCCCGACCAACCCAGACAGGGAGGGAGCCCCCCACTCTGGGTGTTTAGTGTCCACTCTTCCCCTTTTTCCTCTTCCCACATTTATGAATTTACCCAGTGAGCACTCATTGGGCACTAACTATGAATCAAACACAGTTCCAAGAGCCGAAGAGACAAGAATCCAGACAATACATAAACAGATAAATGGATTATGTATAATTGGGAAAAGGCTTATGAAGGAAATGAAGAAAATTATCAGCATGACTTGGGGTCAAGGAGAGGAGAGATATTCGCAACCTTTTGCCCTACCTGCTTCTGCCTTCATTGATTCTAAATATGCACCATACTGATTTTCTGTGTTCTCAAAATTATAATTTTAGTGATGTTATAGATGTCTTAAACCACATGCTGTGTTAACCTGGCAAACTCCTATTCATCCTTCAATACCCTGTTCATGCATCACTTTCTATCTAAGACTTTCATGCCTCCACAGAGTTGGTATGTACTACCTCTGTACCTTGTACAGATTGTGTTGTTGTGCATATCTACCCCATAAATATTAGTCTAAGTGTATTACTTACTAGGTAATTTTCTAAAGTTGGAAGCAATAATAAGCCAGATAAAGTCCTTGTTGTATGAAGCTCATAATTTCCCTGTAATTGTTAATTTACTTGCTTGTATCTCTCACTAGAATACAAGCTCCTTAAAAGATGGGAGTCCTCTTTGTCTCTGTGTGCCTAGAATCCTTATAATGCTGCCTGCAATGTGGGATTTCTATGAATTCTTGATAAATGAATGAAAATATTAGAGAGGAAAGGAAAAGTCTGATGTGATGATGGTAGAAAGATGACTGGACTAAGGACATGTCTTTTCCCTAGCCCCCTCCAGCATCAGGGAACACAAATCCCAATACCTCCTCACCTGTCCTGACTGCTGGTAGCTGAAACCAAAGATTGTGGTGAGTGTTACCACAGCCCCAGGAGCCAGGGAAGGTTGGCTGCGCAGTTTGACTCCGTTGCAAGCCTTGGCTGGCTGCTCAGAGCTGTACTGGATTGGCAACCCTCTCACTTTGTAGCATTAGAGCACAGACTCAGCCTCTAACCTTCATAGAGTCAGCTGCCCCTTGGGAACAGAACTGACTTGATAGCCACCTGGCCGGAGGGCAAATCCTAAGTCTCAGATGGCTTATTCTTATTAATGATTTCATTTGTAGGGAGCATTGTTAATTACTAACATTTACTAATTTCTGACTAGATGCCAGGTACTGTTCCAAGCATTTTGCATGTTTCAATCCTTGCAATAATCCTAAGAGGGAGATTCTATCATTATCCCCCATTTTACAGATGAGAAAACTGAGGCTAAGAACGTTAGTAACTTACTCATGTCATACAGACAGTGGCAGAGCTGGGATCAGTATCCTGCCTCTCTGTACGGAGTGCTGTACTTAACCATCCCCTGTTGATGTACTCGGTTGTTTTCGATTTCTTGCTATAAAAACATTACCACAGTACATGTCTGGTTTTGTGCATATGCAAGTATTTCTCTAAGATTGCTGAGTCAAAGGTGTCAAGCATCTCTCATTTCAATAGAGTGCCAAGTGACCCTCCACAAAAGACTAACCTGTTCACACATCTTTTCTATGTCAGGTCTCCCAAAGAGCAGCCAAGATGGAGGTAGATGGAGAGTTCAGAGGAGGCTGTCAGTTTCCCATCAGGCTCTGGCCAAGGGGCTGGGCACTCAGTCTGACAGGGTTCCCTGCAGAGTTGTTCCTCCCCGCAGGGAGGAAGGCATTAGCGCACTCCCCCAGTCCCAACAGTACTCTCCTAGCTTTGCCTACCTATCCCTGAAGTCGTGTCTGGCCAGTGGGTATGAGGCAACATGATCTGAAGTCCTCACTACTAGCTGAGCAACTGCAGGCCTGTCCTACAGCCCCAGCTTCCAACTCTGAAGCAGTGATATAGACACCCGTATCAGAAGGTCATGAGGATTAAATGAAACAAGGTATGTGTCCATTTCCTCCTTGCCTCATTGAATAGCAATGATCAATCAATAAAGTGAATCAAAAGAGGCACCCATCAAAGGCCAGTCCTTTCCCACTTCCCTTCACATGTGGATGTTTTAAGACACATTAATTCATTCATTTGATGTTTATTCAGCTCTTCTTTCTAGTTGGTTCATTCTCTTGATCCCCATGTTTTAGTCCATTTGTTGATTGACACACTTCCACCTTCTCTGAGAGCAACATCATTTTACCTTTTTCCTGTTGACCTCACTTCTCTTACCTCTTTCCTCCCCTCCCTGCCACTGCTGCTTCCCTAAAGCCCCAAGACCCATTAATTCCTTAGCCCAGTTTCCCGGAAGCAGATGTGGTATCACTGCATATTCAGGTGTCACAGCTGGAGATTACCAGTCATCATCATATTTTATATCTGGCCTCATGAATAATTCAAGGCCCAGAAAGCAAGTGCATAATAATTAACACAAAACAGAGGGAGAACGCCAATTCCAGCATAGCCCCATTGGTTTTATGATAGGATTTGCCAAGCTTACATGCACAACACCTGACCCCATGTTCCTGGCTTGCATTTGAAGTTGCTTTCCATTATGAGACGATGTGTCCAAACCTCATGGAATTCACAACAGGAACTTTCTCCCACAAGCTGGTCTATTAGCAAAATCCTTGAAAAGATCTAACAGAGGTGCCTGCAGATCCTTATTCTTTCTAATGTCGTATACAAAAATCAGGTGTCTATGATCAGAACTTCTTGGCCCCTCGACTTATCTTCTTCCCAGCAAACTCTGTCCCTCCAAGGCAGAGTCTGGTCCATCTGACCCCAGCCCCACCTCAGTCCTTACACAGCATTCAACACAGAGGACCCTTTCCTGGGGTGCTGAATTTCACTTACATTGTCTTCTCTGGAGCACTGCCACTGTATTTCTGAGAGAGACCTTATGGCGGTTGCCTTGAACACTTCCGTTCTAGACTTCTTTGTCTCAAAGCTCTCCTGTCTGACACTAAATATTCTGTAAGAAACATTTAAGTGCACCAGACAGACATTTAAATGCATCTCTTTGAAGCCATGCTGGAAATCTTTTCATAGCAAATACTAATCAATTTAGTTGATAGCCTCAAATGTTTGGATGTTTGTTTACTTTCTCCCTTAAAAAAAATATTGCCATTAAAGTACAGACCTTAGAAAAGGGGAAAAGAATGGCTGTGTGTTTTGGCTTTGTTCTGTGAGATGCAGGTTAGGATCTAAAATAGGGCTAATTAGGGCTTTTAGTACATCAAAGCATTTTTTTCTGAATGTGTCTCCCTGATGAGAATCTGATTTCCTACTATAAACCTGGTTCTCTGATGTGAATTTGGCTCCCTAGTGTGGAACTTGATTCCCTAGTGAGAACCTCGCTTTCTGGTTAGAATCTACTTCCCTAGTGCGAACCTGGCTCCTTGGTGTGAACCTGATTCCCTAGTGAAAACTTGGTTCCCTTGGTTAGAATCTAATTCTCTGTGTGGACCCAGCTTTCTGGTATGAACCTGATTCCCTAGTGAAAATTTGGCTCCCTGGTGAAAAACTGGCTCCCTGGTGAGAACCTGACTCTCTCGTGTGAACCTAGCTCCCTGGTGTGAACCAGATTCCCTAGTGAAAACCTGTCTCCCTGGTAAGAAACTGGCTCCCTGGTTAGAATCTGGTTCCCTAGTATGAACCTGACTCTCTCGTGTGAACCTAGCTCCCTGGTGTGAACCAGATTCCCTAGTGAAAACCTGTCTCCCTGATAAGAAACTGGCTCCCTGGTTAGAATCTGGTTCCCTAGTATGAACCTGACTCTCTGTTGTGAACCAGATACCTAGTGAGAACCTATCTCCCTGGTTAGAGTCTGATTCTCTTTTGTGAATCTGGATCACTACCTATTGCAGAATAGCTGATCAGGAGAAGTTTGTTGTAGAAATGATTGAATGAATGATTGATTGAATACTGCTAGACTGTAGCTTTATTGGATAATATTTTGCACAAGGTGTTCTCTGTTAAGAGACATAGAGAAGTATTGCCTAAATTACAAATCTCTATGCTACAAATTTTCTCATATATGTATGTGAACAGCAGACCAGTATTAAGCCAGGGGAGTGGAGAAGGGTCTCTTCGGAGCACAAGAAAGAGAGAAATATTCCCTCAATTGCTTTGCTTAATTCTGTTTTTAAGAAACAGCTTTATTGAGATATAATTTGCATGCCAAACAATTTGCCCATTTAAAGTGTACAGTTCAGTGTTTTTTAGTACTATACACAGGGTCATGCAGCTATCACTATAACAGAATTTTAGAACACTCCAAACACATGTCACTCCCCATTCTCCCCAGTCCCAAGCAACCACTAATCTACTAACTATCTCTATGGATTTGCCTCTTCTGGACAGTTCCTATAAGTGGAATCATACAACATATGACTTTTTATGTCTGGCTTCTTTTGCTTAGTGTAACATTTTCAAGGTTCATCCATGTTGTAGCATGTGTCAGTACTTCATGCCTTTTTATCGTTGAATGATGTTCCGCTGTATAGATATATTATATTTTATTTATCTATTCATTAGTTTCATTGCTTAACTGGGTGGAGAGTAAGTGATGAGTTGTGACTAGAGGCCCAAGAACTCCCCAGTGACCATGTTGCTCTTTAACTACACAGAGCATCCCACATGTTCTTAAGCCACCATACTCTCTTTTCTGCACTATAGAGAATTCACCTATGCTAGAGAATAGTTACGTTTCCAGGATAGCACCCAGCCAAAACACACACAACTCAAAATAGAGTCCCCCTCTCCTGCTAAGCAAGGGGAGGATCAGAGAAAAAAGTGAAATAAGAAAACATAAATCATTCAAAGGGGATGTGTAAATGATCATTTAATGTGAATAGCTTATGTAGGCATCTATAGGGTTAGCCTGGGAATCTGATCATCATTTGTAACTTTGTTTTCATGAAGAAATAAAATCTAAATTTTAAATAATTATCTTTATGCTGAACTTTCAGGAAAAAAAAATCTTATGATTTTTCTGTATATCTGCATTTTTAAAATTTTTTAATGTCTGCATTTTAAAGCAGAAAATAAATTATTTGGTCCAAAAAAAAAAAAAAAAACCCCAAATAGTAAACTCTTCATTATGCACATTATGGTTCTTTTACAAAAAAGAAGTGAATTCACTAAAAGAAGTGAATTCATTTTATTGGGACCTCTTTAAAGTAAGCATCGCAAAAAACTTTTTTTTTTTCCAGTGCTAGGTAGTAGCAGAATCTAGAAACCTAAAATTATTACTCAAAGTCTCATTAGCCAGATTTCTCATTATTTTGAGATCAAACGAAGATAAATTTAAATGGTCAAGTCAGAAAAAGAACAGTCATACTGGTCTTTAATCCCTAAGGATTGTACCTCTTATTTTGATGATAAGAAATGATTTTTGTTCTCATTTCTGAAAGCCAGATCATTTGCTGGCCTTTTATGTAATATGGAAGGGCGTTTGAATATTTATGAACAGAATGGCAGAGTCAGACCTCAGATATAGGAAATGGAGACCTAGAGAATGGAAGTGACCTGGCTGAGATCACATTTGGGTTTACAGAAGAACCAGACTTAGAACTAGTTTCTAGAATGAGAGAATTGAACCCAATCTCTACCTAGGGGTCTGACTCCACCTGGAAATCTTAAAGCATTATACAGGGGTATAGTATCAAGCTTGAGCATGTCAGACAGGCAGAGACAGACTAGAAAGGTGGATACATTGGAGAGGTAAGATCAGTAATATATATTGATCACCTACCTGGTGCCAGGAATTGTGTTGGATGCTTTGCATACATTATCTTATTTAATCCTCAAAATTCTACCCGGTAGAATTTTTTGAGGATAGTTAGAGAAACTGAAACCTAGAGAAATTAAGTAAATTGCTCAGGGTCACACAGATGTTAGTTAGAAGTTGCAGGGTTTGGACCCAAAAGCCTCGGGGCCCCTGTCCTTTCCAAGTATATCTGTATCTCCCAAGGGGCTGGAAACAATGTCATTGAGGAAGTGGAGATGTTTAGCCTGGTGAACAGGAGACTCTAGGGGAAGTGACAGAGGCCTTCACACTTTTTTATAGCTCTCAGAGGCAACAGGGCCCATAGTACAAGAACTGCTGGAAAGTATATTTCATGTCAGTGGAAGGAAGGACTTTCTAACAGCTGTTTTCTGTGTAGAACAGGATACATAGTGAGCTCCTGTGCACTATCAAGCTCCCTCTCCCTGGAGGCATGTAAGCAGAGGCTGAAAGATCAGTTGGAGGCCAGGGGCCCTCTGGCTTGTATTCCAGGGTCAGACTAGAGGATCTCTTAGTGCCTCTTCCACTAAAAGTGCCATATGACACCTAAGCAGGGCTGTTATTCGCTGGGTATTCAAGAAAATGGTGTTCTTTTATTCATGACAGTAATGTTTTAAATTCTGATTTTTCTGGATTGGGCATTTTCCCCTGGAGAGCTGACCCAAGTGAGATCGCTGGGGTACATTTACACTTTCTGTGGGACCTCTGCAGGAAACAGTGTAGCATGTCTATAACCCTCCTCCACAGAGCCCAGGCCACTATGAGATGGAGATGAACATCCTAGGAGTGAATGAACCGGTGAATGAATGAAGAACTTGTGATCAAGCACAGTAGAAAAAAGATTAGGCTAGACAGAATCAATACATTTCTTTAGTCCAAGACCCTTCAGTACCTTTAATAAGGAACATGCGGGCCCACTCTGGCGGGGGTATTTTGTACAAGCAAAATCCCCAAACCATTTGAACTACAGAACCTTTTTCTCTCTCCCTGATAATACCCATTATCATCTCAAGAGATCCCAGAGTTCCTCAGAACACAGTTTGGGAAATGCAGGGGGTTAAGACTATGGGCTTTCTAGGCAGAAGGACTCCAGTTCAATTTTTATTTCCCCCCTTCACTGCTGTTTTCTCATCTACAAAGCAGAGACAGCAATGACTCTGTCATAGGATTGTTGGAAGGATTCAAGGAGATAATGAATATAACATGCCAAGAGTGGGCCTGACACCATGGAAGCAAGAAATCTACGTGGGGACTGTTATTTATGACCTCACAGGCATTAAGTATATAACTTCATAAGGTCATTGTGAAGATTAAGTGAAGTAAGGTGTGAACTAATGTGTGTGTGTGTAGAGTACTTGGCATCGAGGGGCTGCCTTCTAAATGCCGGTTTACCTCTCTGCCTCTTCACTCTGTGCGTTAGTAGCTAGCTAGTAGCAGATTTCCTGTGCCGGGATGCCATCGACTACTTAGAACATGGAACATTTCCCATCTGCTTATGGCTGTTCTGGAGAAGGTGACATTCTAAGCTTTACCAGGCCCTTGAGTTTTTAAGTAATTGAAGCGCTAAGAATCTGAAGTGACTCACCCTGTGCTGTTTATTCTGGTCTCGTTTGCACAAAAGAAAGGAAAATCACCAGCTCTAACCACCCACGGCAAAATGTTAGAGATTAGAATAGCTGGAAAAAATACCTAAAATAATTCTCTGGGCCCAGTTTGGTTCTTCCTTACCCGGGCGGGGTTGGAAAACACGCATGGCAGATACTGAGTCATCAAATACAGTAGCCCCCTGTTATCACTGTGTCCCTGAAAAAGTGAGCAAGGGAGGAGAGGGGAGTGGAGAGAGGGGGAGGGAGGAGAGATGCCCTGAGCAACCTGATAGGATTTACAGTCCCTGCTGGGGAAAACAGGAAAATGAGTCTTAAATCCAGTGGATTTTAAAATCCAATGTCACTGACCGCACACCTACTGTGTGTGAGGCATACTCTCATACACCACAGGGAGGATAGAGTTATGCATGTTCTCAGCAATGCTCCACTAATAATAATAATAATAATAAGGTAAGCGCCCACATATGAAGCTTTATCTACTGTGCACCAGGCATAGTGCATGACATATTCTATTCTGTATCTCTGTTACAATCCTTCAAGGTAGGAGTTATTACCCACTTTGAGGAAAGTGAAGCAGAGACTCGTTCACCCAAAGACTTTGAGCCCCACTGTGCCAGGACTGACTGGACTTGAGAATGCACAGATGAATAGAACACGGGCTCTAAGCTGAGCTGAGTGGTCAGATGACTTGCCCAAGGGTACGAAGTAGCTTGGGAAAATAAGCTCTTGGTACCTCAAACCTGTGAGGCCCGCAACCTCAGGAAGCCACTTTCAGCCAAGTCCCAGCCAGGCTCCTGGATTTCTAGGGATGGGATGTGAGTTTCACTCCAATACAGCCGTTGCACTACAGAGGGGCAGACGGAGAACACAGCCTATGGTTCTGCGCCAGAGTCAACAGCATGGCCAATTTATGTTAAATAAAAAACATTTAGAAGCATGAATTGCATTATGTAGCAAAGAAGACTCTGTCTTTACCATTACGGGAGATTTTGCTGCAGAAATTATCATACTACTATACAGAAATAGCACAGAGCTGGGCTACCCCAAAAGGGACTCTGTGCAGTGTATAATGCCAGACAGAGCCGGACTTGTCTCCTCAGGTCCCCTTTCTCAAGACCCAGAGGGGAAGCTGCTATTCAACACGCCCTTGAGCCAGGGGGAGAGCCACGCTGCTCTAAAAGCCTCTTCAGGGAGAGGAAAAAGAAGTAACAGGCATGGAGTGCCTGCCACGTGCTGGGCACTTCACCTGCTTTATCTCATTTAATCCTTAACAAGCCTACAAAGTAATGCCATTAGCCCTGATTTACAAAGGAGAAATGTGAGGTTCTTAGAGGACAAGCCCAGGGTCACCAGGAATAGGGGAAGCCTGGGTAAAGACCTAGCTCTGTCTGGAGTTAGCGTCTGGATTCTTTCTACAACACCATGCTGTTGGTTCCTTTCATTGGTTTGCAAGGTGCTCTGGGGAAGTGGTGGACACAGGATGTTTAAAGATGTTCAGCACAGTCTATGGGAAAGGGCAGGAGTTCAGGAGTCAGAAACTCTGGTTCTGGTCTGGTTCAGCCATAACAAGAGTCAAGATGGGAAATAGAATCTCCAATACACTGAGCCTCATCTGTAAATTGGATGGTTTTGTGTACAAAAGCAAATCTCAATGTCATGATTCCCTTCTGCTGTTTCAGTGAAGGTCTTCTGCAGAACGCCCAGCCTTACATACCTGAGAGCTTTCCAGACCACTGGACTTTTCTAGCCCTCTCGTTTCCCACCCTACATATCACAAGTGTATTTGGGGTGGCTCTCTGTCAAAAGGAAATGCCTTCGGGAAAGAGTGCCTTCTGCTGCCCAAGAGCAGGGGCTCTCAAGAAACCCAGCCAAAGTCTTGACTTTGTTCTCTCCCATGCAAAGCCACTAAGTGCTAGCCGAGGGACTTCCAGAAGCTCCAGGAGTTGGCTTCCTCTTTCTCACCAGTGCTCATGAATAGGATACAGGTCTCTGGTCGGTGGATGCACTTACATTATGTATATGTTCCTGAAAGGTTGTGTCTAAATTATATTTTGTTCAGTCAAGTTATCTTTTAATTAACTGACATTTGAGCCTGTGAAAATTCATAAATTAACAGTTACAAATATTCTGACAGTCCACCCAGTTACCCATGCCAGAAACCCAAAAGTCTATGGGAAAGACAAAACCCTCCACATTCAATTAATTTGAAAGGCATGTAGCTACCGATTTACCACCAAGATCTCCCTCCTGTCTACCCAGCTCTCCCCATCCCCCCTGCCATCCTCTCATTGTGTCTCACCTCTGTCATTGAAACAACCCCTGACCAGTTCTCATTACCCTTACCCACGCTCTCACTTGAACCACCCAGTGTCTCACTTTATCGGTCCAATCATGATCCTTTCCTCTTTAAAACCCTTTTGGGGCTCCCCAACCTCTTCCAAATAAAATCTAAACCCCACCGCATGTCATCTACAGTCCCTGATGATCTCAGCCACTCCCAACTCATCTCTTCCCTTCCCCAAGCAAACCACCTTTATGCCAGGCCACACTTTGGGGTGGCTCTTTGAATCCACCATGCTCTCAATGTCTTCCCTTCAAGTCTTTGCAAACGTTTCTTGAAGTGCCTTTCTGTCCCTTCCTTGCCTGACACTTCCTCATCATTTAGGACATCTCATCTACGTCCTCTTCAGCACACCCCATGCTTCCCAGCTCCATGCTTGTCTGTTCACTCCAGTCAGCAGGAATTGGTTGGCTTCTCTCCACTTCCCAACCATAGGCCACTTGCAGACTATCTTTCACCTCAGCATCCACAGAGCAGAGACTGTTGGATGAAATGGTTGATGACAGAGTTTTTGCTTAGACATAATGATGTATTTAGCCATAGAAGCTGAGGACAGAGAAACTGAAGCTACTGTTAGCCAGTAGTCAATCAGAAGTAAAGGTCATGTGTCTCTGAAATTTTCATGTGAGTTCATGAGAAAATAGAATTAATTTATAGAACTTTAGTATATCTTTGACTTTTGGGTCGTTGGATTAATTGCTATCGACCTAAGATTATTTGAAAGGACTTTGTTTTAAAACCACTGTAAAAGTCCCATGTATATAAAAAATATTTGGGACAATATATAAAAAATCATTCATAATCCCACAACCCCAACCTAGCCACTAATATATTGGTTTAATTTCTTTTAGTTTTTTTTCTCTCTGTCTAGGCTTAAAGTTTTAGGGCTTTTTAAGTATCAGTTTGAGATTATTCTCATGTATCATTTTGCAAACCACTTTTTTCCCTTATAACATTAGCATTTTCATGGTATTATATTCACATCATTCAATGACACATAAAATTCCATTGTGTGGATGTTCCATAAATTACATCTCATTCCCCCTCTACTGTGAGATGTTTAAATTGTTTCTACTATTTCTTTATCCTGAATTGTGCTGTAATACACAATTTCAAGGCTTGTTTGGGATAGATTCCCAGAAGCAAAGTTACTGAGTCAAAGGGTAGAAACATTGTTAAGGCTCTTGATAAGTACCATCTGTTTTCCAATCAGTTACCTCAATTTACCAACCCCCAGAATCATATGAGAGTCCTCATTTTACCACACCTTTTCCCACATGCAGTCATTCTTTTAGAATATCTGTTCTATTTTGACTGGTGAGAAATAATTTCTCACTGTTTTGCTTTTCACTTTGGATGAAGAATGAGACCAAGCATCTTCCATATGTTTACTTACTAGGTGTATTTCCTCATTTGTGAGTTGTGACAGAGCTTCATCCTCATTTGTAGGGAAACATCTTAGAGAATGAGTGCGTGAGCCAGACACACAGACTCAGTCCCTACCTCCTTTCACCAGCTATGTGACCCCAGTTGTATGTCTGTAGCATCTGAGCTTCTGCTTGCTGGTCTGTGAAATTAGGATCCTAATCCTTTCCTTGCAAGTTTGTTGTGAGGATTAAGAAGGCAGCCGTTCTCACCCACCTGCAGCAGCTGGCAGGCTGCAGACATGCAGTTTGAGTTCCCTTTTTCCTTCTTGAGCCCTGCAGTTTCTGAGGGTGATGCAACATCAACACCGCCTGGGAACTTGTTAGAAATGCAAGTTTCAGGCAACCCCTTCAGGTCCCCTCCCACTGTGGGAGCTTTTCTGTTCTCTCAATAAATTCTGCTTTCTAAAAAAAAGAAGAAATGCAAGTTTCGATTCCACCCAGACCTATCACATCTGAATCTGCATTTTGACAGTATCCCTAAGGAACCGATATGCATGTTAAAGGTTAAGGAGCCCTGCTTTAGGCTTTGAGATTTGAGGGTGATGGACTTTCCAGGCACTATAACCAGTACCCACTGGATGAAGGGGTAGATTTATGAGCCTGGTGTCTGAAAGTCCTGACCTACTACCCACTTCTCACACAACTCATGCCAGCCCTGGAGGACAGAAGAAAGAGTAGATTCACCCATCCCCCCCCCAAAGTCAGCTCAGCAGGGCGCAGTCATGAGAAAGTCAGCCTTCAGGCCAGCAGCTCAGCCTCAGCCTTGTGCTATGTGCCTATGAGAGATGTGCCTCATGGGGAGGAGCCAGTCAAGGGTGCAAGTAAGAGACTGTAGAGTCGGCAGGAGGTACACCTGACCCCATATCATGCTGACATTCTAACTTATTGTCTGGTATTCAGAGTTGCTGGCAGAGACCTCAGATGGGAGCCAGGGATGCTTCTGAGCGTGTACAGCAAGGCTTTTGCCATTAGATCCCAGTCATTGTGCACACTATGCTTACTTTAGGGGTGAGAGATGGAGAGGAATTTGACCTTGAACATGGCAGAGCAGCAGCTGGGTGCGTTCGGGGACAAGTGCACATTTTCCTGTCAAGAGCCACCTGCTGCATAGACTCAGCCACCTTTAGGAAGAATAGCAGCAGCACACTCACTTCTAAAATTTCCCAAAGTGTGAGAATGCCCACAGGGCAGAGGGAGAATCAGCATTTCAGGGCCTGTATCACCTGCATATCCTATCTCATTAAGCCTTTCATCAACCTTCTGATGAGTAACCCCATTTTCCAGTTGACTAAACAAAAGCTCAGGGAGATTGGCAGCTAGGACATCCCCCCCATCCCTCCCCAGTCACCTGCCAGGAGGAGAACTCTCCAGCTCCAGAGAGCTTTGAGCATTCACCCATTTGGCAGAGCAGGAAGGGAAAGTTGAAAAAGCTTATGATACTCAAAGTCCCCAAAAAAGATAGTAATAGGACTTGAACAAGGGCCTAGGCCTTCAGAAACCTAGGTCGTAGTCTTTTTGGTTGAGCCACGCTATAAACCACTGAACTTGACTCCCAGGCCTGATCTCACCATTGTTGCAAGACCCAACCTCCAATGGCTTCATTAGAAGGTTCATTAGAACTCCAACAGGTCCATTAGAACTCAGACACTTAGCATATTGACTGCTGAACCTATCACCAAACTGCCAGTCCTTCTCCTTCCTGGAAGCTCATCTTCAGAGCCTTCAAATTTGCAGGCTTCCAAAATTGGCTTCTGGTCTTTCCAAGCAGTTTTTTTTCCACTTTTAATTCCTAGGACCAGACTATGCCCAGCCTGTGGCCCTGGCAGCCAGATAAATCTTCCCAAATTAATGTGCATTGGAGTTTCTCCCTGAGAGATGGTTACCCAACCTGCAGCTTTGAGAGGCCTCCACAAATTAGCTTCAAGACCCTGCTTGCGTAAAAGATGAATGCAAATAATCTGCACAGAGTGTGTTTTGGATGCTCTTTTGGTGGCCTCAATATTCTACCCAAACTGTTTTTATACAATTAGTTTGCTTAGCATATAGATATAAAAATCTGGGGGCTGGATCTGAGAAGTCGCAGCACCTTCAGCACTTCAGAGAAATAAAATACTTCATCCAAGACCACAGAGCAAACAGCTAGCAGAGCTGAGACAGACTTGAGCATCTGAGTCTGTGCTGGTCTGTGTCAATCAGTTGTCTCCTTCCCTTCCATCAGGGGGTCAAAGAAATGCTTATCCTAATGATAGGTTTTGTTGGTTTAAGTTGAGGTCCCTGTGGCTAAGAGAAGGTGGGTAAGGGAGAGAGAGCATAGCCCCCTGCTCAGACCTCCTATGCTTAGAGAGAGCCATGGGCACTTTCATGTTCACCCCCTTCCTGTCTAGCATGTGACACATTCTTATACCCCAGTCCTTTCTCACATTGACATCTTGACTCCTTTCTCTTCCTCTTGCTTTGGAAAGCATACGAGTTTCCTATTGCTGCTATATCAAATTACCACAAATTTAAAGGCTTAAAACAACAGAAAATGTATTCCCTTCCAGTTCTGGAGGCCAAAAGTCTGAACTGAGTCTTACAAGGTTAATATCAAGGTGTCAGCAGTGCTGGTCCCTTCTGGATGTTCCAGGGGAGAATCCAGTCCTTGCCTCTCCCAGCTTCTGGTGGCTGCTGGCATTCCTTGACTTGTGGCCTCATCACTCCATTTTGTGCCTCCCTTATCACATTGTTTTCTCCTCTTCTGTAGTCAGATCTTCTCCCGCCTTCCTCCTATGAGGACCCTTGGGATTACGTTGGGCCCACCCAGATAGTCCAGGATCATCACCTCATCTCAAAAACCTTAACTTAATGGCACCTGCCAAGTTCCTTTTGCCATATAAGGTAATATTCAAAGGTTCCAGAGATCAGGATGTGGATATCTTTGGGATGTTATTCATCCTACCATCCAGCCTACCACAAATAATAAAAAATGTAGTTAAAAGAATATGAGCCTTAGAAACAAACAGTGCTTCACATCCTGGCTCTGGTGCTTGTTGCTAGCTGCATGTCTTTGGGCAAGTTTTTCAGCCTTTCTGAGATTACTCTCTTTCCTCTTCTGTACAATGGGAGTCACAATATCCTCCTTTCCGTGCTACGGTGGGGATGAGGTACAATGCACATCAACATCCAGCACTGTAGCTGGCTCACTATATTTCATATAGGCAGCCAAGAGCACTGGGGAGATCTTGGAACCCGTCTTCACCGGAAAGGAGGATCTGCTGGTCTGGTGCAGCTTCACTGAATTTAAAGATTCAGCAAACGCTGTAGAGATGCGAGAGCCAATTGTGCAAACAGATCAGGCTTTTATTATTCTGGAAATTAAGTTAGCACCAGGTCCATTTGGATTAGCTGGTAATGGAGGAGGCGAAGTGCTGATCTATGGTAAGAGAATTCTGAAGAAGTGAGTCTGGAATAATGTAATATTGGTAATAGATAGAAGGAGCTGCCTGCTCTGCCTATTTCCCTGATGAGAAAACCCAGCAGGTCAGATCTTCACTTTGATTTTTTTTTTTTTCATTTTAAGGGATGTTTACATCTCTTTAGGTAGGGCATTTTCATTTTTCTGGGGAAAAAAAAGTGAGTGAGGGAGGAACCTGTCATCTCTGGTTTTCTCAACTACAAATCTGAATTTCTAGCCACCAGCCTCAACTTCCTGGAGCCCTTGTCTTCATCAACAGCATTACTAACCTGCTGGTTTTAAGACTTGGGTCCCTGGATTCACCCTGGTGGTAATGTCCTCTGATACTCGGTTTGTGCTACTTAATAAATAATGACTGGCTTTCGGGGAGGGGCGGAGTCCTGAGCGCCCATTTCCATGGTGCAAATGCCCCTTCCACAGCTGACTTCAAACTACCAAAAATGATATGACTGAACACTGAGTCAGGAAAGATGAGCAACTGGCTCTCCTGAGTGTATACAAGCCGGTTCCACCCACAGCCACACCACCACCTTCAGCCTCTTCCCTCTACTAGCCAACTCTTTCCACAGACCCCTCGCTCAGCTGAAAAGTCACACATCTGTGCTGTTGCATATACTGCCCTCCAGCCCTGGAAACTTCTCATTTTCCACCAATCAAAATCTTCATTCTTCAAACCTGGCCTCATTAAGTCCTTCATGTGAATTAATGCCCTCTTTCTCTGCCATCCCACAGGACATTGCTTATACCTATGTTTGGCATTTCTTTCATCCTGCCTTGTAGTACACCAATGACTGTCTTCCTGGTCAAAGCCAGAAGACACTGGTTTGGAAGGAGACTGGCCTGAGTCAAATTCCCCTAAGTAGCTGTATGACTCAAAATCCACTTGCTTCTCAACTGGGAAACAACCGGCAGCCTGTTTTCTTTCGAGGAATTGGTGGGTGAGCATGTTACTGGGCACCTAGGCAGGACTTGGCACACAGGAAATATGACCTTTTTCATGAAAGGTAAAAGCCTTCCCTTGGCGGGTAGGGCCAAGCTGCATTCCTCTTTGCTTCTCCCATATTCCCTGGTATGTAGAAGGTGCTCATTCAGCCAGGACTTGAAGTGAAATTCCTCAGCATGTGCGATGCAAATAGAGATGAGGAGGGAGTTGCACCCTGAAAGGTCTGCAGCTGGCCTCAGTCTCACCCATATGGGCTGAGCTAGTCTCAGGGATTCTAGCTCAGCTTGGCAGCCCGGGGTGGGGGCTGGGAGATACGAGCGCAGATGGAGAGTTTTCATGGTGGTTTCATCTCACAGACATCATAGATAACTCGTAAATGTCAGAAGTGATGCACACAATTTAGAAGGCGGGACCGAATCTGGAGATATTAAGATATTTACCGTACCACGTGAGGAAGGGCTCTGCTCAGATGCAACTTATATTTTCATTAGCAGAGGCTGAGTGAACTCAAGCAGCTTCAAGTCTAATAGCAGCCTCCCATTTTCTTATTTGGGATTTGAGTACAGTTGCTTCATTGTACAGTGACATGTTGCCTGATGGAGACTGGCTCTACTGGTGTCTGTGAGGTGGAGAGAGATGGCGGATATGGAGAGAGTGGCAGCTCTGAAACCTTCTTTGCTGCAGCATCTTGGATTGGATCCCAGAGAGTGTGAATGACCTACCAGTGGGCAGGGCCATTTGTTGCATACACTCTTCTGTCGTGCCCTTTTTCCTGATTTCACATTAGGGTCGAAGTTAGAGATTTCTAGATTCTGCGCTCAAAGCTGAGGCAGACCAAGTCAGGAGGTGCTGCCTACGAGAAACTATTGATAGGAAGCCCGATGGAATCATTGAACCAGAGGCTGACTCTGACTGCTCAGTTAGGTCGGCAGATGATGTGATGGGGAAAAGAGAGAGGATGTGGGGAGATGATGAGATCAGGGGATTTAGGAAGCTCAGTCCAAAGACACTGCCTTGGTTCAGTCACTCATTTAGTTCTTCTTTTGCCCTGCAAACATTTACAGGGCACTTGGACCAGGCACTGAATCATAAGCAAAGCAATCATAGCACCTGCCCTCCTATATCTCAAGGCAGTGGTTCTTAAGTGGTGGCAGTTTTATACTCTAGGGGACAATTGGCAGTGCCTGGAAACATTTTCAGTTGTCATAAGTGGGGGGGGGACTACTGGCATCTGGTGGATAGAGGCCAGGGATGCTCCTAAACATTCCAAAATGCATACCACAAAGAATTATCTGACTCAAAAATGTCAATGGTGCTGAGACTGAAAAACCAGGGTCTAGGAGCTTTAGGGTGGAGTATTGCTCCATATGTAGCATGCCCCCCCCAGGACATTTATTGGTATGACCAACCTATATATTTGTTCACAAGTTGGCAAGAGATAAAATTGGAACATTTGTAAATAAAGTTTTAAACATCACAGCAACAGGAATAATAGCCTCTATCTCTGTGATATGGTAGAAACCTGGGAGAAATGGTCAGAAGGTCTTGTTTCAGGGGTAGTAAATGAGCCCTAGAGGATGCGCCATATAATTGGTAGGTAAGATCATGGGCTTCATGGGCTTTGAGATTTGGGTTCTGACTCTCCCACCTCTAAGTGAGTTACCTTGGGCCATTTCCATAACCTGCCACCAACTCATACGGTCCCTTTCAAGACAGATAGTCCAAATAAAACTTGCTAGAGCATAAAAAGCAGCAAAGGCACTGGGCCTAACATGCCAGAACTCCTCCATACCTCTGTCCATTGCTATCTTTTTAGAGTTTCATTCATTCATCCAATAAATATTTATTGAGCATCTATTATGTGCCAGACCCTGTTCTGAGCGCTAAAGCTGCATCTGTCAACAAGACCTACCATGTCTCTCTTGGAGCCTATATTTTAGAGAGAGAACAATTAATTATAATAATAAATATAATAATAATAAATATTCTGCAGATACAAATTTTATATGAAAATAGAATAAGGTGATGTGATAGGGAGTGACTAAGTGGATTGGTCAGCAAACCAGCCTCTGAAAGGTCATTTTTAAGTGGAAACCCAAAGGAAGCAGAAAAATTGAGCCAGGAAAAAAAAAAATCTCTGGGGAGAAAAAGCATTCCAGGCAAAGCGCCAGCATGAATAAAGATATCCCAAGGGAGAGTTGAGTTCCATGTTTTCAGGGAACAGAGGATGGAGCCCCAGAGTCTGGGATGGGTTAGAGAGAACGGCAAGGCCTAAGTGAGGAACTTGGGTTTTGTTCCAAGATGAGGCAGCCAGAAGAGGAATCTAAGCATTGTAGATCAATTACTTAGCCTGAAACCATGCTCTTAACTTTCATCTTGGCACAAGGTTTGTAATGTTTTTCCTCTGCTTCTTCACACCAGCACCAGCAGGTAAGAGCCACCTTTCCAAGCCCACCTCAGTTCTCATGAGACAAACACATCAAGGCTCATAACTGACTCTCTTCCCTTCACCTTCCCCAGTTAGGGGTCAGGAGATAAGACACTTTCTGTCATTTGCTCATTCATCCATTCACTCACCCATAAGCCATCACCAAACCCAGTCTTAATCTGGCTTCCCTAAAAGCAGATTGATAAAAGGACAGGTAGTTTATTTGGGAGACAACACCAGGAAACACAGAGAAGTAGGGAAATGAGAGGGGGAAGGAAAGTAAGCAACAAGCACATTATTAATCAAGTCAGCTCCACGGGCAACTGGAACTTAATCTCACGGAAGCTCCCAGAGCCAAGGCGGAACATGAACCTCGGAGTTATCCCAACTGAAGGCGGAGGGAGTGGGAGTATTTAGGTACCCCCAAGTCTTTGGTGGAGGGCGACTCCCAAGGAGCATTTACCTTCCAGCACTTCTGGTCAAAGAGAAATGCCAGTGCTGATAGTTGGAAATGGGGCCAGCATGCACTAAAATGGTTAAGTCCAAGGCGATATGGGCAGGACATCGAAAGCATCTGCTACAAGCCACTTTTATTACTTCATGCCATGCTCAGTGCTAAGAATACATAGATGAAGATGGTCTGGTTTCTTCTCTCCAGGAACTGACAATCTGGCCCTGTTTCCTTTCTCATCTATAATCCAGGTCTAATAGTAATAAGTCTTATCACACAGGGATGTTTTGAAGATTCGATGACATGACACATATGAAAACCCTGTGCAAAAGAATTGTGGAGACTGACTTTAGATGCTATTATCATCGCTCACCAAGTCGCTTTACTTTCTGCAACCTTAGTTTGTTCTATCTGTCAAATGAAAATAAGAATATTTGCTCTGCTTACTTCAGACAACCATCATATGCTTTAAGTGAAACAAAGAATGAGAAGGCACTAGGACGCCATTGAAATGTAAACCACTGCTTACCATTGTCATCCATCCTTTTTGCACTAAATGAACTCTTGAGGACAGGGATCTTGTGGGATTCTCTTTTATGAGCCCCTCTCCTCAGACCGGGTAGGGGGCCTGGCATATAGTTAGTGCTCAGTAAATCCTGGTTGTGTTTAATCGAAAACCCATCCATTGTCTCTGTGAAGTGGGCAGGGCAGGCATTATTAAACCCAGTTTACAGATGAGGAAATTGAGGCTCAGAGAGAGGAGTCATGCTTCTAGGAAGGGGCAAAGCCAGGAGTAGGATCCCTGATCTTATAGCCTCTGATTCAATGAGCCCTCCACCACCACTTCTTGGAATGACTGTATACTCAAAAAACAAAAATGTTGATGTTTCCTGGGGACAAGCCAGCCTACTGATCTTCTTAGAGTACTCATCTCCAGTAACTCATCCAGGATTAGTTTGAAAGCAGCTTCTTCAACCTGGAGGTATCTGGGTAACCCTGGGATTTCACTCTGGATCCAGTTTATTTGTATCCCCTCAGACCTTCACCTTCCCCTATCAGAGCCCAGGACCCATGAAAGGATGGAGAGTCTGCCTTGGTTTGAACTCACAGCTGAGGGTCTGTCAGGAGATAGAAAGGGGCAGACAACCCCATCCAAGGAGAGTCAGCAGACAGAACCAACCACATCTGAGAGGTCTGTCTGTTCTCATAATATGCCAGTGAAAAATTCCTTTCTGGGCATGGCTTTGGGCAGGCTTTGGTTCAAATCTCAGGGCATCCATTCATCAAAAGGCTTCAGCCTACTGGATTTTGGTTTTCTCTCCAGCAAAATAGAAATACTGTTTACCTCTTTGGCTTTTATGAAGAATTTAAAAAAGATCATGAATGTAGAGCAGTCAATGTGCAGCCTGGCACATGGTAGGTACTCAACAAACGATGACCTCCCCTCCCTCTCCCTCTCCTCAAACCCAGAATTAATCATGCCGGGGTCCACTGGCTCCTTCAACCTCATCACCAGATGAGTCTCGAGAATTTACAAGGCAACACCAAGCAAGTATTTCTGTTTCCTTGGAAGTATGGTGCTGCTGTTTTGAGAGCAAAAATAAATATTAAAATTTAGCTCTCTTCCTGTCATCTAGGTTTGAGGCTCCAGGAGGCCTCCTGTGGCCATCCTGCATTTTTATGATTCTGATGGGTTTCAATACAGGCCCTAATTCCTGGAAACTCATCTCCCATCCTGAACCTGAGAATGTTTGATTTGAAACATTAATCACAGTTCAGCGTTGAATTCTCTGTTTGCGCATAACTGTGTTCACTCTTGTTGCCAGATCTGAACTGTGGTCTCAGAATGAGGTATCAGAGAAAAATGAATGTTGTCATGGCCCAATCTAATTGTCTCCTGCCACCATCACTGTGGGAATGGTGTGCCAAGGAATAGCACAGCCCATGGGGTCCCAGCCAGGAGTGCTGGTGGGAAGAAATTATGTCATGTCACCAGACCAGGATGGAGGTGTCAGGACCCAACCAGAACTGAATGACTGGGCCTCGCCAGCAAGAGACCAGGTGCAAAGAACTCCTGCAAATTTTAGTCAATCATATCCCAAAGTATGTTCAGGTTGTTATAAGTATTATACCTACAACAAAAAAGTTTGGTTAGTAATTGAATCTGTTTGAAAATGTTAAATTATGATATGCTGAACATTTCTCTTTACAGCATTGGTCATTAGAACATTTGATAAGTAAATACACACACACACACACACACACACACACACACACACACGGCTTTGTCCATTTTTTTTTTATTCTTTATTTTTTTCAGAGACAGGGTCTTGCTCTGTCACCCAGGCTAGAATGCAGTGACTCTTACTGTAACCTAGAACTCCTGGGCTCAAGGGATCTTCCCACTTCAGTCTCCCGAGTAGTTGAGCTATAGGCATGCACCACCACGCCCGACTAATTGTTTTTGTAGATATGGTGGTCTCACTATGTTGCCCAGTCTGGTCTTGAAATCCTGGGCTCAAGCAATGCTCCTGCCTCATCCTCCCAAAACTTTGTCAATGTTTAAAAACGTCAAATCTTTCTTTTTCCCCACAAAGAGCATCCAATGGCACCAGTGTTCCCCAGCACATATTTTGGGAAATGCTTAAATGGGCTAGCAGAATTTCCAAGGGACACAGGCCCTTGTCAGCTGTGCTGTTCTCAGTATCAGATGATGCAAAGGACTTGCAGTGCTAGGCTTTGAGCACTGAGGATCAAGGCTTGGCCGAGCATCTGGTGTGTGGAGCCAGGTTCCTTTTCCAGCAGGAGCTTGAGTTGATAACAGCTAAGTAAGGATAGAGAGAGAAAGCTGCAGACCCCACAGAGAAAGGATTAAGGGAGAGAGGCTGTTGCGTGACGATCAGCTGGTAACAGAAGGCTCTGTGGCGGTGAGGACTTTTTTGGTTGCAAGTGAGAAAAACGCCAGTTTCAACTTGCTTGTGTAGACTAGAGACTTGATCAGGTCGTATAACTGAGTAGCCCACTCAGTAGACTATTCCACTTTCAGGCATGGCTCAGTCCAGGGATCAAATGCTGACACCTGGATACAACTTGCCTCTCTTCTTCTGCCTCTGCTTCCTCAGTGTTGGCTTCATTCTTGGCCTACTGTCTCTTCACAATGGCTGGTAGAAGAATCTAATTCTACATTCTTCCGCCTTCACACCCAGTAGAAATGAAAGGCCGCTTCTCTAATAGTGGGCACACACGTACACATTCATACACAAATGCATATGTGCACAAGTACACACACACACACACACACACACACACACAGTTGAATTGTGTTTCATTGGCTATAATTGGCCTGACTTGGATCACATACTTATATCTGAACCAATTGTGCTGGAGGATGAAATGCACCAGGTGGCTTGGCTTAGACATAGGTGCCACCTTTGGAGTCTGGTTAGAGTCTGCTTCATCTGAAGCACATGGGCTGGGTGGGGGCAGGGCAGGTGAGACCTCAAGAGGGAAACTGGGGACTAGTTACCAGCAGGATGAATGGATATTCAGGCAGTAGACTCAACAAATGTCTGCAACAGGCTGTGTCCCTGCCTGCTCCCCAGGGGTGGCAGCAACTGATCTTCCCATCCTGCCCAGATGGCTTGAAGGGTCTCCTCCCACTCTGCCAGGCTGACCTCTTATTGATTTAGTAGCTGGGCAAGGGCTGAGCCTGCAGATAACAAGAATATAGTGGCCAGAGCTGGACAGGGAAGGCACAGGTAGGAACTGACTAGAAAAAAATAACAGGCTGATTTCTCCCAGAGGAATTTTATATTCATGAAACAAAAGACCAGCTAATAACCAGATTTAGAGAAAGACCCAGTATTGGTGAGAGAAAACATGATTGAGTGTAGGTCTCCATCACAGCTCAACTCTCAGAGGGAAGGGGACCTCACCTTACCACTCCTCCGGGTCTGACCAACAGAAAATAGACGCAAGGATTGCAAGCCAAATGCCAACCAAATAGCTTGATTCCAGGCCAGGTATGTGATGGATACCTCCCAAAATGTAGGTCCCTCTGGCATGCGCCAGATTAGGGAACCTGGCTTATCTGAAGCTGAAATAGGTGTCTAATAACCCTCACCCCTAACTTAGAACTTGGAACCTGCTTGAGGCAGTCAGACAGACTATGCAAATCCTATCCAGTCAGACACTGGCCTGCCCCGCCCACCCGGAGTAAGAGAGTGTCAGCCGGGATCCCAGCCCAGGATGCTCACCCTGTGTGATCTGGGCACAGCAGAGCAAATGCTCAGGTCTGTACTATGTGCAAGGCAGGTTCCAGAAAAATAATAAAGGCAGAGCACGTCACCCAGTCCAGAAGAACATGACCACCTCCTGGGGTAAAGAAAGAGTGACCAACGAAGGTTGTCACTCCACCATCAAATTAGCCCCTCTCCCTAGTTGGGTAGAGTAAAAAGGGGGGCATGGAAGTAGATACTGCAGACTCAGCACTTCTCCAGGAGAGCAGAAGTGCCAGAGGAAGTTTCCCCTTTTGTCAATAGGAATAGGCATATGGGGAGAAGAAAACGTTTCTCTACATCATTCTATAGAGGTCCAGTGTGTTCGCACAAGGGCTTCAGTTAATTTAGCTGTGTGGGCTAGATCCAGGATGGAAACTGGGACTGGTAGCATCAGAGGGATTGTTACCCAGTGTGCCTGAAAAAATGTAATTTGAAAGAGCATGTGGATACATACACAGAGACGCATTACTATGTGCCAGATTTAGGGCTAAGCTTCGGGGCTATAAAAATCTATTGGATGTGGGCCCTGCCCTCGTGCTACTTTCAAGACATATATGGATTCTAACTAGCCTGACACAGGCACTGATGGAGCTATGAGTAAAGAAGGGGCTGTGGGCACACAGAAAAAGGAGAGTCTATCTCTCCATGGCAGAGTCAGGGGAGATTCCAAAAAGACTCAAGTGTTCCTGCTGAACACCACCTCCAACCCCCACTCCCTCCCCCACTAGATCAGGCAGTTCCCGCCCCTGTGTTCTCTCCTGTTCCCTGGGCTCTGCCTGGGGATTTCCCCATCCTCCATCCTGGCTAAGTGCCATGGCGTCCATGGAGAGCTGCCCCAGCTGTGGGAAGTGCTCCTCTGAGCCCTCTGGCCTTTGCTTTCTCGCTGCTGTCTTTCCTAGGTCTGTAGCCAAAAGAAGCCAGTATATTCTCCCAACATTTAGCACCTGCAGAGGTCTGAGCTCGCCGGAGCAGACACCAAGTACCACTCTTCCTCTCTGAATCCCAGGGCTTTCCCATTGCTTTCATTCTCTCTGACTTTTGAGAAGTGAGTGTCCGCAGGGCGGGTCCCAGCAGCAGGACAAAGGCAGAGCCCATCACCCACTCCTGATGGACATGACCACCCCAGAGTAAAGAAAGACCACTAAAGGTCAGACCTCCCCTGCCCCAAACCTCAGGGAGCTCCAGGGAGGATGAACCCCATATGAAAGGAGTAAGCTAAATAAAACAGGACGAGTTGGTTACAGACCTGCATTATTTGGAAAGATAGTAACAATGAAACTGCGATTTATCTTAAAGTCACATTTTTTCCCCTTAGAAACACATATCTTTTTTTTTCTAGTGTGTATACGTTAATGAAGGAATGGGACTCCGTGTGTCTACTTTGGCACACATTTTGTGTCTAGTCCTAGTAGAGCTGCCAAGTCCAGCTGGAGCCCTGCTGCGCCCCCTCCTGGACCTCCAGAAGAGGCGCTGACCTTGAACACCCAGATGGGGCAAACCGTCTCTAGGGGGTGAGGTCTCTGGGTCCCACACACAGTGCTCTCTATCTCACATTTAATTTCTTCCTGCCCTAACACCCTATTCGAAATATCCCCTAGAGAGAAAATCATTCCATCTTCTATTGGCTCAGTGATCTCAAACAGCCCATCGTCTTTCTCCAAAGCTCACCACATAGAGGGATTGCACAGCTGTCCCTGCAAGGAGTTAGTCTGTGCTTCGGTATTGCTGGTGTGGCCAAAGGCTACTTGCCCTTCTCTATGGAACCTGTCCACATCACTGGTATTGTGTCACCTGCAGTCTCTGAGCTACTGGAGGGCTGCTGGATCTGGCTTCTCCTCTGAAGAAGACATCCATCCATCCCTCCACTCATTCATTCATTCAACCAACCAACCAATGTTTAATGGACACCTGCTGTGGATCAGGCACTGCTGTAGGCACAGAAGACACAGCACTTAACAAAACAGACCAAAATCCATGCCCTCACTGCTGGGAGGAGACAGAAAATAAGCAAGATAAATAAATAAAACATACAGTATAATGAACAATAAGTGATTAAGAATAAAAATAGAGTAGGGGAAGGGAGTATATGTTGAGAGGTGAGATTTTTAGATAAAGCGACCAGAGAAGGTCTCCCCAAGAAGATGGTGTTTGAGACAGACTTTAAGAAAGTAAGGCAGCTGGTCATGTGGCTTTAGGAAAGGAGTGTTCCAGGCAGAGGGAGCAGCCAGTGCAAAGGCCCTGCAGCAGGATCCTGCCTGCAGTCCACAAAGAACGAAAGAGATGAGCTTGGCAGGTGGCAGGATCCAGACCCTGTAGGGCCTTATCTTCATGGTAAGGAATCTGGGAGTACTTTGAATGTGACAGAGTGTCACTGGAGAGTTTTGAGCAGAGGAGTGATGTCATTCCACAGGATCACTCTGCTGTGCTGGGAATAAGCTGCAGGGGCAAGGGAGGAAGCAAATGGGGAGACATTCCTTATGCCATTAAGCAATCATTGAGGTCAGAAAGGGGGTGGTGAGAAGGGGCCAGATTCTGAATCTGTTTTGAGGTCAGAGCCAACAGAAGCACAGCCACCTCAGATATAGGATGTAAGGGGAGTCACGGGAACGACATCAGAGCTTTTGGTCTGAGGGATGGCAAGATGGAGCATCCATCTGCTAAGAAGGGAAGCACTGGAGGAGGAGCCGGTTTGGGAAGGACCGTCAGAGCCCTGTTTTAGACAGACTTGGACGTCTGAGTGAGATATGTAACTGGCAGTTGGGTGTGTGCCCGTATAGGTTAAGGGAGTGGGCTGAGCAGAATTTATTGGTGAGTCCTCAGCACACAGATTGTTTTTTAAATCTCTGAGAGTGGACAAGTTTCCCCAGGGAATGAGAGCTAAGTCAACAGACTCATACATTGTTGACTCTCTGCCAGGCACTGTGATGGCCGCTTGACATACAGATGTGAGACTCGCCTTCAATCCGAGACAAAAAGAGAAAACGATTTCAAGATAATGCAGGTATTTCTAGTGAAGGGAAGCTGAAGGGTTAGAGGGAAAGATAACCGTGGAGACTTTTTAGAACCCCTCACCCCTGACCCCCCCCCCGAGTTATGCAGGAAGAGATGGTGAGAAGGTACTCCAGTAAGAGGGAACAGCATGTGCAAAGGCAGAAAGACAAGACAGAGCGTGGGACTGGAATAGTAAGTGGCCATGGGAGAGAAAGTGGGTGCAGTGAGGCTAGGGGAGGCAGGGAGGTGGGAGACAGTTCTCAGATGCAGTGCAGGGGAGTGTGGATTTTGTCCCAAGAGCCACTAAAAGACTGTAGTTATATGAATGTCATGATCAGGTTCACTTTATTAATAATCAGGATATTAACATGGCTGTGTGACATGTATCCAGGTTGGGGATAGTGGTCAGGTACTTATGTGAAGCAATCTTTACAAGAGAGAAGTGTCCATCAGTTTCTGAGCCCGTTACTTTGTCCATGGCACAGTAATTTCTCAGAAGCAGTGATGTGTATGCCCAGAGCAGGGCATCTTCAGGCTCAAGGGAAAGGGGAAGGGAGCTTAAAATGTATTGATGCTGCTGCATTGTTTTATGTACATCATCCCTTTAACCCCCAAGCCACAGTGTGTGAGAGCTATAAATATTTCTATTTTATGCAGGAGCCGGTGGAGGCTCAGAGAGTGTGTGCATCAAGTCCAAAGTCACTTAGCCCAAATGCAAAAAACTAGGATTTGAACCTAGGTTTGTGGCTTTCTCCCCTAGTGAAGCATTTCCTGGCAAACATTTCACTACCTGCCGAGAACACACAATTTGCAGGGCATCTGATGATTAAACAACTTGGCTAAGTGCTTCTCACGCCTCAGACACAGTTGTCCTTTCCTTGACATGCGGTGGATAGAATTTAAATATTGTCTTTCAAATCAATGCTCGGTTTATTAGCAGGAAGCATTTAGAATGAGCCATTATGCCATCACAGGGGCTTTTATTATCGGTCCTTAATAAATGTTTGATGCCTGAAATAGTTATGAGCCTACGGTGTGGGGATGGTCCCACCTGCTCCCGGCTCTGCAATCTCTGCTGTAAAATTAACCAAGGTATTCGTTAACAGACTTATCATTTATCCTGCTTCTAACTGGCATGATGCTGGAAAAATAAAATAAGCATATCAGAGGAACCACAGAAGACTGTTTAATGATACAAGTTTGAATGGAAACAGCAGTCCTTCCCACTGGCTTGTTATCATGAGCCAGGTCTTACAAGCAAGACGGTTAATGACGTGGCCAAGGTCTGAGCCTTGAATTCAAACTTATTTCTTATTTCTATCTAGAGAGTAATGTGTATTTTAGCTCCACACACACCTGACCCTAGCTGGGGGGTCACATTTGAAGAGGCCTGTATTTACCCATTTTAGTTTTGCTCCAAGCAGCTTGGTGTATATGTCTTGCTTGCTGGCTTTAGCTATGCAGATGATGGGTCCTTGCAGTTGATGGGTCTTCTTTCTCCTGGGATGAAGAGTTCCCAGAGAGGACAGAGGAGGTTCCATCAGGTTGTTGGTGGATGGAGGGATGCACAGGCTGAAGGTGACCACAAGAGGTAATGATATGCCAGGCGGTGTTATAGTTAGGCCACCTGGATCATCACCATGTGCCGGTGGCAGGATAGGATGACAAGGTGAAGCTATTGCAATGGGAGACCAAGAAGTCTGCAGGGTATGGTGGGTAGAATCCCAGGTCTGGATGACAGAAAGATAACAGTCACTGACATTTACTGAATACTTACTAAGCATTGGACTTGGGACTAGTTTACATGAGTCAACTCTTTGGCCTACACAACAGCTCTATGAGATTAATTCTAACATTATTTCTAATTTACAGAGGAGTAAACTCAGTACTGAGAGGTTAAGCAATGTTCCCAGGGTCCAGGCTCCTTCCTAACATTTGTGGGTTCCAGGGCAAGAGTACCAGGTAGAAGCCCATACAACATATTTCTAAATCTTTGCAAGTTTGGAATCCGGCCTACAAATTATTAAATAAAATATGTACTATCATCCTACTTGAAAAAATATACCTTTACAATGATTTCAAATCCTGGTTTAAATGCAGAATTCTCACATTCCCAGGGATTCCAGACCAGAACCAGTGGCCCAGGGAGAGGGTCACCCCCATTTTCTTCCTACTTCAGCTCTATCTTAAACACATGAGGAACTTCCATGTGTGTACATGGACACTCCAGCCCACAATCCAGTCTCTGGACACTCCACTGCAAACAGTCATGCCTTGTGAGCAGGGGTACACACACAAATGCCACCATCCACCCTTGAGGGAATGGACCCAAAGGTGAGGCCCACTTGGGTCCTGAAAGCTGACTTGGAGTCATTTGGGCAGAATTGCATCGACCCAGTCTAGCATGGGAACATGGGTTCCAGGTGGGCACATACATCCCCCAATCCCTGTAGGGAAAGGCACACAATGGAAAAAGACCAGATAAAAACCCTCGAAAATATGGAACCCGAGCAAAGCCCCTCTTGCCAATGTGTAGAGATGGGGTTGCTAGTACCACACGGTTAGGGGCAGAGCTGATGTATGAACCCAGGTCGTCTGGACCCAGAGCTCAAGTGCTAAACCCCCTATCTTACTTCTCAAAACCAAATATAAAATCCAAGAGGTGGATATAGGCTCCTGGAATCTTACAATGCCAGAGCAGGGAGAGAGCTAGGCAACTTAAATATCATCAAGTCGACCCTGTCCACTGCCATTTTCACACTCTACCCATTTTATAGATGAGGGAACTGAGGTTTAGAAAGATTAAGTGACTTTCTCAAGAAGATAGACCTAATATAAAAAGTTAGACTGCCATTCAATGTCCATCTTCCATTCCACCTTTCCTGCTCCCCCATCTCATGCTCCAGTTTTCTAACAAGGACTTAAATGTGTATCCCAAAGCGGACAGCTTCCTCCACGCGATTTATAGTATGTGTTCTAATGCCGAGGCAGAGATTCCTACTCCCATCTGGGTGTCACACTGCCGGGAGCCCTTGGTGGTGTCAGTGCGTTCCAATTAGCTGTCTGAATCATATTTGTTGCCTTAAAATATTTATATCCAACCACTTCCCACCTGCTATAATTGAATTTAAACTCCTTCCAGAGTTCCCCTCTGTCTCCAGTCCAGAGTAGCACTCTTAGCACTTCAGTTGCTTGTGACATGAGACACTGCCACCACCAATTGTGATGTTTACTAATCAGATATAAGCAGGTGAATGGTGCAGTGGGCCAGGACGTGAGACCCTACCCTTGGAGCTTCATGTCTCTGACATTGGCGCGTTGCTTCCACCAAGCGAGGCCATTTGCAAATCTATTTTTACCCTTCAGCTGGCTCCACAGTCCTGCCTGGGCTCTCAGGAGGCTCCTAGCAGATAGCTGCAGGGACGTCTCACAGGCAACTCCATGTACTTTTATCTTTCGTGGTGGCCGAAGGAAGCTGGAGCATCTTTTGCTGCAGGTTATCCTGGCATTCTTCTATAATGATAATCATTATCATCATCATCTCAAGTACTTTTAATCCACAGGCAACATAGTACAGTAGAAAGGGCACTGTTTTTAAGTCAGGATTTGTATCTTAGTTCTATCTTTTAATAGTGATGTGGCCTCGATTCAGTTGTTTAACCTCTCCAAGTTCTTGTTGCAAAATAGGGCTGACAAAGGATTTAATAACAATGAAATGAGCAGCTCAGACTGTTCACTGAGCACCCACTCTGAGCCCAGCTGTGCAGTCGGCTCTTGACCTTTGGCCAGTTTTGCTTCCTTAATCCCTTTGATGCATGTGAAGTGAAAGTAGGATATCTGGCACACAGTAGGCATGCAATCCGTGAGGTAAGGCAGTACATGTATACATGCCATATTTTTACCAAGAAAGAAACTGAGGCTTAGTGGAAAACAGTGACTGCCCAGACTCACTCAACAGGTAAGCCAGGGGGCGTGTCCAAGGAGGGCGAAGGGGTAAAGGCAGCCATCCTTGAGGTATAGTGAAGGGTCAGAAAACCAGACCAGAACTTTGACCTGCTTTCTAGTTGCATGAACTTCAGCAAGTTTTTTGACCTTCTGATCCTCAGTTTCCCTGTCTGTACAGAGAAGGTGATCATGGGTAGGCTCTGACCCAAAATATCATATTTCAATTATTGGGTTATAAATCTGTCTACTTGAATAGCCTGTGCAAACCTCCTAAGGACAATGTTATTTCTTAATGTAAAAAGGTTGATGAGCTCACCTACCCACCTGGTTTAATTGTGCTTAGAGCCCAGGAAGATTGGGATCCAGCACTAGGGATAAAACTTTCATTAAAAAAAAAAAGTTGAAGAATAGTAGCCATTTACTATACTGGATTTAAAAAAAAAACTTTAAAAACTGTGAGATTTCAACACAATTACCATCAGGATCATCATTCCCAATAACAGTTATAATGTGATGATATTTTGTCAAAATGCTTTTTTTTCCTTCATAATCTACCTCAGTCCTGACAATGACCCTCTAATATATGATTGTGCTCATTTTACAGTAAGAATGCTGAGGCTGAAAGAGGACAGAGGACTTGTCCAAGGTCATGCAAATGTTGAGTAATGGGGCCACGGCCTGCCCCTGAGCCTGTATGATTCTAAATAGGCATGATGACCTTTTCTTCCCCACACTGCTGTCATTTTGAGTTTTTAGGCTGTGCAGAGGCTGCTTTGTGCCAGCTGCCTGTGCTCAGGAAGGTTGGGGTTGGGGTTGACATCTCACTTTTTAAATTTTCTTTCCATTTTAATAAATAATATGTCACAATTCCGGCGAGCCAGCTGAATAATAATTTGTCAAGCCGGGAGCCTGACTTAGCTTGTTCCCACACCCGTCTTCCTACCTCCTACCTTTCTCGGTCCAGTCTTCACACATCCCGCTGAGCTCCAGATATTTCTGCCTGGGTGCTGTCATCATTCCCTAAGAAGTGGCAAACATTAAACTTGTTGTCTTTCCCCAAAGTTTCCCACTCAGCCTATTGTGATCAGCTTTGCATCTCGGTGCACTGGTGAATGAAAATAATCACCCTGAAGGTACCTCTGAGACACGCCAGAAGATGAATTTCAGCAATGTCTTACCCTAGATCAAGGACAGTGACCCCTATTTGCTGTTGGTCTTGGTTTTGCAGGGTATGATATAGGGTTGGGCTGCAGTATTGTAAGAGATTCCTAATCTGGGAGTAACAGATTGATATCCCAATCTGGAAACTCTAAGACTTAGGGTTGAACATAATCAATATGTTCCCTGCGTTCTAGTGCTGTAAGTCCAAGAATTCATGTAAAGATCTTTAAAAAAGAAAAAATAACACCTTATTTTAGAAAAACTCTACATATGGAAGTTCACAGGTGCTATATTTTTCCTATGTAATAATCATCATCATACCAACTTAGTGAGCAATTTTATATCTACCCTCTCATTTGATCATCACACAACTCTGAGAGTCGTAAGGGCAAGTATCAGTATACCCATTATTTGAATGGAGAAACCAAGACAAAAGCAACATGCTGAGAAAAGGCAAGAGAGGAGGGGTTGGTTTTGATTGTGGAGCACAGTAATGGCCTCTTGGTCAGGATTAGAAGTGAGCCTTGAAAAATAAGGAGGTTCTCAGTGCACAGTAACGTGAAAGCAAGAATTTCAGACTTATGGAACAGCATAAGCAAAAATCAGGAGGCTTGGGAAGTTCATGGTGGGAATGGCATCTGTTGCACTCAGAGGAAGCAATGGTAGATGAGCGTGGATAGGAAGGCTTAGTGCCCAGTTACCCCAGGTCACAGTGGGTTTTGGTGAGCACCCTCCACCTGCCAAGGTGCTTATTAAGATCTGGTGTTTAGGGTGGGCTCCCCAGAAGAAGAACCTGAGACAAAAATTCTTGTGAAAATGGTGTATTTTCAGAAAGTATTCCCAGACATGACCTGTAGTGAATTGAGACCTGGAAGATGGCTAAGCCGGGGACAGCAACCAAACAAAGCCCTAGAAGTGAAATCCCACAGGGGCATTCCCAAAACAGTGTAGACACGTGGGACTGCAAGTGTGACCCTGGACCCTTAGCATCAGCATTCACCAGGGAGCTTGTCAAAAACACAGAATCTCAACACCCGCTCAGAATCTCTGAATTAGAATCTGTGTTATAACTAGATTCCCAGATCGAGATCATATTTCAGAGTGGCCAGAGAGCTTACATACCCTGCCCATGCCAGTCATTGCATAAGGGCTACTCCCCAGGGGGATGGAATTCCCAGGTACTTCCAACTTTCCAGGCATTGGACGAGCCTCCAGCACAGAGACTGGCTCTCTGAGGATGAAAGCACCAGGCTGGAAGCCAGGTGCAGGAGAAAGGTAAAGCCTCCAGCAGTGTGTGAGCAAAGCACTGTAGACTCTGACCACCCAGGCAGCCCAGGGTCAGCACAGACTCATTTCCACATTCTTTATTTAGTTCAGGACCCATGGGCACATATCTCTCACGCAGTCAGTCAGAAAGAGGGTGGTGAGACTGTGGGCAAAGGGACTGCCTGCAAAATAATTCCCTAATCTCCAGATTCATCCTGAAGAAAGTTTTATCACTTCCTGACATTTATCAGGTGTTAACAAAGAGTTCTAAGTAGAGCTAAGTAGGGTTTCCCTGCTTCAAATGAACAGATAAAATGTCCTTGTTATTAGAACATTAACATGTAAATGATGCTATTAAAGGACTTTCAAATGCGTTAGTTCTTCAAATAGGTTCAACATTTCCCTGAAACCCAGGGTGAACTACTCAGTTGCTTAGCAAGCTTCTGCCCTCTAGACCAGAGGTGGTGAACAATCCCTTCCTGAACAAAAGAAATTCAGGTAAAATATATGTATGGTCAGAGGTATTTTTCCCATTCAATCCAAAAAATAGCTATACTTAATCCTGTGGTAAAAAATATAATATATATTTAAGCTTAATTTATCTGCTTTATTGTTGAAGATAATGTCAATTAGAAAATTTGGCACTGCTTTTTAGCCTGTAAAATATTAATATCTGAGCACTTATAAGAAACAGCATCAGAAAGGCAGCTTTCCAATTTTTCCTCTTGAAAGCAAGTCACAGACCATGTCACAGAGCTGGATAGAGTGTGAGTTTGCTATACAATTCAATTTCTACCTGATCGTGGTTGATTATCACAAGATCTGAATTGGTGAATGCCCGAAGTCAGGAAGTGAGGGACTAGGAGCAACCATGTCTCTCTGCTCCCTGCCCATCCCACAGACCCCAGAGGATGGCCATAGTCTTTAATTAATTTTACCATAAATAGCAGAGCAAACTCTATCATCTTGTGCTCATTTACTGCTCCATTCTTCATAAATATGTCCAAACACTTCTTTTGAATCCTATAACATGTTTTTATTAAGAAAAAAGGAGGAGGAGGAAGGGGAGGAGAGGAAAAAAACTGTCTTTTCAGGGTGTAGTGAAAAATAGCTTTAGTTTAACTCCCTAATCTCCAAATCCCTGAATTCTTCCACCGAATAACGGGTAGACCTCATTAATAGAAGATTCAGAAGGGGCTTATAGCACAATTCTAGTCAATAGAATATGAAGAGAAGTTTGCTGAGTGAATCTAGGGCAATATTTCCGGTCTTAGGAAGGAACTTTGTGAAGTCTGTTGTCTATCCTTCCTGAAGATGCGACCAAGAAAGTTTGTGACACTGTGAGTAGCCACAGGAAAACAGCCTTAGGAGAAATCCAGCATTGTGAATGACAGGGTGGAGAGAGTCCTTGATCTTGTTGCCCATCCTCTGCTGGCCCCTCCTCCTCTTCCTGCTCCTTCTCTTCGTCCTCCTTTTCCTTCTTCTCCTCTTTCTGTTTTTAAAATTTTTGTGACTTCATTGAGGTACAATCACCATACAATAATATGCACATATTTAAAGTGTTCAGTCTGATGAGTCTTGACAAACACATATACCAGTGAACACATCGACACAATAATAAAAATAAAAATTACTGCCGGGCTCGGTGGCTCAACCTATAATCCCACGCCTTGGGAGGCTGAGGTGAGCGGATTGCCTGAGCCCGCGGGTTCGAGACCCGCCTGGGCAGCGAGACCTCATCTCTACAATAAATCAAAAAATCAGCCGGGTGTGGTAGCGCGCGCCTGTAATTCCAGCTACTCGGAAGGCTGAGGCGGAAGGATCACCGGAGCCCGGCAAGTCGAGGCTGCGGTGGCCGGGAGCGGCCACTGCACTTCAGTCTGGGCGACAGAGTGAGACTCCAAATCAAAAATAAATAAAATAAATAATAATTACCATTACTTCCCCCCAAAGTTTCCCTGTGTTCCTTTGTAATTCATCCCTGCTTACGTAGGAAACCACTGATCTGGTTTCTATCACTAGAAATTAGTTTGTATTTTCTTCCCAAATTTTATACAAATGAATTCATACAGTGTAGTCTCTTGTCTGGCTTCTTTCACTGAGTATAATTTTTAGACTTCATTGCACTACATGGATTAATAGTATATTTCTTTTTTTATTCCTGAGAAGCATTTCTATTGTATAGATACACCACTTTTACAAAACCCATTTTTAGGCTTCTTATGGACATGTGGGTTGTTTCCCAGTTTGGGGCTGTTACTAAAAAAGTTGCTGTGAGCATCCATGTACAAGCCTTTGTATGGACTTACACTTTCTTTCTCTTGGCTAAATACCTAGGAATGGAATGAGTAGATTCTTTCATAGGTGTGCATTTACCTTTTAAAGGAATTGCCAAACTTTTCCAAAGTGAAGATTTCATTTTACATTCCCACCAACATGTGTCAGAGTTCTAGATGCTCTTCATCTTCTCTAGCACCTGGGATGGTCAGTCTTTATTACTTTAGCCATTTTAGAGGGTGGGTGTAGTGTAGTGGCACCTTTTGTGGTTTTAATTTTCATTTCCTTCATGCTTTTGTATATAAGTTGCCCAGATCAATCTCTGGACTTTCTGTTCCACTGATCTGTATGTGTGTCTTTACACTAGTACCACATGGTCTTGATTGTTACGGTATAGTTTTTATTAGGTAGTGTAAGTCTTTCAGCATTGTTCTTTTTCAAAATTGTTTTGACTATTCTAGGCCCTTCACATTGTCAACTGAAGAATGATGAGGTTCATAAATTTGGAAAGGAGAGCTTTATTTCTCATAAATGGTTACAGCCTGTAGGCAGCTGCTCTGACAGGCTGAGAAGTGTAGCCTCTGGCAGAAGCCAGAACAGATACTTGGAGATAGGGGTAAAGGGAACAGGAATTTAAGCTGAGCTAAGTATATATATTCAACAGGTTATAAGAAGAGCTATGAGTATTCAGAAGGAGGTGGCAACTACATGCATGCACAGTAGGTTAACATGTATATAACATGCATCTCATGTTCACTTTGGGGTGGAGACTTCACATACAAATGTATTCCAGTTAGTCCCCATACATCAAAAGGTGAAGCAGAGGACACAAAGGCCCTCTGTGCACAGCCTTTGTAGACTGGTCAAAACCACTCTGTGGTCTTTGGCCTCTTACCAAAAAGTAATGCTGGTTAGTTTGTTGAAACTGCAGAAGTGAGAGGCTACTTCAGATGGTTGGTTAATATAAGCAGTGGAGTGAGTCTTTCCAAGGGGCTGGCTTCTGTTTAACCCTTAGGGCAAAAAGCCCAGTGGTGGTTAGGGAGGCAGGGAATATAACAAAGCATGTCAGATCTCCCATCTCTCATGGCCAGGAACTCAGTTTTTAAGATTTTTATGGGGTTCCCTTGGTCAGAAGAATGTTCACCCAGTCGACTGGGGGGCTTAGAATTTTATTTTTATTTCTCAACATTTTCATATAATTTTTAGAATCAGCTTGTAAATTTCTGTGTTTTTTTTTTTTAATTCTGCTGGGATTTTGATTGGGCTTGATTTAATCTATAAAGCAATTTGGAGAGAATTGACATCTTAACCATATTGAATCTTCCTAATGCTAGCATGGCATGTCTCTGTATTTATGTAGGTCTTTAATTTCTCTGAGCAGTTTTATAGTTTTCAGTTTACAGCTCTTACCCATATTTTGTCAAAATGTATCCATTTCATATTTTTAATGCTAATGTAAATGATAATTATTTTTACATTTTAATCTCTGATGATTTGTTACTATTTATTGAAACACAATTGATTTCTATTGATTGTATATTTTACAGTCTCGCTAAACACATTTATTAATTTTTGTCGCTTTTTAAATAAATTCCTTAGGATATTCTATATAGATGATTATTTCATCTGTGAACAATTCATCTGTGCACAAATTCAGTATTACTTTTTCCTTTCCAACTTACATGCTTTTTGTTTACTTTTCTTGTCTTACTGTGCTAGCTAGGACCTTCACTACAACGCTGAATAGAATGATGAGGGCAGACAGCTTGTCTTTGTTCTTAGGGGAAAATCATTTACTCTTTTAGCTGTACATACTATTCAACTCTTCTATATCTTTACTGATTTTCCATCTACATATTATATACATGATTAAGAGAGAGGTGATGGTGGCTCCAACTATAAATGTGGTTTTGTCTATTTCTCTTTTCAGTTCTATCAGTTTTTGCTTCGAAGCTCTATTGGTAGATGTATAAGTGTTTACTATTATGTCCTTTAAGTGAATTGACCCCTTTATTATTATGATTATGAGATGAGCCTATCTGTCCTTGATAATATTCCTTGTTCTTAAATCTACTTTGTCTGACTTTAATAAAAACACTCTAGTTGCCACCATTGTCGTCGTCTTCTTGTTTTTCTTCTTCTTCTGATGTTCACATGGTTTACTTTTTCCTATGCTTTCACTTTTATCTTTGTGTTTATGTTTAAAGGACAGCATATAGTCAGATGTTGCTTTTTTAAATCCAATCTAACAATCTCTGTCCTTAATTAGAATGTTAAGACCATTTTGTTTAATGTGATTATTGATGTGGTTGGGTTTACGTCTACAAAACCTACAAACTCATTTATTTTTCTATTGCCACTTCTGGTCTTCACTCCCCTTTCCGCTTTTTATTTGCCTTCTTTTGGATTAATTAAAATTTTTTGTTGTGATTTCATTTTGTCTCTCTTTTTTTTTTTTTTTGGCTTCTTAGTCCTATCTCTTTGCTTTCTGTTTTTAGTCGTTGCTCCTGAGCAGGGTTTCTCAACCCAGATACTACCGGCATTTTGAGCCAGATGTTGTTGTGAGGGGCTATCCTGTGCATTGCAGTATTTAGCAGCATCCCTGGTCTTTACCCATTAGATGTTAGTAACATCTCTCCCCACATTGGGACAGAAGTCTCCAGGGAGCACCTCTAGAACTAGAGCTCTAGGGTTGACAGCATGAATCTTTTAACTTATTGTACTCTATTCAAGCAAATATTATCCACTTCATGTTTAGTATAAGAAATCTGCAAAAGTATACTTCCATCTCCCACATCCCATGTTAATGTTATTTTTGTTATACATTTTACTTCTGCATATGCTATAAAACCTACAACACATTGTTATTTTTACTTTTCAAATATGATCTTTTAAAAAGATTTTAAAAATAAGAAAAAATATTTTATATTTACTCATATATTCTTTATGTAAATTTAAATTTCCATCTGGTATCATTTGATTTTCTGTTTTAAGTACTTATTTTAACATTTCATGTGGCAATTGTCTTCTGGTGATGAATTCTGTCATCATTTGTATGTTTGAAAAAAAATTTTACTTCACTTTTGTTATTGAATTATGTTTTCACTAGCTATAGAATTCTAGGTTAACAACTATTTTCTGCCAGTGCTTTAAAGATAGCACTCTGTTGTCTTCTGGCTTTTATTGTTTCTGAGACATCTAGTTTCATTTTTATCTTTGTTCTTCTGTTTACAATGTGTCTTTCTCTCTGGCTTCATTTAAGATTTTCATTTTATCACTGCTTTCCATCAATTTGATTTTGATGTCGTTTTCTACATTTTTTGTGCTTGAAGTTTATTTATTTCTTTGTATCTATAGGCTTAAATTTTTTATCACATTTTGAAAAATCCTAGCTATTATTTCTCAAAATATTTTTCCCTCCCTTCCCTTCTCCTATGATTCCAATCACATGAATATTAGGTTATTTGATCTTATCCCACAACTCATCCCAGATACTTCATTATTTTTATTTTGTCTTTTTATTCTATTTCATTCTGGGTAGTTTCTATTGCTATGTCTTCAAGGTCACTGATCATTTCTTCTGCAGTGTCTAATCTGCTGTTAATTCCACTCAGTGTGTTTTTTAATCTGAGATATATTTTTTATGTCTAAAATGTTGCTGTGGGTGTCTTTTATGTCTTCCATGTCTCTCTGTATCATGCTCACACATACTTTCCTCTACTGTCTTCAAGAGACAATATGTATTTATAACAGCTGTTTTAATGTTCTCGTCTAGGCATTTGATTATCTGTTTCATTTTCGAGTCTATTTCTGTTTATTTTTTCCCCTCATTGTGGGTTATAGTTCTATTTCTTTGCATGCCTGATAATTTTTTAAATACATTTATTTCTTATAGAGTTGTGGGGTACAAGTGAGGATTTACTATATAAGTAGGCTGCCTGCAGGTGACGTTTGATCTTCTAGCTGGCCCTCTCTTCCCCCAGTAATAATGGACCAGGTACCTATTGTGTTGTCATGAGCCCATCACCCTCTTCTCTCCCTCCTTCCCTAGTAGTGCCCAGTGACTGCCACTCCTGGATGTCAGGCATTCTGAAGTTTATGTTGTTGGATGTTATCATTTTTTTCAATTCCTTTAAATGCTTTGGGGCCTTGTTTTGGGATACAGTTAAATTACTTGGAAATAATTTTGATGCTTTCAAGGACCAGCAAATTGTACTTTTCAGGCCAAATCCAGCCCACTTCCTGTTTTCATAAATGAAGTTTCAATGAGACACAGTCACCAGCCACACCCGTTTATTTATGTATTGTCCGTGGCTACTTTTGCATGACAACAGCAGACTCCTGCATTTGAGACAGAAACCATATGGCCCATAAATTCGAAAATATGTACTACCTGGCCCTTTACAGGCAATGTTTGCAGGCCCCTGCTTCAGAGGCTTGCTTTTAGGCTTTATTTAGGTGGGTCCAGGACAGCCTCAGACTATGGTGAATTTGTCCCCGCTACTGACGAATAAATACTCTACCTGATACCCGGAGTATCTATTACAAAGCTGTTTCACTCTGGCTGATAGTATTCCAGGGCCTGTGTGATCTCCGGAGATTGTTCTGCCTGTGGTGACTCTTTCCTTGGTATTAGTATTTTATGCGCGCACACACACACACAGATCAGTACTCCCCGAAGACTCAGGGAGACCTGCAGATCTCTAGCACTCTCTCTGTGCAACCTTTTCCTCCTGGGTACTCTGCCTTGTAAGTTCTAGGCTTTTGGCTTTCCTGAATTTTCAACACTATCACTTCAACTCTGGAAGGTAGCCAGCTCTGTTAGGGTCCTCCTTCCCTCCACCACAGTCTAGAAACTCTCTCCCAGCAGTAAGACAAGGCAATCATAGAATTTATCTTGTTCATTTCCCTTCTCTCATCATCCTGTGCTGCCTGTTGTTCATGTCTGGAAAATGTGCTAGGCTTCTTATGTGAACTAAGAATTCCTTACTTAGTGAGCCAAAGTTGGTTTTCCTGTTGTGTGCAGCCAGAAACTTCCTAACTGAAAGAGTCACCCAAGAAGTGCTGGTTTTGTGGAAAACATATTACCCCTCTGAACACTGAATAACATGTCAGGAAGGAAATAGTGGAACAAACAAAGGCTAATCAAAAGTCAAAAAACAACACACAGCTCTAGGAAAGGGATATTTTAAAATACAGAGTCAATTTTTACAAACACCATTGGGCAGACAAAACATGATCTGCCTGGTTTCCATTTAGTCTTTTGTCATTATGGCTGTTTTGTTTTGTCTTAGTAAGAGATTCCAGAGTAGGTGTCAGAAGAGTAGAACTGAATAAATCTTTGGGGCAAATCTCTCTCCTTTATTAATATTGTGGAAGGCGTAATGGGAGTTGATTGTTCCTGAGATAGTCAGGTGAGGTTGTAGGTCTGATGATGAACATCTAATAGATTTAGTGCACTTGCTCATATTTAGCAGGTGCTAAATTCCATATAAGTCTATATTGCCCGCTGAGGCAATAAGTTCTAGAAGCTTAGTATGTTTGAAACAGGACTGTCTTTTATTGTCCTTAACTTACTATTGAATTGGAATAAACCCAGCAAGGCCATAGGTCCCCTGAGCCACTACTTAGATGGGCTGGGTGCCTGCCACGGAGAGGCCAGGAGCTGATGGAATGCAAGGAGGTGTGTTAACAAGGTAGCAGAGGATGGAAATTGAGAGCTGGACCTCTGGAGAAGTTTCAGGCTTTAGATGAAAAGGGGTCAGAGCAGACAACATGGCACAAGGTCAAAGGTCAGGATGATCTAGAGCAGGTTCAGTAGTCATATTTGGGAAGTCTATTGTGAAGGACACAGAGGACTGGAGTTTGATATGTTTGGAAGCTGCCCACATGTCATGGAGGAAGTTCCACTTTAAATGCATAGGACAGAGGGCTGGGTCTATCCTTCCCCCCATCTCAGCAGCATTTCTTAGGAAATTTGGGGCATTCATGACTTTATCCATTTCAGCATGTCCTCTCACAGGCAATGCCTTTCTTGATGGATGCGTTCCAGATGGTGAGTTTTTATGATGGGGATGTAGGAGGCGATGTTCTTCGGTGTTAACACAATGGCTGATGAGGTATTAGCTTGGAGGCAGGACACCTTGATTCTGCTTTTATGCCATCTGGGTCACTAGATGGTCATGTGAATTTGGGCAAGCCACTTTAACCTTCCGAAACATTGGTTCCTCCTCTCTAAAGAGAGGGGTTAGGTCATATGGCTCAATTGTAATATTGGACTGTTTTAACTCAGCACTATTTAATGTACCAGTCGCCGTAATAGACATTTTATGCCCAATGCTCAAATCCTCAAAATAAATCTGTGACAAAGATGTGATTATTATTATCTGAATTTATCTGATGAAGAAACTGAAGCCCAGAGAAATTAAAGGATGTACCCAGATTTGCACAGCAAGGAGGTGGCAGAGCCAGGACTCTGTGGCAGGTCTTGACTCCAAAAGCCATAGACTAGCTTCTACCTCCAACCAATTATTACTGTGCAAAGTATGGCTGAGCATAGATAGTTGAAATGCAAATCTTGAAATTTTATATAAGCCACAGGAAAATAGACCACCGAGGTGTAGATGGTGTCCTATTTCTACTTAATTGAAAACTGCTGATAAAAAATGCAATAACTGCATCATGAATACAATAAATTCTTTCTCATTTGAGTTCTACTCACCCAGATTTTGATATAAAAGTAGACACAGCGTCTGTGGATTTTTTTGAGTAAATAGTTTGAAATAACCTCTGCTACTGAGAACTTTGGGGGTCTCAGCAAGTAAGGTAAATCCATTTAAAATTAGTATCCTTTTTCTAAAATTGAGGGCTCTCAAATTAAGCATTCCTTTCATGCATCAGAAACTTCTGAGTCCGGCAATTAATTACTGTAATGTTAAAGGTCTTTTATGTTTATGATACACACTTGCGTTCTGCAGGCTTATTATGAATTGTAATTTTTTCATTAACTCCCCCTTATATTCATTATTTGCACTCTATTATATCTTAGTTGATAATTTATATAACACTTGAAAGTAATAAAACCATGTTTCATTAAAGTCACTCTATGATTCCAGCTTTTCACTAAGGTTAATAAAAACTGTTTTTGCAGGGGCAGGGAAGGGGGAATAAAGGTTAGTTTTCGTAAGACCAGTTACTTTGAAAACTCACTATTGAGTGTGGGGGTTACACATTGGAGTGAGGCAGATGGACCTGGAATATTAGCTTTGCTTCTTAATAGCTGTGTGGCCTTGAGCATGTCAGTTTCACCTCTTTGAACCTCATTCTCTTTATCTGCAAAACAGGGAAGATGACAACACTAGTGACCTACTGTTAATGAAAGTTGTGAACTATTTGAATAAATGAACCAAAGAAGTAATGAAAATTCACCAGTACACTCATGAATCAAATATGGGACATTAGTCTTCCTTAAGAAAAATCAACAGGAAACTGTCACTTTGGTACAGATTTTGCTGGAAATCTGGGTGAGTTTGGAAGGAAATGAATTTGTCACTTCTACAACAGTAGCCTAATATTGTTCACTCACACTGTGAGGAGGGAAGAGCCTGCAACTTCTCCATTTAAGCACAGTGGCTCAGAAAAAAACAATGACAAGTTTCTCTAGGAGATAATTTTGAAATTCCCACTGTTTCCTCTATTGCTGTCTATACTGATATTGTCTTGTCCATTATGATAGAGAGAGAGCCTCCTTGAATCTCAAATATGTACCCAACACAGACAGGGAAGAGAGTGAGGTACCAAAAAAGAACAAATCAAAATTATAATCAGCTAATTATATTCTTCCATAATTGAGACACTGATTTTCTTGATGGTGGGTCAGCCCAGCCTGGCACCTCCTGGCAACCTAGAGCAGGAAAAAGTTTCAGATCACAAAACAATAGCAACAACAACAAATTACATCTGGCAAAGCTTCGGGGTTCACACAGCACTTTCTTCTTCTTATCTCATTTGATTCTTTATAAAAACCCTGGGAGGTAAACAGGAGAGTCAGTGGCAACTCCAGTTTCCAAGGGCTCAGGTCAAAAATCTTGGCATCATTCTTGACTCTTCTTTCTTACACAGCTCACATCTAATCTGCCAGAAAATCCTGTTGGCTGTTCCTTCAAAATATGCACTGGCCATGGCTCTTACACTCCTGCCTCCCTGCTCTAGGCTGTCATCATATCAAACCTAAATTATTTCAGTAACCTTCAAACAGTCTCTCTGTTTATGCCTTCTACCAGCCATAGTTCTCAATCCAGTTGTCGCACTATGGACCTTTTAAAACAAAGCAGATCCTGTCACTCTGCACTCTATTCATTTCCCATCTCACTTGGATTAAACATCAAAGTCACCAGAAGGTTCTACATGACCTGGCCACTATTACTTTCTGACCTCAGCTCCTGCTACAGATTCCCTCACACACTCTGCTTCAAGCATACTGGATTCCTGGCCTTTCTTTGAACAGGTTTGAGATCTGTTTCTTTTGTTTTTGTTTTTTCTTTTTTCCTACTATTCTGCCCCTACCTATATACTGGTTTAGTAAATACGTGTTTAATGTAGTCATTTTTAAAAATTAACTTTGGGGCCAAAACACCTGGATTTGCATTCCAGATTTGCCACTTAGTAGCTGTGACCTTGACCAGTCTCCCCACCTATAAAATAGAGATAATTAAAGTGCCTATTTCATAGATGTAGTGAGTTGAATTGTGTTCCCTCAGGGATAACTCCAGTCCTTGTCCCTAGAACCTGTAAGTTTGAACTTATTTTGAAATAAATTTTTTGAGGCCTTGCACCTGGAAAGCTAACAAAGTTGTGAAAAGAAAGAGCTTTTAACAAGTGGGGGAAAAAAGAAAGAAAGAAATAGATGCAAAAGTACAGATGTAATTGGGTTAAGGATTACGGCCTGAGGTCATCTTGGATTTAGGATGGACCCCAAATCTAATACTGTTGGCCTTAAGGGAAAGGAAAGGGAGATTTGAAAACACAGGAAAGAAGTCCACAGATGTAGAGATTAGAATCAGGCTACCACAAGTCAAAGAATGTCAGGAGCCACAGGAAGTTAAAAGAGTTTAGACAAATTCTCCTTAGAACCCCTCAGGGAGTGTGGCCCTGCTGACCCTTGATTTCAGATCTCTGGCCTCCAGAACTGTGAAAGAAACAACTTTTGTTGTTTAAAGCCATCAAGTTTGTAGTAATTTGCTACTAGGGTTGTTGAAAGGATCTAATGATCATATCTCTGTAGAGAGCTTTATTATAAGTGGCCTTATGTGTTTGCTATTTATATTAACTCTTATGGTACAGACAGTGAAATAAAGCACCAAGAGAGTAACTACTTATCCAAGGGATCAGAACACTGATATTATGACTCCAGGTCCTCCCAGGCTGCCTGGCATTTTGACTACAGGTGACCCCCGGCTGATAGTCATCTGAATTAAGTCTCTTCCAGCTCCTAATATCCTATGAATTGGCCACATGCTTTTCAACAAAGGGTTTTTCTTTTTCCTCAGCCAACCCCAGCTCTCCAAAGATTCTCTGAATCACTAAGATAGATGATCCAGATGTGGAACAGAGCATATCCTTGTGGTCCTTCCATTTGCCACAGAGACCAGAAGGAACAGAGTGTGGAACCAGCCAGACTTACCTAGTGAGGGCTCCACCTCCCCAGTGAACACACAGGTCTGGACTGGCTACTTCACAGAACTCCTAACACACAGGCTCCAGACATGGGGGATGTACCTAAATGTTGTCCAGAGTTAGGAGTTTGGTCAATAGTAAGTAGCTTCAAGAAGCCCAGTTTCTAGATGTCAGAGGGTTCCAATTAGCTGACAGTTCTCTAGGTCAAGTAGAAATGTTCCCTGTAAATCAGCAATCCCTACATCCCTGCCAAGGACTGGTGGTGATTAGTAGCCTTCCAGAGAGTTAGGGATGGTAGAACGGTGGCGATGATGGTGATGGTGGAGTGTAGAGTAAGGCGGGACTTCAAATTAAGGCATTCCTTCCACCCACCTTGCCAGCAAGGGATGGTGGATGCTCCTCAATGCAATGCTGGCTTCAGAACATGCTAGGATAGAGGGACCCAGTTGAGGGGAGAGAAGCAGCAGGAGCATGAGGACAATCCTTCTGCCTCCACGATGCCTCCCTGAGGCACCTTCTGGTCATCATAACTCAGACCGTGTTCCCTTCCCTACCTTGTGAGGCCTGGGCCACTAACAACAAACCTCGTCCTCTAAATGAATGCATCTTGTAAGAGAAATGCACCTCAACAGGTAAACAAGATGCCTGCCAAAGAATGTTGCCTTTCCAGCAGGTAGGATCTGATCACCCTGTCCTGATGGAGAAATGGGGCTGGGTTTGAAACCTGTTGTCCAGAAATGCCTTGTGGGGAACTCAAGGACAAAAGTCTGCAACTGCATCCCAAGAGAGCTCCTGAGACAAGCAGGAATGCATTTCCAAGGCAAGTTCAGAAGTTCAGGCAATAAGGAGCATTGGGCAAGGGCTTGGGTGACCAAGCGGTGATGTGGAAAGGAACAGGGTGATCCTGGGAACTTCCCAGCTCCTATGGTAAGGCTTGATTAAAAGTACTTAAAAATTCTAGATTTTGAATCAGCCTACTCAGATTCAAATACCAGCTCCATCACTTTCTAGCTCTGTAATAAAGGCAAAACAAGTTACATCTGTGCTTTGAAGATTCGCTAATTCACGGGAAGCACTTAGTGCCTGGCATATAACTAGAGCTCAGTAAATATATAAACATATAAATAATGCATTTGTAAGTGTATAAATGCATAATAAATATATGACATAGAGAACACCTATGAAGTTAGAGAACTAAGGAGAAGAAACAGGAGAAAACAAGAGAAGAAACAAATGTTGCAGAACTTTTGCATCTCGATCTGCTGCTCAGTGGTTCTAGTTGTGCAGATGTGTCTGAAAGGTAGAAGTAAATAGAACCATTGTTGGCCAAGTCCTGTTTTCAATGAATTAAGTCAAGACCTGATAGTAAATCTTTCAAAATTTTCTGGGTCACTCCTTTCCAGTTGCTTATTCCTTGGAGGATTTGAGGGGAGGCTAGATTTCTTAAAATAGAGGTAGCCCTCCTGTTTATGTAGAGAGCAATAGGAGACACAGAATCTAAGAAGAAACTGCAGATGGATTGAAACTGCAGGTGAACTGTCTCTGAAGGAATTTGTCATCGATTCCTACTTTAATTCTACAAGCACTCCTCTCCCTATACTCTGGCATCAAGGAGCACCACCAAATGGAAGGGAATAACCAGTCATCAAATAATTGCAGACTGATGTGACCCATGATGAACAGTCAGAATAAAACGGCGGTTGGAGGAGAGGAACTAACTCTGCAGCCATTTGTAATGAATGGAGCATGGGCTCAGTTCAGCTTCTGACCTCACCACCTGTGAGCTGCAGGCACTTATGTCAGTTTCTTAACTTTGTAGTCTCAGTTTCTACACCTGTAAAATGGCACTAATACCTACCTAGGGAGTTTCAGGGAGGATGGTTTGATATAACATATAATTTAGTCTGGTCCCTGGCACATAGTAGAGATGCAAAAAAAAATCTGTTCCCTTCTGCTAGAAGGGGTCCAAGAAAGGCTTTTGGAAAGCAGGGGACATTTAAACAGGTTCTAAAGGATGAACAAAAACCTGCCAGAGTGGGATCCTTTTGACAATATTGTGATTTCTGCCTCGTTTTTCAGGAGCCCATATGCCTGCTGACTGACAGTAATTTTACAAAGCCAGACGTGTCTTTATGCTTTCTCTGGATCTCTTTTTATTTATTTTAATTTAATGGTTACTTTGTGGTAGTTACAAAATGTCCTCTAACTGCCAGCCATGAATCTGCCAAAAATCTCATAGGTGGTATTAAATGTGCCAAGAAACTGGAAGGCAGGAGGAGCTGGTTTCTTTCCGTTAAAATGGAGAATATTCTTACAGGTGGGAGTAATAGTGCTGAACTTAAAGAGCAGGTAGCTAAGTTTAAAGCTGCACATATACTCTCGTCTGCCTCTCCACAGTGATGGCTGTGCATAAAAACACCAGAGCTGTGCTAGATTGCATTGGACCCCAGGGACCCTTCAGCATTCAAGCCACCAGTGAGTTTCCATTTCTCGTGCACTTGAAATTCTGGCCAATGTGGGGAAACAAGAAACTCCTGGGTGGTTCTGGACTGGAAAGAGGGAGGGAACTTTGGCCATGCCTTGGTTGTGGCACCCCTGGCGGTGGCCGTGGCACTGCTTTGGGCAGGCTGTTGGGAAAGCAGAGTTCTAACCGACACTGAGCTGGCTGGCTCAGTTATGTGGGGGGGGGTGTACACACACAGCCTCCCCTCCCTACAGGGGACCCTCCTCTGCTGGGCTGTCTTCTTGAAGGAGCATTGGAAACTGATCCTCCTCACCCCCGTTCATAGAGGGGAGCAGTAGGGAGATGACTGCTCTCTCTGTCTAGATGCCCACCTACATCATCCTTCCTGACCTCAAGACTCAGTTTAAATGCCATCACTCTTGTCAACTGGACACTAAGAGCCAAAGGATAGGGATTTTGTTTGCCATTTTGTCTCTGGTTCCTAGCACCGTACCTGACAAATAGTAGGTGCTCAATAAGTATTTGTTGACTGAAGAACAAACCAAGTCTTCGTTAGCTCCATTACCCCTAAAGGGCATAACTTTATTCAGAATTTCACAGCTCCTTGTTTTATATCACACCGTTGCTTACATGTCTGTCTCTTCATCTAAACTGGAGATTTTTTTGTATTAGTCATATTTTTAAATTTTGTAAATTGACAGATAAAAATTATATACATTTATCATGTACAATATGTTGTTTTGAAATATATACACATTGTGGAATGGCTAAATCAAGCTAATTAACATATGTATTACCTTGCATCCTTTTTATTGTGGTGAGAACACCTAAAATCTATGCTCTTAGCAATTTTCAAGAACACAATATATTGCAATTAACTATAAACTGGGGATTTTTCTGGGGTTCATGGATAAGATTCAGGGGAAGCCAGGAACTCCCTGAATTGTACAGAGAATGTAAGGAATGTAAGTGTGTGTGTGTGTGTGTGTGTGTGTGTGTGTGTGTGTGTACATGCGCATGTGCACTGTTCTTTTTTTTCTGGACAGAAGATCCCTTGTTTTGGTCAGTCTCACAGAGGCCATGACCAGAGTAAGGTCAAGAACTATAGTGGTACCCAGAAGACTAGACTGGAGCCCTTGGAGGCAGGGGCTCTGACTGGCACAATGCCTGGTATGCAGCAGGTGCTCAAGACATGTTTGTTGAATGAGCAAGTGAGAGAATGATCCCAGGCCCTGGCCTGGGTCTCCAACATTACCGGATTCCCAGACATTGATTCCTCCAGTAACAGCCTCCCCTGGCCCCTAAGGCTGAGGACTTTGGGGATTTCAGAAATGAGCACGTGAGCAGACAGTTCCCTGGTGTTAACTTATACCAGGATGTCAGCTAGGGGAGTGTAAACTGCATCTTAGCAAACCAGAAGCGGAATGCGGGTTATATATTCCAGCTTCCTCTTCCTGAATGAAACCGTGTGGCACACACCTCCAGCTCACCCCATTCCCTCCTGGCTTTTTACACTAGCCTTGCCTTGTTGCGGTTGGTGTTCACTTTATCTAATGGCATCCTCGCCTCCCTAGGACCATTCTTCTCTTTTCTTTGTCCAAGGCCAAGCCCATGACCCTCAGCATCACACGTCTCCTTCTTTCCTGTTTCCTTTGTTCTTGGTAACTACTATCTTTACCCAGTAACACAGGAGCCTCTCTGTAACATGAAGCCTCTAGGGTTCCTGGAGGGCCATCGACTCTATAGCATACAACTTAAAGTCTTCCTTGGTTTTCAGTGAATCGGATTCATTAGGCAGGTCAAAGGCCAGTGGGAGCACAGGAGATTCCTGCAAGGAGGAGGAGGTCTTCTCTTCCCCCATGACTTGGATAGTCATTTCCTTCACCCTCACATGAACTCCATCATTACTCTGGAGGGAGTGCAAGGAAAAACAAAGTGATTATTACCAGGAATCTCATTCTGCTTATGGATGCAATCTGCCCCTGGCTCCCTGTACCCTGGGATATGGAACAGAGCTATCCAGATTCAGGAGTGACTCAATCAGATATAGTATGCAGGCCTTGCTGCAATCCATCTTCTGTCTTCCCTTCTGTTTGCATCTTTGTGGAGAACCTGGCTGAGATATGTGCTTTGATGACCATTGTACAGTGCTTTGAGGTTGGGACATCCAGACTGAGGGTTCTGGAGGACATTATGTCATGGAAAGGTAGTGTTTAAGCTGCATGTCCCTGAGCCTCGGTTGCCTCACTGTGAGGGATAATTCTTGTTCTGCCTACTTCCCTGAATTGTCATCAAGATCAAATTAAACAATATGTTTGTTCACTCATACTCAACAAGTCTTCATTGAGCACCTACTATGTGCCAGGCTCTGGAGGTATAAAGGGAAAGGAGCTTGCAGTCTAGTAGGGGAGACAAATGATCAGTTTTCATACAATATGGACAGTACTGCAGTTCTGTAGGAAAGCCCACAGGATGCCATTTTCCCAGTCTTGGAGGGTTAAAGAGAGGGGACTTCTTAGTGGAGTAGCAGGGACCTGAAGGATGAATAAATGCTACTGGAGAAGGGAAGATGAAGGACATTCCAGGAAAGGGAAACAGGCTGTGCAGATGCCAGGGATAAGAATATGACATCTTTCTAGGAGTCATTGCTTGCTCGGTATATAGTAGGAGAGGCAGAGAAACAAATGGCGGGGTGAGCAGAGACCGGTCCGTAGAGGGATCTTCAGATGGGCTTTTCCCAGAAAACAGTGGGGAGGGATGTTGAGCAGAAGCATGGCAAATGCAGATTTGCATTTTTAAAAGGTCACTCTTGACTGCAAGGTAGAGAATACACTGGAAAAGCAAGACTGAGAGCACTGAGACTGGTTAGGAGTCAACTGGAGCTGCCCAGGGAAGCAATGGGAAGGTCTGAATGGAGGGGGAAGCAGCAGGGAGGGAGCGGGAAGCAGAGCTCAGATACAGGAGGCAGCCGCCACAGGACTTAGTGAATGAATGGGGACACTTTTACAAACTGAGAAATGCCGCTTCTTTAATGGCAGAGCTTTGTCGTCGTAAATGTGGGAACCACATTAAGTCATTTCAATCTGCTATATCTCTACAATACTATGCATTCTAGTCAGCAAAAATGAAACAGGCTTTTTCCTCCTTCTTAGTGAATTCTCTTTTCTCTCTAGTCCTACAAAGACAAAACAAATAACTACAATGGAATGAAGTGCTTTTAAAAATAAAGTGATATGAACTCAGAACTGTCTTTGGCAATTAGAGGGAGGGACACAAGCTACCCGTAGGATTTGCCTTTTAGAAACAGCTACTTGAAAGGGATTCCAGGAAGCCCCTAAAGAGACAAGGAGGAGAAAGCATCTCACGCCAGATCATACTTAGGGTTGAAAGCTGCACAAAGAGTCAGTGTCAGACAGAGAGATTCTGCTAAAGAAAATGCCTGATCAGTACTAATTTAATAGGCCACTTTAGCAGTGGAAGAAGAAATGTTGATATGTTATGTCAGCTATTTATAATCACCAGAGTACTTAGCTTCAAGTAAGCCATCTCATATTCGTTAGAAATCAGCATAATTTTATTTCATTGGAAAGAACTTTTCAAATTTACAGCATCTTAATTGCTCGTGGTCTTACATTTTGATAAAGGAAGCTCTTCTTTTGGCAAAAATAGGGGCCAGCAGAGGGGAGAATCCACCTATAATGACAGATACCAGGGCCACTGGGATTCATTTCTTGCTCGTGTCACATATACAATATGGATTGTGAGGAAGTCACTAGGGATCCAGGCCACATCTCCATATGAGCTCTCATAGTCACCAGGGCAGGAAGGGGGAAAGAGGTGCATTGACTCTGAAAGTGTCCTCCCTAGAAGGGACACATGCTGCTTCCTTTCGTTGGACAAAGCAATTTACCTGTGGCCAGAAATCACACTGAAGAGAATTCCTATCCTACCATGTGCCTGGGAGGAGAAGCATGTCTAGGGACAACCCCAGCAACTGCACACTGGCACCAAAACCAGAGTTCTTTGTGCCCCCACTAAGATGTGAGCTCCCTGAGGGCCAACCAAATCTTGATATCTCCAGCATGCATACTTGCCTCTCTCAGAGAAAATAATGGTGAATTTTTGATGAATGAATGGATACATGGATTTGATTTTCAGAACTTGTTGAGTTTTCTTACGCAAGTGAGTACAGGGATGTTTACCTCTACTCTGTCACCCAGTTTTTCTTCAAGACTTTCTGGACCACCAGAGACTACCACACTTGGTCTCCTGCAGCCTGCAGAGCAGAACTTTGAGGCGGGGGGGCACCTGTGAGGCCTCCACTGAGGCAGGTTAGTGGAGTGGCCCAACACTTCAAAGGCTACTGTCACCTGGTTGTCCAGAACTACCCCCGCCCGGGTGCTAATGTGATCCTCATGGCAGTCCTGTGAGGAGGAGGTTGTTCATTTTGCCTTTTTATCAATAAGAAAACTGACATTTGTGAAGTTTAAGACATTTGCCTGAGCTCTCATGGCTGCTAAGTGGTTTAGAACCCAGACCTGTCTGGTGTGATGTCAGTGCTCATAACCACCAGGCCGCTGTCTCTTCTGCAAGCAGGTCAAACTCACGGTTTCGGGGCATTTCAGTTTCCTTATGATCTTTCAGCCATCGATGGTGCTTTCTATTCACCCTTCAGGAGGCAGGATGAGGGCTGGGACAAATGTAGCCCCCATTGTCCCTCTGAAGGCCTCCTGCCTTCACAAGGCCCCCAAGTTCTCAACTTCCATTTGAGTTTTCAACCTCTTTAACAACCTAGGCTGAGCAGGCCCTGTGGAGTTGGCATCCAAGGTACTTGGGATCTCTGGTTGTTGTATTTTCCACTGTATCACATCAGTCAGACTGTGCTGTTGTGTGTACATTCAGGTTGCCACCCCCAACAGCCTGTCTCTGACTGTATTCTCAGAGGAAGGAAAAGGAAAAAGGAACAAAGAATCAGGCAGGCATGCCTGTCCTTGGTTCCCCTGTTACTCTCTGTATGACCAAACTCCTGAGTCTGCCTCATCATTTATAGAGCAGGATGGGGTAGCAGAAAGAAGTAAAATGACATTTATAGAGCACCTACAGTATGCCAGACACCTTCTACAATAATTCTCATAGTATCTCCATAGAGAATGAAGTAATATCCCCCCTGACAAATGAGAAAACTATGTTCAGATGATTAAGGAACTGACTCATGGACCCACTGCTAGACATAGAGGGCCAGAATTCTAGCTTTGGTCTGCCTCTCTCCAAAGTCAATGTTTTTTTCACTACACCCATAGATCTCAAACTTTGCACATGAAGTGACAGCCTGGAGGACTTGTTAAAATTCAGGCTCCCAGACCCCACTCCCAGGGCTTCTGATGCAGGAGAACTAGGGTGGGGTCTGAGAATTTTCAACAAGTTTCAACATTAACAAGGGGATGCTGAAAGTACTGGTCTGGGGCCATTCTGAGAACCACTGCTCTCTACCACACTACTGAGTTCTCTGAACTGGAAGAGCTCACTGCTGAGAAGTTCTTGTGAGCTGTGAAATTCTATTGAGAGAAGGAATTGCTCTTACAGAATTTGCTCTTGATGGGTAATTGACATCTCCACCAGGGGCAAGGTGACTGTTCAGAGGGCCTGTGCCATGACTGTGTCTCAAGGGTAAGAATGGCCATGTGGGGATGGGCAAGCACCCTACACATAGGACATTTACAGAGTGAAAACCATTACCTTTCCCACCATACTTTGTGAGTTGTTTATCTGCCATGCCAGTGCTGGGCTTTTATTTTGGCATAGCCATCTGCTGCCTATGACAGGGGCAGGGACCAGAGATTTCAGTGGTTTCCAAGGCCTCTCCATGCATGGAAAAAATTGCTCTGACACACCCACTGGCCTGGCAGCCTCTGTATAAAGTGCAGGCTTTAGCTTCACCAGCTGAGCCTTAGGACATGATCATTTGGGAGTACAGGATACATTACTCATCCCATACACTAGGAATTAATTGCGAAGTTCCATGCAGCAGGTGCTATACTATAGGGGGCACGATGCAATAGTGAGTAAAAAGAGATTCATTGCTTCCTCCCCTCATGTGGTTAAAACTTGGTGGAGAAGAAAGATATTAATCAAAGAATTAGACAAATGAAAATAAGCATCTCAGCTCTAACCAGAGTGATGAGGGAGAAAGCTACAGGGCTATGGGAATGTATGAGGAGGGGAATTGACCATTGAGCTGAAACTGGAAAGATAAGAATTTGGCTGGGCTACAGGGACAAAGAAGAGCTTTCCAGGTACAGAGAATAATGTTTGCAAAGGGCTTGTGATAGGAGGGAATGGAGAAAGCACAAGGCATGAAAAGGGGTTGGAACCAAGATGAGCTGGAGATGGCTAGAAACAGATGGAGGTTACAGTGTTAACAGATGGAGGTTACAGTGTTCTGGCCCCAGGTTAAAGGGTTATGTTTCTATCCTGAGGGCACTGGAAAGCCCTTGGGCAATTGTTCAGATATGTGTTTAGAAGGAATTGCTCTTCAATTTGGAGAACCCATAGGAGATAAGCCAAAGTAGCTGCAGACATACCTGTTAGGAGGCTAGTGCAGGAGTTTAGGTAATGGATAACAGATGTGATGATTATGGTGATGGAGAAAAGTAGGTGAAATTGAGATAATTTGGGAGGTAAAATCAGCAGAACTGTGTAATGGATTGAATGGGAGGATTTTGCAGAGGTTGAAAGGAAATTCTTGTTGTGCAACTGAATGCATTATGGCCTCACTCCATGGATTTGGTACTCAGAAGAGGACCACATGTGGACGTGATGAGCCTGAGGAGCTTATAAGACTACTAAAACATGGTTATAAGTAACCAGTGAGATTTGCAGGTCTAGAATTATGAGATGAAGTTTAGGCTAGAGACAGGAATTTGCTAGTCAAAAGAAACCAATGGTTTTGGTGAGATTTCCCGGGTAAAAGAAAATATTGGTATATACTGACTGTTAGAGAGAGAGCCAATGATCAAGTAAGTTGAGAACTTGTTTCTTCTGATTCCTGGTACCATCTTGCTACCCCTTTGGCTCACAGGAGTGAGTATCAAATCACCAGTCCATTGAGAGGTTTGATACATTCCTGAGCATGCCAATGTTGGACTCTGAGGAGTCAATTCCAACCTTCATATCAGTGAACTTTGGGTGAGGTCCACAATGACACACATCAGAAGACCTGTGGAGGGGAAGAGGGCGGGCCTATGTGGAGAGCTCCCCATCCCCAACAAAAGTGGAGCGACTGCTTGTTGTGAATGTTGTAGAAAGGTGTCAGGTGAGGATTTGGGCAGCATGGTGTTTATCCTTTTCTGACCTATAAGACCTCTGAAGCTCCTAGTGCAGGAAATTCTCATGCTCTATCCTAATGGGTTCCCAGTCCTTCTTGCCCTTCCTTCTGTTTGTGAGATATGGGAAGTGCAGAGCCTCTTGGTGGGTATGTGAGAGCGCTGCACAAACATTTGGACAAACGTTTCCATGAAGCCCACAGGAAGAGGAAGAACGATGCTGGGGAAAAAAGGCAACAAGGATTAAGGGCCCGTCCCTCTTGGTTTGAAATCTCCCTTAAAGGATCTTCGGTTGGCAGATTTTTTTTTCTTTTTGTGCCTCTAACTTTGCCTGACCTCTCATTCCCCCACCTCCTAGTCAAATAGTTAATGATCTGTTTTAAAAATGACATTAGAAAGCCATTTCCTATTTGAAGGGAATTTAGAGGTGACTCTTTTTGTAGCATAAGTAATCACCAATGAACATCTTATATCTAGACTTCTGAGTGTTGAGTCTTTATGAATCTTGCCATTTAGATCACAAGTCACCCCCCAACATGTTTAGTTCACTCTGCCAGGCATGTCCATGAGAAGAATTTTCAGGTGAATAAAACTTGAGAAAAAAAAATCGCCAGAAGGATGGCTTGGCTACTCTTGGTTCCCTTGGAAGGGCTCCCGCATTCTCGCATAATGACTGTGCATGTTTCCAGCACTGCTAGGGGCACAGTCCTTGCTGTTGGTTCTACATCATTAGCTTCCAGAAAGCTCTCTCTCCTCTGTTGCCTCCCTAGCAAGGACATAATTGGCTCTGATGTGAGCTGACTCATCTTGAGGGGTCCTTGGCACTTTGTGATATGAAAGGGCACCAAGAGGCCCACCCAAGGCTGCAAAGAATATTATTCCTGGTGATGTTCAAGGCAGCAGGCAAACTGGAGCTACCTGAGGTAGCAGTGGGCTAGGATGCGGACTTGAGAATAGAAGGTGAGAGACAACCATCACAGACCTCTCCAGAGACCCCCTATTCTGTGTGTGGGAAAAAAGGAGGCAAGACTCAGGAGGGGCTTCACTGACTCTGAGGTGTCATGGGGTCATCTCCATTAGCTCAAGGATCACAAGAGACACCAGGGGTCTCCGGTGTATCTCTGTACCCACAATTGGCATTTTGGAAAGAGAAGAGATTTGAAAGCAGACAAAACTTACTTACTAGCTGTGTTATTCTGGCTGCATTATACAACCTCTCTGAGCTCTCATTTTCTCATATGTAATCATAATCATTAACTTTTAAGAAGGGCTTGCTTTCTATAAAACACTGAGCTATCAGGGCATGGTGACTCAAACCTGTAATTCTAGCACTTTGGGAGGCCGAGGCGAGAGGATTGCCTGAGCCCAGGGGTTCAAGACCAGCCTGGGCAACTTGGTGAGACCTTGTCTCCACAATGTATCAAAAAATTAGCTGGGCATGGCAGCATGCACCTGTAGTTCCAGCTACTAGGAAGGCTGAGGTGGAAGAATCGCCTGAGCCCAGGAGGTCAACTCTGGGGTGACCATGAGTGAGTCACTGCACTTCAGCCTGGGCGACAGAGTGAGACTCTGACTCAAAACAAAAAATAAAAAACAAAAACAAAAACAAAACTCCACTGAGTAGAGTGGTTTATAAGACTTATCTGAGGGTATTTTCAGATCTTGAGGGTGAGGTAAAGCATCTTTTCCCATTTTGTTGTTTTCACCAAATACTATCTCATCACCATGGACAGAGGGGGAGGCATTAGAAGGAAGAGCAGGAGCTGGGGTGTGGGCTTTCCCAGTAGCAATGGAAGACATCATCTTTACCCTTGACCAAGGCTGGGTGAGTTGCCTTCTTCCGTATTCCCTCTCCCTTATATCTCCTTGCAGAATATCTATTGACACATCTGTTCCTTCCATCCCAAGAACAACTAAGCTGTAAGTCACTTAAGAACAGAGATTCTATCTTTCTTATCTCTGAATCCTCAGGACCTTCTACAGTGCCTGGCATATTTCTGTTGCTCAGTGAAAGAAGTTGAATAGTGAATAAATAAATGAATGAATCATTCCATTCATCTAGCAATGTCCAAAACCCCTTTAGATGAGTCTCTTAGATTCTAGTCACAGTTTGGCCTCTGTGTGACCATGGACAAGTCATTTCCCCTCTCTGAGCCACAGTTTCTTCTTCTGTAAGATGAGGGCATTGGAACAGATGATGTCTAAGGGTTCTCTGAGCTTGGCAATTTTATACCATCTGCAGTTGTCAATGAGTTCAGTCCTAGAGCCTCCAGATTTCCAGAAGTCTCTCTTTTTGAGCAGAAGGCAGCATAAGCTTAACCTGAGGCGGGTGAAAAAAACTGAGATAAACTGGCTATTCAGTGGGAATGCCACAATGCAGACCAGCTGGCAATTACTTAGTGCCTATGGTATACACAGTCCTGCTCAGCACTGTAGAGTATTCAAAAACAACTGAGCTCTTCATGGAGAATAAGAGCTGTCCATAAATGTTTATGATACTGGGTTTGTTGTGGAAAGTGTCTTGGGAGAGGATCAACATATCATTTTCCATGAATTCATAGGGGAAAAGTACAACATCTGGTGTTTTAGCCCATTTTCTCCTGCTACAACAGAACACAACAGGCTAACAGACTGAGTAATTTATAAAGAACCAAAGTTGAGTTGGCTCATGGTACTGGAGGCCAGGAAGTCCAAGAGCATGGCACCAGCATCTGGCTGGGTAGTCAGTTCATGGCAGAAGGCAGAAGCAAGTATGTGAGACAGAGATAGGAGGTGGGCCAAACTTCATCCTTTTATCAGGAGCCAATAACTAACTCACTTCCACAATAATGATATGAATCCATTTCTGAGGGTGGAGCCCTCATGATATAATCACATCTTAAAGGCCCTACCTATTAATACTGTTACAATGGCAATTAAATTTCAACATGTGTTTTGTAGGAGACATTTAAGCCATAGAAATAGGAGTGACATCTTATTGGAAATGTGATTTGAAGAACTCTGAAGGAAGAGTTGAGCTTGAGCAAATAGAGACCAAAGAAGGCATGTCAGGCAGAGGGCTTAGGACTGGTAAATGGAGCAGAGAGTCCATGTTTGGGAAATAACAGATGATCCTGATTTGCCAAGTATAGCTTATAGGGTCAGTTCAGGGTACTATTGAGTTAAGACCCTGAATGCCAGAGTGAGGAGTTTGTACTTATGCAGTAGGCAATCGGAAACCATTGAAACTTTTTAAATAAAGGAAGGACAACAGAGCTGTCTTGGGGAAAATTCATTTAACATCAAGGGTATAATTGTTTGGAGAGGAGAAACATAAAAACTGGAGGTAGGAGCTGGAGCCAATCTGGAGACTATGACAGTGGTCCAGGTGAAAAATGGCAAGGAACTCAACTAGGATGATGGTAGTAGTACTAACAAGCTAGAAGCAGAACTGGGAGCTACTGTGAAGGTAAAACCCCTGTGACTTAGCAAATGACTAAACAGAGGTCAAAGGAGGAGCCCAGCTCCCTCTAAGGCTTTGGTCATAGTAAGCTCACCACTTGGGAGGGTGATGGCACCAAGAGAAATAGCAGGTAGGAGGGGGTACTAGTTGATGGAACCACGGGCCAGTAAGGCAGGAGGTGCAGATGGCAAGTGTGGTTTGGGATGTGTTGAGTGCCTTGTGCTTATTCTTTAAAACATTGATCAGTCAATGTTCACCTACTATGTGCCAAACCCTGTACAAAGTATTTTATATTGTCATAACCTACCACTGAGACAGTCATAAGATATTGTGATTCCATGATTCTGTGATTTCAGTCTGTTACAAACTGGTGCTTTTTTTTCTTTTGAACAAGTCAAAATTCTGCCTCTTTTTTGAGCTCTTCAGTGGAAACAAACAAATCACTGTCGTTTCTGAAGCTTTAGCTGAGTTTGACATTCTCTGATGAGTTGTCGAGATGCATTCTGAAAAGCCAGCCTTTTGTGCAATGCTGTTCTGTTCCTCCAGTGCACAGGAAGCAGGATTCTGTTTGCTCGGGCTCTGGGCTCTGCCTGTGGTCTCAGTTCTAGCTGCATTTCCTAGCAGCCCACCTTCCTCAAATCACTGCAAGGATGAGACCAGGAGAGATGTTCTATTTGAGGCCCTAGGGAAGCTGGTCCTGTCTTCACTCAGGGGACCTGGGGCATGGGACATGTCAGGACCTCAGTGATACCTGCAGTTGGGGAGGAGAGGCAGAGTTCAGGGACCCCAGACACAAGATGGGAACAAAGACTCCTTAATTTTTTTTTCAGCTAAAGGGAACTCCTCATTCCTCTGGACCCTCCCACAGCACTTGGTCCGAACTACCCTTTGGGACTTGACTCTCAACTTCGTGTTCATTATCTACATTAGTAAACTATGAGCTATTTGAGAGCAAAGAAGAGAGTGAAGATAGTAACATTTCAAAAGCACCTATTACGAGCCAAGCAATATGCTGCTAACTTCATAGCTATTAATTTATCTATTTAATCCTCAAAACAACCCAGTGAGGAAGGGAATAGCATTCCCATTTCCCAGATGGAGAAATTAATAATAGAGGCATTGAGTAAATTCAAGAAAGTGCTCAGACAGGTGTCTGGCACAAGTGCTCTATAAATGAAAGCACTTATGATTATTATTGAATATTCTGTCCAAGGTCTCTCACCCTGAAATTCAGTTCAAGTTGGACTGAGTCCAGTGTCCACACACACCTAATCTCTCCGGGTATTACCGTGTCTACTCCAGTCATATAGAAGGTAATCACCAAATTGTGACATAAGTTCTTTATTCTTTCCTTTATATCCTTGACCCTTCCATACCCTTACACTATGCTTGGAATACCTCAGTTTGTCTCCAATAGATAATTATTGAATGAATGAATAAATGTCAACTGTAATAAATGAATAAATGTCCTAGTCTACAAGGGAAACCCTTCCAGAAATCCTTACATGAAAAGGTAAACTCTCCGTTACCTTTTATTGTCCTTGTTCCTCTTCTTTAAAAGTGTCTGAGAATCTTAGCAAAGAAACCAAATAGAGATGTCTTTTTCACTCTCTCTGGAACTGAGCTTTTTAAATGGGTGAGAAGATGCTTGGTGAGAGTGATGTCGGGAATCCAGGAACCCAGAAAGAAAGCCTTTATTGGCCAATTAGTGGGCTGAGCTCATTTAGAGAGTAATCAGATCTCCCATTTCTACCAAACTCCCTCGCCTCAGCCTTTGAAACACCTATAGCCTGTGTATTCACAAATACTTGCACACATGTGTGCGCGCGCACACACACACACACACACACACATCTTAGAAGACAGAGGACACTTAGAAAACTTGACCCAAGACTGAGTCAAGTGACTGTCTTGGGCCTTAGTTTTCTTTTATAAACATTGAACTAATTGGAATAGACCAAGACTGAGTCCCCTGCCAAGTTTAATGTTCTCTAGATCTCAGCATAGCACAGCAAGAATTTTACCCCCTGCCATCTCATCCCCAGATGCCAGAGTCCACAGGGAGGAGATCCCAGCTCTTGGGCCAGAGATGACCAGGGTTGGCAGACCTCTGGCACAGAACTTTTGGTGCAAGTAGTGCCCATCCAGGAACTCTGGATCCAGCAGTCTCAGGTATGCTCCTAGGGATAAATGAGGTCTCCTGGACTAACTTTCATGTTCTATGCCAGGTACTTACTTATTTCCTATTGTTTTTGCATCTCAAATAACTTTTAATGCACTGAAGATGACAGAAATAGTAAGAAGAATCAAAATGCACATGAAGGGGACACACGAATCAAGGGGAAGGACAGAGAGAGCACACTGGAGAAAGAGTGGGGACCTGATTGTCATACTGGAGTTTAGGAGTGTCGCAGGTAGAAGGAAGGTCAGTGATCTGTTCCTAATGACGATGGAATGCTAGGAGAATTTAGACATAGACAAGGCAAGGGTTGCTGTGAAATCTGAAATCCTTGCCTTGAAAGATCACCCACAGGCAGTTCCAGGGCAGTTCCTGAGTCCAAGGGATTCTCAACGGTGGGTTATTATTCCAAAGGGCTCAGTTACAAGACATAGCTGCAAGGAAGTACCCAATCCCTGATCAAACCTTTGCAACTGTCAGGAGGTTTGTGACTGTGTGTAGGTAATGTGTGTGTGTGTGTGTGTGTGTGTGTGTGTGTGTTGGGGGACAACTATTTCCAGAGAGCCTGGTGAGCTTTCTACCCCTCCAATAGCACCTCCGTATCTGCCCGAGGTTTGTGCCACCAGGAATTGGATCAGTGGCAGGAGGAAGTTCTGCCACATCCAATTACCCCCCAGCAGTAACTCCTGTGGGAAAGACCTCAGAGAGCATTAATGTTTGAATCACAGGGAAGAGCAACTTCAGCCAGAGCCCAGAAAAACAGCAATTCATCAGAATCCCAGAGAGATTCATGAGTTGCCTAAATATAGAAACTGCCATCTTGCCAGAAGTGAGGTGAGCTTGGCATCAGCTGTCACACAGAGCATGGGGCAGGCCAGGAAAAGAGGGGACCTGGTGACCAAACACACCCACGGGACTTGGACAGGCCTGGCCCAGGCCATGGACAAGGCCAAAAGACCTGTCAGGAGTTTGGAACCCCAGATAAGAGAGAATGAGGGGCAGCAAAGTGGGACAGTATAGGCTCCATAACAAGACACACTTGTCCCACCCCAGATCCTAGTTATGAGACCTTGAGCAAGATGTTCTGTCTGCCTCTCAGAGCCCTTCCAAAGGAAGTGAGGTCAACCACAGTAGCTGTCCCTGCAGTGAAGGGATCCTCCAACTCTGACTGGTGCTTTTCTCCAAAGTATCTGCACAGGCTGCTCCTTCACACTTTCCCCCCAGGTCTTTACTCAAATGCCATCTTCTCGGTGAGAACTTCCTGGTCACCTAATTTAAAACTGCAGCTAGCCCTGGCATTTTCTAGTCTTCCAAACTGTCTTGATACTTTTTTCTACAGCACTTAATATCATCCGACGTATCATCTGTCATGTTTTACTGGCTTCTTTGTTGATTGTCTGCCCCACTGGGTTGTGAGCTCCACCCACTTACATCTGTTTCGGTCAATGCTATATCTCCCATGACTAGACCAGGATCTAACAGATGTTCCCATAAACATTTGTCAGATGAATGGATAAATGAATGAAATAGTATATGGAAATCCTTTGGCGCTACGTGCCTGTCACATGTGAGCGCTTGATGAAGGTTAGGTCACTTCCTCTCCCCCATCAGCGGCAGCAGGCAGCAGGTAGATGACACCCGGTCAGGTATCAGCCTTGTGAAAGACAAGCAGAGGTAGCATGGGAGGGTCTCAGCGTGCAGGTGCGGATGGGAGCAGATGCTGAGATGTCAGTGTGGGGTGCTCCAGGCCCACAGAGAAGTAGAGCAGAGAGCCAGTCTGCAGGAAGTGAGACTGCAAGAAGTGAGACCTCTTGGAGGGAAGTTAAGAGGCTGGACACTGGTTCCTAAAGAACCTTGCACATGATCCCTCTCCACCTTGAGGGTTGTGTTGCTGTCTCTGTGCCTTGAAAACTACTGCTTGTCTTGGAGACTACTCAGGGAAGCTCTCTGTGACTTTCAGATACCCCCCTCACCTGCGACCTCTGCGTTTCTCCCACCAAAGATCTATCCCTTTCTCATTCTCACGCCACCCCCACTCCTACCCCTCTGGACTGAGCACCCTGGGGGCAGAACTGTGTTTCATTTACCTCTTTGTGCCCTGGCACATCATAGACTGTGTCAGTCAGAGTTCAGTGCAAGAAAGAGAAACAGTCATGGTCACTCTAGTTATAAAAGGGATTTATGAAAGGAAATTGAGTGCTTACAAACTGCTGAAAAAGATGAAGATGAGGGCTCTAGGTTGGGTCTCAGATGATCTTCAGAATAAGACACAGAAGTTGCCCACCAGGGAAGCTGCTACCTGGAAGGTAGAAAGGCCACTCTCCCCTTACCCAGTCCTCCTGCCTTTAAACAGCCACAAAAATAGCACTTCATTTGTGAAATGCATTCCCAATCACCAGAAATGGAATTCAGAAGTAAGCTGAGTCCAGGTGTAAGACAGTGCACCCAATAACTAGAACTAGAGTATCTAGTCTGAGCTGGCTGAGGAGCCAGCTGGAGGCGGGCAGGCTTGTTCTGGAGCCTGGAACGGGACTTAGCCTATAGGTGGGGGTGGAGGTGGTGGTGAGGCTGGGGCTTCAGCTATAGACAAGAAGGGGCTGTGAGGAGCACCGCCAGATGAGCCGTTACAACAGCCGACTCCCAGAAGCATCCATTTTCTTTGCCTGATTAGGAATTTCGTTCTGTCTGCGATCACTTGAAGCAAATGGGACACCCTTCTGGGGTGGGGGAGATGTTCCATGCCAGGAGATTTGCATGGCGATACTTTTTGGCTTCAACTGCTGAAACAAGTGTCTTTGAGCATGCCTCATCCACCCCAAATACCATGTGGCAGTCACCCAGGCCTTCTCGGTTGGCCACAGAACATGCTACTCAGCTGTGCTGGATCAAGAGCTAATTGATCTGTTCCCCCAGGAGTTACAGACTCTTTGGAGAGGTACAGGCCAGAGGCTCATGTTAACCAAGTGCACACAAAAGACTGGAAGGTAAGCAGACTGTCAAGTGGCTAACTCACCTTGGTAGAGATGACAGCCAGGCTGCATGAAAGCTTCGAGTCAGGTGGTCAGCACCTTCCTCTCTCGGCAAGATGTCCTTAGAAAGGCAGCCTAGGACCAGAAGTCTGCTCAAGAGTAATCAAAGGGATCTTGGTGATGGCTAGTGTCATTACATTAGGCTGATCTGAGGTCCCTGTCTCTCCCCGAGGGAAGCAGTGTGGTATATCAAAGGTACATTTTTGAAATAAAAAGCCTAGTTCAAATCCTGGCTCTATCACTAATGTCTCTCATGCTCCCTGATCCTGTGTGTGGAATGGGAAAGTTATCCCACCTCCTGAGATCATGGTGAGGTTCGCACAAAATACTATGAGGAAAGACCTCAGCCTCCTAGAGGCAGAAGATATTTGCTGAGCACATACTGTATGCCAGGCACTGTTCTAGGCCCTGAGCATGCAGTTGTGAATAAGGCTGAAAGAATCAAGCTTACATTCTAGTGGAGGGAAGCAGATAAGCAAGCAAATAAATAAAATGTTTAAAATGGATAAATACAATAAAGAAGATAAAAAAAGAGTGATATGGAAGAGAGTGATGGTGAGGCAGGGAAGAGACACAGCTTTAACTAGGATTGGAGAAGGCATTTCAGAGATGACAAACTCTGAGCTAAAACTTAAATGGTATTAAGGAAACATCCATGCAAAGGGCAGGAAAGAGCTCCACTTTTGTACAAAGGCCTTGTGGTAGGAACAATTAGGTTTGAGAAGAAAAGAAGGTTACTGTGACTGAAGCATATAAAGGAAGACAAGGTGCCTGGGACACTGCCTGGCACACAGTAGGTGGTCTATAAACATAAGTCCTCTTTCAAACTCCAAAATGAAAAACAAGGATGTCTTGCCCAGCCCTTCTTCAGAACAGGGCACAGATAGCCAAATCCCAATTCCTTCCCTGCTAGAAAGGTCCTTGTCTTCCAGTCCAACAGTAGATACTACTGCTTCTCTGGTGGTGATTACATTCCAAGCTTGTGATGGGATTCAGGAAATCTCAAATCTGCAGCAACCCATCTGTCTTTTAGACTGGGTCTCTGTCACTGATGGCTTAATCTCACCTCCTTTATGTTGAATTTCTTAGCTTCACTTTCAAAGGAAGGTGTTTCCTGTTCCTGCCCCAAACTTGTCCACCCCAAGCACACTTGCTGAGTGACTCTGAGACACCAGGGCTGAGCTGGGGGCCAGGGTGCTGGAAATGCCCCAGAGCCTCTCCCCACCCAAGAGCAGCACTCACAGTTCAGGGTCCCCAGGGAGGGCCGCTTGCAATCTGTTTGGAACCTGTCAGCCCCACCGTACCCAGTCTCCACCCCAGCAATCTGCCCATCAGCCACCAGGTGGAACTATCTCAGAAGGCCGTTCCTGCTCTGTGCCACCTTCTCTTGGGTGTGTTTTAAAGAAATAGCAGTCTCTGCTGTTAGGTCACTTGCAATGGAATGGGAGAGTCTCTGCCCATGCAGAACAAGGGGAGAATAATGTCCAAGTGGCCTAGAAATGTATAGAAAGCACCTTTGAGCTGTCTGACTACAGAGTAGAGGAAGAAGAGAGAGTCGAGGCAGGACCTGAAAACTGAGACACTGAGGTTAGTCCTGAAGGTAGTATCGGGAGGGGAAGAGCTCTGGCTTTAAAAACACAAGTCTTGAGTTTGGAGTCTTTACATCTCTGAGACTCTGTTTTCTTATCTATAAAGTGGGGATAACAGTCCTTGCCCCAGTTGTTTTGGGGATCCAATGAGATACTGCAAATGAAATTACTTTATACAGCCAGACATAGTGACTCCCACCTGTAATTTCAGAGCTTTGGGAAGCTAAGCAGGAGGATCACTTAAGGCCAGGAGTTCGAGACCTTGCATAACATAGCAAGACCCTATCTCCACGAAAAGAAAAAGAAAATTAGCCAGGCATGATGGCACACACCTATAATCCCAGCTACTTTGTAGCCTGAGGTGGGAGAAGTGCTTGAGCCCAGGAGTTCAAGGCTACAGTGAGCCAGGATGGTGCCACTGCATTCCAACCTGGGCCACAGAGCAAGATCTTATCTCAAAATAAATAAATAACTTTATAAACTCATAAATTTATAATGAGACTCCATCTCTTCTTAAAAAAGAAAAAAAGAAGAAGAAGCCGGGCTCGGTGGCTCAGCCTGTAATCCCGTGCTTTGGGAGGCTGAGGTGAGTGGATTGCCTGAGCCCGCAGGTTCAAGACCTGTCTGGGCAACTTGGCGAGACCTCATCTCTACAATAAAAATCAAAAAATTAGCCGGGCTTGGTAGTACACGCCTGTAATTCCAGCTACTTAGAAGGCTGAGGCGGAAGGATCGCCGGAGCCCAGCAGGTCGAGACTGTGGTGGTAGGGAGCGGCCACTGCACTCCAGTCTGGGTTCCAGAGTGAGACTCCAACTCAAAAAAAAAAAGAAAGATATTACTTTATAAGCTTGTAAGTTGTTCCTTCTCCTGAGATATTCTGGGTGGGATGGGCCATTGGCTCTGGACACCTAAAAATGTTAAAAATAACCATCATTCACTGAGCATTTTCTATGTGCCAGGCATTGTGCACTCTATGTGAATTGCCTTATTGAGTTTTCCAGACCTAGGAGGTTGATTCTATTGTGATCCTCATTTTATAGTACAGGAAATCAAGGCACAAGGAGATCAAATAACTTGTCAAAGTCACACAGCTAACAAGTAGTCTGACTCCAGAGCCCCAACTTTTATATACTGCATCTACTTTAAACAAGCATCATGTTGGAAGATCCAGGAGGAACCCCAAAGCCAAGAGTGGGCAGTTTCAAGCCACCTTTGTTAGGACCCAAAGTCTGCCACAGAGGAAGGGAACTGACCTAGGCAGGTCTTGTGTTGAGTGGAAGAAGCTCAGGACTAGTAACTAGGAGAATTAGATTTTAGTAGCTATGTATGACCTCTGACCCTTCACATCTCTGGGCCTCAGTTTCCCCATCTATAAAGTGGTAGGAGAAGGGAGATTGAGCTAGAACAGTGTCTCTCTTCCGTTGTGACCATAGCCCACTTCGGCAGGGTAAAAGCACCACTTTCTAGCAGCAAAAGAACACAGACTTACCATGAAAGTGTTACAGTGCGAGTGATCTGAGGGACAGGCCAGGGGAGTATTTGCTGTAGGAATGGGTGACAGATGACTCATAGTTGAACTGTAAGGCATACATGCCTTAAAACCCAGCCATTGAAAGATAACAAGCCCAAATTACTGTTGTTAAGCAAACAACCCACAGCAAACTAAATTGGTAATGATGAAACTAAACTAGTGGTAATTTGTAATTAAAAAACAAGAACAGTGGCAGATGGAAAAGCAGCACCGACTCAAGACAACACGGTCAATGCTCTTGCTGGAAACCATACACATCACCAGTCACCAGCTCGAACTCTCAGCTGGGCTCAGGTGGGAGCTTGGCTGTGCCACCCAGTTTGTCTGGCATCCAGACTTTGGGGCTAGAACCTCCAATTAAAGTCTTCAGGAAACTCTAGCCATTCACTAATTTTCATTTGTGAATATCGATGTTTAGTAACTCTTTACACCTCGCTTAATGACAAGAGCTGACCGTTACTGAACATGAGCCTGCATCTGTCCCTGCACCAAGCTCTCAGCAGGTAACATTTCATGGAGTCTTCACAATGCCACAGCTAGGTGCAAGGACTGTCTTCATTTTACAATATAGTACAGAGAGACGGAGAGACTCTCCCAAGGTCACATGGCTCACAAGTGGTGAAACTGGGTTTAGAACCCAGGAAGTCTGGCTCCAGAGCCCACTGTGATGCATTGCATTTTTACAGGTAAAAAATTATTTGGCAATGCCAGTCACTCACCTAAAAGAACAAAGAGAATTTGCATTATTGGTTTAGTTCAGAGCCCACCTGGGGACCCTTGGCATTCACAGCGAGCCATAGACCAGGGCCCTGCCAGCAGTAAGTTAATATTCCACAGGCCTCCTGATCCATCCCTTTACTCATCCCTTAAACCAGTGTTTCTCAACTGTGGGTGATTATATTTCCCAGGAGATGTTTGCCAACATCTGGAGGTGTTTTTGGTTGTCACAGCTGTAGAAAGGAGAGGTTCTACAGTTATTAGTGGGTAGAGGCCAAGGATGCTGTTAAATATCCTACTATTCACAGGACAGCCCAGCCCCCCACAACAAAAAACTATCCAGTCCCAGATATTCAGCGAATAGTGCCAAGGGTGAGATATTCTCACCCTGGACTTGTGGCTCTGGACAAACCAAGTTGCCCTTGGGAACAGTGTATGGAGGATGGCTTCAGGCTGAGTGAGAATGAGGGACTATGATATGCTAGTCTGTGAGTACATGAAGCCAACATACAATAAGGAGAGGCGGGAACTGGAGTCAGATTCCCAGGAGTAGAATGTCATCTTTTTAAAAAAGTTTATTTTATTATAGAGATGTAGGGTACAAGTAAAGTTTAACTACACAAGTAGGCTGCATGCAGGTGAAGTTTGGGCCTCCAACTGGCCCTCACTTCCCCTGGTTTAGGACCATGAACTCTGTGTAGTTACATGCCCCGCCCTTCCTCCCCTGGCAGTGCACGTGACTGCCATTCCTTCCTTTGTGCTAATGTGACTAGTGGTCAGGGTCCATTATGAGTGAGACCATGGGATAGTCAGTTCTTTGTTTCTGTGATAGATTGCTAAGTAGGATGGTCTCCAATTCCATCCAATTTGCTGCAGAAACAATGATTTTGTTCTTCTTTGTGGCTGCATAACAGTCCACCGTGTATATGTACCACATTTTCTTTATCCAGTCCACTTTTGATGGGCAGTCGGGTTGGTTCCATGTCTTTGCTATTGTAAATAGTACAGCTATAACCATGTGTGTGCAGGTGTCTTTTTTGTACAATGATTTATGTTCCTCTGGATATAGTCCCAGGAGAGGTATTGCTGGGTCACATGGAAGGTCAATTTTCAGTTCTTTAGGAATCACCGCACTACTTTCCATTGAACCGGTCTATACTCCCACCAGCAGTGTAGAAGCATTCCTTTTTCTCTGCACCCTTGCCTGTATCTATTGTTTTTTGAAATATTGATGAAGGCATCTTTATCACTCATTTGTCATGTGACCTTGGACAAGTTACCATACTTTACTGAGCCTCAGTTTTCCCACCCATAAAATAGGAATAACAAATGGAATTGGAGTAGCCAAAAGAACAAAGTAAAGAGTGAGGTTCAGAACCCAGAAGATAGGACAAGATAGCAGCAAGTCTGCTGACTCCTTAAACACCTTGGTGGGGTCACATGCCCCTCATAGTCACACATGTGGCCTCTTCAATCCAACACCAAGAGGAAATTCAGCAGGCTGCTAGGGACACCCCTCTCCAGCAAGGCTTCCCAGTCTTTCCACCAGCCGCTGCTCAGAGGTCATCCCACCTTCCCCAGGAGAGAGTGTCTGGATTCATTCATTCAACAAGTACTTGCTGAGCACCTCCTATGTGGTTGGCATTGTTGAAGGCACCTGGGATGGAGCCTGGAACCAAACAGATGAAGATCTAATCACAGGAAACAGACAATAAACAAATCAGTAAGGTTATATCAGTGGATACCAGATGGTGATGAGCACTATAGAGGAAAATAAAACAGGAGTGGAGCATAGGGTGTGCCAGTGCATTCATTTCCATTTTAAACAGGTGACATTTGAGTCACCCTGAAAACTTTGAAGTCGGGAAAGGAGCAACCCCTGTCGACCCTGGCAGAAGAGCATCCCAGAGAACAGTAAGGGAAGAAGTCCGAGGTGGCAGCATACTGGGAGAGCCTGTGGGAAAACAAACAATGTGGCAGGAAGAAGCAGTAGGGGATGAACTCAGAGAAGCTGACTGTGCTGTGGTGGGCAGAACAGGCATGGGTGGGTGGCAGTGGGGGGGGCCGGGCAGCATTGGCTTTGACCCTGAGTGAGAGGGAAGCCAGTGGAGGGCAGTGTCAGGAAAACTGGATCATCCCTCCAGCTGCTGTGCTGCAAATACACAGAATGGATCAATGCAGATGCAGGGAGACCAGTCAGCACTTCAGGTAAGGGATGCTTGGACCAAAGTGGGAGCAGGGGGTGGTGACCTACTTGGATTCTTGATATGTCATAAAGATAGGTCCCATAGGATTTTCCAGGCGGTTAGATGTGGAGTGTGAGGGAGAGGAGTTAAAGGAGACTCAAGGGCGTCTGACCTAAGAAACTGCAAAGATGTCGTTTACCTGTCATGAGTCGTTTACTGATATAAGGGAGGCCCTATGTGTAAGGGAATAATGAAGAGTTTTAGAACTAGACAGACTGGATTTGGCTTGTGGCTCTGCTTCTTAAAAGATACATTTTCGGTCACTTCAAAGAGCCTCGTTGATTCATCTGTAAAATGGGTATCGTGGTCCTAATTCCAGGTTGTAATGAGATCAAACAGTTAAGAAACATAAGGCATAAGGCTGGACCGAAATAAAATCTAGTGTCATTTCTTCAATGGCATCGTTCTTGGCCTTCAATTTATCATTGCCCCTGATTGGCCTGATTTCCTTCAGAATGCCTAGGGCTGGACAAACAACAGAGCTCATGAACCCTCACTTTCGTTGGCCAGGGAGAGGAGCACTAAGATGAGGATTACTGGGGGTGTTTGCTTGCTTTGACCAATCTCCAACTCATAAGCTAATTGCAGTCCCTGGGTTTCCATCCTCCCCCTAGGGTGGGATCTTAGCATCACTAACCTGCTGGAGCCTCCATCTCTTCCCAGAGCCACTGTGGCCAGGCTCTATTTCCCAGAGTAAAGAAAGGAGAGGGTTGGAAACAGCATGTTCTTAGCACTACAAGGGGCTGGGGCAGTGGTTCCCCACCCTAGCTACATAACACAATCACCAGGTAGCTTTTTACAATTATAATGTCCAATCCTCTCCTCCTTCCCTCCCCCACCCCAGTTTTATTTAATCAGCTGTAAGTGCAGCCTGACCCAAGAACTGGTGATTTTTTTCTTTTTGCAAATTTATTTATTTGTTTGTTTGTTTGTTTAAAGATGAGGAGGTCGGGGCAACCCCTTCAGGTCCCCTCCCACTGTGCGAGCTTTTCTGTCCTCTCAATAAATCCTGCTTTCTCTCTCTCTCTCTCTCTCTCTCTCTCTCTCTCTCTCCACACACACACACACACACACACACACACACACACACACACACACACACACGCATACACACACACACACACAAACAAAGATAAGAGTGTCTTACTGTGTTGTCCAGGCTTGTCTCAAACTCCTGGGCTCAAGCAGTCTTTCCAACTCAGTCTTCCAAAGTGCTGGGATTACAGGCATAAGCCACCACACCCAGCCAGCACTGATAACTTTTAAAAGCTCCCCAGTAATTCCAATGTATAGTCACGTTTAAGAAACTCAGAGCCAAGTTATAATTTTGTTCATGTTACAGATTTTTTAAAAACTGTGTGGTCCAGAGAGGTTAAGTGACTTCTCCAGGGTATCTCAGCTGCTAAGTGGTAGAGCCAGGATTCAAACTGTGGTAGATCTGAATTCAAAGCCTTGGATCCTTCTTCCACATCAAGTTGGGACCTTCAGTAAAAAGTACTTACAGTGCATGTAAGCAGTCTTCTGTGGCTCATTAACTTCTTTACAAAAAGACTCGTGGAGTCAGAAATGGCCAAAGAAACTTAAATCATCAGCGTTAGGATGCTTCTGACAAGTAATAGTGTGTGTCCAATGTGACTCTGAAGTCAGAAAGAGAAATTGATTCAGTGCACAGACGTTTGGTTTCCAGATGGATGCGTAGGCACACCTGTGGAACCGTCCCAGCATCCTAGCATCAGGGACCAGTGCTGCCAGCCCACCTTGTGTGCATTCGGTGCTCAGGTCAGATAAGCCAGATGAGGATTAGTTCAGGAATGGCCATGGTCGGCCAGCATGTACTGAGAACCCAGCAAATGCCAAGTGTGGGGGTGGACTCTGGGCTCCTCCATGCATTACATACCTTCACGGCAAACCCACGCAGGCACCAGCCCCTGTGGCTCTTTGTGTTGATTGGAAGTCTTGGGACTCCAGCTGGAGCCGCTGCCCTCACAGGTGGTACTTGGAGAAAAAGACGCTGCTGCTGCTGCCAACAGACCGGCACTGCGGCACAGGTGAAAGACAGCCGGGAGACTGGAAGCTTGGCCCTCCATGTCCCCAAACGCAATTAGAAATGCAAATACACCACACAATAATTACACACAAGTTTCAACTTCTCTTCCAGCCTCACAAACCACCTGTTATGAAATTAAAGGGGATTTATTTTTTAATTAATGTGACAGTAATTAGCAGAAAGTTCAGATGCTTAAAACTAGGCCTGCTCAGGAAGGTAGGCGCTGACTAAAGAGTACAATTTTATTTTTCAAAAAGCTCCAAGATGTTTGGGATTCTGTAAGCGCTCATCACTGTCTCCAGCTGTGTCTGGAACATACAGCCAAGGTGTGTGTCTTCAAACCTAAGAGGCCTGATGGGTAGAGTACGGGCATAGGGCTCAGTAGGCCTGGATTTGAATCCTACATGGCTACCAGGCTGCGTGGCCTGGGAAAAGTTCCTTCACTTCTCTGAGTCCTATTTTCTTGGAGCTAGTAATACCTGCCTACCCAAGATTCGGAAATAATAATACCGCCTGCCCTAAGATTGCTGTGAGATTGTTGGGAAAGTGTTAAGAAAGACATGACACATGCCCTTCTATCAACTTTTTAAATAATAACAAATAATTTTTGCACCATGAATGTACAAAAATATACAGACACAGTTGGGCACAGTGGCGTGCATCTATATTCTCGCTACTCAAGAGGCTGAGGTGGAAGGATCGCTTGAGCCCAGAAGTTGGAGGTTACGGTGAGCTATGATTGTGCCTGTGAATAGCCACTGCTCTCCACTCTGGGCAACATAGTAAGAACCTGTCTCTAAAAAATAATAAGGTACAGAAGTACATTGTCTGATGTTGGGTTTGCCTTAGGGTCCTGGTTTGCGTGGGACTGTCTTGGCCCCACATCTCAGATGAACTGGGATACCTGATCACCCTAGTTCCCAGGAAGCAGACCCTGAGATGATAGACTTTAATGTGCAGGATGTTCATGTAGGAAGATCCTGGGGATCAATATTTGTGGACCAAAGGGGAAGAAAGCAGGACAGGCAGAGTGGGTAGAAGTCAAACTATGATTCAGCAGACCCAACTAGAGGCCTTGGCCAAACCTGCAGGGTTGGAGCTCAGTGACCTTCAGAGTTATCACAAGTTAGGCCAAGATGGCCAGGCCTCTATAACTCCATATGGATCAGGTGTGGGTGTGTGCTGTCTTGGGAAGGGGCTAGATCCTGGGTGGAGCTCTTTTTCCTAGCTGAGGCAATCCCTAAAGGAGCTGATGCCAGAGACCTCTACCAACAGCACTCCCAGCAGTGGGCAATAGGTCTTTCCTTGGAGAAGGATATAGAGTGAGGCATTAGTATTCACCAGAGGCATGAAATCAACTTCATTACCTGGGAAACATACATCACAGAGATTGTGAAAGTATATACCCTCCAAAACTGTCATCCAAATAGAGTACTAAAACCTACTATTACTGTACACAAGAAATCCACACACAACCTCTTCCCCTCACTGCCCAACCAAAGATTGGAATATGTTCCTGAGTGCAGCGATCATAGTAAGCACTCAATAAATAAATAAATCAGTTTCCCCACTTCCCCGTGTAACTCTGGAATTAGTCAGTCATCACGTCATCCCCAAATCAGTGAACCCAATCTTCCTTCCCAGGTGCACTCCCAGCCCTGTATAGTGAAGTCAACCAACATTTGTCTCTCCTTCCAGGAGCGGGAGTAGAAGTTGAGTCACCCAGGAAAGAACAGAGGAAGAGTCAGCAAGCAGGGTTTGTGGGGAGAGCCCCACACTTGGAGATGGTGGCCCTGGGTGTCCATGCTGAGTCTGCCCCCACCTGGCTGTGGGATCCTGGGAAGGTGCTCCAGTTCTGAGACTCTGTTTTCTCATTCCCACAATGGGGATGACCACCCGGTCCCAGGGTTTCTGTGACGACAAGTGAATTCAGATGGGAAAGAACTTTATGAGCCACAGAACCCTGGGAAATGAGAGGAAAAGGAAGGCCAAGAAGGGGCCTGTTGGGAGGAAGTAGTTGTAGCCATCCTACCCATGATTTCTCAGGAAGAGAAACCCTACTGATGATGGAATTGCCTTCCAGCCTGGGAAGGAAGGGTTTTCATTGTCCCATGACTAGTTTCAACTATTTTTTTAAAGAAAAAAAACTTAATTTTAATTGAAAATTTCCCAATGGAAAGTTAAAAAATAAATCCCGCCTGTGCCTTTATTTTCTGTAGAGTTGCTCAGACCCCATAACAAGCTAATGTACACTGTAACTCACCAGGAAAAGAGTGGTATACAGAGATACTGTTTTATGCTTTCCTCTGAGGCTCTCTCCAGGGCCAGTGCTCTGTGACTCCCTTGGAAAACTCAGGTCTCAAGAATAGGCTGATACCCCTTAGCCTGACCTTTATGATTTGCGTGCCAACCTCCCTTTCCCACTCGCTCTCTCCCACCTCCCTATGCAAGTCTTTTGTTCCAGGGACTCAGTCTTTCGTGCTCCTTCATACCTCTCTGCCTTTGCTGTTACCTCTTCCTACCTCTTGCTTTGCTTTTCTGTTTATCCGAATCCTTTATCCTTTGCCTCCTCCTTGGAGCTTTTTGCCTCGGTCTATAGGCATCTCATCCACCTCTGAAAAATTCATGACCTTGTGGCACTCTTGTGAAGGCATCTTGACTCTCTGCAGAAATGTAGGCTTCTCGTGCTTCCTGGTACCTCCTCCTGAGAGCAGTCCCACCATGCCTAGGACAAACTTGTAGTCTCTGAACCACAGCGCCTTTGTTGTAAAATAAAGATAATAATACTATCTACTCCAACTGGGCACAGTGACTTATACCTGTAATGCCAACACTTTGGGAAGCCAAGGCAGATGGAATGCTTGAGCCCAGGGGTTTAAGACCAGCCTGAGCAACAGAGTGAAATTTCATCTCTACAAAAAACAAAAAAATTAGCCAGGCATGTTGGCATGTGCCTGTAGTCCCAACTACTCAGGAGGCTGAGGTGGAAGGATCACCGAGCCCAGGAGTCGAGGCTGCCATGAACCATGATCATCGTACTCATGCCACTGCACTCCAGTCTGGGTGACAGAGGTGAGACCCTGACTTAAAAACAAATAATAACATCTACTCCATGAGATTATTGTTAAGTACCAAATAAAATGACATAGGGAGAGTCCCCAGATGAGAGGACATTAAATGGTAGACTCCTAATCAGTGTTGGTTCCCTCCCATCCCTCTTGTTGAAATAAACAGCATTGCAGAAAGGGAAGCAACATTTATTAAACACCCCTCATGCGTGGCGCACTCTACTTGCATCTTGGACTTTAGAATCATGACTTAACACAGAATCATTACTCCAGGACTGTCTTAGCCTATTTTGTGTTGTTATAACAGATTACCCGAGACTGGGTAATTAATAAAGGAAGATTTATTTCATCCAGTTCCGGAGGCTGGGCAGTCCAAGGTCAAGGGTCCAAGCATCTGGCAAGAGCTTTCTTGGTGCGTCATCCCACAGTGGAAGGCAGAAGGGCAAAAGAGCATGCATGAGAGGGAGGGGGAAGGGGAATGAATGCATCCTTTTATCAGGAAACTACTCTTGTAATAACTACCCACTCCCATAATAACAGCATTAATTTATTCATGAGTACAGAGCCTATGTGACCTAACCACCTCTTAAACATTCCACCTCAACACTGCTACATCAGGCATTAGATTTCAAACACAAGAACTTTTGAGTACACATTCAGACCATAACAAGGAACATCATTCTAGAAATGAGAAAACCACAGCAAGAGGACTTTCTAAGGTCACATAGGAGTAAGTGGCAGAAATTAAAGCAGGAATGACTTCACTCTGATTAAAGAAAGAACTTCTTGCTCATCAATAATAAGACCTTGGAATAAGTGATTATTAATAGAAGTAAGGCTTTGGTTTCCAAAGATATTTCAAGAAGAGAATGAACAAGATCTTTCCAGGAGGATTTGGACATTCATTTTGAGGCAAGGAATCAAATATTCTGGCCCCTCCAATTCCAGAATGTTCTGTGATTCCCTGAACAGCAGGTAGGGCATTCATGCCAAAGAAATATGCACCTGTACTGGGCAGGTGGTGGGAGGGAATCTGTTGTCATGATAGGAAATAGAATCCATTTGTCTTCAATTGTCACCACTTCTCAGTAATTAGCTGGATGCTAACACCTTAGATGAAGGTTCCTCCAAGCCATAATTGAACTTTAATAAGGTGTGTACAGAATTACAGGAAAACAAAATGGCAATCTGAAGCTGAAATGTCAGGAAAGCTGTGTGTCAACTGCCAACTCCCTAAACTTGAACTAGAAATTTATTAATACCGGAGAGCTGCCATCGCTTTCTCAGAATTAATGAGTACCTGAATGTATTCATGAAATTACCTTAAAATAATTAGCAAGCACCCAATTCATTGTATGAACTTCATGGATTATCTGGAATTGTGACCGTATCCAAGGAAATGTATCAGGACTGCTGGGCTGGCACCTTCTTCGAAAATGGTGCTTCCAAAAGAAGGTGGGAAAGATGAAAAGAAGAGAGGAAGAAAGAGAAAAGAGGAAAACAAAATACAATACAGATGGTTATTAAAATATGAATAAACTTTCAACCTCATTATTATTCAAATAAATTAAAAATTAAAACAACAGTGATATTCCATATTTTACTTAACAAATTGGCAAAGATTGAAAAAAATTAAATCAAATGCTGCTTGACTTACGATGAGAAAGATACTCATGCAATAATTGCAGAAATGTAAATTGGTATTGAACGCACTGGAAACATCTTCAGCAGCCACTAAATATTCATTAAGTACCTACTGTGTACAAGGCACTGTGTTAGTGCCAGAGAGGCAGCCACAGATCTGTAGATCAGACATAGCCTCTTCAATCAAGAATGAATGAATAACACTCAACTGTGATGTGATGGATACATAAATTATGGTTCACCTCAAGGGCAGCATACTTTTGTAATGGCTAAAAGTTATATTTTTAAAAACGATTCAGTGCCATTAGAAAATGCCCATGCTATAATGCTAGATAAAAAATACAGTGTAAAAACCTATCAAGGTATATAGTTCTATATGTGCTTAGGAAAAAGATAGCTGTAAAAATAGCAAAACATTGTGATCAAGATTATAAAAATTTTTAATATTTTCTTTGTTTCTGTATTTTTCTACAAAAGAAAATAGGAATCTGAAACTGGAATGTCAGAAAAGATGTGTATCAAGTTTTTTATTTTTAATTATTACTGTTTTATTATTACTTTCATGATAAAAAAAATATTAGTACCTAGTATTTGTTAGGGGCTGAGCAGGACATTCATCAGAATGCTTTCTGGCTGGCATGATCATTTAATTTTCACAATAAGGAAATAAGAAAGGTACTGTTAGTCTCTCCATTTTACAGATAAGAAAAAACTGAGGCACATCGAGATTAAGTAAGTGGCACAGCCCTAGAAGTGGCAGAACAGGGGTTTAAGCCCAGGCAAGATGAGCTCAGACCCTAAGATCTTCATTACTATGCACTTTGGAAATGCTGTGTTGATACCCAAGTGTGCTTCCTCTAGCCCGCCTCAATATTGACATGAAGGGCAGCATGGTCAGGTTGAACAAAACCTAAATATGAAGTCAGATGACAATTGAGTTCTAGTTTCACCACTTCTTGTATGACCTTCAGCAGTTCGTTTCTCCTTTCCGAACTTCAGTTTAACTATCTGTGGAATGGGTTAAAAATCAGTACCCTGGCTTCTGTCGGGAGCATATGGCATGTGTCAGTGCTTCTTTGCACAGTATGAAGTTCTCTACAGACATAAGGTCTAATTATCTTCCTGGCAACCTGCGGGGCAGATGAAACAGCACAGCAGGTGCAAAAGTACCTTGTTAACTGTCTACATGCTATACACTGACAAGTCGTTGTTATTATTACTTTACAGGTCATGGATGCTTGAATTTCTCGTTGTCCTGAGTGAGAGGCTTGGTTTTATTCAATCTCTGCCCCTCTGTAGGCCTCAGTCTCCCCATCTGTTCAGGGAAATAAGCTCCTTGACCTCCAGTTTCCCCAAACTCGGATATTGCAGGATTCCATGTGAATATACATCCCCGTACTCCAGTCTGTGATGAAAACCAGTGCCCACAGCACATAGCTCCAACTTTGAAGAGGGAAGCCCCTGAGTCGGAACTGGATTCGGATCCACAGACTTGTTTTGGGCATTTAAAAGTGACACTGGATGTACCATGATCAATAAATATTAGTCTCCTTCTTTCCTCTGCATGCCAGCTGAGCCTAAGTTGGCACTGGTCCTGGATTTACTGTAGTGTGGTGCCATTCTTGCTCACTAGAAAAATCATTAGCAGATCTTCCCTCAATTAAAACCTATGGTGGAAACACAGAAAGATTACTTTGCCTCTTCTGTGCCACTACTCCACAGTCTCTCTAGGACAATCCTGCTGCGTCCAATTAAATTCAAAAGAAAAAAAAACCAGACAGTGAATTGAAACTTGTTAAAGAGCACAACACTTTCTCTGGCCAGAGCAGAGGTATATATTAATGTTATCAAAGTTGCAGTTGCCTCTATTCAGGAAGACGACATCAGGCCACCTGTCGTTTTGGATTTAAACACCAGCTGAAACTGTATAATGTCTTCTATCAAATGGTAAAAATTGTTTCCTTCTCAGATGTGGCTATCAGGGAATTCAGATCTGAATTCACAATTCACATGCAGTTACTAACACATCTCAAATGTTTCGCTTCAACTAGCTTATCTCTTTCCTTGTTTGCTTATTAAATCTCCTTTTTTGTGTAGTTTCTACTGTTCACTTTATATATTCTAAAACATTTAAATTTCCTGAAATTTTCTACAGTGATAAAAATAATAATAACACTCCTTCCATCTACCCCATATTTTTCAGTTTACCTAACCTTACCCAGACTCGAATGGTTCCAACCCTTGCTTCAAATGTGGACTAAAACCAAGCAAGCACATTTTTCAAGTAAGGAGTGTAGTTCTTTGTAGAGACATTAAAGAGAAAAGCAGAAACAGTAACAATGAGAGGTAGAATTTCTCCATTTGACCTCTCACTGACATCAGCATAGAATGGTCACCTCGGCTGTGTTTGCTATGGGCTGGTTTTCCCCTCGAGAGTGACTGAAGTAGTAAGAGATCCCAAATGGACAGCCTCAGGCCTCTGGCATTTATGATGTAGACTTCTAGGTCCTTTTAAATGCTTTCTCTCCCATTCCCCCTTCCAGTCTAGACCTCAGTTGCTCTTTGTAATCTAGCCAGCCTAAAGCCGAGGTCCAGCAGGCAAGGACACAGGTGTGATGCTGTCTTCTGCTGGCACGGAAGTCTTCTTCCTGCCCAAAGGCATAGCCTGGGCACCGTGTCTTTTTTCTGCTTGATCTGCATAGAATATTCTTGTCTTAGCCTGGTTCTAGCTGTTTGGCTCTGAGCCAGCTAAAAGTTCATTGTCTGGGAAATGTGATCTGAATGTCTAATTCAGATTCCAAAGTCCACCTGTTCCCCAGTTTTTGATAGTGGGCAGCTGAGTCAGAGCCAAGTGCCCTGTGGGAGGACCTAGAGAACAGATCTGCAGCCAGCCAGGTGGGCTTCCAGCCCCAGCTCTGCCAGCTTTAGTGTAGGACTTGGGCCACCCTCCTAACCCCTCCAAGTGTCAACTTCCTTATCTGTAACATGGACAGACCAGTTATTGTCAGGCTTGGATGCGAGGTGACATTTTCCAAGTTCCAAACCCAGAGCCCAGAGGTGTTCATTCAGTCATTCATTTAGCTGTCCTGTGGATGGCAACTTTTCCTGCTTCCTCACTCTGCTGACTTCCAGGGATTTGTCATTGACTCTGAGGAGGCAGGAAGGTGAGCTTCCTGTACTCTTCTCTGTCATGAAATACAGCACCTGCCTGGGGCCATTGAAGAATATTTCTGAGACAAAATTAGGATCTGCTCAAGTGACTAAGATAGCGATGCTAAGAGGGGGAAAGATTGAAGACACTATTCGATCTGAATACACTTGCCTCCCTGGCTGTGGCTCTCCACAGTCCATGCCTCTGGGTTGACTGTGGCAGGAGGGTAAGGGGGCTCCAGTGGGCTTGACTTCTTGCCACTCAGGTCACAATTCCTGGAGACCTATTCTTTCAGCAAGTCGTCAAGAGGAAAAAGCCCCTTGCATAGATAGGTTGACTATTTTGGTCACAGTGCTGGGAACTTGACTGTCATGTCATTGAATCCTCTCAACCCCTTCGTGCATTAAGAATTATTCCCTTGCTTTTATAAATGAAGAAACTGAAATTCAAAAAAAAGTTAAATAAGTTGCATATTATCAGGAAAACAGAGTTAGGCAAGGAATTTTAAACGGAGGCTATTTAATCTTGAAAATGTGTTACTTGTGTGTTATAAGGCTGAGCAAAAGGGGATGGTGAGATAACCTGGAAATTAGTAACTGTAGATAGCCATCGCTACCTTCTAGGACTGGGGGAGGAAAGTGAAGAAATGGTATTACCAGGATCTAGTCGGGAGGTGCTGCCAAGCAGATGATGAAGACATGATGGCACACAGCCCAATAGTTGCTCAGACCACAAGCAGGGATGGCAACCCAGAGGATGAGGTGCATGGCATGGTAGTGCTGGAAGAGCCAAAAGAAACTGGAGCCTAGGGCATTCAATGGTCCCTGATGCTAAAGGAATGCAAACCTGATCTGGAAGTTGGCAGACGCTCACTTCTCCTATCTCCTGCAAGACCACCTGGGCCTACCAGTCTCCTGGCAAGGGGGATCTAGGGAATCTAGTTTTCAGAGTCCTGGCCCCAGCATCAGAGGAGAAAATAGAAGGGTGGGTCTGAAGCTGAGAGACTGTGCATAAATAGCAACCTCATTTATCGAGTAAGATGGGAACTGAAAAGCAACACCAGTCTACCTCCCAGGGGTAAGCAGGCACCCACTTGGTGCCTGCTCTCTGCCAAGCCCTGTATCAACTCTGGGAATGCATAACTGAACAGGAGACAGCCATGGCTGTCAGGGAGCTTCCAGGCTAATGAAAGTGAAGTAGCAATACCTTGGATCAGATTCGTCCAGTGCTTGTCTGACTTCTGCAGTACCTTCAAGAGGAAGAGTTTTCTGGGAGGGTAGAAGTCTAGGCACATGTCCCCATGTTATGCTCATATGGATGCCTATACAGTGGACGGCCCAGCTCCCCAGCCCTCTTGAGGCATGCCTTCCCCAGTGGATGTCTAGATCCTCCCCCAAGCTGCTTCTTGCACATCCAGGCGCTTGCCACCCTGGAGCTGGAACTACACATTATTCACCAATGCAGCCCTACATTTTCTTCATAATAACACAGATTATTAAGCCCCTGCTGTTTAAAATAGGGCTGTCTTGTTTACACATAACAGAAAGTCAATACTAACTGACTTGGGCAAGGGAGGAGTTTATTGGAAGAATGTTAGGGTATCTCTCAGGGTTCAAGTACAGCTGAGGTCTTGGAAAAGTTGGAACCAGAATGGACTGTGGGACTCCACCTTGGCTTTTACTGCTCCCAAAACCACAACTTCTCCTCTTCCTCCTCCCTACCTCCCCCTCTCCCTCCTCTATCTTTCTTTAACTCCCCCTCCCATCCCTGCTCTTACATGATGGAACTCCTCTTCTGCACCCACTTAACATGGACAAGACAGAGCTAGCAATATTCTTGGCACTGTGGTACATTCCATGTTCACCAAAAGAAACTGACCTCTCTCCAAGCCTGCTTTTGAAAATTCCCAAAAAGGAATTGATCGGCCCTGCTGAGGTTGGGTACCCACCCTGGACCAATTACCTGGACCAGGAAAACAGGGTCACATAATATGACTGTCCCCCAGGGGTAATGAGTTCCCAGAAAATGGGAGCAGTTTTCTAGAAACAGAGAGGGCTGACCAGCAAGTGGGACATTACAACAATGTTTATTACACTGAATGATGGCACTACACTGCATTTAATCATTACCCTATTGTTGGACATTTCTTGTTGGTACTTTTTAAGATTATAAATGTTTCAGTACATTTCTTTATGCATAAACCTTTTCCATAGCTAGGATTGTTTCTTTCCATTACATTCCCAGATGTGGAGTACTAGCTTAGAATTTAAGCAGTTTTTTTTCCCTTAAAAATAGCAGATTATCAAATACCAAAACTGATTTTACTATTGTTGCTATGGAAACTATTTTCTCTGTTGCTAGGCAATCAGTTAAAGATTTGGTAGTGTAGACTAGTAAAAAGACACAGACTGTCTGTAGAGACCAACAGTCTGGAACTAACTCAACTTTTAGCTGGCACTGTGAACTTGGGCTGCTTGTTTGGCCATTTGGATCACCCTCTGTTTTTCCAAGATAATAGCTTTTCTAACTAGCTTATTTGGAAATTAGGAATAATCTATGAAAAACAAAAGCAACTCTCATGGGTGCCTGGCACATAGTAGATGTTCAATAAATTGAACATTTAGGCTTTAAAGGGTTTAATGGTAACTTTTTATTATGAGACTAATACTACTCAAAATGAGTAATTTGTAGCTTCCTAGAATGCAAAAGACCTTAGCACACTCCAAGTTCAGCCTGTAGTTGTTACCAAATATGGTCCACCTGAGATGTATTCATGTCAAGATATCTACATTTCACCTGATTAGCCAGCATCCATAAACTAGGAATGACTCAGAGGTGTAAGCAATCTGCCTCTACTGCTATCTTAATTATTGACTTCCATCAGGTAACATACTTGCAAGCTTTGGGGTCACACAGAACAGGTTGGGTCTCTGAAGGTGCATTGAATTCTTCTCTCAGCCCTTTGTTGAACTTTTTGCTTTATATGTGAAAGAGGGTGGGAAAACATCCATGTTCCAGGGCTCAGGAAGACACCCAGCCCTAGATTTCAGGATCATGGGCAGTGACTGACACTTTAACCACACCGAAAGTTCAAGGAATTCACCATCTAAAGGATACACGTGGAGGGTGGTCATCAAATCTGGAAACATTGATGAACACATAATAATGGGTTATTGGTAGCATTCAGATGTGTGATAAAATAATATCTATTTTCCAGTGAGTCCCAGAAGAGAAAGAGTCAGTTCTACCTGAGTAGATATTGTCATTGAACTTAGTCTTGAAAGATGGAGCCAAGTTGACTAGGGAGGGACTGTGCATTCCAGGCAAGAGAAGCTCATGGGCAAAGTCCCCATGAGGACCCCAGGGCCCCATGCCAGCCTCTCTTGCTCTATCTGTTCTTCTCCAGAGGGAGAGAATCTGTTCTGTATCACTGAGGACTTCTGGCCGGGCATGCATTGGCCTGCTATGAGTCCAAATTCTCAGAGCCAGAGTCTAACCCATTATAAAAGGATACAGCTATCCTTTGAGACAGAGAATGGATCTATAAATGTTCAGAAGCAGCTGAGTGATAAGTGGAGTCACAACTGCATGCTGGATCTTAACTCTCAATGCTTGTTTCTTTTATCACAACCAAATCCCCTGGGTGGAAATCCTAAGTCTTTTTTTCTCACAATTAGATTTTTATTAAAAATTAAAATAAAGCCGGGCTCGGTGACTCAGCCTGTAATCCCGCGCCATTGGGAGGCTGAGGTAAGTGGATTGCCTGAGCCCGCGGATTCGAGACCTGCCCGGGCAACTTGGTGAGACCTCATCTCTACAATAAATCAAAAATTAGCCGGGCATGGTAGCGTGCGCCTGTAGTTCCAGCTGCTTGGAAGGCTGAGGCGGAAGGATCGCTGGAGCTCAGCAGGTTGAGGTTGAGGCTGCGGTGGCCAGGAGCGGCCACTGCACTCCAGTCTGGGTGACAGAGTGAGACTCCAAGTCAAAAAAAAAAAAATTAAAATAAGCCCATTTTGGCCTTGCTGAGCTGTGGTGTGGCCATGTGCTCTTTGAGCTATGACCAAATTTTCTTAAGCTTTGGCCCTCTCCCCTACCTTGGGGAGGTGAATCTCCTCTTTCTCTTTCTCTCTAATTTATTTCTAAATAAACTATATTTTCTAATCTAAAAAAAAAATAAGCCCATTTCCAAAAAACCAGAATGCTTTGTCTTAGAATTCTTAATTCCAGCTTAAATTTCCATTTAAAACTACAAATCCTTTTTTCTTTTCTTTTCTTTTTTATGTTTTAGTTTAAAGACGTGTGGTACAAGTCAGGATTAGGTACATAAGTGATCTATGTTACAGGTAAAGTTTGGGCCTCCCATTGGTCCTCACGTCACCTGGTTCAGGATCAGGTAAACCTGGTGATGTTATGTGTCCCCCCTCCCTCCCCTGGCAACTTCCCACTACTGTCAATCCCTTTCTTGTAGTGTTATGATAAATGTTCAAGGTCCACTTATGAGTGAGAACATGTGGTATTCAGTTCTTTGTTTCTGTGATAGATCACAGAGTATCATAGACTCTAAATCCATTCAAGTTACTGCAAAGGCCATAATTTTGTCCTTCTTTATGGCTGCATAATATCCTATCATGTATATGAACCACATTTTTAAATCCAGCCCACTCTTGATGGGCAGCACTGTTGGTTCCATGTTTTTGCTATCGTGAGTAGTGCTGCAATAAACATGTGTGCACAGGTATATTTTTGGTAGAATTTAGTTCCTCTGGGCATATTCCCAGAAGGGGGATTGCTGGGTCACATGGAAGGTCAATTTTTAGATCTTTTAGAAATCACCACACTATAGGAAAATTTACACTCCTATCAACAGTGTAGAAGCATTCCCTTTTCTCTGCATCCTCTCCAGCATCTGTTGTTTTTGAATTATTAATGATGGCCATCTTGACTGGAGTTAGGGGATATCTCAGTGTGTTTTTGATTTGTGTTTCTTTGGTTATTAGTGAGGGTGAGCATTTTTTCAGAATCTGTTTGCTGTTTGTCTTCTTTTGAGAAGTGTCTGTTCATGTCTTTTGCCCACTTTTTTAATAGGGCTTTTCCCCTGCCTTTTGGCATGTTTAAGTTCCTTGTTTGAGTTCCTGAAGATTAGGCCTTTGTCAGATAAACAGTTGGCAAATATGTTTTTCCATTCTGTAGGCTGTCTCCCCGCTCTCTTGATAGTTTATTTTGCTTTGCAGAAGCTTTTCAGTTTGATAAGGTCACACTTGTCTATCTTATCTCTTAAGGCATGGGCTTTTGGGGTTATAATCAGGAATTGGTTGCCTATTCCAATGTCTATAAATGTGTCTCCTGTGTTTTTTAAGAATCTTATAATTTGAGGTTTTACGTTTAGGTCTTTGATCCATTTAGGGTTGATTTTTGTGTATGGTGATAGGTAGAGGTCCTGTTTCATTCTGCTGTATGTGGTCAGCCAGTTTTCCAAGCACTATTGACTGAATAGGTTCTCCTCTCTCCAGTGGTTGTTGTAGGTGGCTTTGTCAAAGATGAGTTGGTTAAGAAATTAAGATTTTGCTTCTGAAATCTCAATCCTGTTCCATTGGTTCATTTGCCTATTCTTGTACCAATACCAGGCTATTTTGATTATTGTAACCTTATAATAATGTTTAGTCTGAAAGTGTGATACCTCCTGCTTTGTTTTTTTATTTGAGGATTGTTTGGGCTATTAGTGGTTGTTTATGTTTCCATATGAATTTCTGTATAGTCACTTCCATGACTGAGAATTATGTTGGTAATTTAATGGGTATTGCATTGAATCTGTAGATTGTCTTTGGTAGGATGGACATCTTAACAATGCTGATTCTTCCTATTCATGAGCATGGAATATTTTTCCATTTGTTTGTGTCTTCTTTGATTTCTTTGAGCAGTTTTTTAGTTTTTGCTGTACAGATCTTTCACTTCCCTAGTTAGGAAGATGCCAAGGTATTTCATTTTCTTTGTGGCTATTGTGAATGGGATTATGCCTTTTATTTTGTTCTGTTTGTTGTTGGTGTATAAAAATGTAACTGTCTTTTTCACACTGATTTTGTACCCTGAGACTTTGCCAAAGTCCTTTATCAGTGCAAACAGATTTTGACAGATTCCCTTGGGTATTCAAGGTATAGGATCTTATCATTAGCAAAGAGGGAAAGTTTAACTTCCTATTTTCCTATTTGGATACCCCTGATTTCCTGCTCTTGACTGATTTCTCTAGCTAGAACTTCCCACACTATATTGAACAGGAGGGGTGAGAGTGAGCAGCCTTGTCTTGTTCCAGTTTTCAGGGGAAATGCTTCCAATTTCTGTCCATTTAGCAATATGTTGGCTGTAGGCTTATTATAGATGGCACTATTTTGAGGTATGTTCCCTCTATGCCTAGGTGATCAAGGGTTTTTATCAAGAAGGGATGCTGGATTTTGTCAAAAGCTTTTTCTGTGTCTAATGATATAATCATGTGGTTCTTGTTTTTACATCTGTTGATGTATTGAATTACATTTATGGTCTTGCATGTGTTGAACCAGACCTGTATCCTGGGAATGAAGTCTACTTGGTCATGGTGGATAATTCTTGAGATGTGTTGTTGGATCCAATGAGGGCCCAGCTAAATAAGCTGGGTGTCCCAAATATCTGAGCATGTCCTCTCAAAGCCCACTTTTTGAGTCCTCACTTTATTTCACTACCATCCCTGTTCCCAAGATGTCTTGCCTTTAATTTTTTAATTAAGTCATTTAATCAATGTTCATGGAGATTTCAGTAGTGCCAAGCATTGTGCAGATTACTGAGGAAGCAACAGAGAACAAACTCCTGTCTCTGTCCTCATGGGCTTTACAGACTAATGGAGAAGACAGATATTTATCAAATAATCTTACACACATAACTATATACCAACAAATTCTGAAAACATAGACATTATTTCATTTTGTGACAAATTGAAGATGTCTTTATTGATATTATGTATTTTCACCTAAGGTTCCAGACTTCATGAACACCCTGCATAATTATAGACTGTGTTAAGAAAAGCACGGATCATTAAAGATTGAGGTTTAGTGAGAGGAAAGAACTCACCCATGGAAACATATTGGTTGATAGCAGAGCTGGGAGAAACCCAGGTCCCTACCTCCTGCTCCAGCTCTTGCCCTAGAGCTTGGAATGTAAATTAATGCACAAGCGTTGGAGACCATGCAATGGGAATTGTATCTGCTGGGAGCCACCACCATCCCTCCAAGACTCCCTTCTCCTCACCCAGGAACCAGCTCTCCCCTCACTGTCAGTTGTCTTCTGGGAAGCACTACTTCAACCCTGAAGCATTTGGGTCAAACCTGCAGTCACAGCTCTGGTACTAATCCGTCCCTGGAGCTTAGCTTAAATCACGGGTGTTTGCTCTGCGCTTGAAGGAATGGAGGCCGCTGAGTGAGCATTTAGCAGGACATTTTATGCTGCTTTGCTTTACCAGGAAAACCTATCCCCCCCTCCCCTCCCCAGTTTTCCCCTGAGCAGGATATAAATTATTTTTACTATCTTTACTTAAAACCCAACAACCTGTAAAAGAAAGCTAGTTGCCTTCTGTTTATTTACTACTTACAAAACAAAGGGCAGAGGGACCTCAGGGCTGGGAGAAAGGGGTGTTCTAGACAGCCCCTGGACAAGGACACAAGCAGCCTCCACCCTTGGGAAGAGAGAGTCCTTCGGTCTGATGGTGGAGACATGGCCCTGCTGGGGAAACCTAGGCTGATGGAGAGAGCACAGTTTTGCCTCAGTGGGAGCCTCGGTCTAATGGGAGTGGCACAACACTGCCCTAGAGTCCCAATCTGAGCGGAGAGGAACAGCCCTGCCATAAGAGGAGTCACAGCTGATGGGAGAAACACAGCTCTGTCCTGGGAAAGCCCCTAGTCCAATGAGGGAGACAGTTGGCTCTTTATTTGCAAATGAAAAACTGGATCTCAGAACCCCCAGAGTTCCACAGAAGGTCACTGCACTGCCCTGCTCAAGTTTCACAGGCCCCATTCAGTGCAAAGGCCATGCCCACACTGCCATGGTGTCTTGTGGCTTTGCCTTATGACCTGGACAGCACGTGCCGCAGGAGAGCCCCATTCAGTGGAGCAGCCCCCAACTAGGTTCAACAACCAGTCCAGCATGCTTTTAATAATGCATGTCTCACAGAGGAGCTAATTAAGCCTTAATAGGCCTGCACAGGGAGCAGAGGGTCTCTCTCAGGACAGGTCTTGGGCTCTGGGGAATTTAGCAAGTTTTACGGCTGCTGCCAGTCTCTTTAAATCAGGTCCCCAGTGAATCCCAGTCCAAACTCACTGTGTGAAGTAACACCCACCTTAAACAAACCACAGCGGGTCTCTGGCCTCTTGGGTGGAGGGAATAACTTTTAATGAGCTTTATGCAATGTGGCAGCTAATATATATATATAGCTGCCGTACATATACATATATTTTTTTTCCTGTAATCCTAACCACAGCCTTGACTTAATTGCTATAATTCCCATCATAGAGAGAACAATGAAGATTAATATTAAGAGAGTTAGGCAATTTCCCCAAAGTCACATAGATAATCAGTAGCGGAGCAGGGACTCAAATACTGGTATAATTCTAAAGCTCCTGCTTTCTTCACCACACCATGATGCCTCGCTGACGTACCCAAAAAGATCCTGGAGTTAGGGAGTGGGCGGGAAGCTGCTCAAACATGAGGCACAGAGCGACTCTTCAGAAAAAGCTCAGAGCCCCAAGTAATGGAAGGAGAGGTGAGTACACAATATGGGAATGCCAGGTTGAATAAAAATTAGCCAGTGATCCTTAAACTTTAGGACTCATAAGAATCACCTGAGAAGCTTATTTAAAGTCCAGGTACTGGGCCTGACCACCAGGGAGTCTGGTTCTGTAGCTCTGTGCCAGGCCCAGGAATCTGCATTGTATTACCATCTCCAGGCAGTCTCAATTAAGCCGGCCCCCAGAAGATATTTGAAGAAACACCTGAATAATCTTTCCCCTCTGTAGCCCTGAGTATTCTTTGTAAATACATGCACAACCCTGGCAGGTAGGCGGGGTAAGACCTATTAGTCCCATTTTAAGGGAGAGTAGGTTTCTGTATAGTAGAGGGACTAGCACAAGAACGCAACAGGTAGTGGTGGGCCCGGGGGTTTCCTGCTTCCTGCTTCCTGATTCTGTTCTTCTCCAAGCATGCAGTCTTGTCTCTCTGGGGTGAGATGGGAGAGGAAGACATGGCCCATGATGAGGGTGTTTGGGAGTGCGTTCTTGAGACCGGGAGTCAGGCTGTGGGGCCTGCAGGAGGATACTGGCTGCTACAGGGAATGAAGGGGACTTTGGCAGTGTTAGCGATAAGCCAGCAGAGAGCAAGGCTGAGATGCCATGTGACAGATGACGGAGGCCTGGCCAAGGTAGTCACTGAAGGGAAGGGAGACAACAGCAAGGGGAGCGTCATAGAGGGCTGTGCCCAAAACCGTGTTGCACACCACCGTCACCAGTTATTGAAGGAGCAAAAAAAGGATCATATTTAGCAACATTCTGGCCACAGAATGAACTCAAAGATTTTTCAAGAAACCTTAGTTTTAGCATCAGAGAAAGAATGGATCTGGGAAAGGGACTTGAAACAGCTCCATCCTGACCATGTTTCACTTCAGCTGGGGGAGGGGACTGGGCTCTGGTTGTGAGGTCTGGGAGGTAAGTTCAAGTTAGGTAATAGGTAGGCAAAAATGTCTCTCCCCAGCATATAAATAAATAGTCCCAAGTTCAGGACGAGGCGATATTGCTGGCAGCCCTGGAATCCAAGCAAGATAATGGAAAGAGGGGAGGGGGACTCATAGTCAGAAGTCATGGAAGATTAGTGCTTGAAGGACACCTAAGGATTGTCCAGCCCTACCACCTCACTTTACAGATGAGGAAACTGAAGCCCAGTCATGAGACGGGCCCCACCCGAGGTTACACACCAGGAGACTGAATCCCAGGATTTCTGACTCCCAGGCCAGCATTCCTTCCAACCCAACCAAGGGCCTCTCCCCAGCCGCCTCCACCATTCTGCTTACCAAATACTATATGATCCTGGACTTGGAGACAGACAAGGCTACCAGTTAAGATATGCAATTTTTTAAACGTCAGTTCAAAATCATGTATTAACATAGTCCCCAGATGGAGGTATTAGCATTCGAGCTCCTTCACATTGCCTGGCAAAACTTGCTGACGTGTCTAAAAATCCAAAGTGTGATTACTACCTGAGGTGGCAGGGAGCCCTCCAAGGAATACATGGAGGTAGGAGGAGACATGAGAATTTCAGTGTCAAGGGCTGAAGGCAGGAAGGTGGGGCGGGAAGGAGCTTGAACAAAGGGAAGTTGTGTGGCTTATTTCCTCAGCAGGAAACCTGTGGGCAATGGTCAGATTATTGGCAAGAAGTCTATTAGTCAAGGAACCCAGAGTGAAGTTCTCACTAGTGAGCAAGAAACATGCGTCTTGACTCAGGCTCTGCTCTTGAATTGCTGAGTGACATTGGGGAAGTCCCCTCACCTCTCTTGTCCTCAGTTTTCCTTACATTTACATGTTTGGGGCTCCTGTGTCTCTAGCTCTGATATTCTCTTTGTGCAACCCAGCCGGGCTCCCTTGAGACAGCAGGGCAGTCCCTGAGGTGACAGCTCATAAAAGGGACCTTCGGGCATAGGCTGGCCCACTTCAACCTGTCCACTCATCATTGTTCCTCACTGGCACTTTCCACCTAAAGCTTGCCTCTGACTCACCAGCCTCCATCTTGGCTTCTCCAACAAGAATCCTGGCTTTCCCGCTGCCAGATACCTTGGATAACCACCTTCTAGGACCCTCTGTCCACCCTACATTCCTTGGAGCCTCTGCCCTATAGTGAGTCCCAGACCCGATTCCATAAGGTACATCAAACAACAGGAGTTCTAAAGGTTCCAGGGAAGTCCAAGTTGGAAGAGATCCTATCTCAGCAGAACCCCCTCACTGGAGTAACCCATATAGCCTCTCTTTTAGACTAAAAGGGAATGGGAAAGGGTAAGACTGGAAAAATAGACCGGAGCTCACCCGTAGAGAGATTTGTACCTTTGGAGGTAAAGTCTGGTAACGAGCTCACAGCAGATGCTGTTAGTGCTCTGTCTGCTTCACCTAGACTCACTCTTTTCCTACTGTCAGGAACTTCCCAAAAATACCTGTGACTCTCTGCCTGAGAGTACCTGTTGGCTAGGGGGACATTCTAAGTGGGCAGGCCAGAAGTTCTGGGATGCCAACACTCCGGGAGCAGCTCTCAACCAATAATGAACAGATGAATGCTCAATTTCCTCTGCACCCTGCAGAGTGATTTTCACTCTCTCTCAGAGAGCCCTGCAGGGCTAAGCCCTGGTAGTCCATAGCAGGAACTGGCTTAGAATACACCCGATGTAGGTTGCCTTCCCTTTCTTGCCTCAGTTCTGCACTCCCCTCCTACGGCTCTTGGAGTCACCTCCCAGATGTACCCCTGCCCCTAAATCCTAGCCTCTGGAGGGATCCAATCTAAGGCAGAAATGGTGCATACTCTGTCACCCTCTTGGAGATTCACAATGCACATATTAAAGACTCTGAGAAGCCCTGCAAGAAATAAACATGTTTAATTCTGTTTACCCCAGCATTTTCTAACTTATCGGACTACAGAGTCTTTTTTCCCTCTAAGCATCTCTTAGAAATAGTATTTCCTAGACAAAAACCTTGCAAGCAATCAAGCATGAGTAGAGTCATAGTTTGCTCTAGAAAGGCCTAGTAGGAGGTGGCCCACTCATGGTAGGAGCAATAGCTGTTAGCAATGTTAGCTGCATCCCACTTGTGTGTGGATGCTTTAGGACAGGATCATCATAGTAATCTTGTGGTGGTAGACAGAGACAGTATTATTACTCCCACTTTACAGATATGTACACTGAGAGTCAGAGAGGTTGTGTAGTGGGTAGAGTATCAGATCCAGGACTCCTAACTCCACATCCCTCTTTGCAATGGATATTCTGGTTGGCAGCAAGACTAGTAATAGAATCTATGTCCCCACCATCCTAGTCCAGGGTTTCTCCACCCACCCCAGGAATGAGGGTCAGCCACAGTTCCCCTGAGGGTTCCTATGGGTGAGCAGTTGTCATGTAAGTTGAAGGGGAAATGAGAGGGAAGTGGAGAGGGTGTGTGTTGTGCATACTCTTTAGGTATTTTGTACCTTTTTCTGACTCAGATGCTCCTGACAACTTTATTTCATCTTTTCCCCACTCACACACAAAAATAGCATCCCATTAGCTGTCACTGGTTTGCGATTGCTTCCAGAGGAAGTTTTTCAGGAGCTGGGTCAGCTAGAGACTTAGCTTACACATAACAACACACATACAGCTTGATTCATGCACCTACCTGCATAGATACCTAGGCATGCATGCACTCAACTGTTCAACACGTATATGCATTCTTGCATTCCTATAACATCCTATACACTGTATTGTTATTATTTGTTTTGTCTGTCTTCTCTTCTAGACCTCTGGACCGTATAACCCACAAGGGTAGTGGCTAAAACGTTCTCTCTCATCCTGAGAACATCACAGCCAAGCACAGTGTCTTGCACAGAGTAGGTGCTCAAAAATATGTCAGGAACAAATGGATTAGTCAAAATACAAAGATGCAAATTGCATTTATATATGTAGCAAACAATGATGCATGCATGCAAATGTACACATACACCCCGGTACGTGTATGCAAACACACAATAACACACACACGCCCACACAGACTCCCAGTGCCCTATTAGAACCCAAGGTCAGGACATGAACATTACGCCTGCTGACATGAATCTCTTGGATGGGATCCAGAGAGGTCCTGGCAGCCATTACTTTGCAATCCGTCTATCTGCGCCATTTATTGTTGAAATAAAATGTGTCATGGCTGCTTCACTGGAGACCAATGTAGACATGGAGGGAAATGGAGAAATATCGGCCCAGCTTGCATTCTGGCTCACTAGCATGGGGGAGCTTAAGGCATAAATGAGTTTGGACTTAATTGACTATTTTATTGGGCTTTAATTCACTGGTACTTTTCCAGAGACTGATTCCAACAGGCACAGAGGCAGGGTTGAGCAGTCTCTGGGGTTGCCAGCCCCCCTTGCCTCTCTCCCTGCGCCCTTAGGCTTGTTCTAAAACCTTTCTCTAAACAGGGCCCTCTGTCAGCCCCCTGGTGACATGAGGAAGTCAGCATCGGTGCCTGTCCCCTCCTGTTCGGCCCCATCTTTGCCCCTTCCCAGTCGGCCTCTCTTGTCATAATCCCCTTACCCCCAAAGGACTTTCTGTACAGTAACCTGATTGAAAGCTCACTGAGCAGGGCACTGGGATACAGAGATGAACAAGAGCAAACCTTTGCCCTCTGGGTGCATGAAATCAAATGGGGAGACAGATACATACATTCTGCAATATAATAGATACCAAAAACTAACCCAGGAACAAGGCCCAGAGAGGCACAGTAAGGCACAGCAATTCAAGTAAGGCTACCCAGATGGGAGGCCTTCACTTTCTCTTAAAGAGGGGAAGGAGTTTGCCGGGCAGGGTACTCCTGGAAAAGGTATTCCAGGCAGTTGGAACAGCAGGGGCAAAGGCATGGAGGGAGAGAGAGTGGGGTATGTTCTGGATGCTTTCCTGGGGTCCCATGCGGCTGAGGTGGAGGAGGGAAGACGAGAATACTCATGAGGGCAGCAGGACTAAACAAAATGAACTTGAGCCTGGATGTCAGAAAACCTGATTCCAGTCCCATATTTACCCCCCAATAGCATGTGACACTGGGCAAGTCACCCTTCTTTTCTGAGTCACAGTGTCTTCCTCTGTAACATGAAGAGTTTGAACTCATGGAGCTCAAAGACCCCCTCTTACCCCCAGGGTCTTCTCATCTTTCTTGCATTGATATTTCTCTGCTATCCTATGTCTTTTAGTTGATGCTGGTTTGAGTTTGAGTTGAGTTGAGTTTGAGAAGCCAGCCACAGAAAGCCCAGGATATCATGTACTAGAGACTGAGAATCCCAGAGTCTCGCAGAGCAATTGCTGGTCTCTGTTCTTTCACTGGGGTGGGGGATGCAGTGGAGTCCCCTTCTCAGAACCCTGCCCCTGCCCCCAAGACTTGTAGGCCTTGGGAGTTCTCCCCAGCCAAATGGGAGAGTAAGGCCAACCCAGGGAAAACTCAGTCAAGTGCTCTTCGCTCAAGCAGGACAACCTGTAATGCATTTCTGAGTTGACCATTCAGATTCATCCAGATTTTGGAAGTGTTCAGAAGAATGAGCTTCAGTGAGCTGGAATACTTTCTTATTTTGCCATATCAATGTGGCATGACTAAAAGTGGGAATGTGCTTTGAAGAACTGTCGAGCCCCATGCAAATATAAACAATTTGTCTTTAGTATAGAGGGACGCTACATACCAGTTTGTCCAGGACAGTGCCAGGTTGTGCCTGCTATCTGGGTAATTCCTGAGAGGGTTCCCTGTTCTCACTCTCTGAAGGATCCTCCTCAGGGCAATAAAACATTGTCACCACTCTGCTTGATAAGCTTTTTGAAGACAGGAATTACAGCAGGAAAGCAGTGGACACGAGTGAAATGGAGTCACTTTGTTAGTGCAGTGACCTAGGTGTTAAACCAGCTCTGTCTTGGACAACCGACTTAACATTTCTGAGCTTGGCCTTCTTATATGTACAATGGGGATTGTAGCATCTTCCACACTGAGTGACTTGGAGAAATAAATGAGGTTTTGCATGTAGAGATCTAAAAGTATGTGTTCAGGCCGGGCTCAGTGGCTCAGCCTGTAATCCCGCGCTTTGGGAGGCTGAGGTGGGCGGATTGCCTGAGCGCGCGGGTTCGAGACCCACCTGGGCAACTTGGTGAGACCTCATCTCTACAATAAATTTTAAAAAACTAGCCAGACATGGTAGCGCACGCCTGTAGTTCCAGCTACTTGGAAGGCTGAGGCCGAAGGATCGCCGGAGCCCAGCAGGTTGAGGCTGCAGTGGCCGAGAGCGGCCACTGCACTCCAGTCTGGGCGACAGAGTGAGACTCCAACTCGAAAAAAAATAAAAATAAAAATAAAAAATAAAATTATGTGTTCAATAACTGTTCTTTCATCTTCTGTGTCTTTGGCAACTCCATAGCCCTCAGCGCTGGGCAGGGAGGAGACCGGGTGTTGAATGTGTAAATGAATGAGTCCCATAGTCAATCAAGCACAGAAGCAGAAGCTGGGGCACCTTTCTCTGCATCCCAGTTCTCTTTTTGAGCTGAGACATTCTGATACTCTCAAGGCTTTCTATTGAGGACGGAGAACTTGGTCTCTTTTCCTGCATGCTCCATCCCCCTGAGCCTTCCCATAATCCTTGCACTGATATCTCTCTGCTCTGCTCTTCTATTTTTAACCTCCATTCAGCTTTTTGTCCTCTCTTTTTTCTTTTTGATGGTACTAATGGGGCGGGGTCAGGGAGGGAGGGACTGTCATCATCTTCACTCCAATGCCTCTCCTGGGAGATCATTACAGACCTACCTACCTCTGTATTCCTGAAAGCCCCTCATTGTTCCCTGAACTGCCTCATGGCAGCAGCTTCCTATCCTTGGGGTCACACAGACTTAGGGGTCACAGATCTAAGTGTGAATCCTGGCCCCTAGTTATGTGCTTAAAGGACTGAGCGTGGGGTAATAATTTGCCTGTAGTAGAACATCTTGTAACCTCCCAGAGTCTAAGTGTCCCATTCCTACAATGTGCATGAAAACACATAAGGCCAACACGAGTATTAAATATGTAACTATAGCCGGGCTCGGTGGCTCAGCCTGTAATCCCGCGCCTTTGGGAGGCTGAGGTGAGTGGATTGCCTGAGCCCGCGGGTTCAAGACCCGCCTGGGCAGCGAGACCTCATCTCTACAATAAATCAAAAAAATCAGCTGGGCGTGGTAGCGCATGCCTGTAAATCCAGCTACTGGGAAGGCTGAGGTGGAAGGATCGCCGGAGCCCAGCAGGTCAAGGCTGCGATGGCCGGGAGCGGCCACTGCACTCCAGTCTGGGTGACAGAGTAAGACTCCAACTCAGAAAAAAAAAAATACGTAACTATGTCAGCTGTCTCGCACAATACTTGGCATTAACCCAGCCTCGAGGCCCTCACCATCTGGCCAACACACCTTTCCCATCCCATTCAGTGTCTCCTTCCTCCACAGCCTCCTCTCCAATGCCACCCATGTGCACGCTGCTCCCAAAGCACCTCTCGCCTCCACTCATGCCTCTGTGTCTACGCTGATGCTGTGCCCTCCGGCCTTCTCCACTTTTGGTGTCCTGAAATTCTGCTGCTTCATCAAACCATGGTGAAAATTTAACCTCCTCCTCAAGCCTTTTCTGATCTGTCAAGTCAGAACTGGTCACTCAGCCCAGCTCTGGCTCTCCCCATGTGTATTTGACCGAATCCTCCACGTAGCATGTATTTCTTTCTGCTATCATTTATTTTAGTTATTTACTTACACACCTGCCCTCCCAAGAGAGACTATACCGTCCTGGAGAGTAGGAGCCGTTTCTTGTTCATCTCTATACTATAAACAACCTCAAACTCTTTTTAAGAAACAAGGGAGCGCATGAGCAAATAAAATTAAAATTCAGCTCACGATTTCTAGTTCCGATCGCGTGATGCACTGAGCCAACACAAACCTACCTCCCTCTACATGCACACAGAAATGCAGAGCATTCCAATTTTAAACATTTTGAATGCAAAGCCAAGCTCTAAAGAAAGGGAAACTCCAGGGGCCAGAAATGAGAAAGGAATGGCTGCCTTTTCATTAAGTGAGTCTGGAAAACTCCTTCTACCTATCTGGGAAATGGGTCTCCACCAGAGACTGTGGGTGGCAAGTGTGTGTGAGCATGCATGCAATAAATGTATGCATGTGCACATGTGTGTATGTGCATATGTGTGTGTGCATGTGTCTGTGTGTGCACAATGTAGAGAAAACTCCCTGAATGCCTACTGTGTGTAGTCCTTGGACTTGACACAGGGAATCTGGAAACAACTGTCCCACAGTTCCCTCCCTCCACTTGAATTGTTAGAATGTGCTCCAGGAGGACAGACATCTTTAGGGATGTGCTCACAGCTGCCCTAAATGCTTAGCCCATATTATCCCTTAACCTCCTGACAGCCTTGTAAGGTGGAGGGTATCACAAGGAAGATAAGCTAGCCAACTACTAGGCTGTGGGCAGAACTAGCATTTGAAGCCAAACAATTAGTCTCTGATCTCATGAGTTTAAACACTATGGTTTATAACCTTGAGCCACATAGTAGGTGTGCCAAAACATTTGTTGAACGAAAACCTGAAGAGGTGGCTGGGAGAAAGTCACAGAGCACCTCAGAATGTCATGGTCAGGGCTAGGCCAGGCCAATTCAGTGCAGGCAGCCTTGACGGTCCAGCATCTAGCCCAGCTCTCCATAAAAGATGCTCATTCTAAATAAAAGAAGCTTCCTTGGCCTGTAGGTGCTTGGGAGACAGTTTTCTCCCATCTCAAGATGATTGTATCTGGCCCCATTTCCTCCGAAGCTATTCTTGATTTTTTTCCCCTCCCTGCTGTGTGACTGGCTCTAATTCCCTTCTCGGGTCCCATTTGGTGGTTACCACTTATGTTCTAAAATGCGCCATTAGGCGTCTGATGTATGGTGTGTTCAGCGGGGCGGCCACACTGGTGCTCCCAGTCGGCCGGAGAAATGAAGAGGCCGCCACCTGCCGGAGTGCCACCTGCCAACAGTGGCTGCTCCCGGGCCTCTTGGGGATAGTGGGCTGCCCCCAAACAGAATGACCTCCTCCTATCCTCATGGGGCCCCGCAAAGCACCTGTCCCCACCCATAGCTCACACATCTGCCTACTCAGCACACAGTTATCAGACACCCATGGTGTGTCAGGGTGGAGACCAAGAGATGAAAAAGATGCCTTTCTTACCCATAAGAGAAAGAGTCTGATACGGGTATGGGCTCACAAGCCAAGGCTGCAGCTGAGTGGGTCTGGGGCTGTGAGGGCTGTCAGTGAAAGACTGTGTCCTAACAACACGGACAAGCAGCTCTCCAATACCATATACGTCTACTAGAGATGGGAAGGACCCAAGGCGTGGGGAGCCCCAGCAGTTACTCCCAACATTGCTTGGTATCTCTCTAGAATCCTAGACTTTTATCAACAGAAGGGTCCTTGGAAATTTTTTCCTGCTGTTTAAGCCAGGCTGGCACATTCAGACATCTATCCCTTAGGCATCCCAGAAAAGTGGGCCTGCAGTGGTAGCTGGTGTTTGAAGCACGCTTTCAAGCCTGGCCACCTTATGCCCACTGGCTCTTTCTTTGCTTGGGCCTGTCTCCCCCTTATAAATAATAATAACCACAATAAGCATGACTGGCTATATGCAGGTGTCCAAGCTCATTCATCCTCTCAACAACCCTGTGAGATAGTCCCATTTCAGGTGAGAAAATGGAGGCTCTTTGAGGTTAAATCTCTGGCACAGGTTCACATACATAGCTGGCAAGCAGTGGCATATGGATCTGAACCCCAGAACTCATGCTATCACTGGTCAGACTTCATTCAAAACCTCTGACTTCTCATCATGATTTGGATTCTCACCTTACTCTGCTCCCATCTCCCCAGGTTTAGGGTCCTTGAGTGTCTGCCCTGCCTCCACCCCCAGCACCTCCCCCATCTGGAATGAAGGACTCTGGCTCCAGTGCGTGGTTCTGGAGAATCCGGCTCTCTTCCAGACCGTCAGCCAAGTCAAGTCCCCTTCCCCGGGAGGAAAGGATGAGGATCCTGACCGAACTTATCTGCTCAGTCTCTGACTTTGGGCAACACCCTCCAATATCCAGGATTCTTGAAGGGTGGAAGGGTTGAGGAGCGTGTACATAGCATTTGCATAAATCTTCTAGCGACAGGGAGTTCACTACCTCCCAACGCAGCCCATCCAATTAGTAGGCTATCAGAATTGGTTTTAGTTGCTTCATCTTTTTTTAATAATTAACATATATCTAATGTGTTGTGAAGAGTTTCAAACATATGCAAAGTGAACGGAATAACACCATGAACCTAATACATCGATCACTCACATCCTACAATATTAACATTTTGCCATTCTGGTTCCTTCTGTACTCTGCCCATTAGGAGAAGGAGGAGGAGGATGAGGAGGAGGATTTAACCTTTTGTTGTTGTTGCTGCTGTTGTAGTTGTAAAAAAAAACGCATAATGCATAATGTTATCTGTATTGTTTTGGCAAATGGATACACCTTTGTAACCTTATCATTATATAGGATACATCCATCTCCCCAGAAAGATTTTTGTTGGCCACTTTGATTGTTAAGTTCTTTCCCTAAGTTCAACCCAAATCCTAGAACTCTTCTCCATGGCACTAAAGAATGCATCTATTCTTTCTTGCAAATAATATCCCTTCAAATATTTGCAGATAGCAGTCGTGACTCTCTCTAAATCTGCTCTTTTCCATCCTAAATACCCCCCATTCCTCCTGCCAGATCTTTGTTTTTAGAAGAGAGGGGATTGACTATGGATGTTGATAAAAGAAGGCCTGATCTCCTCCTTGCCAAACCTCTTCCCAGTCACATCCCACCTGGAGCCCTGAGGATAGGAAGAGGTTTGCCATGGGTGGTGTTGCCCACCTGCCAAAGTTTCTGCTTTAAAGGATGCTGGCTCCATGGGTGGGGCCACACCAGTGACTGGCATTATTCAGCCTTCAAACAGCTGATCTGTGTGTAAACTTATCTTTCTCTATGAAACTAACTGCAATGTTACCAATTCCATTCCTTCTTTTTTAATTCATTCACCCAACAAATTTCTATTGAGCAGTTATGCTAAGATGACCCTGTATAGAGTCCTTGGATAAATAAGTAAGACATGGTCCCAGAGTTGGGGGGTGGAGCAAGGAAAGGCAAATAAACAGAGGTATTCGTGTATTTAGCATTTGTTAATTACCTGCCAAATTCCTGGAATTGGGGCAGATACTGGGATTGTGGCAGTCTGGTGGATGCTGTACTCACCCTTTCAGGACTTAGGCATTCACCCACCCAGCAACTGGGATTCTTGGTGGTTGACAGCTCTCCACTGGAAATTCGCTCTCTGTGAATTGTCCTCTAATGAAGAGAGGCACCTCACTCAAGGTTATGCCCTTTCCTTGCGGGGGCCAAATACTATGGGGACTTAAAAGCTGGCCCTTTGCCTCCATCCAGGACAGCTCTGAAGGGCCACCCCAGCTCCAGCACTCCCCAGCTGAGGCCTCTGTTGCAACTGCGTAGGTGTGATCCCTGGGTGTGGAGCCCAAGAACACTGCCCAATAAACCTCCTGCATGCCAGTCTCCCTCTCCAATCTGCTTGCCAGTGAACCGTGTGGTAAGCAAGGCAGCCTGGGGGTTACCATCCAGTGTGGAGAGATGGGCATCAATACAATGATTTTACAAATACGCTGTGATCAGGGCTTGAAGGAAAGGCACATGGTACCAAGAAAGAGACTTCCTTCATCAGACCCGAACCTAAAAGGAGCCAGCTGAGATCTGAAGCTCAAGTAGGAGTTAGCAGGCTGTCTGGTATGAGGTCAGCACAGGGTGATGCCAAAGCCCCGAGGAGGGCACTTCACTCATTCTGAACAGTAAGGTACATAGTCAGGGAAGGCTTTCTTGAGGAAGTGTTCCCAGCCTGGAGTTTGAAGTATGCATAAGAGTTAACTCAATGAAGGCAGGGGTGCATTCTGAGCAGAATCAGTTCGTCCAAAAGCAGAGAGTTATGAAGTAGCACAGCATGTTGGAAAAAGGCAGGCCTGGGCAGAGCTAACTCATGAGGTGCAGTAGAGAAGAGACTAGAAGGAACTGAGTGGGGCCCGAGTTACGGGCACTCTCGTATGCCTGCCCCACCAAGGAGCTTGCAGCCAGGCAAGAGTTTAAGCAGGGGAGTTTGCTTTCCAGAATGACTAGAAAGCCTGACTGCTCTGTGGAAACTGAATGGAGGAAGAAGGGGTGGGACCGAGAGACCATGTAGGAAACCATGACAGTTCACCAGTTAAGAGATGAGCAGCTTCACCCTGCTTCACAGCTGAAGCTGAGCAGAGTTGAGAGGAAATTAATTCAAGTGATATTTTTGAAGCAGAACCAATAGGACTGAAACCTCCAGAAAGCCGCTAACCTGTCTCCCTCAATTCTCCGGCTTTGAAGAGCAGAGTTGTGAAACTTCAGCTGAATTTTTGGAATAGAGCAAAGACTCATATCATTAATCCACAAAACCAGGCCACCCTGAAGAGTCCCAAGACATCCCTCTGCCATGCCTACAAGAGGTTCCATATACTAGCTTGCAGTTAGTCTAATTTATATTCAGGCACATTAGAACATGCCCAAGTGCAACTCTTAGGCTCTGTCCCATTGCTGAGAAATATTAGTGTGCGTTTGTTGTCTCTGTTTCATAATTCGCATCATGGGATGAATACAGCCTGGGCTTCTTAATCAGACAGGCCAGGGTTGAGATCCTAGGTCCACCTCCGACTTGCTGCACAAGGCTGGACGAGTTGTTGAGCCTCTCGTGGATTCTGTTTCTTCTTCTCTAGTGACAAGAGTAATGGTAAGGCGGCTGGGAGGCTTAAATGGGATCCTGTGTGTAAAGCGCCTGGCACCACACCTGACATGTTGCATAAGTCTCAATTATCCCTCCGGAAAAGATCCTCAGCAATTATCAAGGGCCTCCAAAAACACTCACCAGGCAAGCCATTTTTCACCTCCCTCGCTCCCTAGAAGAACAGACAATCGGCAGGGCCGGAGCCACCACTTTAGTGTATTAAAGAACTGACATTTGAACCTCCAAACAACCCCTCAGAACTCACAATGGGTCAGCACACCCATCATTTCTCCACTTGGTTCCCATGGCAACTCTGTGAGGCAGGTATGGCCAGAGCATTTGACACAGCAAAGCAGAGTCACGGAGATAGAAACGGAAAGGCCTGAACTTCATTCTCATGTGACCCTGAGGAGTATTATGATACCCGTTCTTCAGATGAGGAAACAGAAGGTCAGAGAAGACAAGTAGCCAGCCCAAAGTAACACAGCTTATAGAACTGGGTTGCACTCTTGGATCTAGTAAAAAAAAAAAAAAAAGGCTATGTTCTTTCACTACTCCTGCATGCACTTCACTTCTCCTTTGTGCAAGATACTCATCTTCTCTGAGCCTCAGTTTCCTCATTTGTAAATGGGGCAGTAATGTCTATTTTGAGAATTTGTTGTAAGAGCAAGTTGTCACTGACTTTCATCACATCTGTCCTTCTTCCTGTCTTCCTCTGACTTGGTCCTGAGCAGGGCCTGGGTTAGGATGAAAAATTTAAGCAAGCACCCAATCTCAGGTTAGTGCAAGTGCAGTCCCCGGAAGCACCTCCTTAAGTGCCATGCCCTAGGTCTTCATTTGCCTCATCCTCTCCGATCCTGATCTGGAGATCTGGAGGGAGGTGGTAGGGTAGAGAGGACAGGAAAGACAGGCTGTCTGGTGTGCAGATATAAAAGCAGGAGCAGAAAACAGGCCCTGCTGCACACGCCCACAGCTCAACAGGAAGGATGGGCAGAAGCAAAGACAACACAGGTGGACCTTGCTTTACATAATGGTGCTGAAGAGTTGCATGAATCTATGATGACGTTACAGCTGCTTTATCTCCTTGATGATCTTAAGGTGTTTTATCTTCATTTCTTATAGCTCATGAACTACTCAAAGGTAGCGTCCATGTCTTATTTATCTTTGTATTCCCAGGACCTAGCACGGTATTTGACATGTAATAGTTGCTCATTAGATGTTGAATGAACTAAAGAATGTTTCGTCTTTGATTTTGAAAGCCTCTAATCATCCCAGGTCCTTTGATACTTAGATCTTAAGTCAAGAACAGCGGCACAATGAAAGCTACACTCACCTGGGAGTCTGGGAGGCCAGCATAAAACAGTAAGGCATGAGGACACTCGATAAATATTAGCACAACTTGAAAAGCTAGTAAATGGCAAAGCCACAATTTGATTCCAAAGCCCATACTCTCTCCACTAAGCAATACTTTTTTTCTCTCTTTTTCTTTTTCCTTCTTTTTTTTTTTTTTTTTTTTGAGTCGGGGTCTCACTCTGTTGCCCAGGCTGGAGTGCAGTGGCATGATCACAACAATCACAGCTCGTGGCAGCCTCAACATCCAGGGCTTAGTTGAGCCTTCCACTACAGCATTCCAAGTAGCTGAAACTACAGGCATGTACCACTATGCCTGGCTTTTTTTTTTTTTTTGGTAGAGACAAGGTTTTACTATGTTATCCGGAGTCTAAGCAATACTTTTAAAATATGCAAAGACCTACCTCTGCCTCTGTCAACAGCAAGAATCCCTTATACACAAAAACCACAAATTGTGCCCCTCATATTGCCTTGTGGCATCTGCTTAAACCTCTCCCTACTCCCAGGGGTATTAAAGAAATACTGGCACTACCAGACGAACTTGTAATCTTCTAGCACAAGGATGGCAAATGGGGTTCATCTCACTTGCCAACTCCAGTAGATTCAGTGGCATCCAGAATTGTTGGGCCGAAAACTACGGAAAAAGCACTGTGATCCATCAGTTATGACTGCTGTGGGCCTAGAAAGGAGAGTGGTATCGTGCACACTGTATATTGGCCACTCAGACCCTAGTTTCACATGTCAGGAAAGCAATCTGATTAAACTACAGAACACTCACTGAATTTGTGAGTCTATGATGGTTTTGAACATTCATAATGTAAGCGGTGCTTCTAAAATTACGTGCTACTCAATCTCCAAGACCAGCTGTGAGAAAGAACTAGCAGACAATGACATTCTCTGAGCAGTTCCTGGAAAAGCTGAAATATGTTTTTAATGAGAAAACATGAAATCAGTAAGAATGTGGTATGAGGATTTTAGTGCTATATGAGTAGTTACCTATTTGACCTTTTCTTGATCTGCTTTTAGAATCAGCCTGCCTTGGGATTGTTTTCTGCCCTGCCATTAACTGGAACATCTGCTTTTTCTCTGTAAACATCATAAACCATCATTTGGTTTCTACTGATGCATTGCTTTCAACGCAGCCTTGTAGAATAATGCAAAATTAACCAGAACACAACAGAACACACTTCTGAGCCCCTCCTCTCCCCTCTCCTATTTCACACCTGCACAAAAGAATAGCTATTCCAAGCAGGTGTGTAATGAGGCAGGTGCAAGGAATGACATGTATCAGGACTGGTCATCCAGGTGTAAAGCACACACACACAGTGGGAGGAGTAAGCCCTCCTAAATCCCTGGGATAGGTGCTGGGAAGGTGGAGGGAAAGTGGAGTTCAGCTGAACAGAAATATCCAGCCAGGATGATTCAAACTTCTTCTGCAGGAATACCCAAGGAAAATTCCAGAGGGGATCTGAGTAGAGCCACAGGAAAATCAAACAGGCGCCCACTCCCTTGAATCCAGCAGGCAGCAGTTAGAAGCAGGGATAAGGCTGTAGTCACAAGATTAGGCAAGTAACTATGAAAAGAACTTGTAATTCTACTCTCTATTTCTACACGTTCAATTATTTTTAGATTTCACATATAAGTGAAATCATGCAGTATTTGTCTCTCTGTGCCTTGCTTATTTCACTTAGCACAATGTCTTATTTATCTAGACTCATCCATGTTGTTGCAAATGACATAATCTCCTTTTTTAGTATTTAATTGTGTATAAATACCACATTTTAAAATCCATTCATCCATTGATGGGCATTCCAATTGTTTACAAATCTTGGCTATTCTGCATAGTGCTGCAATGATCATGGGAGTGCAGATATCTCTTTAACATACTTATGTCAGTTCCTTTGGATATATACTCTGAAGTGGGATTGCTAGATCATAAGGTAATTCTATTTTTAGTTTTTTGAGGAAACTCCATACTGGTTTCCAAAATGACTGTACTAATTTACATTCCCACTAACAGTGTACAAGAGCTGTGTTTTCTCCACATCCTCACCAATACTTCTTATCTTTCATCTCTTTGATCATAGCCACTCTAATAGGCATGAGGTGATATCTCTTTGTGGCTTTAATTTGCATTTCTCTGATGTTTTTGCGATGTTGAGCTCCACCACCCCACCACCCCCACCCCCGGTGTATTTTTTGACCATTTGGGGTTTTTTTGTTTTGCTTTGCTTTGTTTGGGGGAGGTTGAGTCGGAGTCTCACTCTGTCACCCAGGCTGGAGTGCAGTGGCACACTCACAGTCATGCAGCCTCGACCTGCTGGGCTCTGGTGATTCTTCTATCTTAGCCTTCCAAGTAGCTGGAACTACAGGCATACACTAGCATACCTAGCTATTTTTGATTTATTGTAGAGACAGTTCTCGCCAAATTGCTCAGCTGGTCTCGAACCCCTGGGCTCAGGCAATCCTCTCGCCTTGGTCTTTTGGCCATTTGTAATGCTGGTTACCAGAGACTGGGACAGTGCAGGAAGAGGACAGGGAACAGGGTCAAAGAGTACAAAGTTTCAATTAGGCAGGAGGAAGAAGTTCTGGTGTTCTACTGCATGGTGACTATAGTTAATGATAATGTATATCTCAAAATTGCTAAAAGAATGGATTTTTAAATGTTCTCACCACAAAGAAATGATAAGTATGTAAGGTGATGAAAACGTTAATTAGCCCGATTTGATCATTCCATAGTACATACACGTATCAAAACATCATATTGTACCCCATAAACTTGTCAATTAAAAAACAAATCAAGTATAAAAAAAAACAAACTTGTCATGGGAACCATGAGTCCAGAAGTCATATTTTATAGGCATTCATATGTCAGAGGTCAGGTGAAGAATCCCTATGAATAATATTAGCTAAGGTTTTTAAGTGAATACCCTCTGCCAGGCACTTCAAATCCATTATGTCACAGATAACCAGAACATAGAATAGGGTGTGCTTTGCCAAACGTGGCAAACACAGGGACACATGCTCAATGTGTCTGGGCTGCTATTTTGTAAACACCCTGGACTCCAGTCTGCTTTACCTGGTGCTTGGCACAGGGATGGGGCCACAGGAAGCATGTCAGTGGCGTCAGAAGCAGGTAGTGGGAATAGTAGAGATGGGAATGGGAACAGCCTGGAGACAGCTGGTGACCACACACTCCTTCATCTTTTCTGGGCTCCTGACCCTCTAAAGGTAGGGAGGGAACCCCTCCTGGGCCTTGCTCCATGCATCTGGCTGCAACCAAGTGGGTGTTCTTTACAGTCAGCCTAGCTCACTAGAAACATGCTTGCTCGCTTTCTTTTCTTTTCTTTTCTTTTCTTTTCTTCTTTCTTTCTTTCTTTCGAGTCAGGGATTCACTCTGTCACCCAATTTGGAGTACAGTGGCATGATTATGACTCACCACGGTCTCAACCTCCTGGGCTTAGGCGATCCTGTGCCAGGTGACTTTTTTATTTTTGTAGAGACAAGGTATCTCTCTGTTGCCCAGGCTGGTCTTAAACTCCTGGGCTCAAGCAATTCTCTCACCTCAGCCTCCCAAAGTGCTAGGATTACAGGCATGAGCCACCACACCTGGCCCAAAACATGCTCTTTCTTCTTTAACTTGCTTGTCTTGGCCCTATGTGCCTAGATTTGGTTTCGTGACCTGTCAGCAGTGGGCAATCAGAGAAGCAGACTTGGGGAGGACTCTGAGGCCAACAGGTTCTCTCAGAAAGAATGAAATGCAAACTTCTCTCAATCGCTGCATCTCTGTCTTAATAATTATCCACTCTCCAATAGCTAAGCTCCATCATCCATTTTGTACAGTTCCCAGCACATAGTAGGTATTCAACCAGGATAATCTGATTGCAAAGTCTGTGTTCTTCCTCCAGTCCTGCCTGCCTCTTAGTGGAGCCACAGTTGTCTACCTGAGGGTGTTAGGTTCCAGAAGTTGGAGAGAGCTGGCATGCAGAGAAGTAGGCAGGGCTCAGCACATGGCCAGAAATATAGACTGGTGCCACTGGCTTTCCTGAGAGTGTTAGTGTGGCCCTGCTAAGACTGGGAGCCAGTCTAGGGATCTTTCCCAACCTGCTAAACACCACTATTACCCCTAGGGAAAGTTCCCCAACTTTCTCCCATGTTCCCTCACCCCACCATCACTGCCCACCATCCTTCTGTGCACTCACACAGTGCCTGGCCCCACCCAGTAACAGTCTGCAGGGCTGCTCTCTTCACTGAGCAGTTCCTGAAGGGTAGATGCCTGTCTGTATTCCCAAGGCCTGGTGCAGTGCCTGGAATACAAGAGGTGTTCTATAGCTGCTCACTAAGGGATGAATGAGAGAGCCATAAATGCAGTCCCAGATGGAAGAACATCTCAGATTCAATATCCACAGCCAAACAGCAACTCATTTCCTCCTCAGCTCCTGCAGGGCTTATGCATGATCCAAACCATGAATAAGCACCCTTCCTGCTTGGGCTGAGAATTTTTGTTTTTCTACAAAGCATTTTCAGACCCTTTACAGTCCTTTTGATCTGTACAACAACTCTACTCAAAGACATTTTTACCCACATTTCCGAGATGGGATACCAAGATCCAAAAAAGATGAAATGACTTCTCCAAATCAGCATCAGAGTCAGCATTAGAAGCTAGGGCTGCCTGGCCCCCAATTCCATGCTTGACTTTTTCTTTCACCCAAACCTCCCATTAATGCCTACTATGTGCCAGGTGCTGGTCCAGGGCCTGGAAATCCAGAGATGAAAATGACACAACCCCTACTCCCACAGGAGACAGATAGTAGAGACCTCAGGAGAAAGAGCAAGCAACCTGTCATTGTGTCCCGTTTGAAGTTTCCATCAAGCCCAAATGCCTGCCAACCCTTCTCCCCCAACCAGCCAAGCTGCAGCCCAACTTGAAAGGCTTCTGGTTCCTCGCCTCCCTCTTCATAATCTCAAATTGGACCCAATTAGGGATTCTCAGATGAGTTGTCAGGAGGGATGCACTGGCAGAGGCCCGCATTTTGAATGCCTTTCCAGGTGAATGACCGGAATGCCTTCAGGTTGCCTCTCTGCCTCTGTGAATCATCCACCAAGAGAACATTTGCTCACAAAATCGAAGAACACTCAGAGTTGCCTGTTGCTTCCCTTCATGTTGTTTCCCCAACTGACAGACAGATTTGCAGGCGCTCGATGCTCTTTTTCCTATGTGGCATTCACACATCTCTCCCTGCACGGTCTGAAGCTCTCTGGACAGTTGCCCAGCAGAAAAGGCCCCGGCTGCGCTTCAGGCTTGGAGGCAGGAGACAAGGGGGCCTCTGCCTCTTAGTGAAAGCAGCTCGGGAAATGTCACATCCCAGCAGATGGGCTCTGGGGCATGGAGGAGGGGGGTCACATTACCATATCACACATTCAATTAACGCTAAGCCTTCTTCTACAATGCCTACATATAAAGAGAAAAGGCAGGCAGACCACTGTCTAAGTGTGGGACCCCAGGTAAGATATGCCACCTCTCAGAGCCTCAGTTTTCTCATCTGCAAGTTGGGGAGAATAACGCCTACATCAGTGGGCTTTGGGAGCCTTCACAGACAGAGGGTATTCAAAGCTCTCAGCACAGTGCCACTCATGGCAAATGCTCCGTGATTGTTTATTCTTCTCTCTCTTCCCAGAAAGGGAGCCTCTAAGGAGATTGATATTTATGATGTTCTTAAAAACAAACAAACAAAACCATGGTGGCTTCCTGATTGGGAAAGTGGAAGGGGACAAAGGAGCTGCATTCTGGGTTGAGTTCTGCTCATCAGCTTCATTTCCAAGAACTGTGCCTGCCACGTGGAGATGCTTACATGGGGATTTGTTGAAATCATCTTTTTAATCTCATCACTAGGGAAAAGCACAGTCACACAGCACTTCTTGGTACATAATAGGTGGTCCAAAAGTTCCCATTGGGGGAACAGATGAACGAGCAAGTCAATTGTTTAATAAGATAGAGTCCTTGCCTTCATAGAGCTAACCAACTACATCAGCCTCCTTGCTAATAGATCCATCTGACTGCGTTTAATTTTCAGATACCTTAATTGCAACTTCAGAAAACAACAGGCAGGTTCGTTTTGTTTTCTAGAAGTCTGGTAACCCATTTGACAGACTTTCTCACATCCCAGTCATGTGAAATGTGTTTGAGGAGTTTGAAAGAGACAAACAAAACAAACAAAACTAAATGGCTGGCTTTAACAAGCACATTATTTTGAAAACAGCCTAATGAGAAATTTCAGTAACTCGTTGAGAGGAAAGCAGAATCAACTCCGGGAAAAGGGAAGACAAGAAAAAAAAAAGCTGAGTTTCAGAGGCATTTTGAAGCAGTGCAATTTCATTTCCTTCAAGTGTAATAAGCAAGAAGAGATGAGAAGTCCATCGCCTAGGAGAAGCCCTAAAGGTCAGACTAATGAATGGGTTAGAAGGTTGCATGCTTGCAGGCCCAGCTGTGCGCTGGTAAGTGGATGTTTCGACAGCCCTTAAGGGGGCTTATACATAATTTATTTTCTTAAGTAGGTACATGGTGTAGAAATGTTGTTTGCACTATTAATTGGAACAGGAAACTGTGTCTTCATGGGTATCAGCCTCTCCTTACCTCTCCCAGTGAGAGCCTCACTTTGCATTTCCCGAACTCTGTAAGGTGGAATGCCCCAACAGGTCATGCCAAGCCCAGATGCTGGTACCTTGGCTAGCAGCAGTTGCCAATCTTATTCTTATTCCTGGATGCAGTGCCCTGGGAAAGGGATCCCAGCCATGATCTCCAACCCCTGGCATGTGCAAGCAGAAGGCTTAGAGAAAGAGCACAGATCCAAGCCAGCAATCCCAGGCCAGACTTCAACTCTGCCCCCAAACTAGCTATGTGACCTGGGATAAGTCTCACATGTTTCTGAGCCTTAGATGTCCCATGTGCAAAATGAGAAGTTTAGAGAAGAAGACTGTTGGTGTCTGGCACTTTTCTAGAATTCCTCTGACTCTGAGATGCACCTCTCCCAATACCAGGTGGAAGAGCCCTGACATCAGGGAAGCACCAGTCTCATCACTCTGCTGGGAAAAGAGCAGGTTGAGAGAGGGGCGATGGTGTAAGCTGTAGCTATGAGGGACAGGGGCAAAGTACACAGGCTTTGAAATTAGGCAAAGAGGGATTTCACCCTGGTGTCTCCCCTTACCAGCTCTGTGACCTTGCTCAGCCTCTCTGGGCCTCAGTTTCCCTATCTGTAAAATAGGGATGATAATAGCCACCTCACGGGCTGTCGCAAAGATTAATGACAGCAGATTTAAAGTGAGTGTAGCACTGAAGTTACTCCAGGCAGGGCAGCAAGGCGTGTCTGTGGTTTTAGAACTACTCTAAGAGTCACTGGAAGGCCAGCAAGACTCTCTTCCCCTTCCTTGTCTCTAAGTTACTTTGATTTAGAATGTGCCAGCTTCCAATTGGTGATGTCCACTGTACCAGTAACTAGTTACAGTTCAGTTGTTGAAATATGTATGCATCTGCAGAACTCCTTGGCACCCAGGAATCTCATTGTCTGCCCTGGGCTTCCAGCAGCAGGTTTAGCATGATTCAGGAGTAAGCAGTCCAAAGCACATGACTGTTTCATTTCCTCTAACCACTTTAAGAAGAGCTTGGAATTGTCTGGAGAGGAGAGGAAGACAGGAACCCCCAACCCTCCATTCTTCAATTCTCCTCTGACTCACCTCTCCATAACCTCTCTTCCATTGAAAAGGAGAAACTTAGTACCTCGTCCCCAGTATGGATTCATAAATAGTAACCTTTTATGTCTCTTATGTAACCTTCCAAACAAATCCGCTTGCATTCTCCCATTCAGGCCCTCCATCCACATAGCACGACGATCTTGCCCAATTTGCAGAAGAGGAAACTAGAATCGAGAATGCTAAATGCCATGTTCAGGGCCACAGACTTGACAAGCTGTCAGTCAACTACCTTTGTCCCTTCCTTTTAACTTCCCTAATGAAAAGGTCTCACCCGTGAGTCCCAGCTCTGTGCATGTCCAACCTTTCGGCACTGTGCTTCAGCAGCCTCAGTTTCCCCAGCTGTAAATGAGGTTGTGAATAGAAAATGTCTCTGCATCAAGGTAGTTGGGACCATAATTAAGACTGAGAAAACATCTATGAAAGTGCCAAGCAGGGGTCAGTACAGAATAGGAGCTCAGGAATTGTTAGTTTCCTTCCCTCCAATCCTATAGGGCCATGGAGAAAGTTATATGTAGACACGGTCCCTGAACACACCATGCAAGCGTTAGCAAGGAAGACGATAGTCCTGGGGCTCATTTTTATCTCAGGAACCCTCCTCTATCCTGGAGACCCAGGTTTGAAATGTGCATCTTTCAGCCGGACTCGTTGGCTCAGCCTGTAATCCCGCGCCTTGGGAGGCTGAGGTGAGTGGATTGCCTGAGCCCGCGGGTTCGAGACCTGCCTGGGCAACTTGGCAAGACCTCATCTCTACAATTAAAAAAAAAAAAAAAAAAATCAGCCGGGCGTGGTAGCGCGCACCTGTAGTTCCAGCTACTTGGAAGACTGAGGCGGAAGGATCGCCAGAGCCCAGGAGGTCGAGGCTGCGGTGGCCGGGAGCGGCCACTGCACTCCAGTCTGGATGACAGAGTGAGACTCCGACTCAAAAAAAAAAAGAAATGTTCATCTTTCTTAATTCTCCCTTAATTCTTATAAACCCATCCAACTAAGTGCAATTCCGAATTCTTACCATCCCGGCGAATCCAGCCCTACCATCCACAATGGGGCTGTCAGCACTTACCGGGAAGGCAGAGAAAAGTCTGGCAGAATGGCAGGTCTGAAGAAGCAGCGAGCTCAACCTGACAGTCCGGACTTAAATAAATTGTATTTTCTGGCTGGGGGCGATAAGGCGTAAATTTGAAGCGTGTGTTCTTACACATCATTATGCCCTGAAATGTGGAAGGGGAGCTGTGTATTGTCCCAAGTTTGTAGCAGAATTGTGCTGTGTGTAAATAGCTCTCTGGCCTTTGATGTTGAGCTGAGAGGAAAATAATCCTCTAAAAAAAAAAGCCAGGCAGGAGCGACAAGCTCTGCAGCCCAGGCGGGTAGGCCGACAAGGGCATGTAGCCAGCATGCGAGCTCTCTGCCTTCCCTGAGCCCCTCTGCCTGCGCCCACCAAGGCAAACTATCCCCAATCGTCTTATTTCCTAAAAGGATTATTTCCTCTAATACCTTCATGGAGAAGCAAGCAAAAATGCTTAGGTACAATTAAGCAGGAGGCAGAGAAGGCAGAAAAAGGGGAGAGGGGGAGTTGGACAAGATATTGGCTGCACTCCGGCCAGAACCAGGTGAGGCCAGCCAACACCTAAGGGTGCTTGCCAGGGGTGGAAAAGGAAATGGGGGGCAGTGGCACCTAGATAATCATTCATTCACTTGCTCATTCATTCAGCAAAATAGGCACAGTTCCTGCCCTCCTCTTATAGTCTAGCAGAAAACACATTCAACAAATAATCACATAAATAACCATCTAGTTAACACTGTGATAGACACTATAATGGAAAAATAGAGAGGGCATGAGGTTGTAAAACAAGAAGCCCCAATATAAATGGAGGCTGAGAGCCAGGGTGATGGGGGGGTGGTATTAGAGCAAGACCTCACTGAGGAAGTGGCTTTTAAGCTGAGGCCTGATCAGGCGTTCACCAGGCAAAGCATGCGGAGAGAACATTCTAACCAGAAGAGATGGCATGTGTGAAAAGGCCCAGTGGGGAAAGGGTTTTCTGTGCACTCTGGGAGCCAAAGACGCTGGCATGTTTGAAGCGTAAGAGAGGAAAAAAAGGGGAGAGGGACCAAACCATACAGGGCCCCAGTGGATATTGGGGACTTTATTCTAAAAGCAACCGGAAGTCACAGGATTTTAGATCTCCTCCTGGTAGTCCTGATTTGATAAAGAATTTGGCTGTCATAGATTGTCACTTGGCCATCTCTCAGATTTGGCTTCAGTCACCCTCTGGTTTCCCACCCCTGCCACTATGGTAACCACCACCTTTGACCAAGCTTTGACCTGTGCCAGCTGTGACCCTGCACTGGGGAGAAGGAACAGGAAAAATCAGACTGACACTAAGGGCACCAGCAAGGGCCACTGCCTGGGCTAGGATGGGGACCAGCCCTGGCAAGGGGGCAGTCAAGGATGGGGAACAATTCTCTACTCTCCCACTATAAGGACCTGTCTGCTCCCACTTTCACAGGCAAAAACTTCAGTTCATGAAGCTTCAACAAATAATCAATGCAGACAGTCAATGATCAATCGAAGTTCACAGATAAGGGAGCCCTAGCAATCCCCTAGACATTCCATCTCTTCTCATAAGTAGAGAAACTGAAGGAGGCTGGTATAAAGGAAGGACAGTGTCCCAGTTGGACACTTTCTTGCTTCATAACCCTTGGCAAGTCACTTCCTCTTTTCCAGGTCTCTGTTTCCTTCTCTGTAGAGTAGGGTGGGTAAACAAGATGATCTTTAAAACCCCTTTTGAGCCGGGCTCGGTGGCTCAGCCTGTAATCCCGCGCCTTTGGGAGGCTGAGGTGAGTGGATTGCCTGAGCCCGCGGGTTCGAGACCCGCCTGGGCAGCGAGACCTCATCTCTACAATAAATCAAAAAATCAGCCGGGCATGGTAGCGCATGCCTGTAATTCTGGCTACACGGAAGGCTGAGGAGGAAGGATCGCTAGAGCCCAGCAGGTTGAGGTTGCGGTGGCCGGGAGCGGCCACTGCACTCCAGTCTGGGCGACAGAGTGAGACTCCAACTCAAAAAAACAAAAAAAACAAAAAAAACCCCTTTTGGTTCTCACACCTCATCTTCAGATGCTCAGGGAGGATCAATACCATTACCAATGCTACTAGAAATGTTTTGGTAGGGTTGGGATCGCAGCTGATTTCAGGAGTAGACTCTGTGTTCTAACCCCAGTCCAATATTCCTGAAGTTCAAAGACTAACTAGTGGGGGAGGGCCAAGTGGAGGAGGTGGAATTTGCAATCATCTGATGCCAAGCTGAAATATACCTTTGCTTACAAACCTCTGTGCATAGATAGGCAAATTAATAATATAAGTAATTTTGGAGGTAGGATATTTAGAGTGTCTACAAAGAAAAGTCTATTGGAACACCCCAGAAGTCACTCCAGATGTGTTCAATTCCTTGCAATGGATGTGCTAACTATGAAATGCTCTTATCTGTTCATGACAGTGTTCCTCAAAAGCATCTCTCCAGGGGACAAGTTTATTAGCCAAGTTCAATTGCTGTATGCAATAGTGATGATAAAACTTGGTTCTTGGAAAAACTGTGTTTGCTTTTGACTTTGCGTTCGTTCCAGCTGTTCTTTCCTGCCATGAGGCTGAGAGAGTAAGGTTTGTCTGTCCAGTGACACTACAGCTGGCCCGGGGACACAGCTGTTTTGCATAGTGGAAAAAACATAGAATCTGGTGTTATGCTAACCTTCCTATAGGTCCTAAAGGCAAGCAGTAGGACTTGTACTCTTTCTTTGCAGTAGGAACACATGCATATGAACCTTGTTTGGCTGATGGAAAAAGCAAGGCAGAAAGGAACATGTGGCTTGGAAGTGTCATGATGACAAAAACCCTCATGTCCCTCCCAGGACAGTACATCCAGAAAGAGCATAAGTGTTGGAATCAAACAGACATGGACTTGAATCCCAGGTGCTCTACTTACTAGCAGTGTGACCTTAGACAAATTACTGAACCTCTCTGGGCCCTAGTTTCCTCCTCTGCACAGTGGGAGCAGCGATAACCACCAATGGTCATGGTTGCAAGAGTTAAATGAGATAACACAGGGAAGCACTGAGACAATTCCTATTTACTTGCCCCTGCACTGAAAGATGGGAAGCCAAAGAGCCTCCCTGGAGCTTTCAAGCTACAGGATGGGGCGGGGCAGTGAAGCACCATCAGAAAGGTGTCTGGGCCCAAATCTCAGTGGCTGCAGGACTCCAATACAGTCGGCCTGGCTCTCTTCCAGCCAATTTTGCCAGATGTAATTTGGCTTCAGCTCAAGGTTCCAAAGCAGTTATATAATGATAATAACCCCACAGCATTTGTAGAAAGCTTTTACAGTTTTAAAGCACTTGTGCATGCATTACCTCATTTGATCTTCTCCATAACCTGGAGAGGTAGCAAAGGCAAGGACTAGAACCCCCATTTTATAGATGAAGAAATTGAGACTTGGAGGGCTTCTTCGGTTCAGCCAAAGTCACACAACTAGTAAGTGGCCATGACAAAACTTGGACAGCACATTCCCTGCCCTCAGCTTTTTCTGTATCACCACTTTATAATCATGGTTCATCAAGCAAAAGCGAACGGAGCCCCTACTGCATGCCAGCAATGGACTAAGTGCCAGGATTCAGAAATGAGAGGCAGAGCCAAGTTCAGGAAAGATGCAGGCCCCACTATTCAGCGTCATGCTATCAGTACCCTGGGGAAGGAGCAAGGGGAACAGCAAGGCGGGGGAGTAGCCCAACTTGACCCAGGGCCTCAGGAAGACTTCCTGGAGGAGGAAATGCATCGACCCAGTCTTGGAGAGCAGCTAGAGGTTGTCCAGGCAGAGGTTGTCCAGGCATAGGTCGTGGTAAAGGCAGCAGAAGCAGCAAGTAGAAAGCCATACGTGGTGTGAAGCAGCAGGGCATGTCCGGGGCTGCTGCAGGTTGTTTGCTCTTACTCCACCCATTCGCTCACTCATTCATTCATTCAACCTATATTTCTGGCACACTCCCATGTGCCAGGCACTGTGCTATTTACTAGGCATAGATACTTTAATGAGCAAGTACACATCATCCCTGAGCCCATGGAGTCTACCTTGTAGTAGACGCCTGTGGACTCAGGCGGGAGGCAGCAGGGTAGAAGGTGGGAGGAATAATAGGTGGAGGGTATCATAGAAGACTGGGGGTGGCAGGTCTGGATTTTAACCTAAGGGGCATGGGGAACCCTGATAGGTTTTCAGCACAAGATGAATGGGATCAGGGATGTGTTCCAGAAAGAATGAGCTATGGTTAGCTAAGAGGATGGGCTGGAGAAGATTGGAACTCAAGCTAGGGAACCAGCATGGCTTAGGCAAGAAACACTTGGGTCCTAAATTACAAGATAGAAGAGAAAACACTATATTCAAGATAGAGATAAAGAAAATATTGGCAGGCTCTATGGGTTGATTGGACTTGGGACTAAGGAAGAGAAAGAGTGGGCAGTGACTCTGAGGGTCTGGCTTGATCCCCTTGGCTGGTGGCGATGCTGTTCCCTGGGGCAGGAATTTGAGAGAGTTGTCCAATGGGGTGGGGAAGCTTGTCCTCTGGGACTAGCTGAGTATGGGAGGGATGTCTGTGGCATACCTTGAAGAAACTCTTCTCTCACAATGGGTGACATCAGTGTGTCTGGAGTCCAGGAGAGAGCTCAGAGTTAGAGGTGTGGGTTGGAGGATTAGGAGTTTGCAGATAAAATGTAATGCCTAGACGTGAACAGGTCTTCGTAGGGGTAGTGTTCAGAAGGAGAAGAGGCCAGATGTCATTGTAGCAAGCCCCTAAATGTGTCCAGATTTTGTCTTAGATGCCAGAATTCCACTTGGCAAAAGCCAAGCCATGAGCCAGGGTGGAGAATCATTAGTCCCCAAGAGGGGTGATTGGGATGGCCTGTGGGGACTCTGACCTGTTGTCAGATTTCTGGGGTCTTGCCCATCTCTGGACCCCCCATCTGAAGTCACCCATGTGCTTCTCTCTCTCTTCTCTCCTTCAGGTGTTTACAAAATATGGGAAGTGTTACATGTTTAACTCAGGCGAGGATGGCAAACCTCTGCTCACCACGGTCAAGGGGGGGACAGGCAACGGGCTGGAGATCATGCTGGACATTCAGCAAGATGAGTACCTGCCCATCTGGGGAGAGACAGGTGAGCTGGGAACAGGGGCCGGGCGCTGGGTGACAACTGATGTGTGCAGGACCCACTCAGAAAGACTGGTTTGACTCAGGTGGGCTGTCTTGCTCACCCTGTGAAGAACTGCTCTCCAACAAGGGGCTGGTAGTATGTGGTGAATGGTAAAGATAGGGCAAAATGCCCTGGCTTTCCTCAGATTTCACTGGATGAGGGAGGAGCAGAGGATGGAATATTGGAGAGGGAAAGTAGGCAAGAGGAGGGAGGCATGGGAAAGGTTTGCAGTAGCAGGTGTGGTTGGGCAGGTGGGTGGCTTGATTTCGGGAGAAGAGGAAAGAACCACATGCCTCCCTCCCTCCTCACTCCCCTCTCCCTCCCCACCATTCTGAGTATCCCAACCCAGCTGGGGGTCCAACCAAAAAAGAAAGCAGGCTCCTGCCCACTGGGGGAAGGTGGAGGACTGTGAACTGCTGGAAAACCAAAGCACAGGGACCTGGCACTGTGCCTGTGTGAGCCATCGGGAGACCCAGGTGTATAGACACTGAAACTTATTTCACACCTTCTTTTATTCATTTATTTATTCAGCAGACTAGTCATTAACTATGCATGCTATCTCAGGGTTTGCACCAAAGGAAGGATATCAAGGCAAAAACAGACCAAGTCCTTGATCACAGCCTAGAGGAGGAGACACAATCACAGGGGATGGGGCTCAGGAAAAGCATCATAGTGTATGGGGTATTTGAATAGTGTCTTCAGATGGTCCTGAATTATCCAGGTGAGCCTGGTGTATTAAAAGTATCTTTATAAGAGGGGCACAGGGAGGTCAGACAGAGGAGAAGGCAGTGTGTGATAAAAGCAGAGCTTGGCATGATGCAGCCACAAACCAAGGAATGCTGGCAACCTCTAGAACTTCACCAGGAAAAGACAGTAAAGACGTGCCCCAGAGTGGGAGCCAGAAATGCAAGGAAGACCCAAAGTAAGATTAACACTGTGTTCAGGGCATGATGGGAGCATTGCAGAGGGGGACCAAGAGAGAAGCCTGGGGAGGGGTCAGAAGGAGAGGGGCAGGGGAGAGAAGATTCCATCAGGAGAGAGCCCCTGGGTCCTCCTGTTGGGGCTAAGAAAGCAGTGGAGGCCAGGCAGCCCAGCCCCCACCTCTTACCTCTAGCCTGTGATTTCCCAGATTCCGGGTTCCAGCTCTCACCATGTCCAGGCCGTTCAGGCTGCTGAGGCAGCAAAGGCATTCACCCCCCGAGGGTGACTGACTGCAGACTCTCGCCTCACTATCCTCTCCATTCTTCCTTCCAGCCCCTCTCACATGAGCACTCTGATGCAGGGAGGCAGGCATGGCCATTTACCTCACTTCATAGTCCGTCCTCTACTCCCTCAACTGAAAGATAAAATGGCCACACACATGTGTCATGGCAGCAATGCCATCTGGCAGTTTACTCAGGCTCCAGGGCACTCCAAGCCCTGTCAGCCATTCACTAAGGAGACACTTTGTTGATCTTGTCTACTTTTCTAAATCAAGTGCCCCTCCAGATGCGGCGAGATGAAGGTTTGTGTCAGTGCAGAACTCTGGCATCCCTGAGGACAGGTGCACAGGACCCAGCTCTCCAGGGTCTCCTGGAGCCAACCTGGGTCTGTGACCATGGAGACTTGTAGACAACCCTGTGTCCTGGGGCCTGGGTCTTGGTTCCCAAAGAGAGGACTTTCTTGCAGACACAAGGACTTATATGTTCATTGAATCATCTGTGGAAAAGGAGAGAAATAAGGAAATAAAATGAGTTCTGGAGACCCACACTCAAAGTCTAAACAGAAGTTAGGCCTTCCATGTAATGTCAGATTTCTCAGCCCATTATCTTGACTTAGGAGCAAAAGTACATATATAGTCACATGCACACAAACACACATACACACACGCATGCTCTCAATGCCAGGCAACCCCATCACAGGCATCTCACGTAGTCCAGATCCCCCATAGGAAGCACTGGCCACTGGTCTGAACACTGACTAGGACTCTGACCACAAGGCTACCCCCAAGGAAGTCTGTGTTTTGCCTCTCAAAGCCCAAATGATCAGAGCAGGAAAGAACCTCTGAGTCTATCTCTTCCAGACCAAACTTCTTGTTCTCTTGAGACCTGGCTTGGAACAGTGATGCACTCGAAGTCATGCAGTGACTGAGCCAGAACTATTATGACCCAAGCTCATGAACCATCCCAGCTCATGGACCATCAGTCAGCCCAACTGGGCCATGGGCTATGCCAATTTAGGGCAAATTTATAATTTTGACTAAGGACTTGCCATATTCCTAACACAGTGCAAGTTATTGTCAGGGATCCAAAAGACACAGGATAAAGATCCTGCCTTTCAGGAGTTTATTTCATTAGGAAGCAAGGCATGCACAGAAGTTCTACTCAAGAGCTCCATTCTCACTCCTGCCAGGAATGGGAGCTATCCTCGTTGGTAGACCAGCTAGATCTACTTAGACTGCTTCCTTTGAGTTTGGGCAGTTGGAGAAGCAGGCTACATAAAGAAGGATGGGTTTAAAGCAGGGGTGGGCAGGGTGTGGGGGTAGAAGTAACAGGTTAGAGAAGAAATTGATCAATGCTAGCCAATAAAATGATCCGGGGGAATGGAAATGTTCTACATTGTCCAATACATTAGTCACTCACCCCCTACAGTGACTAAGCATTTGAAAGGTGGCTAGGAGAATGAGGAACTGAATTTTTAATCATAATTTCATTTTTATCAATTTAAAGTTAGACCGCCACAGGAAGCCAGCAACTCCCACACTGGAGAGCAGTTAGTTTTTGAAATGCAGCTTCTCTTTGCTCCAGTAGGTTTCTTGAATTTTGACCGTTTCAGCCATTTCCCATATTCCTGGGGTCATAATATTCCTCATCCCTGGTCCTCTTTTCACCATGACCTTGAGTGACAGGCAGAACTCCTTGTCCCCATTTGTCCCCCTCAGAGAAGGAGGCCAAGGTCCAGTTACTTCTCCCAGGCCCCCAGCCGGGTCCCTGAATTCTTCCATCAAGTCTTTCTCTATTGTACCTTTCTTCAGGCTGAGAGGTCTCTAAGCAATGAGCCACCTCCGGGAGGCTCTGTCACCTCAAGGCTGCTTATTTCCTGGGCTGATGGGGGATGAGTCCCATGTGGGTGGGAGAGAAGCCAGTCCACCTGCTGGAGGCTAAGAGGTGGGCTCTGGCAGGTGAGGGATGTTGGTCTGTGAAGCCCCCTGAGGAGGCACAGACATACCCGGCATGGAGGTGACTCTATGAAACGGGTCATCTTCCCAAGAGATGTGGACACAGCCAGGTCAGTGTAGCCTCACAGATTCCATCTCACTTCCCCAACCCTCCCACTTCTCAATCCCCAGGGGAAGGATCCCAGGCTCTTAAGGGAGGGCAATAGTGGAGAAGAAAGGAATGGAAATGTGGCTGTTGAGAGACTGTCCACAGGCAGCTTGACGACAGAGGTGGAGGAGTAGACAGAGAAAATGGCATGACAGGGTCAGACAGACCCAAAGTCAAATCCCAGCTCCTCTTGCACTAGCTCTGTGACTGAAGTCAATGAGTGAGCTTCAGTTTCCTCACCTATTAAGAAAGACAAATAAAACCCATCGACTTTGCAGGATGGCTGAAGGGCTCAAATGTGGCCTCTCTGCAAACTGTAAAAAGTGGGAGGATGATCATGGAGACTGGTAGGTGAGAAGACAGTCAGAAAACCCCAGAGGCAGCAGATATTTCAAATATCCCACACCTGTGGCGGGGGTCCACACCACCCAGACATCTGAAAGTCCCAATCTGCTCAAAGCAGAGTCTCTGGTACATTCTTGCCTTTCCTCATGGGCAACTTCACCTCTCAGAAATTTACGGAAGCCATGAGGAACCCACTTCTCAGGGCATAACCCTGATTAACAGGAAGGAACTTTGTGGGAGGTGGCAGAAGTTTGCAAGACCATCATTAGCACATGTGGTGCCAAGGCATGAGTTAGAGAAAGCCCCACCCTTTGGGTAGATCCAGACTATAGGCTCATGTTTAGCAAGCAGAGGGTGACTTCATGAAAATTATCAAAACATCCTTTCCTCCAAGCTGGCAATGAGCTCCTCCTCCCGCACCCACCAAGGCAAACACCAGGTTGCCCCTTGTTCAAGCATCTCTGCACAGGGTACCCTGATAATATGCCATCTTAAAGGAAATGGGCTAAGTCACATGGGAACCCAGAGAGTATGCCCCCACATGGGCCCCACCATGAGGAGTTTGGGATATTATATGTTACATGAATGAAAAGGATCCAGGGCCCAAAAATAATCTAGGGAATCCTGGCTAGACAATGTTAAACACACATATTCATTGCAGGAATTCTTTAATATGCTACATCATAAATCTGCAAGATAAGAATATTGCATACAGCATTTATTTCCCAAATGCCTTTGAACATGGAAGTCTTCTTTTTCATGGAAAAGCTCACAAAATATGCTTTCAGAAAAACTGCCCTAGTCTACAGTAGTGCAGATTTCATGGCCAGAGTTTTCCAAAGGAAATTAAACTGAAGACAGGAGGAGAGGTTGTTAAAAATGAAATTCTGTGTAGATACCTCTGAGTAACTTCAAAGATAAAAGAAATAGGCAGTGGGTTATCTAGGTTGCGCATGAGAAACCTGAATCAAACAAGCTTAGGCATAAAAGAAATTACATTGCCCTCAGAACCCAAGGCTTAGACAACCAACCAGCAGGAGGGGCAAGGATGCAGCATCAGAAACAACTGGAACCAAGAGCCCCTACACTCTCAGATCTCTCACTCCTCTTCTCTCTGAATCCTTTTCGTTCTCGCTCACTAGAGACAAGCTTTACACACACACACACACACACACTTTTCCACATATGGCTCCCAATAGATCTTGGGTTTTATATTTTACAGATTCAACCACCAGCAAGAGGATGTTTTGACTTGTTCACTGATGTCTTATTAAAAAAAAAAAAAAAACAGAGAAGGAAATCATTGGCCCAGCTTCAGTCAGGTGCCCACCCCTGGACCAATCGGCAGTGATCAGGAAGTGAATTCATGTGACAACCCTGTAATAGTCCCTGATGAATCTGGTGGGTGGTGGCTGCAGAAGGAGCTCCCAAGAGAACTGTGCTAGGCAGGTAGTCTCATGAATGGCCACACTGGGGGAGGTGGGGATGAAGCTGAGAGTTGAGGGTGACTTATATCTGAGGAAAATAGAATCAGTGTACAGGGAGTTCTCAAACAAATTCTAAATGGAAAACTTCAAATGTTGAAAGGACTACAGATAGGTCCCTCCCTTCCTCATTTCCTCCTATCCCCTTCACTCCAATGCAAAATACACTTTTTATCAAATGTAATCTGCCTTGATTTACCCAAATCCTAGTGTTAAGTAACCATAAGTGTGATAATATATTGGATATATTTTTGAACAAAGGAATTATCCTTAAAAGCTATGCCCTACAAGGAGTAAAGATCTGGCCCCCAGTGTCCCTCCAATCTCATCACCTCCTACTGTCCCCCATTCCCTCCCCGGGCTTGTCAACTTGGCTCTAGTCACACAGGCTTCCCTGCTGCTTCTTGAATATTCCAGGAACATGCTCACTTCAAGGCATCTGCATTTGCTATTAACATCTGCCTGGATTTCTCTTTGCTCAGATATCCTTGTGGCAGCTAATTGCCTCCCGCATCAAGTCTGTGCTCAGATATCACCTTCTCAGTGAAGTGACTACCCTGTTTAAAACAGCCACCCCTCCCCCACTCCTACCCCTTCTTCCCCGCTTGATTTTTTTCTTTTTTCCATGACATGTATCACCTTCAAGTATACCATATGATTTGCCTCCTTATTTCCTATTGTCTGCCCTCTTCCACTAAAACATAAGCTCCAAGACGTCAGGGATCTTGGACCATCCGACTCACTGATGTACCCCAGGGTTTGTTGAGAGGTAAAAAATGCTGGACTTGTGCATCCTGCCACATTAATGAATAACTCCTATGTGCCATGAACATTCTGTGCCAGGAATTTTCCAGTCACCTAACAAGACATTATAATTCCCATTGAAGGATGAGGACAATGGGACCCAGGCAGTACTTCCTAAGGGCATACACCTAGTTAAGTAGTTGAACTAAGCTTAAAACCCACATCCAAACCCAAAAGAGATGCTCTTACCACTAAATTTCTATAATGTTCAAAATGTGGTTGTAAAAGCATTGCCATGAAAATAGCTCAGGAAACAAGGTTTGGGCAACATCTCTAGAGAGAAAATGGCATGTAATGATAGGTTTGGTGCAGTCCTCATTGTCTGTTTTCTCCTCTTCTCTTTTTCAAGAGCAGAATCATATTGAATGAAAGCTTTAGCACAGTCCCATGTATGAAACAGACAAAAGCAGAGCAGCTCTGGTTCCACTGGAGATGGGAACCCCAGTTTGCTTTCTCCCTTGCTCCCTGTGGCCAACCCTGGGACATCCTTGAGGAACCCTAGTTTGGAGCCCAGTTTGAAAACCACTTGTGGTGAGTCAGATGTTGTTGGGATGATGAGTGTAGGTTGATTCTGTGACTGTGTGCATCTCAGAGACCAACTCTCAGCATCTCTCTCCCTTCTCCTGAAATGTTGAAAGAAACTCGTGACATCTCTGCAGTGTGCCAGAGCCTCAGCCCAGCTGACAATCTAGCCTGATTAAATATAGTGGGTTGAAACCCACTATAAACACACACGTTTATGAGAGGGCCCCTTCCCAAACCCCACCAAAATGGCAATCGAGGTATTTTTGTTTTTGTTTTTTTTTAATAAGTGTAAACCGGCAAGGCAAAAAGAGTGGGAGTGGCAACACGGTAAATAGATGCCAGCAAGTTTGGGGAAGATGTAAAGCAGGTGGACGAATGGCAACCGACTTGGCAAAATATATGAGGCTGAGAACTGAGGATGTGCCTTAGAGAAGCCTACAAAAACTAACAGCCACCATCCTAAAACCCCCAGCCTGGATCAGGAATTGGAGGCATCAGATACTGCTCAAGACAGGTTTGAGAGGCGGAGCTAAAACTAAGATTAGTTAAAAGTCCGCAAAAGGATCTGTTAGGTCAAGATATCCTCTCATACTCAAAGCAGCCAGACAAATATCCCTCCCACCCCAGAAGAAGATAATATGAAACAGGCTCTGGACTTGGGAGTTCAGGCATGGCTGAGGGCACATGTAAGGTGCTATACAGAAAACGGGAAGATGAAGTGAAATTCTGCTTACTGAGTAATGAGAGCTTCAACCCAGACTAATCTACCCTCCCTACCCCTGAGCAGAAGTTTGAGGGAATTCTTTCCGAGAGAAACTGACAAGCTCAAGAAAAAAAGACTCACAGACAATGACAGTCAGGAGTCCTTAAAAGACCTAGTTAGGTCGCCCTAGAGTGAAGTCCCTTGATGAGTCCCCCCACACACAAGGAAAGATCACACAGCCACAACCTTTAAGGATGTCAACAATGAACAGGCAGCCAAATAGCCTGGCACTTGAGGGAAAGGAAAGGAACCAAAACCAAACAAAAAAGCAATACTGAGGAAATAGAGACAATGGCTAATAGCAAAAGTTGTAGATCCAGACTGCTTGGGTTCCAATATCAGCTAGCTATACTACTTACCAGCTGTGTGACTTGGACAAGTTACTTAACCTCTCTGAGCCTCAAGTTACTAAACCTTTCTTTACCTCTAAAATGAAAACAGCATTATTATCTACATTATAGGGTTGTTAGGAGGATTAAAATGAATTAATATTTATGAAGTGCTTAGAAAAGTGTCTGGATAATATTAGACACTATATAAGCATTTGATAAATAAAAAATAAATGCAGGAAGCAGAAGAAAACATCAAAACACTTTAATTAAAATTCTCTAGGGAGATAAGAGATGATATTGCATTCATAAACACAAGCACAGGATGCTATTAAAAAGGAACATTCAGAGAAGAAGAAATTAAATTTAAAATATGTTTGCAAGCAATTTTTAAACCAGAGAAGGATTGGAATTGAGGACATCTCACAAAAAAGTAAAACAAAAAGACAAACAAGTAGAAAACAAGAGAGAAAAAAAATGTAAAACTTAGAGGGTCAATCCAGGAAGTCCAACATTCTACTACTGTGAGTTCTAGAACAATAAAACCAAAAGAATAGAGATGAGGACATTGCTAAAGAACTAATATAACAACAATTCTTAACTGAAGTGCATGATCCTTCAGATGGAAAGAGTTCACCAAGTCCTGCCTGCAATGACAAAACAACCAGACCAAGACACATCCTGGTGAAATTCGGCCTAACAGAAATAAAGAGAACATCTTAAAAGTTTCTGGAGAGAGGAAAAAAGTCACATACCTGGGATCTAGAATCAGACCGTTCCAAGACTTCTCAACACAAGCAGTTGAAACCAAATGACAATGACACAATGCCTTCACATTTCTAGAGGTGAAAGTTCTCTTTTCCAAGATAGAATTCTAGATCCAGCAAACTACAAATGAAGTGAGGATAGAATTTGGTGTCTTCCAGGTAGAATTTTTCAGGAAGTTACTGGAGGATAAGAAAACAGACCAAGAAAGAATTGTGTAAGATTCTAGAAAGAGAATCTGGCCTAAGGAGAATTCCCAGACAAGGGTGAAAAGAAGAGCCAGGCTGACCGAGAGACAAACCGATAGGCCTGTTTGGGAAGCCTAGAGGGCAGTTCATCCAAACTGGAGCAGGAAGATGTTGGCCCTAGAAGGGATGGCCCTTGTGGTTCCAGCTGACTGTGCTGAAAGGTCTTTTACCATTTGGGATTTCTAGTGGTAAGGACCTAGCAAACCATACATTCCAACAAGGAAAGAGCTGGGCAAAACAAAAAAAAATCCAGAAAAACAATGACTGGGCATAGTGACTCATGCCTATAATCCCAACATTTGGGGAGGCCAAAGCAGGAGGATCACTTAAGCCCAGGAATTCGAGACGAGCCTGGACAGCATAGTGAAACCTCTTCTCCACAAAGAATCAAAAACTTAGCCAGGCATGGTGGCTCGTGCCTATAGTCCCAGCTACTCAAGAGGCTGAGGCATTGCCTGAGCATAGAAGTTGGAGGCTGCAGTCAGATGTGATCATGTCACTGCACTACAGCCAGGGTGACAGAGTAAGATCCCCACTCAAAAAAAAAGACAGTTTCACAAGAAAGAGATCAAAAACACTGTATACTACAAGGCTGGACTGCAGACAATATTACAGAGTCATAGATTCGTAAAAGCTGGATTCTAATTGAACCAAAATACCACATACTTATGTTTGGCGTTTGCAAGGGAAGAAAGCATGGGGGAACCCTCCATCCTAAGTCCCACATCCTGATCTTCCATGATTAGGTAGGAATTATGTAGACGGTATAATATTATGTATGATTTCTGCATGGTAGGAATTCAGTAAATAGTATCTACAATTTTTAAAAACCAAGAAATAACCGTCAAACCATTGACGTCCATGGAAATATACAAGTAAATACCAGAAGAAACAGCTTAAAACAGTTGAGTTGTTGCTTCTGTGAAGTGGGACTCAGGGTAGGAAGAGGTGGAGCAGGAAACGCTGTTTTTCATTCAAAGCCTCGCTGTACCATTTGCTTTTTTAATTATGTACATATATTGCTTTGATAAAAATAAAAAATTAAATTAAAAATACTCATAAATCCTCAGTGTAGCTGGAAGGTCTGAGCAGCTATCAAGGGTAGCACGTTTGCTATCCCTGTTACAAATGGGACACAGCAAGACGGTGGATGCTGATGGTTGCTATGGTTTCTCTGACATCTCTGCTCCCAGGAAAAACTCTTGTCATGGCACCAGGTCCTAAGGACCTCCCTCATAATGAGAGAAGCAGGCTTTGGCCTGAATTCTGAGAGTTCAGGGCACAAGGACATGCAACAGTCGACTGAGATGCTATGCTCACTCTGCGTGGGTCTTTGTGCTGGATGGGGGGTGGTCTCCACAGGTGTCTGAGGACTCTGGGGAGATGATGCCATAAATCAGAAGCACTATTGGGAGCAAGTATCCATTAAGCAGCCGGAAGCATCCTGCTTTTTATCCTTCTAGGAAGATTTGCCTGAGGCACATGCTAAGTGCTATGAAGAAAATATATGTGATCTGTGGGGCATGGTGGCTCATGCCTGTCATCTCAGCAGTTTGGGAGGCTGAGGTGGGAGAAGTTCTTGAGCCTAGGAGTTCAAGACCAGCCTGGACAACATAGCAAGACCTCCTCTCTACAAAAATTTTAAAAATTAGCCAGGCATGGTGGCGCACACGTGCAGTCCCCGCTACTCAGGAGGCTGAGGCAGAAGGATTGCCTGAGCTCAGAGGTCGAGGCTGCAGTGAGCCAAGACCATGTCACTACACTATAGCCCAGGGGACAGAGCAAGACCCCCAACTCAAAAAAAAAAAAAAGAAAAGAAAGAAAATATATGTGATCTAGTTAAAACCCCCAGTCATCCAGGCAGTGGTTCGAGGATGGCATTCGAGGAGGTGGATGAAACAGACATGCCCTCAGAGCTCATGTCCACTATTTAACAAATTTCCACTAAGCACCTACTATGTGCCAGGCCCTCTAGTGACACAGATGAAGGGCCCAGTTCAGGTTTTTGAAGAGTTTATAATCTAGGGAATATCTCAAGGGCTCTTTTTATATAGTAGATGGAAATTCATGCATCAAACAGCTTTCATATAAAGTGCCTAAAGAGTGCCAGGCAACTGCAGTCTGGTCAGGGACCATGAAAACAATGAAATGTCATCAAGTGCTGTGATAGATATAGGACAGATGGAGAACAAAGGAGGGGATAGTCAGTTCTAGAAAGGAGGACAAAATGCCAAGCACGGTGGTCCAAGACTATAATCCCAGTACTTTGGGAGGCCAAGGCAGGAGTTAGAGACCAGCCTGGGCAACACAGTGAAACCTCGTCTCTACAAAAAATAAAAATAAAAATAAATAGCCAGCTGGGCTCGGTGGCTCAGCCTGTAATCCCAGCACTTTCGGAGGCTGAGGCGAGTGCGTTGCCTGAGCCCGCGGGTTCAAGACCAGGCCGGGCAACATGGTGAGACCTCATCTCTACAATAAATATCAACAATGAGCCGGGCTAGTAGTGCACACCTGTAGTTCTGGCTACTTGGAAGGCTGAGGCGGAAGGATCCCCAGAGCCCAGCAGGTCTATGCGAGTTAGCCGTGAGTGTCCCACTGTACTCCAGCCTGGGTGACAGAGTGAGACTCCAACTCAAAAAAAAAAAAAAAAAATAGCCAAGTATAGTGGCACACACCTGTAGTCCCAGCTACTTGGGAGGCTGAGGCAGACGGATTAGCTAAGAGGTCGAGGCTGGGTGAGCTGTGATTGGGTCACTGCACTCCAGCCTGGGCAACAGAACGAGATCCAACTCAAAAAAAAAAAAGAAGGAAGGAAGGAGGACAAGAGAGTCTCAAAGGAGCCTTCAGAGAGGGAGATGGCCCTTGGTTTTAGTCTCAGGCTTATGACCTAGGTTGCTAGACAGTGCGTGGGAGTTTGTGGAAAATATGGGGTCCTGGGGAGTTGTGATCCCAAGAGGAGAGAGGGAATTGAGTAGCAAAAATCAGGGTGGGGAGGTGGAGTGCTGGGGCATTTGGGTCTAAGGATAAGACCTGTAGCTGCAGAGGTAGGTAGAGGCCAGATCACCAAGAGCCTGGTGTGTTTTGCACAGATGTTCTCCTGGGCGTCCTGCTCCTCAAAGTGTGGTCCCCTGACCAGCAGCATCAGCATCACCTGGGACCATGTTAGACATACAGAATCTCAGGTCCCACCCCGACTCTGCATGGTAATAGAATCCCTGGGGGACTCATACGCACATTCACATGTAATAAGCTCTGATCTAGACCACTGTTTCCTACCATTTGGAAGGACGAGGATGTCTTCTTAACATCAAAATATTTCTCAGACATCACACATGAAAGTGATTGTGCTTTTTAAAAAAATTTCATTGATGGAGAAAATATTCAACAACAAAGAGTTGTTATGAATCCAGTAATGCTTTGGCTGGTATTGAATTTCTTAATCACATCACAATCTATATACATGATCCCTTCAGCAATCTGGTTGTACCTAACTTCTACCATAAATGTGTGTAAACAGAATTTTTATAAACAGAATCTTAATTATCCATCAGTTTTTCCTATAATTTCAGAGATTTCCTGATGATTTTTCAAGGGTGATGTCTCTCAAACGCCGGTCACCTAGTATCAACCTTCTTATCAAGTAATTTGAAATCTCTGAGCCTAGATGCACTAGGGAAACTCATTATTTAAAGAATCCCTGGGACAAATCTTTTTGTAATGAGACTAGCCCCAGCTTCACACACAGTGCCTTCACTAATGTATGTTTTGCAAATACTACTCTGTTTAACAGGAATGTAAGTGTAACCATATGTCTCAGTTGCATAATCGAGATTTAACATTAACTATCTCCTTCCCCAACCTGGGCACATCACCCTACAATGTGTGCTTTGCCCAAATTCTACTCTCTGATCCTCATACATGCCTATGATGTAGCCAGGGCAATTCAGGGCATCTAACTCATTCACTCATTTAACAAATGCAGTAAGCAGGTCTCTGAGACATTGAGTGACTTTCCCTCAGTGTCATGGCTGAGAAGTATTGGAACTAGGATTTGAGTCCACATCTTCTGATTTAGTCTTCCTTGGTCCTTTCCACCAAGAGCTAGTGTTCCTTAAAAATGGAAAAAATAAAAATAAAAGGTTGCTTTGGGTAACACTCGTTTCACTGAAGTGGAACATGTTTTGCCGCAGGACGTCGTAGGGTTTTTAAAATACAAGTGTGCTCCATGGCTCTGCAGGAGGGGCTGGAGTCTGCAGCTTTCACCAAACTTGTGTGGCCACTTGATAACATCTCCCAGCCCACCAGCCATGCGTGAGAACACCACTGCATCACGCTGCACCTAGTACAGACGTAATTGCAGCCCACCCCGCATGGGGACACAATGTTGATTTTTCTTCCTCCAGAAGCTCGCCTAGCCTCAAAATGTTGCCTGTGAGCAATCGAACGTGCACTTGCCCATCTTTGTGCTGGTTTTGGAGTGTCTTACCTAGAGATGCTGCCTGACTGGGCCTATTGTCAGGAGAAGGTTGGAGAAAGAGGACAAGATACGCATTGGCCAATTTTAGATAGATAGAAATGTGTGGATTCTTTGTGCTGTCTTTAGAATAATCAGCCTCTTCTGATCTGATGTGAGTTCTGAACAGCCGCGTCTATTTTTTTTTTTTTAATCTGCTTGGTAGGAGATTAAAATGAGATGCAGTGAGGTGAAAAGATTTGCACATGGCCCTCAGTTTATGGAATTGTAGAGGTAAAAGTAAGCTGAGAGTCCAGACGCCCTCCCCACCTTCATTTGAACAGAGGCAGTGTAACTTGCCTGAAGTCACACAGCTAGACAGTAGTTTCTGAGCATCTTACCTAAGGATGCTGCTTTACTGAGCCTATCGTCAGGGGAGAGTTGGAGAGGGAGGACAACATACGCAGATACCCAGATCTCTGTGTTCTCAGGGCCCTTTTTTTTCTGGATGTTCTTTTTCTTTTTTTTTTTTTGAGTTGGAATCTCTGTCACCCAGACTGGAGTGCAGTGGCCGCTCCCGACCACCACAGCCTCGACCTGCTGGGCTCCGGCGATCCTTCTGCCTCAGCCTTCCAAGTAGGTGGAATTACAGGCATGCCCTACCACGCCCGGCTGATTTTTTTTTTTTTTTTTTTTATTTATTGTAGAGATGAGGTCTTGCCAAGTTGCCCAGGCGGGTCTCGAACCCTCGGGCTCACGCAATTCACTCACCTCAGCCTCCCAAAGGCGCGGGATTACAGGCTGAGCCACCGAGCCCGGCCTCTGGATGTTCTTCCCTGCTTTGGACTTTGTTGAGTTTCTCTGGTGCAGAGAGGGAGGCCAGGACTAAGATGGTGACTCTAGTTGACGTCAAAAGTATCTGGAGGGCTCTCCAGTATCCAACAGGGCTCTCAAGGCTAGGGCTGGAACTCTGTTCCCTATTATGGTCACTATCCCACACTCAGTGAATTTTCCCCTGAACTCTGAGATGAAAGAACTAAGACTGTAAATTAAACTGTTCTTCCCTCTTCATCCCTGCCCAGCTTGGAATTTATCAGCTTGTCATCTGGGACAAATGTGGCTTCTGGCTGACTAACAAAGGGTAGAGGAGGTTGTGGAGTCCAGAGACCTGGGTTCTGGGCTCTGCCCAGCTGCCTCTTGCCATGTGACACTTGGCCACTTTCTTCTCTGTGGGCCTCAGTTTTCTCACCTGAAAGATGAAAAGTTAGTTGAATTAAAGAAGTGTCAAGGGCTCTTCTAACTCCAAAATTGTATGCAGCCACGAGTCATAGACTCTGGGTCTGTCTTTTACCTTCTCTGAGGTTTGGTTTCTTCATCTGTAAAATAAAAACAATGTAAAAGAAAAAAGATATAATAAGATAGAGATATTGACCCCCCGCTGTCAGGACAGCTGGGAGGCTAGTAAGATGAAGTCTGAAAATCCCAAATCTGACTTTCCATGTGCCAGTATTGCTGTCCATCATGTCCCATTGGGGATTCAAAGCTCAGGAGCTCAGGTCCCAGCCTGCAAAGTCCCAAAGGACACAAGCCAATACAGAATGTGGCCAGTGACACTAGAAAGGTTCAGAGTATTCAAGCAAAGCCATGTAGCACAGGCCTTGGAGCACAACAGGCAAGAGTTTGATTCTGGATTTACTTTGCAAGGATAGGGCCAGTGGCCTCTCTGAGCCTCCATTTCCCCATCTGTAAAATGGGGGAGACCACCTCTCAGAGTAACTGTGAGGAGGAAGCGAAATGGCTAACTGGCATCTGGCCATGTCCCTGCTGCTCTGGCCTCTTTGGGTTCTTGAAATGGGCTAAGAGCATTCCTGTTGCAGAGTCTTTGCACTTGTGGTTTCCTCAGCAACCCTTCCCCTGGATCATTCCGTGGCCATCACCTGCTTATTTCATTCAGGCTACTACAAAAGCACCATCACCTTGAACGGACCTTTCCTGACTCCCGTCCAGCATAGCCACACCAACCCCGCCGTGCCTCTGCCTCACTTCTCCTCCTAGCACTTGCCACCACTGGCCTGATATCACATGTGCCCCTGTTTGCTGTCTGTCTCCCCCAACAGAACATGAGCTCCGTGAGGACAGAAACTCTGTTGGTGCATGACTGCTCTTTGGCCAGTAGCCAGGGCACCTGCCCACAGCAGGCATTTGATGCACAGCTGTCCAGTGAGTGAGGGAATTAACATGGAATGATATGAAGCACCAGCTGCATGTCTTGTCCTCACATGGGTCAGAGGTTTTTTTGTGTTTCTATGAACTCCAAAGCAGCATCTCAGGAAATGCTTTAGAGAAATAAGAACAATGTCTCTACATTCCAAAGATAGTTTCTCTCTCTCTCTCTCTCTCTCTCTCTCTCTCTCTCCACACACACACACACACACACACACACACACACACATACACTCTTCAGTCCCCTGGGAAGTGCAGAGTAGCATCACAGCAGTTAGTCGACAATGGCAGCCCAAGACACATCTGCGGGGAGTGAGTGGCCCAGCTGCCTGACAGGCCAAGCCCCTCCCCATGCCTGTGTGACACACAGACAGGAACACTCCAGACCTTTCTCCCTTATTACATAGAGCAGCAATTCCCAAAGGATGGGCCCTGATAAACAGATCTTCAGGGTTAAGCCACATGATTTCATGGGCAGCAGAGATTAGGAAGAAATCAGCCACACAAGATAGTAATATCAGCCAAGTCCCTTCAGAGGAGGGGACCATCCCAGGCAGTCTTTACTGCCCCTGCCCAGCCCCCATGAGCTTGCAGGCCTCTGGTCTGAGTCCCTACACTCACTCAGTCGCCTATCACTCACTGCCTGCGGCCTCAGGACTGTGGCAGGGGGTCTTGAGCACGCTCAGCAGGCACTTTGTGGACCCAGCTTGTCAACAAACATCTCTACCCCTAAGTGAGACCTACACAAACCTACCTGCCTACCTGCATCTCAGTAGCACATCTGTAAAACAAGATGGGATTCTGTTAGTATCTGAGGTCCATTGTGCACTTTTGTTCACTTCAACAAGCATTAATTGAGTACCTACTGTGTACCAAGAACTGTGTCTATAAACCTATATAAAACATAGTCTTCATAGATAGGACTAAATGTGGAAGTGATAAGTACCCGATATTAGGGCACCCAATGGAGAGAAAGCTTTGAGGAGAAGGTGACAGTAAAGTTGGGCAGAGGGTGACTAAACGGAAGAGGAGAGAAAGGCCCAGTCTAGAAGAAGGGACTAGCATGAGCCAAGAGGAACATAAAACAGCAACTGATCCAGTTGGATTTTGTAGAAAGCAGAAATAGTGAATTGATGATGGTGGTGGTGGTAGTGGTGGTGGTGGTGGTGACGCTGCAAAATACTGAGTCCTTTTTAAGCAGTAGACTCTGTGCTAAGGGTTTCCTACGCGATGTCTCATTTAAGCCTCACAACAGCCCTATGAAGAATGATCCATTTTATGTCCATACCTATTTTTCAGATGAGAAAAATGAGAATCCAAAAGATTAAATAATCTGCAGTAGGTTACAGAACTGGGCTTGACTTCCATCTGCCTGACTCCTGAGTCCCGAGTGTTTAACCTGGGATCTCTCTGGTTCTGACCCTCGAAGTACAAGAGGCCTATGATTCCACTTCTCTCAGAATGCCTGACTCTTGTTTGGGAAAGAGGTGCCCCATCTCTGGAAAGAAGTGTCAAATGCAAGACAGGGTAGAGTTAGGACCAGGGGTAAAATTTATAAGCAGGCAATTTTCAACCAATGTACGAGTGAGCTTTGAAAACCATAAGCTGTCACTGAAGGGAGGAAGGGCTCCATCCCTAAGCATGCTCAAACACAATGGCTGTCCTTCCCTGAATGGCTCCACAGAGGGGACTCCTGAGGCCTCTACTACTCAAGACTCAAGTAGGAAATCAACAGTACCCTCAAACTGGTTACTAGGAATATCATGGAGGTGTAGGCAAGGCTTAGAAAGCAATGTGTGATGATGAGTGTCCTGGGACAGGTAGCAGAGAGATCCATTACCACCCTTAGGGAAGGAGGAAATGACCTGGTGTCACAACCCAGAGAGAGAGAGTAGTACAAAGAGCTCTCCCTCCAGCCCCCAACTCAGAACTGTGGCCATCCAAAGCGACATGCCGCCAACCCACAGTGACCCCACAAGTGGAGCTGAGAGACTGAACACCCCAGCCTGACTCTCCTCTCTCCCTCGGGTGTCCTACCTGGGCTCACCATTGAATGATCCCAGTCAGAAGCCAGAGGGCTAGCCAGAGGGCAAGCCCAGTCAAGACAGTCTCCAGAGGTCAAACTCTAGGGCAGAGAGCCGCTTGGACAAGCACTGGGGTAGGGGATTCCCTTGCTGCACTGAGACACCCCCTATGTGACTGGTCACCCTCCCACCCTCTCCTCTCAAGCTGATCTGTGGAATTAGGACCCCCTTGCCCAGGCACGGTTATTAAATCAGTTTTGTCTAGAACAAGATTGCTTTGTATCTTGTATCATCTGTCTGAGCCTAAACAATTCCCCAGTTTCCCAGATAAACTTTTCTTCCCACTTCTCTCCAGCATTAATTTCCTCAGCGTGTTCGCTGTAACTTGCAAAGATAAAAGATCTTAGCTTCTTTTATTGTGGTATATGTCCCCTGCCCCAATGTGCACTCTGCCCATCGCTCTCTCCTCCTTCCACAGAGCTCCCAGACCCTTTATGTACACATAGAAAATGCACCCCGCTCCCCGGCCAGGTAGATCTCACCTGGTGCCAGCCACAGCCACACTCCTAAAAAGAGCTGAGCAATTCTGGCTTTTGTGGGTTGAACTCCACCTTCTCGAGCTCCTCTCCACCCAGCTTTATTGTTCATTGTCTGGGTTTCGTTGTGGTCCAGATTAACAAGGGCAGCCAGGCGCGGTGGCTCATGGCTATAATCCCAGCACTTTGGGAGACAGAGGTGAGAGGATTACCTGAATTCTGGGTTCAAGACCAGCCTGGGCAACTTGGCAAGACCTCATCTCTACAATAAGTCAAAAAATTAGTCGGATGTGGTGGTACACACCCATGGTTCCAGCTACTTGGAATGCTGAGGTGAAAGGATTACCTGAGCCTAGCAAGTCAAGGCTGTGGTGGTCATGAAAGTGCCACTGCACTCCACCCTGGGTGACAGAGTGAGACTTTGACTCAAAAAACAAAAAAGAGAGATTACTATATATCACTTTTAGTTTGCTGTAATCAGAAGTGTCTGAACACTGGTGGTAACCACTTTGAGTACCTCTTGTAATTGCAGAAGTCAAATGTGACTTGTATTCATCTTTTAATTTTAATAGTTTTTTTCCTTTCTTAAAGTACGTATACGCTGTTTTGACACCTTCTGTATTTATTGAGCTCTGCCCTGTGTCATCTACCATGCTATGGACTTTAGGGGATATGACAGTGAAAAGGATATTTTTTTTTCTTCAGCCCCCATTCAGAACCACAGAGCTATGAACCAAGGTATCTGCTCACACTAAATAAACCACACTCTTGGTGAGGTAGAGAGAGTGCCAGATCAGAACTCAGGAGACCTGGCTTCCAGCCCCTGCTCTGCTTTTGACTTGCTGTGTGACTTTGGATAAGTAGTTTTCCCCTCCCTGGACTAGATCACTGTCTGCCCAAATGTGACTGATCTCAGATAACTTGTATCAGAATTCCTGGAAATGCAGATTCCTGGGCTCTCCACCTCCCCTCTCCACCCCACCCCATCCCCCACCCCTCCGCAGAGTGACTGAATCAGAATTTCAGTGGGTGGACCCTAGGAAGCATCACCTGGGATCTTAGCTCGTGTTCCAGCTTGAGAATTCCTGGGTAGATGGTCTGAGGTCACCTATAGCTCTAGAAGTCTGTATTTGGTAGCTTCAGCTCTCAAGTTGGGTCTTCAAACCAATACTGTGCCATGCCCAGGAAAGGGAGTAGAGTGAGGGTTGGTATGAGAGCAGACTGGAAGGGGCTACTGTTCACCCCCAGCCTGGAGAGCAATCCTCAGAGGGGAACCAAGGGCGGTTCTGTAAGGAGGAGAAACAAGCACATCTGGAGATATAGGAATAAGGGCTTTGGGAAAAGCAGGATGGGGGAGGGTCTGGGATGCAGGCCTGGTCTGCCTGCAAATATGCAGTGTTCTGCCGCTCAGAAACCTGCCCAGATCACCCAGGCCCTTCAGAGCACCTGCTTAGGAAGACAGGCTGGCAGAACCCTCATTAACCCCTCAGCTCTGGGAGGGCCGTGGTCTGCTATAGCTGGCTGTCCTACAACGTCACTGTCCAACAAGGTTGCCCGCTAGCCGCATATGGCTATTTAAACTTAAATTTTGATTAATTAAAATTAAATAAAATTCCATTTCTCAGTCACATGAGCTACCTCTGTGGCTGGTGCCTACCATGCTGGGCAGCACAAGTTCTAGACTGTTCTCATCTTTGCAGAAAGTTCCACTGGACAGTAGTTTTTTTAAAAAGAGCAGAAATATTATCCATCTCCCTTTTCCGCTCATGTCCATCTACCTGGTTGCTGGATGTATGTTTGTTAAAAGAAAAAAAGGTGAGGTTACTTTAGGATTTTACTCTCAGCTACTGCTGCTTCTAGAATAAACCGGCGCCTCTTTCAAGCCCTAGCCCAACCCAATTAGCCTTGGGTGGTTCTCACGAAGAGAGGCATGCCAGGTCTGTCTGTCCTGCCCATGCCTCACAGTATTTCTGATAGGAAGGCTTCATTTCTCATTTCCCCTGTAAGCCACAAGTCCTCTCCTCTGAACCCGTCTTACCAGCTGTAGGGTTGTATACCAGGCACACAGCTTCAACAGCTCTTAAAAAAACATGTTGGCATCTCTCCTTTTTCAGTTTTCAGTTCCTCCCAGCATCCCTGGAATCCCAACATCACTCATACCCAGTTCTCTTCCCTGTCCTACCTGTTTTTCTGGCTTCTCGCGCTCTCCTCAGCCCCTCTGTTAGCAGACTTTGGAAAACAGCCTCTGAAAGCTGATGGCTGAATTCCCTTCTTTAAGCCAGTTCTCCCTCTCCTGAAGTTCCCCTCTCTGATCTAAGCACCTCCTTTGAAGCTCTACCTGTGGACTGGCCCTGGACTAGATGAGGCAGCTCTGGAATGAACAAGACCTGGTCTCCTGTCTTGAGGAATTCATCATCAGTGGGAGAGATTTACACAAAACCACAGGCGTAGAAAGGAGTCTAGTTGGGGTGATGGGATAAAGAAACTGCAGAACAATTCAGTGTTCTGGAGGGAAAGGGATGTGTTTGTGGATTGCCTGGCATTCTCTCCTACTCCATGAACCATATCTGAAAGGATTCCTGGCTGAGGACCTTTTTGTGAAACCCTGTATCAGCCTCTGGACTCCTTGTCTAGACTATAAGAGCCCTGCCTGTCTTTCCCCCCAGGCCCTGTCTACCTACTGGGCCTTTCTTTCACATACCCCTGGCCTTGGAATTCTCACCCAGCTCTAAACCACTGTTCCTCCTCTGTCAATCAGTAGCTTCTACACTTTCGGGAGGTTGTGCCCATGCCTCTGGCTGGCCCCAGCCCTTCCTTCCAAGACTTTCTCTTCTATGCCAGCTTCCTTAAACCCTCTACAAGCCATGGCCCAGTGCTGACACATCCTCCCCCTCACCCTTCCTGGCCCCCAATCCCCATTTTCCCCCTGCTCCATCTTTCCTTCCTCCATTTACCCAATCTCTTCCCATTCTTTGAGAATATTCCTTGACTTGGACTCCAGACTGGCCTCACTCATTCATAAGTGGGTGAAGTGTAAGTCACAAATCTCCCCCTCATTTATTCAGTAGGCATTCCCTGAGTGCCTGCCATATGCCTGTCCCTGTGCAGGACCTCTGAGACTCAGAGAGAAAGCCTAGAATGTGGCCTCATGTCACTCCAGCCTGCTGGAGGAGACAGCCAGATAAAGGATCATCACCATGTGATGTGGCAGAGGCTCCAGGAGGCAGTTGCGGAAGATAAAACAGAGCGAGAGAGAGAGAGATGAGGCTAGGTGGCTGAATCTTCCGTGATGAGTAGGGAGATGGTCAGATGGACAAGGAAGAAAGACATCCCAGGCAGAAGAAGAGGTATGTGCCATCTGTACAGAGCAGGGGACCAGCAACACCCAATCCAGGCAGCCCTGGAGGTCCTGACCACATAGTGTTGCGCTGCAGAGGGCTGCCCAGAGCAAGGCTGGGACAAGATGGGTAAAGGAGACTGGGCTCCTTAGAAACAAGTTATGCAGGCTTGCATTTTGGAAAGTTCACCCTGCAGGCTGTTTGGAGAGGGTAAGACAGAGAGGGAGATCCACTAAAGGCTGATACAATTCCATAAGTGTATTTTCCACCAGCTGTGAGCACTAAACATATAGGGTGAGCCAGACTCTGTCACCTCCCACTGCCAAGGACTATTTCTCCTGCCAAAGGAAAGGAGGGGGGCTTCTCTTGTTCATCTCTTGCAGTCCAAGGGGCGGGCACCCTGGCATACAAACAAGCCCTACATTTTCTTTCTACCACTGCATTATCATGTTTTCTTCCTCCTGATAACCTCAGCTTCAGCTCATAGCCCAGCAGAAAAGTTAGTCAATAAAAATGAAAGACCTTGACTCATCTCATAATCCCATTCTCCAGGTTTGGTGACTGAGGCAAGGAGTTGCCTAATGGGAATTCATTTCCCATTGTTGCTATAACAGATTACCACAAATTTTATGGCTGATAACACAGTTTTATTACTTTAAGATTCTGAAGGTCAGAAGGTCAAAATTGGGTTCACTGGGCTCAGTAAAATCAAGGTTGTTGGCAGGCAGAGTTCCTTTTGGATGTTGCAGAGAAAATCCATTCCCTGCCTTTCCAGCTTTTAGAAGTTGCCTGCATCCCTGGATTCATGGCTCCTTCCTCCATCTTCCAAACCATCAGCACAGAATTTTTCCACCCTCTATCTGACTCTGGTCCTCCTGCCGCTGCCATATAAGGACCCTTGTGATTACATGGGTCCCACCTGAATAACCCAGACGAGTCTCTCCATCTCAAGATCTTTAGCTCAATCACATCTGCAATGTCCCTTTCGCCATGTAAGGTAACGTAGTCACAATTTCCAGAGATGGGGGAGTGAACCTCCTTGGAGATCATTATTCTGCCTGCCACATGGCCTCCTTAGCATCCCTTTGAGCTTTCCAATCCTAGGACTGTATGAGCGTGTGTTGTTACTGACCCATGGCTATGTTCATCTTTGTTCTTTCAGAGGAAACGACGTTTGAAGCAGGAGTGAAAGTTCAGATCCACAGTCAGTCTGAGCCACCTTTCATCCAAGAGCTGGGCTTTGGGGTGGCTCCGGGGTTCCAGACCTTCGTGGCCACACAGGAGCAGAGGGTAAGTTCCCTGAGCTCCCCAGATCAGTGGTCTTCAGCCTACCCTGGTCGACTCCAGAGGATCAAGGAAGAGAAATGGGATGCCACTCAGGCAAGGGCTTTACCCTGAAATTGAAGAAAGATTGGCTAACTTCCTTCACCAGCTCTCCTGTACAACCTGTTAGTTCCTAAAACTAAGCATGAGGGAAATGCAGCTTATTTTCTTTTTTGCTGAATTGGTTAGGTTTTTTTTTTTTTCTTTTCCAGAGCATTCTGTCTTTCTGTGCAAGTTGATGTTTTAAAATTTTTGGAGGGCCAGAGGACGTTAAGGAAAACTGCTAACCAGGGTTTGATATGTTTCATCATTTGTGTTAATATAATTCAAAGCAGCCTACAAAGAGAAAAGGGATGGGGGGGCATCCCTCTCCTACCATCAGATTTAAGTGGGCTCCTGCCTGCTCTCTTTGATGTAACACCGAGGAGGGGCCCAACCCAGCAAGCTGAGACAGCAGCATCAACTCTGTCGGTTGGTGGAGGGAAGACAGGCACGGCCTCACGTCTGAAGTGTCTCACATCTCAGAAGGAAAGCCTTCACAATCTCTCAGTAGGAAGTCTCAAAGTAGGGCTGCAGGGAGACACAGACTGTTTCTTTCTCTTATCTCCTGGACACTTGTCATCTAGTTTGCCCAGAATAAAAGCTGGAAAGACTGTTACTGGGAGCAAATCCTAAACCAGATCATTGAAGGCAATTTTCTGGGGGAGGCTTTGGGCAGAGTTAACTCTGCGAATGGCAGAAGTACCAGCTTTGGATGTGGGGATAGCACACTCAGGAAATAGGGAAAGATATGCACTCATAACTTATGAGCTCAGCTCATTTTTAAAATTTAGATCAAACATCATATTTTTATCTAGTGCCGATCACAACTGTTTAGCCACTTTATAAAGTGGTATTCTGCATTAAAAATGGTTATAAATCTACAAGTAAGCTATATTTTTTACTCTATAGGAAAACATTGATGGTTTTCACAAAGTGTGCCCTGGACACAAGCCTGGGCAGCTGGGGAGACCAAGGTCAACCTTCACTGCAGCACATAGGTGATGGCATGGAAGCTTTGAGACAGAGATGAGAGTAGGGTGGCTGGGAGGTCAGCCTTGCCTCTTCGGGCCCCCAGAGACTGAGACAGGTGGTGCAAGCATCAATGAGGGTGACCAACGGTGTACAAGGTACAAACCAAATGGTGCAACCAGAAGAATGCATCCCTGAAGACAGTTAGAAGGAGGGCATGAGGCAGAAGGCAGAGGGCCGAGTTTAAGGCTAAGGATTTGAGAGTCAGAAAAAGTGAGAACATGGGATTATCCAGTAAAGGTGTGCAGAGAGACAGGCATCCTAAGTGAGCCTGGAGCCCGAACTGTTAGCCTAGGAATGTTCTTGAGTACTGTCAAAGATAAACACTGGCTGATATGGTAAGGGCAGATTTTCATCAGCAATATACTATTGCAACAGGGAAGAGGGTCCTCCATGAACTAAACTCAACTCCAGCTTGGGCAAAGGGGACTGGGTGCTTCAAAGGGAGAGTGAACTACTTGTACTGACACCTCTCTGGTGTCCACATTGCTATTAGCATGCAGAGTAAGTGAACAACATTCTTTGAAACCCAGAGTGTAACTTCCCATCACTAGCAAAGGTTGGAGAGGAAAAAAGTTTTCTGTCGGGTGCTATTTTTCATCAGCCTGAAAGATGTGCTTATTCCTCCTCTGACCCCTGCTTACCCTCCACTGGTGAGATGGAAGAAGTTTCTGGTCTGGGTGGAAAGTTGGAGCTATGACTTCTAAGAAGCCTTAAGCCTTTCTTTCTCTCCTCAATATGAAACAGAAGGAATCCCCGTGGTGAGTAGGATGAGGAAAGAGAACCGATTCCCAGCTTCAGAGGGCAAATTTGGTGTTTGCTTTGAAGTAGATTCTCAGAAAATCAGCCTCATTCATATCAGTATTTTCATGATTATTATAACTAATAAGATATTTGTTAAACATTTTACAGTCTTCAAAGGATTTCCGCATCATCTCATTTCATCGTTTCATTTATATTAATAGAAAAATACAAAAGCACATCCCAGAGCTAAATCTAATAATACATTATATTTACATGTATATAAAAGAGCATATTCATAGGAAATAAGACTTGAAGAAAATAAGCAAAAATACCCACAGTGGGGGAATTATGAATGATTTATTTTTTTCTGGGCTTTCCATGTCTTTTATAATGTTGCTTTGTTCTATTTATTCGTGCAGCAAATAGTTGTTGAATACCTACTATGAGTGAAGTGATAGTGGTGAACAAAACAGACCCAGTCTCTGCCCTCATCAAGTCTATAAATGCATGGTTTCTTTAACAAAGAAAAAATAATAATATTAAGCCAAGTATAATTTGGAGATTGAACCTATTTTGTACGTTCTTATTCTGCCAGTCTGCTAACCCATCCAGTTGACCCTGGTCCTCAAACATTACATTTTATTGATTGTAAGAGGCCTTTTTTTCTATTTTAACATTTCTGAAATCAGGATTTGTTTTACAATCATTCAAATCATACAATTACAATGGACAGTGTTTTTCTTTCTTGGTGGAACATGAAATCATGGTGCATCTTATGGCCCATGGCACATCAATGAAATATGGTGGTTATGTTGCTCTCAATCCAGGATTCTGCTATTTCAGCTCAAAGTTCAAGGAAACCTTGCAAGAAGGCCAGGGGTGACAAGACAGTAGGGAGCAGAAAGCCCTTTCCTGGAAGGTTGGTGTGAATCATGCTAGGAAAATTGACTCTGGAGTAAGAGGAACTTGTGACTTAAGAGAATCCTGCCACGAATCCTCTTATAAAAAAAAAAAATCTTTTTGCATGAAAATTATCCCGCCCATGTGTAATTACACACACACACACACACACACACACACACACACACTCTCTCTTACACTTTTCTTTCTATTTTTTTAAAATATTTTGTAATCCAAAAGAATATATTCTCGGACTGTAACCCAGAGATTGCGATTTTTCGATCTACATTTGCTCTAAACACAATTAAGCCAAGGTATATCTCTGCCTTCCTGGATAGCTTGAGAACCTCCCCTACCCTCTGGCCAGCTCAGTTGCTGCAGAAGCCCCTGCACAACTCCAGGCCCACTTCCACCAGAGAGAGACAGAGGGATAACACTCTGGAAGCAGACATAGAACTCTGGGAGGGGTAGAAGAATAGCAACAGTTACTAATAATTGAGCACATACTACCTACTTGGCATCATGCTGCAGACATTTGAGGTGCATCAGCTCATTTACTTCCCCACAAAAATCCTGCAAAGGAAGTATTGTTATCTCCACTTTCCAGATGACAAAACTGTGATTAAATAACTTGCTTAAAGTTGCATAGCCGCCAGGCTCGGTAGCTCAGTCTGTAATCCCGCGCCTTTGGGAGGCTGAGGTGAGGGGATTGCCTGAGCCCGTGGGTTCGAGACCTGCCTGGGCAGCGAGACCTCATCTCTACAATAAATCAAAAAATCAGCCGGGCGTGGTAGTGCATGCCTGTAATTCCAGCTACTTGGAAGGCTGAGGTGGAAGGATCGCCAGAGCCCAGCAGGTCGAGGCTGCGGTGGCCGGGAGCGGCCACTGCACTCCAGTCTGGGCGACAGAGGAGACTCCAACTCAAAAAAAAAAAAAAAAAATTGCATAGCCAGGAGAGCAGGAGGGTTGGCTTTTGAACCCAAATCCGTCACGTTCCCGAGACCATGTTCCTTCTGTTCCATCACATTGCTTGGTTGCAACTCAGGGAAACTCTCTGGGGAGAATGCACTGGTAGCTCATCTGGGGAGGGATTAGCCCAGTGGGCATTTTCTTTTCCTACCATGAATCCAAAGAAAAAAGGACGCTCAGCACTGTGGGGAACAAACCAGCCTGGGAGCCCATAGACCTGAATTTTAGTACTGCTATGTCATGGGACTTTGGACAGGTGGCTCCCTCCTGGGCCTCAGTTTTCCCACCTGTAGAATGAGAGATTTCTATTCAGTGACCTCAAAAGACCTCCAGTATTCACAACCTGAGAAGCCCTGCCTGTGCTCACTCAAGGACAAAGGGATTACCTGGAATTTTGTCCTACAGCTGTTCTGCACCCATGCCTTCTCTGTCAGCTGGCATGGGGCACTATTAAGGTAAATTATGACAAGGATGTGGGATAAATGTGCTCCCCAGCAGCCCTGGGAGGCAGAGTTTGGGCTCCTGCTGAGAAGTAGGAGTTAGGGTGCATAGCAGCACTGAAACTCTAAGAGAGAGGCTCTGACCACCTTCCTTGGTAGTGCCCCTTTCTCAGCCCACATACACAGTGGTCACATCATTACCTAACTTAAAACCCTTACCTTTCAGGGCTGTCTATAATTTGCGGAAATCTAAACCCCTTATAATGTGTCTCCAAAGTCCCTCCAGCCTCTGCCCACCTCTCCAGCCTCATCATCTCTGCCTGTGGTTGACCAGCATGGACCTTATATCCCATTGATGAAGAACCATCCACAAAAACACTCCATGCTCTTTGATGCCTGCCTCTGTGTATCTGTACCCACTGCCAACAGCACACATTTATCTGCCTGGCATAACTTCTTTATCTCAACTACCTAGCAAAGACCTAGTCATACTTCCAAATATTGCTCAAAGGTCATGGCCTTTATGAAAACCTTCCCCGTGCCATCCTGCCAACCTCTAAAGGAATAGTTAGCTATTCCACACAACATCACAACATTTTTTACATTCATAAACTCCTCAGCAAATATTCATTGAGCACCATACATGCTGGGAAAATTGAGATAAGTAAGACCTGATCCCTGCCTTGAAGCATTCACAGAAAGCAATGGGGTCTTAGCATTTTTGGTCACACTCCTAAGAGATACATCATTCTCCTTGTAGGCTTACTTTCCTTATGGATCACGGACCATATATGCATGCTCCTGACACCTACCTCTCCAGATAATGCCTGCTTTAGACTCCACTAGCCCTTGTCTCACCAGAGACTGGGAGCTCCTTGAAGGCAAGGATTGTGTCTTTCGGATTCTGTATCCCCAGTGCCTTGCTTATAGAAGAGCTTGATAAATGTGTGCTGTCGGGAGAAAGAATGGATATTACACTCTAATACTCCCCCCACCATCCTTACTCACCTCTGCCAACATTCCCATTAAAAACTGCCCTGAGGGCCCTCCTTCTCCCTGAGGCTGTGAAGCTAGCCTGTGATCGGTGACAACGTCCATATCATTTCTAGCTGCAAACTTAGACACCCTAATCAAAGTAACAGCTCATGAAAGGGGTCAGGGCTAAGAAACAGATCAGGAAGCCATCTGCCTAGATGAGAGTGGATGAACAGATGAGAGAGGCCAGACAGAATTCTAGAATTTGGGACTAATTAAATGAATGAGTAAATAAATGTGAGTGGGCAAAGCTGGGGTGTTCCTGTGGTAAGAGTGCAGCACCAAACTCTTCAGTGTGAATATCACCAATCAGATTCTACGTCCCTAATTTGAGGGGACTGCTAATCTGGGTGGAACTCCAAGTCATGATTTGATAACAGGAGCCTTTTGTTGTCTCTCATCTCCTCTTCAAAGAGCCTAGTGGCAATTATTGCTTTCTAAATGTTTAGCCATGTGCTCAACAAATATTTATTCAACCACCTTGCTTGAGCTTCTTGATGGGCCTGAGAATGAACTGGAGAAACCCGTTGGACCATCAGCCTCATTGTTCAGGAAATTTCCGGGAAAACATGGCCCTGGGTTTATATTTGACAGTCTTAGAAATGCTTTGGGAAGCCAGGGTTGGAAGTCACTGCCCAGAGGCATCCTGTTCTCACCAAGAACCACCCCTCCACTACCAGCTGGAAGCCATCAGGAATGAGAAGAGTTTCTATTCCACAACCTGGACTTTATGTTGGTTGCTCACTTGAGCTGTATCCAAAGTGCCATGAAAATGCCTACAGGCACCCCATGCCCTGCATCTAACTGCTTTCCCAGTAGCCTGTTTGAGGCTATAAAAAAGGCAAGCAAGAACGCTTAGATCCTACTGGTCCCAGTTAAGTCTTCGGCAGGATGTCTGGACCCCATTGGCTTCTGCAGAAGCATAAGCCTTTGCCTTTGGCATAAATTGGCCACATTTCCAACATTTGGAGGGAATCCCACTACTGCTCACAATAAGAAATAGTATCCCTCTCCCCACCTCCAAATAAAAAGGCTCAGCCATTGGGTATGAGTCCCACCGCCTGCCTTTGACAACTCCTCTCAAGCTTCCAAATATAACTTCCTAAGTGCCTTTCAAAAGGGAGCATTCATTTGTCAATCTGACAGCCAGATTCATGGTTCTTAATATCCGTGATTCACAGGTCTCATTAGAAATGGACACTTGCCCAGTTGGTTTTTTTCAAGGTAGAGGAGCAAATTCACTACCCGTGTTTTAGTGAATTCCAAATGGCCAGAGCTGGAGCCACAAAAACATGGCAGCATCCAGTTCCGCCCCACCAAAAAACAGGTGAGATGGTCAGCTGTGTGGCTATTCCCTTTACCATCACAGGGTACACTGTTTCCTATAAAAATAGCCCCCAAAATAAGAATCAATTAAGCACCTTAGTAGCTTGGCTACTTAATCACTTGTTGCCACTCAGCCTCTAAAGTAGAAATATCTTCAGATCCCCAGATGGTTTCGCCAAGAGTCAGGTTTTCACATTTTTTTCTCCACAATATGAGCTTGATTTTCTCAAGGTGGAGTTGATGGCAGGGGGTGGGGAAGGGATGAGAAGGGTTGTTAAAAGAACTGCTGATTGGCTAGGATGAGCTAGGTATTGTGCTCAGCTCTGTTGGGGGACTCCACAGATGAATCACATAAAAATATGCTCAAGTCTCAGGAGGAGATAAAATTATTCTTTGTCCTACCTCCCTGCTGTCTTGCAGCCTCTCTCTCCTAACAGTCTCTAAAGAGTTCTCTATATAGTCGTTTCCTGCCCCCACCCCCACATCCATGGTTTTGCTTCCTGCAGTTTTAGTTACCCGTGGTTAATGGTGGCCCAAAAATATTAAATGGAAATCTCCAGAAATAAACAGTGCCTGAGTTTTAAATTCCATGCCATTGTGAGTAGTGTGGTGAGCCATGTCACCCAGAATGGGAACTGTCCCTTTGTCCAGCATATCCACACTATATACATTCACCACCCTCCTGCAAGTCACTTAGTAGCTGTTTTGGTGATCAGATTTACTATCACGGTATGGCATTGCTTGTGTTCAAGTAACCATTATTTTACTTAATAATGGCTCCAAAGTGAAAGAGTAGTGATGCCGGTATATTGCTATTCTATTTTATTATTAGCTATTCTTGTTAATCTCCTACTCTGCCTAATTTACAAATTAAACTTCATCAGAGGTTCGTATGTATGTATGTATGTGTAAGAAAAAGACATGGTATATGTAGGGCTCAGGACTGTCTGTGGTTTTAGGCATACACTAGCGCTCTTGGAACACATCCGCTATGGACAAGGGGGCTGCCATATCTGCTTGTCTCTACTTCCTCAGCTCCCTCATGAACCACAGGATGAAGTCCAGGATTCGCTTCACAGACCTTCCTGGTCTAGCCCCTGCCTCAGCATCTCACTCTTCTCCCCCAGCCTCCCACACTGCGTGCCAGCGACATGAAAGAGCACACTACCCCTGAGTGCCACACGCTTTCTCCTCTGTCTCTGCCAGCGACACCCTTCCCACCCTTTCTTCACCTAACTCGCATGTGTCCCTTCTTCAAGACTCAGCTCAGATGTAGGCCATCCTGGAGTATTCCGTGGAAATCTCTACCATAAAATGTACACATTATGACCATCTGTTTACTTATCTGTCTCCCCTACCAGATTGGGTCTCTGAAGCTATGACTATCGTATTTCTGTGCTTTATATCTCAGCATTTTACATGGTGCCTTACATATAGAAGATGCCTGATAAATTGTATTGAATGAAGTGAGTGAATAAAAGAGAGAAAGAGGGAAAGGACTTTATCATATCACACCCTGTTCGATACCCATCAACATCATTCCTAGGATAAAGCCCAAATTCCACCTCCTGGCTCCAGCTCTCTCCTTTCCCAATGGTTATATCCCAGTGCTCTCCAGCACACACATTCCTCTTATCTACACAGTGACCTCAAGCCTTAAGCCTTCATTTCATGCTGATTCATTCATTCACTGTACATCTACTATGTGCCAGGCACTGTGTTAGGTGTGTGGGATACAACAGTGAACAAGACTGGCCTGGTTCTTCTCAGAGCTTACAGCTCTACAGAAGAGGCAGCCAATTAATCAATCTATCATAGACGAAGAGCTATATCTAGCTGGGTGAAGTGGTATACCACACTTGTAATCCCACCACTTTGGGAGGCCAAGGTGGGAGGATCATTTGAGGACAGGAGTTCAAGACCAGCCTGGGCAACATATCAAGAACTTGTTTACACACATACACACACACACACACACACACATACACACACACACACACACACACACACACACACACACACACACAAATTAATGGTTTTAAAAAAGAGTTTTATCTGTTGGGAACATGCCCCCAGTATTACTGTAATCTTCTTAAAGGAAAAGATTAGGTCTTAGAATTCTCAGATGGAAAGATGGATGGATGGAATATTGTATAATGATCTAGCTTCAATAATTTATGGTCTGTTTCAGTTCTGCTTGGCCTTCAGATATGGTATCACAGAATTTAAACAGTCTAACACTAGGAACTAAAAAACAAAAATCCTTTCATTGAGTACATGGAAGAAAGGATAAGCTAGTACTAACTGACATGACAGCCCTAGCCTGGGTCCAAGGCCAGACCTTTGGCAGTGCCCATCCTCTCTAGCACCCATCAGGGAGTGGCAGCTGCTCCTGCACCCTCTCTGCACTGGCTCTGACACCAGCAGCCAGCTGCTTATCTCAAAATGGCTTATTTCTTCCCTGGACCCAGGCAGAGGAAAGGAGCCCTGATGTCTATGGATTCACCCACTTTATCTCACTCAGAAGACAAGTTAATAAATCAGAACATCCTCTGGTTGGGTCCTGCTGCCCAGGACCACGTTATCTTTTGATTCATGAGTAGCTCGCTGTCTGAACTCTGATCAGTGTGGCCTTGGTTTCTTTTTTTAATAAGGGGAAAAAATTCTGTGAAGGACACTTCCATATGTAGGTTAAAAACAGTTTTATCTTTTTCTTGCCAACAGGGCGAGCTAAATAATCACAAATGAATCTTTTAGCAATATCAACTATAATGAAGGAATGAATATGAACAGTCCTACTGACTGTCACACTTCCTTAGCAAGGGCAGAGGAAAGGGATACCTGAGAAAGACATCTCTTTCCTGTTCTCCCCTCCTCCTTCATGCTTGAAAACAACTATTGCCCAGTCATCACAGCTGGAGAAGTCACCACATTTGTTTATGCTGTGACAAACAGGCTGGACAGCCCCAGCAATCATTCTCTGTGGGCTAGTAAATTATAGTGCTTATCTGGTAGATTACTTTATCCCCAGAACACCTCTGGTCTCACCTACTGAGATCTCTCTCTCTCCCCCCACCCTTTGTCTGTCTGTCTCTCTCTCTCTCTCTCTCTCTCTCTCTCTCTCTCTCTCAGCATTTAAATGTTTTAACCACAGCCAACTGGCTATTAATATAAATTTTGCCTAATAACACAAGCTATCTGCATGTCTTGCTCCATCCAATGAGAGAATGCCTTTTGAAGGCAAGGGATCTGCAGCAACTAGTACAAGCCTAACACTGTAAATCAATGAATGAATACATGGCAGATGTAATCAATATTGGTACATTGATTGCTCCAAACCCTGAAGCAGATCATCTTATGGAAGAAAAAAAAATCATTCTAAAATGAGAGTTGTCACTTCCCGATTTATATGCTGTATGCTTTGAGATAGCACTTAGAGTCCTCAAATAAAGGCTCTGATGCATTTGAATGACAAAGGACAGGAAGATGGTGTTGGGTCAGGGTATGTAGGAGAGCCAAGGAGGCTGCAGGAGAGACAAGTGGAAGGAGAGCGGGGCCTCAGCAGAGAAGCCCCCTGTGTCTTGGAGTGGGCAGATGAGACAGCTGTTGCGGGGAATATAAACCAGCAGAGCCTCTGGGTGGGGGCTGGGTGGGGATTTGGCAAGATCCATGAAAATAAAAAAGCATGCATTCCCTTCAACCTAACAATTTCACTTCTTGGAATCTGCCCTAAAGAAACACCTCAAGAAACATGGATGAAGATCTTTTCTGCAGCACTATCTGTATGATTAAATATAGAAGTAACATAAATGTTCATCAATACAAAGATGATTAAATTAAGGAGGACAAATGCATATGCATTTCCACCATCCCCCTGCAACCGTTAAACTGGCAAAGGAAGATTTGAAGGCCCCTCAGGAAAAATTTCCAAGTCATATTGGTAGGTGAAAAAAGCAAATTGCAGAACAATACATACAATGGGGTCCCCTTTGTATTAAAAATACCCACACACTAAACAACATATTTATAAATGCACATGTATGCATATTAACACACAGAAAAAGTCCAGAGAGGTGCAGTCCATGCTGAGAGCTGCTTAGAGGAAGGCAACTCAAATGAGTCTGCAGGAAGACTTTTCATTTTTTCTGGATCCCTGAAATATTTATAACAAGAATAAATTTGTGTATTCATACATTAATTGTGCAATTTTTAAGGACATGCATCATACAGCTATTTGCAAATATGCTTTATTTTGAGACAGGCTCACATAGGGAGAAGTGGGGGTGAGCCTGCTCCATGCAGCCAGGGACAGCCTCCTCCTTGCATTCCTTCAAAGTCTTTTCCACAAAATCCAGAACCCTTCACCAGTGGACAGCCTCCAAAGACCCTGCTTCTGTTCTCAGCACTTGCAAGGGCCACGGGGAGAAGTCTGTGGCTCTGAAGTTTCCCTTTTTTGGAAAAGCAACTTCTTAAGGATTTTTGTCTGGTTTTGAAGTTAGTTTTTTAAAATGTCCCTCTGGGACCAAAGACCGCGGTTCCCCAAAATCGCTGAGGAGTACATAACTTCTAGTAGTGCCCATCACTATGCCGGTCCTCTCCTATGTAGGGTGAGTTGGGTTAGCTCCGTGGGTTGGGGGGTGATTCCATTAGATTGGATTGGATGAATTAGGTTGGACATGATTGACAGCTGTCCCTTAGTTCCTAAAATCACCCTCTTTCTTCCCTACCTAACACCCTCAGTTTCTGGGCTGCATCACCGGCATGTCTCCCTCTAAGTTGAGGAAATCACATCTCTCTGATCTGCTGTAAAGAAAATAGGCCCTGCCCTTCCAGGCCTCTTACTTGTTCTTTGTCTGTCTCTGGGACTGAGACTTGCTCCCGTCCATGCCCAGCACCTGCCCCAGTGCTCAGGACACACTAGGGGCTCAGACAGTGCATATTGTCGTGAATTGAAGATCGCCACCAAAAGCCCCAAAGGGAGCCAGTGCAGGAGCCAACACAGGGGCAGACTCAGCTGGGGAGGGTGCTTCTCTGGGTAGTCAATATCCTTGAGGTTGAACACTGAGACCAGCCCCATTGCTGGGGCACCTGAAGGCTGGCGGAGGAGACCATCTCACCCCTTTCCTGAAGGTGTTTCTGATGCTTACTGATGGGAGATGGAGGACAGGAGACTGGGCTTAGCCATGGTCAGAACCTCATTCAGTAGAAGGACAAGCAGGGCCTCCCAACTCTGAGGGGACACAACTTCCACCTCACTCTGTGGAAGACTTTCAAGGAACCATAACTGGTATGATTCCTTCAAAGACTTTTCCACAAAGTCCAGAACCCTTCTAAATGCATCACACCCATTATCTTACATGTGCCTCTCAAATCTAATCAGGTGAAAATGACGGGAAACTATTTTTCAGAAAATAAAACTAGGGCAGGCTCTAAGGAACTCAGAGACACAGAAGCCCAGACATGGAACTCAGAGGCCTCACCCTGGGCTGATGCTAGGAGGAATCCAAGGTGCCAGGGAAGGAAGATCAGCTCAGCAAATGGAAGTGGAAATTACCAGAAGGCTCGGGGAAAGGGGAGGGGGGCCATACAGACCTGCAACCAGCAAGGCACAGCACCTCCAAAAAGGACAGGGGAGGGCATGACAAGGGGTAAGGCCAAGACAGACGGGAAAGGAAGGAGCAGCAGCCCTGCAGGCCTGTGGTCCGTGCTTTTGTTTGGTTTATCCTTGAAGATCTTAATGCATGGCTATTCTAGAAAATTGGGATGAGGGAAAGAAAAATAGAACCCATAGCACCCCACTTAGAGAAAGTAATGGTTACGATGTTGTTATCTTTCCTTGCAGTTTTCTCTCTGTATACGCTATCCATTTCTGCCTTAGTTAGGGCTCTTGGGACTGCCAGGAGCAGAGGGCTCAGGCCAAGGGTGGCGGCCAAGCCTTGCGAAGGGCTTATTGGAACAAATACCACACACCTGGTGATGCAGAAACAGCACGAAGGAGTGGACTCTGCTCTTCTCTTCTCTTACTGTATGCGTACAGGCCCCTCTCTCCTTTTCCTTCTCCTCTCTCCCCTGTCCCCTCTCCCACTATGGGCAGACCTCCTAACCCTGCTGACACGTGGTTTCACCTCCTCATAACCTCTTACCCCAAGCCCATAGTGGCTGGGCCCTCTTGGTAGTTTTGGGTAGGGCGGCTTCTGATGATCATCTCTAATCCAGTTTGTTCACTGGACTTTGATGTTGTTTTCTCCTTCTAATCCTCAACAACATGTCCCATAAACATCTCCTCTCATGGGGAGGCCTCTGTAACATCAGTGGTAGCATCCCATCACAGTTCATTGAGTGGTGCTGCCATCATTGACCCCATCATTCCTTGTTCTCTGTCTCTCAGGACCACCGGTGTGACAGTGGTAATGAGCACCACAGTGGTAATGAGTGAGCTTCTTGAACCTGGTTTTCTCGTCATAGCCCTTGCAAGATAGTCTTCCCTGTGACCATCTTACAGATGGGAAAACTGAGACTTGGTAGTGGAGAGATGCAATTCAAATCCAGACCTTCCAGCTTCCAAAGTCTGTGTTCTCTCCACTACCTCACGCTGCTTCTGAGCTTACAGGCAACCAAAGGGACTAGAGCCTTCTGACCACTCCACGTGGATGGAACTCCTTGTAACTAGGAGGAAATAAGACCCTTGACAAAAGATACCTCATTTCAGGGCTACACATCTCTTTCTAATGCTAACGTCCCTTCCAGTGAGATCGTGGTTGTTTTATTTCACAAGCTGTTAGGAAACCACTTTGTGTTAGCAACCTACTTCCTGATAGGTAGCAGACATTGCTGTTATGTGTGCTCTGATTTTACTCCTGGCTATTTTCCACCCCATCCCAGGCTTACTCATTCCTCAATTGATCCTAGTAGAAATGAGGGTGAGTCACTGTTGAAATTTTCCAAGGAAGTACACTAGCATTTTGTCCACACACCATGGCAACAGTCAAAAAACCCAGGATGGTGTCCTGCTTGCCATGCGGCCAGGCAGCACAGAGGCCCACCTGGGACGGCATATTTGTTGCATTGCTTTCCCATGTGTCTTCTAGCAGGGGACTGGATTATTCATTCTCCTCCCAATGGGGAAATGAATATGTCATTACATATCAGGAAGGAAAGCTAAGCCCCCTGCCTGCTGCCCTGATGCACAGCAGAGAGGAAGCTGCAAATCCAGCCCTGGAGGAGAAAACAGAAGGACCTGGTTATAGTCCTGACTCCCATTTGCCATCTAGGTAGCCATGAGCAGGTCACTATACCCCTTCAGGCCTTGAACTCTTTCCCTGTCAAGTGGGCGAATGCCTACTTCTCTCACTTGCCTGTTGAGAGAATTAGATTTGGTGATAGCTATGTAAGTATTTCAATTGTGATGTTGCTAATCACTCTCTTCTAGCTGAAGAGGCAAGGAGACACAGTAGAGTCAGGCACATCTGACTCAGATCTACTCTTTGCTTGGAAATGGCACTTATCCCATGGTATTAAAGTTACCCTGGTATTGAGATGGCCTGGCCCAATGGTGGCAGTGGAGCCTTTCATTTCTGCTTCCAGCCAAGATGTAGGTGCAGATTGTGGATTTACTCTCTCACTTCAGACAACAAAAACAAAATACATAAAAAATAATTTTTAAGATGCTGAATGACTAGATAACAAAGGATAGTATCTCCAGAGAGATTAGAAACAAGAAAAGGAAGCCCTATAATTGCCCCCAGCTTATATCCTTGAGAGAACTTCCTTGCCTCAGTGCAGGCAGGGGGACCCAAGCAAAATCTCATGAGTCCCTGAGTTGAGGTCACAGAGCTGAGAATGCAAGATGACCAAGGCAGGGCAGAGTCCTGGAGAGGAGAGAACTTCACGGAAAGAGAACTCCAGATGTCTATAGAGAGTCCTCCTTGAGAATTCAGCAGATCCCTGATTGGGGTATGTATGTGAGAAAACTACTCAAAACTAGGGAAAGAATGATCTGATATTAGAGGAAGTAGTGTCCAGCACTCAAACAAAGCTGGGAATTATGCCTATTTCTACTAGTCAAACTGGAAACCCTCATAATTCATAGGACATTGGGTAAGGTATCCACAAGGGTCTTGCATTAGTCATGGGAAATAATTAGCCCTAAACTAAAAGCTTCTTTGTTTTTGCCTAACAAATCTTACAGCAAACCCCAAAAGGATCACACTATTTCCAAGTAATTTAAATGTGTCCCAGAACAAAACTCAAGAATATTTATAGGAATATAAAAATATCCAACATTCAACATGTTAAAATTCTCAATGTCTGGCATCCAATCAAATATTACTAAGCACATGCAAAAACACATGAAAACATAACCTTTAATGAAGAGAATGACCAACCAATCAAAAACAATCCAGAACTGACAAATGTTTGAAATAGCCAAAAGGACATTAAAACAGTTGCAGCTAAATTTCATAAGTTCAAAGTATGGAAATGGAATATGTTTTAAAAAACCCAAATTGAACTTCTAGAGATTAAAAACTATAATGCCTTAGATGAAAAATACATAGGATGGGATTAACAGCAAGTTAGACATTGCAAAGGAAAAGATTAATTAACTTGAGGAAATAGAAATGAAACACAAAGAAAAAAGAATTTTTATTTATTTATTTTTTTTTTATTTTTTTTTTGAGTTGGAGTCTCACTCTGTCACCCAGACTGGAGTGTAGTGGCTGCTCCCAGCCACCGCAGCCTCGATCTGCTGGGCTCCAGCGATCCTTCTGCCTCAGCCTTCCAAGTACCCAGAATTATAGGCACGCACTACCACGCCCGGCTAATTTTTTGATTTATTGTAGAGATGAGGTCTCGCCTGCCCAGGCAAGTCTTGAACCCACAGGCTCAGGCAATCCACTCACCTCAGCCTCCCAAAGGCGTGGGATTACAGGCTGAGCCACCGAGCCCAGCTGAAAAAAGAATTTTTTAAAGGAAGAGTATAAGGTAGCCAGGAGACAACTTCAAGTGACCCAATATTTGTATTTTTGGAGTCTTTGAAGAAGCAGGGACTCTTGTGAGTCCAGGAAAAAATATTTGAGAAAATGATGGCTAAATCCACAGATCTGAAAGGCTCAAAGAACCACAAGCCCAAGAAACACACACAAAAAAAACTACACCAAAACTATATCAAAATTGCTCAAAATTAATGATAAGGGAAAATCTTAAAAGCATCCAGAGAGAAATAACTCATTACATAGAGAGGAACAAAGATAAGGATGACAGTAGATTTCTCATCTGAAACAATGCAAGTGAGACGACACTGGAAATTCCTGAAAGAAAAAAACTCAATCTAGAAATTCATGCCTAGTGAAAATATCAAAAAATTAGAGCAAAAATCAAAGCTAAATGAGGCTTTATAGACATATAAGACCTGAAGATCCAGCAGATCCTTATTCCATGTCCATCAACAGCAGATGTGTACTCCAAGAGATTTTTCTTTAAGTAAAAGGAAAATAATACCAGATGGAAATATGGATTTACACAAAAGAAATGGAGAGAACCAGAAATTGTAACCACAATGGAAATACATGAGATATTTTTCTTATTGTTGAAATTCACTTAAAAGATCATTGACTGCTTAAATAATAACAATGTATTATGAAGTTTGTAACATATATATAAGTAAAACGAATGCCAGCAATAGCAAAAAATAGAAGAACACTAGTAGAAAGTTCTTATGCCATATGTGAAGTGTGATAATGTCCCTTGAAAGTAGACTGTGGTAAGTTAAAGATTTATACTGCAAACTCTACAACAACACTAAAATAGCAAAACAGAAAGTTTTGGCTTATAATCCAACAAAGAATATAAGTGAAATCACCCAGAAAGTCCAATTTCAGTCCAAAAAATTATTTGCCTTCATTTACAGCAATGAAAGGCTGAAAATGAGGGAAAGGGAAACAAAGAATAAATGGGACCAACAGACACAGATAATAAGATATTAGACTTAAGTCTAACTTTGTTCACCAGACTTTGGTGTTGTTTTCTCCTTCTAACCCTCAACATCATTTCCCACAAACATCTCCCCTCATGAAAAGGCCTCTGTAACATCAGTGGTAGCAACCCATCACAGTTCATTGAGTGGTGAAATTTAATTTCATTATGATCATTAAACACATGTGTGACTTGAATCCTTTCAAATTTATCAAGGTGTATTTTATGGCCCAGAATATGATGTCTCTTGGTAAATGTTCTATGTATATCTGAAAAGAAAGTGTATTTTGCCATAGTTGCATAGAGTGCTATAGAGGAGTCCACTTGGTTAATTACATCAGTAATCACATTTAATGCAAATGGTTTAAGCACAACAATTAACAAAGTGTCAGAATAAGGCTGGGCATGGTGGCTCATACCTTTAATCCCAGTACTTTGGGAGGCAGAGGTGGGAGGATCACCCGAGGTCAGGAGTTAAGGACCAGCCTGAGCAACATAGCAAGACTCTCATCTATACAAAAAAAGTTTAAAATATAAACAAATTGTCAACATGAATTTAAAACTCAAGTACCAACTATATGCTGATCACCCAAACATGTATTTTAAATACAAACACAAAAATAGTTAAAAGGGTGGAAACATATAAATCATATTTACACTAATCAAAAGAAAATTGAAATGGCTAGAGTAGTATAGACAAAATAGACTTCAGAGCAAACAATATCACCAGGGATTTTTTTTTAAAAGGTCATTTTATAATGGCAAAAAGGTCAATTCATCAAAAGGACATAATAATCCTAAACATTTATGTACCTAATGGCAGAGTTTCAGAATATATAAAAGAAAAACAGAACGGTAAAGAGAAATTGACCAATCCACAATTATGGCTGGAAACTTCAAAACCCCTCTCTCAATAATTGATAGGACAAGTAGACAGAAAACCAGTGAAGATATAGACTATTTGAATAACACTACCAACCAAGTTGACCTAATAGACTCCTCTATAGCACTCCATGCAACAATGGCAAAATACACATTCTTTTCAAGTATACATAGAACATTTACCAAGATACATCATATTCTGGACCACAAAATACACCTTAATAAATTTAAGAGGATTCAAGTCACACATGTGTTCAGTGATCATAATGAAATTAAATTAGAAATCAATAATAGAAAGATAAATGGAAAATCCCCAAATATTTAGAAGCAAGATAACATACTTCTAAATAATCCATGGGTGAAAGAAAAAATCAAAAAGGAAATTAAAAAGTATTTTGAAGTGGATGAAAAGCAAAGTCTATCAGAAAAATTTGTGGGATGCCACTAGTGCAGCACCAAGAGGGAAATTTTTAGAATTAAACACTTGTATTAGGAAAAGAAGAAAGTCTCAAATCAATGACCTCAGCTTCCACGTTAAAAAACGCAGAAGAGCAAATTAGACAAACAGTAAGCATAAGAAGAAAAATAATGAAGATCACAGTAGAAATCAATGAAATAGAAAAACAATAGAGAAAAACAATGAGGTCGAGAGATGTTTTTGATATTAACAAAATTGATGAACTTCTAACCAGAATGATCAGAAAACACAAGTTATCAATATTAGAAATGGGAGAGGTGACACAGCACAGATTCTAAGAAGGATGATATAAGAAAATTATTAATAAGTGTATGCCAATAAAGCTACCAATGTAGGACTTGGCACTGAACTGCAAATGCTTAAATTCACAATCACTCACTTTGTGTAGCCTCTGGGGGCTGTCACTAGGGTGATCAACCATCCTGGTTTGCCCAGGAATGAAGGGCCTCCTGGGAAGTGGGACTTTTGATTCTAAAAATGAATGATTGGTCACCCTAGACCTGCATCCTTCTTGTAGTTCCAGTCTCCCACTCCCCAGACCAGGCACAGGGGGATATATTTTATCCCGAACCATCATTGCCATGTGACCTTGGAAAAGTCACTTTTTCTCTCTAGGTCTTCAGTGTGTTCATCTGTAAAGTGAAGGCTCTGGATTTAATGGGAAAGGAGGGCCCTGCCATGTTTCCCCTTTTCAGATCCTGGTTCCATGGCATTGAGTTTTACCCTAAAATGTTCAATATTCATGTGTCTTGTCTCTTCAAATGGCCCAGTAGGACATCCTTTACCCTCCAGCCCAAGCCTAGCACCTGGCTGGGCGCTCCCCAAAGCCCTGCTAAATACCTGCTGATCAAGTATTAGGTAGGTCAGGGAATCCAGGACCTTGCCACCATTAGCAGGATGGGAATCCACACACCATACATGCCAGAGTTAGTGGTACATCATCAGAGATGGTCATTCTTCCCCCAAGTACCATGGTTTCTAAAAGTCTTTACCCAGATGTTCTCTAAACTGGTCTCACCAACCTTCATGACTCACTAGAAAGTCCCCGATTCCAGAAGTTCTTTACTGCCCCTGAGCAATGAAGCCATTGCCTTCTGACAGAGAGAAAGACATCACCTCCTTCACGGAAAAGACTGGCAGGAGGTGGGTTCACAGCACCCTAGAGGAAATCCTGATTGGAAGAGTGGTCTAGGTGTCCTGCCTTGGTGGGGAAGCACATGGCCAAAGACAGCCCTTCTGTCTTAAGTGAGGAGGTGGCTTAATGTGGCTTTAACATCCCTCTAGCCTGAGATAGAAACCCAGCTCAGCCTTTATCCCCTGTGGGATCTTGAACAAGGGCCTTAAAATCTCAGGCCTCATCTGTCAAGGTGGAATGAAAATCATTCCAATTTCAAAGGGCTGTTGCGAGGGTTAAATGGAATATAAAAACTTTAAAAATAGGATATATAGATTTGTTTCACTTTATTCCACTTTTTATTCTTTCAATTATGAAGCTCAATGTTTTTCCAATTTCCTGTTTTCTCTCCTTGGCTTGTTATGTCTCATGAGGCTGATGTTAATGACACAGAAACCATTCCCTTGCCACTGCTTCTTGCACATGGTCGACACTTAATAAATACACACTGAATGAACAAATAAATATCTGGTCATCTGGGAAGGTGGGAATGGAGGTCGCCCCCACATCCTCCTCCATATATTATCTGACTAATAATAATTCATTCAATAATTTTCAATCAATATAGAGCCCCTGCTATGTGCTATTATCTTTAGTAAATTAATTTAATCTACCTTCCCAAAAACCCTGTCCAATAAGTGTGATGTGTCTCCATTTTCCAGTGACGGAAACTGACACTGAGAGGACTTAGTGACCTGCCCCAGGCCAAAAACTTTCTAAGTGACCAGGCTGTAATTCAAGCCCAAATCTGTCTCAAACTCCATATTCTTAATTGCTCCCCACGGTGCAGTGCAAAGGATTTATCATCTTTCCCTTTCAGAAGTTATACATGTGCATGATTGTAAACTCAGGAAAGATAGAAAAGTAGAGAGAAAAAAATTTTAATCACCAAAGACATCCTGAGTTTAACATCTTGAAATGTTTTTTAGATCTCTCTTTCTGCATAGAGTTTTGTGGGTTTGGTTTTTGGTATTTTGGTTTTTTTAGAGCCATACTTATTCAGAATGAGCAGATGCATATCTTCACTTAACATTGTGTTGAAGGTGTTTTTCCTTGTTCTTACATACTCTCCATATCCATCATTTTTATGACTGTATAATAGATCTAAAGAATGGACATATAATGTACTTATCATCCCCGTGCTATTGAACACTTGAATTGCTGTATCATTTTTGCTTTTGTAAATAATACTTTACTAAACATCTTTATGCACAGACCTTTGAGATTATTTTCTCAGGCTAATTTTAATTCTTTCCTTAGCCTAGTTTCTAGAAAGATGAGATAGCTGGGTCAAGGGAAATAAGCATTGTAAGGCTCATGAAAAATACAGTGCTAAATGTATTTTCCCAAAGATTTTCATGTAAAGGGGGAAAAGGGAGTAGATGACCAAGGAAGATAGATGGTTACTGAACAGCTGACAGCTGCTGACAGCCACAGACAAGGAATACCAGGGTCTGCCAGCAGTAGGGCTGTATCACGGACTGGGCTCTGTCAAAGTAAAGTTATAACAAGAAGCAAATGATGTTGGGTTTTTTTCACTTCTCAGAAAGGAACAAGACCAGTTATAAATACTGCATGTGGATTAGAGAAATAAAGATATTTTCAATCACTCTAAGAGCACAACCGGTCTGCTTGCTGAAAAATAACAACACATGGAAATCTACTCTTACCATACAAATCTCCCATCCCTTTTCAGTCTGCCACACCTCTGAGCTTCCAGAAAGGAGGCCTGAGTTCCAACTTCAGGTCTGTGCCTTGGTTTACCAGTCTGCCCTACCCGCCCCCCAGGAGTCATTATGAAAATAAATAAGCTTGTGGAAATCCTTTGTAGAATTTCAATCACTTCTATCACCTGCTTGTCAAAATTAATTTCCTATTAATTACCATTCATGGCACAGGGACTTTTGTGGCTACATTTTCCCAGCATAGCTTTTTGAAATGTTTTAATATGTAGTTCCTTGAAAATAGACTTACATCGATTTATAACAAAGATGTATGCTTAACTTTTACTGGAAGCTCGGATTTGTAAAGCGAAGCATACCCAACTTCTCCATTCCTAATTTGCAAGTACAGCCTCCGCCCTCTGTGCCCTCCAAATGCCCTCACCTATAATGCCACATAAAAGTGTGCCAACCCCAACAGGCCCTGAAGTTGTATTAGCCTATGACTATACAACTGAGCTATGTGACTGGGCTGACTTAACCACCGAGGATCTCAGCCATAGCCCCCTTTGATCCTCCAAGCCCGAGTCAGCTGAAGGTGGGACCACAGACCAGGGCCATTCCATGCAGTTCAACCCAGAACCACTAAACCTCTGCGTGAAATGATCTTTCCTGGGACTGTCCCAGGAAGGTGACTGGTTCCTTCACTCAGCAAAACCTTGGAAGATTCTGGGGTTTGGTAGTCGCTCATTACAACAAAGCCAGCCCTGCTGAGAGCACATGTTACCCAGCATTTTAAGCTTTCTTGCCTCGTCATTGGCTTCCAGCCACCATCTCCATGTCCGTCTTCCTGAACAGGTAGGAAAATGATGGGTACATAGAGCCAAAAGAGATCCAGTGTCATCAAGTACTTCACCTGGACTTGCAGTTCAGGTATCACGATCCAGAGGGGTGATGTCGCACTGTCCCTCATCATTGTCATATTTAGCATGAGGTTTTCCTAAACTAGTTGTGCTCCAACATTGGTGCATGGTAGAAGCAACTGGGAAGCAGATTAAACGCATATTCCTAGGCCCCTCTCCTACTGCGTCAGACCCTCTGAAGATGAGGCCCCAGAATCTGCCTTTTAACAAGCTTCCCAGAAATGCAAATGCACCAGAGTTGGAAAACAACTGAATGATGAGTAGGCCTAGAAGACCCACTTCCCAGTCAGTGTCTGGAGCTCTGAGTTTGCAGCTGGTAGCCCTAATTTAACCCCTCTCTGTTGCTGCTTCCACTTCCTTTCTGCTTCCCGAAACACACGCACAAACACACACACTCACACTGGGCCTGTTGACATTGCAGACATGAACAAACAAGCAAGTTCAAAACTGAGAGACCAAAGCACAACATGGCCAGGGCCTCTCAACAGATGGCCAGTAGCTTTGGGAGATGACTCAAGTGACAGCACATGTAAACCCCCCTCTGACTTTCAGAAGGACACCCTGGGTGGCTGGAGAAGAGCTGAAAACACACTCAGCTCCTTCCGATGGCAGCAGCTCACCTGCTTGAAGACAGGCTCAATGGGCTATTTTATTCCTACATAACTTAATAGTCTACTCTGCCCATTAATTTCTTCCTGAGAGCAACCCCAGATGGGAACTCTATTGATTCCTGATGAGTCATTCATTGGCCAGTAAACTTTATAGACCATCTCAGGCCAGCAGCCTTGAACACCCAGCACATGACAGGGGGCACGTCAAGTTCTCTGACATCAAGGCATAGGGAACTTGGAGAGGGTCCACAGAGCACCAGCATGGGAAGGCTGGGGAACAGGCCTGTGAGCTGTGGGACTGTGTCTGTGTCCTAGAGGAGGCTGACTTCTATCATTCTATCTGGGAGGTCTGGGAGGGAGTTACCTCCCCACCACCCCCACACCAAAGTGTCCCACAAACAATATCAAGCATGCCCATTTTTAGCCTGAGGTCCTTTTGCTTCAATTTCTTTACTAAGTTTTACTGTTAATTTCTGCCTGTAGTTTTCAGTACAGAGTGAATAACACACACGCACGCACGCACGCACACAGCTGCGTGTCTTTGGGTGTGTTGATGTATCCACCTGTGGCTACAGCAAAGACTCGGTAGGGTAGGCTGGTTAGATCCTTGAATGAGGAATCCAGAAATAAACCAGAGAACGGAAGTCTAGCTCCACTTCTGCAACCAACTGTGTGGCCAAGCCAAATTACTTGGCCTTTCTGGACCTCAGTTTTCCCATCTGTCAAATAGGTTAGTGTTAGATTAATGGTTCTCGTCTAGCTCCAGGGTTAGAATCCTCCAGGGATCTTTTGAAAAATACTGATACTTGAACCCCATGCCAGAAAATCTGAGTTCTAATCTCTGAGATGATCCCAGGGCACCTGTGCTTTATAAAAGTATTCCCAGGTGATTCTGATACAGAGTAGGGCTGAGAGTCACTGCCCTGAGTGATCTAGTTCTGCTATTCAATTAATTCCACCAATTTATCACAGAGGAGACAAGACCAAGAGAACATGGAGTCGTTTTTCTTCTGATTCCTGTGAAAAGAGGCCAAGGGCAGAAAGGCCCAAACAGTGACATTTGGGATTCAATTTAACTTATAGATTTCCTGGATAGAAAGGAAAGGATGTTCTGTATATAAAATCAGACCCCCGAGCTCTGGACTTGAGGTTTCTTCATAGAAATATGCTGCCAAGGAATGGAAAGGAATTCCTCTCCATGCAGTTTAGCCTGGAGTGCAGAGCTGAGCTGGAAATCTAGGAGAATCCACAGGAGTCTGGTATTGCAAAGAAACCCCCTCCTCCCTGGTCCCGATGATGCTCTCCAAGCACTTTCTTGGGCCTCCTGAGAAATGAAACTGCAATGAGTGCTGATTCCACCTCTTGCCAGCTGAGCAGTCTCAAAGACGTGGGGGTGGGGGCTACATCAGATATCCTGCTCCACCCGCTCTAAGTCACATATTTCCACATCTCTGACACTGAGGTGTGTCTTATCATGGATGGCCTCTTAGCATTCACCATCAGGGTGTTTTTTTCTTAGTGGTATGCAGAATAATGGTGCCTCTACAAAGTTTAGCATCTTAAATTTGATGAACTATGGTACTATCTTTGGTCCCTTCCAGCTCAAGCTTTCAAAAAATTCCATGACTCTGTGACCATGTAGCCTTCAGTCCAGATCACCTTTATCTCAAAGAGTCCATTCACTGAGCCCTATGGAGAGGCGCAGATTTTCACTAGCTCTTTGCCAGTCAGTGTTATCCATGCACCGGCACATCAGCAATGCCAGCTTGTCAGAAATGCAGAGTATCAGGCCCCACCCCAGACCTCATGAATCAGAACCTGAACTCAGATGGGACCTCCCATGATTCTGGCACGTTCACATTTGAGAAGTGCTCTGCCCCTCCTCTTCTCGGGTCTCGACTTGGGGCCCATTGTCCTCCTTGACCCCCACTCAAAGAAGCCACCACCTCACAGGATCCCTAACACCCAGTCTAGTCCTGGCTGTTCATCTCTCTGCCCTGGGCTTCAACTTCATGTCTGCATTCTCCATCTTCCTTGTATCTTCTTATTTCCAGTCCCAGCAGGACTCCCCAGGGCCCACCACCCATCCATCCATCTCCTAATTCAGCAAATATTTACCAAGCGTGTGCACATAGATGCTTAGCCCATGGCCCCACCCTCAGGAGCTCACAGTCTGGTGAGGGAGGCTGCTGTTTATCATGCCTTGTGGCGAGTGCTAGGAGAGGAAAAGCACAGGGTGCTATGGGGAGTCCAGAGAAGGGGTCCTCTCTCACACTTAGGGGGTCAGGGAAGGCTTCCTGGAGGAGTCACTGCCTAAACTGGTCTTCACTGATTGGTAAGCATGTGCTGTGAAAAGTGGGAGGAAAGGCATTCCAGGCCTCATGCACAACCTTTATAAAGGACACAGAGGGAAAAGGAAGGAAGAGAAGGAGGGAGGGAGAGAAGGATGGATGGGTAGACAGATGGATGAATGGATGGAAGGGTGGGTGGAAAGAAGGAAGAGAGGAGGAAGAGAAGGGAGGGAGGGAGGATGAATGGATAGGTAGAAGTGTGGGTGGAAGGAAGGAGGAAGGGAGGCAGGGAAGGGAGGGAGGGAAGGAAGGGTGAATGGAATGGTGGAAGGAAGGAAGGAATTATTCTTGTAGAGAATAAGGCCTGGATCAGCAAATGGAGAGAGAGGAAACAGGTAGGACTGGATCAAGCAGGGCCTGTCTGGCCAAGTCAGAGATTTGAACTTTAACTTGAGGGATTCTTTCTTCCCCAACTTCCTTTTTATTGTCATGCAACAAATGCCTAATGAGAGCCTTCAGGGTGTCTTGTACCAGGTGAATTTGGGGTCATAAAGAACCACCAGGCAGGCAGGCTCTGTTCCCAAAGACCCTGTGGCCTTTAGGACAGATGGAAATATACCATATTATAGAAAGATAAGTGACAGCACAGGGCTGTGTCCACTAGGCACTCAGTAATCAGATGGGAAGTATGACAGGAGTCAAGAAGAGTGGAAGGAGAAGCTGGAGAAGCTTCCTGGAAGAGATAGAACTTTGAAAGACATATCATAAAATTCAGCAACAATATAGGGATATGAAGTAGACAGGGGAGCCCGAAGTTCTCAGAAGAGTGGTTGACTCCAGAGGCCCTTGGAAACCAGAAATGACAATTGAGGAATGAGTAACCCTAAGGAGAGAGAGGGAAAGGTGGCAACTGGAGCTAAGAGGTGAGGAGCTTCCCCAGAGTCAGAGTGAGTTGGGCGACTGGCACTGAGTAGGGGATGCACAAGGAATCCCTGCACGTGCAGACATCAGGGCCAAATCCAAAGTACCCAAGACCAGGCATTTGGCAGGGAGGCTTCCAGGGTCACAACACAAACACTGAACTCTCACTGTTTTCATTCGTGAAACCTATGAATGTAACTCCATTAGATACAATCAACTCTCCTGCATCATATTCTTGGAGCACTACGAGAGGGGTGAACCACCCCAACATGTTTAAAGGAGAGCCTCAACCCCAGTGGCTGACATGGGCTGGGTGGAGGGAAGGGAACATGCCCACAGCCACGTGACCAATGATGATGGGACTCCCTGAGCCTGCTAACGGCCTGGCACAAAGCATGTTGAGAATCCCTCCTGCCTACCCCATAACATACCCTGAATGACAGCAGCCATGTAACAAGTTGCAAACCTGCAAACGGCCTTTCCTCCCATGCCGAGGCATAATTGATCATGCCCATTTCTCATCAGGGTCAATAAAAGAGGACATCTTACCCTAGTTTTTATATCTGAACGATAGTTTATAAGCCAAGTGACTGAAGTCTAAATAACGAAGCTGTGTTTACTTGATAAATGAAGCGCCAGAAAGCCTGAGACGCCACATTTGCTAAACCTGCACCATAAGCTTTTCTGTAATGATAAATTCTCTCTGGCGTCAGGCAAAGCTGAAAGCCACACGCACCCCCAAGGACAGTCTTCTGAAGAATTGTGGCTCGCACACAGGAAAAACTCTGAGTATTGATTTCCCTCACATGACTGCGCTGTGTTAGTGTTAAAATCATAGAATCCCAGAATGCTGAAACTAAAAAAGCCCTTAGAGACCATCAAAGACTCTCCCTTGATGAGCAACCTCCTAACTTTACTTATGGGGAAACTGAGGCCCAGGGAGGGAAAGCTGCCTTGGTAACTTGCTTGTGGCAAAAGTCCAGGTGTTAATCATTTGAGCCCCAGCTTTGGGCCAGTTCTGGGGAAGATAAATCAATCCCCTTCCTCCCTCTCCAAAAGCTTGAAGGCCAGCAGGGGGTGGGCATGTCAAGTAATAAATACAATAAAGCGTTGCAGGTATTGGGATGAAACACAAGTCTGGACACCAGTGTCCAAAGGCAGAGGAAATGGAGGCTTCTTAGCAGAGCCACACGAACTGAACCCTGAAAGCAGGGTAGATGGTTGCAGGCTGACAAACAGAAAGGAAAGTCTGGGCAGGGAGGCAGAAAAGCAATGACAGAGAGGCTATATGAGAGCCTGGTGGCTTGGGGGAAGATGGGAATAAAGTAGCAAGGCCGATCAGGAAGGATCTTCTGAAGAAAAAGAGCTTGGATTTTGTTAGGGAGGATGGTGACATGATTGGGTCTGCATCATAGGAAGATTGGATGGGAGCCACATTGGAAGGGAGTAAATGGGAAGCAGGGGGCCGGTTAAGAACCTGTTTCAGTAGTCTAGAAGAGAGAGGATGACAATTTAAATTTGTGGAGAAGAGGGCACCCTTGCAGTGTCTTGGGGAGATGGAATCTGTAGGTCTTTCTTACATATTCTGTGGAGGATAAAGGAGAGGGAAGAGAGGTCAAGGACCTTTTATAAAAAGAGCATGTTCTTCCCTCCAACCTCCAACAGGAATAATTTATCAGGTCTAAAAATTAAGATTCCATATAACCAATATTATTTAATTCATAAACTAAATACAACTGCTATCAGAGATGAATTACAGTATGCCATCTAGTTAATAGAAACTACCCTGCTAACTTATAATAGACTGCCACCTGGGATCGTCTTAAATTAGAGAATTTGAGTTCTGTTAAATAAAGTATTGCCTGCATTAGACAGGGGAGGCTAACAGCTATAATAATCAACCCTGAAATAGAGTGGTTTAACACAATACAAATGTATTCCCTCACTCCATGTTCAGTCCAATGCAATTGGCAGTTGGGCTCTGCTCCATGAAGCCATTCAGGAACCCAGGCTTCTTCCATCTTGTGACTCTGTCCTCCTCTAGATTTACAGCCTTGTCTCTCTTTAGCCATCAGCTGGGGAAAGGGGGCACCATCTATTTTTAACTGCCTCAGCCCAGGGGTTCAACACCACTTCTACCACATTTTGTTGGTGAGAACTGGTTGCATGCCCCAGGTAGATTCAAGGGAGGCTGGGAAAGGCAATCACTCCAGCAAGAAAAGGACTCCAGCATTCACAGTCACTGCCACACTGCCCCAGTTTATCTGTGCAATGAATTCACAATTTAGCATGTGGCACTTTCTTAATGAAGATGTTCTGCACACCCACTGGAGCTCAGGGGAAGAACTTGCCCAGCCACCCCAATCCAAAGACCCCAAACAAGCAGGGGTCTTTCATACCCTGGAAGTGATCAGGCAGAAATTGTGTCCATCATCCTGTCCTCTGTCCTCTTCGTCCTGAGAAGAGGGCTTTGCTTCCATCTGCCAACCTCCCCAATGCCAAGAGCTTTCTGTTCTCCACATGTTCCTTCTAATAGATGGTTCTTCCCTTCCGCATCCACAGGAGACACAGGCTCTAAGGCAGTTGTCAAGAATTACCGCAGCCCAGAGAAAGGACTGAGAGAATGAGAGTGATTCATCAAGAAGACTTATAAGCCAATTGGGTGACTCGTGATCAAAGCTGTTTAGCTACCCAAAGGGATAGCAGGATAAATTACAGCCAGAAGAATTAACAATTACAACCTTGGCAACTTACATTGTGAAGGCTCATTCCAATCACTTGTCACTGCACTTTTAAAGTTGAAGGGAAAGCATTTGGGGGTGCCTGACTCTGTGTATTTATATCTTGCTTTGAACAACAGAAGGATGGGTTTCTGGGAGAAAAGGTAAGATAGGTGTTTATAAATGAAATCTTTTTCTTGGGTTACTCTTTCAGACCTATTTTTTTCTACAGTCCCGTTTGATTTCTAGCCGTTGGTGGCTCCTAGCACTGGCTTTCGATAATGCAGGCTCTGCTTTTTCTCTCTTCCCACTAACGTCACCGTCAAGTAGCTAATGATTCGTAAACAGGCATGGCAGCCTGCACATGTAGCTGCCACTTAAAGGACTCTGGATAAACCCTTTGTGAAAATCACGGATCCTTGAATAATCGAAATCATGCCTGCCCTGACCCAAGGTTGGGTGAATTTTACAGACTGGATTTTCTGAAGGCAAACACAATTTTTCTGCCCTCTTTTGCCAATGATAAAGGGCAGGATTTCTGCTTGTCCAGTATCTGCTATATGTAATATAAGCAATGTGCAAGACTCTGTTCCTATATTATCTCATAAAAACTCTCCAAAATGGAGACTAATATTCCCATCTCACATACAGGTAACCGATACTCACAGAGGTTCACTAACTTGCCCAAGGTCACCAAGCTAATGCAGTAGGACCTGGAGTCAAAAGACTCGGGTTCTTGTTCAGTCCTGCCTCTGACTTGCTAAATGATCTTAAGAAAATCACTTTGCTTCTGTGAGCCTCAGTCTTCTCATCTGTAAAATGGTGATAATATGCCTGTCTGTTATTGAGAGAGCAAGAGGAAACCTTCAGGAGAGCATTCTGAGACATGCAGAAATCTCTCAATGGGTCTCTGATAACAAGGTCTTCTTAACTAGGTGGTAATGGTTGCCACCTGGTATTAGCCAAGGAGGGCCACCTTGGTGTGGTAACTACAGGATAGTAGTGCAGTGCTTCAGCACCAGACTGTCCAAGTCTAAATCCTGACTCCATCATTAGCCAACAGTGAGACCATGGGCAAGTTTCTTCACGTCTCTTTCTCCATTTCCTCATCTGTATAGCAGGGATAACAACAGTACCTACCTCATGCTAATCTGTGCAAAATACCTGGACCAGAAGGTCCAGGCTTCTCCCTATCCCCACCCTTCCACCCTCTTTTGTAGTGCTTCCATCTGCCTGTCTCCCCATCACCAAGCAGGAGAGCCAAAGGCCATGGGACAATCTCAAGGAGTCAAGCAAAGGGCTTAAATGAAGGTCATTTACTCTTTGAAAAGTGAGCAGCCAGGACTTCCTCGTGGTCTAACGGTTTGCATCTGCGTTATTATAGGCTTACAGGAGAAGCTTTGCTTCAAAGACTACTTCACTAGAGCAGCAGGGAAGACAGAGCAATATTGAATAAAGTCAATATTGCTTACGATTCTTTTTTTTTTTTTTTTTTGAGTTGGAGTCTCACTCTGGAGTGCAGTGGCCGCTCCCAACCACCGCAGCCTCAACCTACTGGGGTCCAGCGATCCGTCCACCACAGCCTTCCAAGTAGCTGGAACTACAGGCATGCGCTACCACGCCCAGCTAATTTTTGATTTATGGTAGAGATGAGGTCTCGCCAAGTTGCCCAGGCGGGTCTTGAACCCACGGCCTCAGACAATCCACTCACCTCAGCCTCCCAAGGCGCGGGATTACAGGCTGAGCCACCGAGCCCGGCTGCTTACGATTCTTTCTGATGCTCTCCAAAGCACCTGAGTTGGGGAAGAGGGAACTAGAGTAGGCAACCTAACATTTTCCAGCACCGACTCCATGATAGGCCCTATAGGAGCGGGGCTCCAAATAAACCAGAATTATCTTCTGGAGGGCAAGCCTCTTGTAGTACAGGCTCCTCCCACTGTGTAAGTGTTCTAGGAACCCATTGGCACCAGCGTACCAGCTAGCGTGGTTGTGCATCACAATTTGCGGAAGAAACACCCTGAGTTGTGGCAAACAGGTGACTGGTTCTTCCATTATGACAACACACCTACCCGCACCATGCTGAGTGTTCAGTAGTTTCTGACCAAAAACAGCATGACCCCCATGCCCCCTCCTCCCTATTCACCCAGTCTCACCCTGAGCAATTTTTTTTTTTTTTGCTTCCCTGGATGAAAAAGTCCTCAACGGGAAACATTTTGCCGATGTGGAAGAGATGTAACAAAAAAGCATTAGACGCACTAAAAAGCATCGAAATTGACAAGTTCAAAAACTGTTTCCAGGAGTGGGAAAAGCATCTCAATAGGTTTACTGCATTAAGCAGAGGTACTTTGAAGGTAACTGAAGTTTAAACATGTAAGAATAAATATTCAATTTTTTATAAATAAATTCGTTTATTTATACTCATACATGCATTAGCTCTGCAGATAAGGACACTGAGACCTGTAGAAAGGAGTCACATGGCCATGGTCCTCCAGAGTCCAGAGTTTGACACCAGGTTGACACCAGGTTGATCCCAATCCAGACTGTGGTCTCTTGGGCACATAAGAGAAGAGATGCTGCCAATCCATTTTGCCATTCAGAGCTTGCTCTCTCACTATGTCTCCAGCATAGAGATGTGCTGTCCTAAGAGGCAGGTGGAGTCTGAGGAGTGGCCTCTCAGGTTCAGATCTGTGATCTGGGGAATTTTCCCAGCAGCCACACTCAGATATAAAGTGAACCTCAGCAGAAGGCTCAGCAGGTTTTATCTTCTTAGTTGAAGTCCCCAAAGCTGGGCTTCAGGTCTTCCATCAATGTCTTCCTCAAGTTGAGCCTGCTTGTCTGCCACCATTTTCTTTCCTAATATTTCCATCTGGTTCAAAAAGCCCTGCCTGATTCTTGAGACCACTAGAGGGCAACAGTGAGCAGCAGACAGTTTGACTAGCTGGGACAAAGAGGTCAGGTTTGCCAAATTCTCTTTTCTTCCTTCCCTATCCCACCCACCCAAGCCCAAAATCCAAAAGGGAGTGTAGGAGTTCCCTGAGTACAGTCCTAGAGAGAAGGAGGACATTTTGGAGCTCTTGTTATATGCCAAATGCAATGACAGCCTCGGTCTGCATGCTAATCTCATTTAATACTCCCTCTCACTCTATAGAGATAAGTATACCTACTGTGCAGACGAGGAAACCAAAGCTCAATGATATTTTTAAGTTTACTCATGGTCCCACAGGCAATAATAACAACAGACAGAGCTCCTGTTCTGTGCCAGGCTCTGTGCTGAGCCATTCACAAGAGTTCTTTTGCTAGATTTCATCAAATCTAAGGTAGCAATAACAACAGTAAATGTCGATGTTATTTTACATGACAGTAGGAAATAAAAACACTACCAGTTAAAAGATAATGCTATGAGTTTGTGTTTAGTTTATGGTAAACTATTACCATTGATGGTAAAGTGTTACAAACATGTTAGGATGTAGAAAAATATGCATCTGATAACTGATGAAATATAGAAATTCTCTAACAGTAAGATACATGCTGTAATTATTCACAATTTACAGATGGGGACTCTGGGCCAATAAGTGAGAGAGCTAGACCCCAAACCCAAGTCTGCCCGAGGCCACAGCCCAGCCTTTTAACCACACCATGCTACCCCCAAGTACTGACTAAAAACCCGCTGTGTTCCATTGTGCTAACACTCTCCTACACCATTCCATTCAGTCCACACAGCAAATCGGTGGAGTGGTAGTAGTGTCCCCTTCTAGAGATGAAGGTACAGCTGAGAATTAGAATCCAGATCTGCCCAGATCCAAAGTCCACGCTCTCTTCACAGCATCACCTGCCCCTTCCTGCTTCTATTATTCCCACAAGATCCTTTCTGGGATCCCATATGGTATCCTGTGTGGATATTAATGTCTCCCCTGTTGGGCCCCCACTGGGAAAGTGAGGGAGCATGCTCTTCTCAGGGCCCAACTAGGAGGACAGGAAAACCTGGGAGAAAATAATGCCTGAGACCAGACCCACCCTCTCAGGTGAAATTGACAGGCAGTCCACTCTCTGCAGCCACACTCCACAGTCCAGGCAGGCTGGCAGACCCATGTACCAGGGGCAGTGACCCAAACCTAACCTGAAACTCCAGGCCCTGGGAAGGGACTGCAGGATCCAGGATGAACTCCTGTTCAGAGGGTTTGGGGAAACTAGTCAGGTTTTTAAAACCCATAACTCCAGACCTGAAACAAATGTTAGGGACTAGTCTCCACCACTTGTGAAATCTGTGGCAGGTTACATGACCTCTCTTGACACAATTTTCCTGTTCTGCAAAATGGGAGTAATAACTATAACTTACAGGTCATATGCATTAGGACATTTGTGAACTATCTAGAAATTGAGCCCTGTACTTGAGTGTTACTGTCAAATTCCTTCCTGGCTGTAGGTTAGTGCTAAGGGACACATTCAAGTGTGCGTTCACTGTCAGCCCCAGTCCCCTAAGGTATGACCTTCAGGAAGAAGAGTCCCTAATGAGCAATGATCAAGAAGCCATGGAGTTTCTGGGATCTGAGACTTTATTAGTTCAAAAATCGAAATGTGCTTATCCAGAGAGACACTGTCTTAGTCAGCTTGGATTGCCATAGCAAAATGCTGCAGATTGGGAGGCTTAAACAACAGACATTTACTTTCTCACAATTCTGGGGACTGAAAATCCAAGATCAGGGCACTAAGGTTGGTTTCTGGTGAGGGCTGTCTTCCTGGTTTGCAAGCAGCCACCTTCTTGCTGTGTCATCACATGGCCTTTCCTCGGTACTCACATGAAAAGAGAGAGTTTTGATGTCTCTTGCTCTTCTTAAAGGGACACCCTTCTGGCCTTATTTAACCTCAATTACCTCCTTAATGGCCCTGTCTCCAAACACAGTCACTTTGGAAGTTAGGGCTTCAATGCATGAATTGTGGGAGAAGAGGATGCAGTTCAGTCTACGACAGGTACAAATGACTTTGAGCAGGCAGGTATTGTATTTATTTCTCCATTGCAGTCCTTCCTAATGGTCAAAGCATTTAAGATTACATCTATGAAGGGCAGCATCTGCCCAATTTCCCTTCAAAGTGTTTCTTGATGTGCACCATAGACTTTAAAACAAATGCTGGCGGCTACACAAGACCACCATCTCAGCCATTCACCACTGAAATCATTCAGTGGAAAAGAATAAGACTGTAAAGTAGCTCCAACCCATGTAAGACATGTGGCCCAGGATTGCAGCATTTTTAGGGATGGGGGCTGCAAAGCCACAGCTTGAAGGATTCACATATGGTAATAGATGGGTTTTTAAAACTCTAATGAGCCTCCCATAAAAATTAATTATTTGGGGAATTATGGAATGCAGTTTTATAAACACCAACACCAGAGAACCAACCTAGATACAAAGCAGTCTCCCCCGTGGGTGCAGAACTGAGCTACAGAGACTGGACCTGAGAACTCACCCTCGCCTCTGAGAGCTAAGTGACTCAAAAGAGCATAAACTTTAGATTCCACATCTCATGCTGGCAGAATCCCATAGAAGCCACCCGTGTTTTATGCCCGTTAACATCCACCATTCCCACACTGAAAAGATACAGGAAGGGGACAATAAAAGATGAATTTTATGGCAGCTGCTTGGAGAGCACAGATCTTTCTGCTGGGCCAGCTCAGGCTCCGAGGGATGCAGCCAGAGCCTTCATCACCAATGTCACAAGCCCAGGGAGGAAATCCATCCAGCTCCTGAGAGCGGGGGGCTCCGGGTTGGTTCTTCCCTGTGGATCCCCAGCCCCCGTAGAGTCAGTACCCACAGCAGAGTCCCAAAGGGGAGAGATGACTGGGGCTCATACTGATCCCTTCGCCAGGCCTCCAGGGGCCTCCCGGTGGAGGGTCGGTTGTGGGGTTGTCAACATGCTGCAGCTGCCGCTCAGGGGGGAATGGTTGTGAGGAGGAACTGAAACTGTGAAGCTAAAAGTAATACATAGATAACATCTCTTAAAATATATATATATATATTTGGCAACCCTGATAGGGTAAAGGGAAGAGTGGGATGATGGAGACTGAAGATAGATGACTCGCCGAGGAGCAGAGTCAAGCCCCAGATGGGACTGCAGTACTGGGAAACAGGCTGCTCAGGGCTGCCCCTGTGCACTCTGAGAAGGCATCGTTCATATACCTTAGTCCATGTGAGTAGAACCTCTTGCAATTGTGCAGTACACACCCTGCACAGCAGTACCCAGCAGCTCTGAGATAGTCCAATTCAGCATCGAGAAAGGTCAGTCCGGCTGGCCTCTACTGGATTTTTCAACCAGATAAAGAAAAAGAGAAAGAGGAGGAGAAGGGGGAGAAATGAAGGAGGGAGATGTAGTCTGGAATGCAAGTTGCCACTTTCCAGCTTACAGAGCTGAAAATGCTAGTCAGAGAAAGGGGCTGGAGGAGTCTGGACCCCCAGTACTATGTCCTGAGGACCCCAAGTCAGGTGCGGGACCTGCCCAGTCCCTGGACGGGAAAAGACAAAGGCCCATCTAAATGGCCTCACCCAGGGCTGGGACGACGGAAGGAAACCTGAGCTCTGAGAGGTGAAATGTCCCAGTCAGGCCTATGTGATTCCAAGGCCCAAGCTCCCTCCTCTGGGTAAAGCCGCCTCCCCACTTGCATTCCTGGAACACCTCCTCTCCCTGTTTCAATCAACAAATCACACACCGAGGCAATTTGCTGGGACACGCTTCCGGCGGCGCCGACAGCACTTGCCCAAGAAATTGTGTCCCGATGAAGATGTGATTATAATGGTGCATCGGCAGGCACAGACACACTAAAAATGCTCTTCCACCGAGGCAGCACTTAAGCCAGGGAGGGGAGGGGAGGGCAAGAAGTTGGCAGGGGCTACACCTACTAGGGATGTGTGTTCACTGTATATGCAGGATTCATGGTTATGAGGATGGAGAATTCTTCAGTCACTCAGCTGCTACGTGTCAGGGTTGTTCCCTCGGCACAGAGCACTGCCCTCAGTCCAACACTCACCCATATGCCAGCCTTGCTGTGTTGCCTGAGGCGTCCCCACTGGGCCAGGCCTCTTCATACTTCTGTGCCTTGGCCATATTGCTCTACCCAGAATACGATTTCCACTCCTGATCTGCCTCATGAACCACACAGTCTTTCTAGATTATGCTCAGTGATGACCTCCGCCTCCATAAAGTCTTTTTTGAACCACTTCCCCAGCCATACAGTCAGACCATGCCCTCCTCAGTGCTCCACTACTCCTGGCTATAGCACTACAGCCCACTACAGCACTTCCTTGGTTATATGCATGTCTATTCTTTCTAGAATGTAAGCCCCATGGGTGTGAGAACCACAACTTATTCATCTTCATAGCCTCAATTTCTAGCAATAATTCCTGAAACAAACTATGTGTTTAACAGTTCCTTGAACATGTGAAAGTTGGGTGGGTGAGTGGGAAGGTAGAGAGACGGATGGATTAACAGGTGAGAGGGTGGGTGGAGGGAGGGATGAATGTATGGATGGATAGATGGGTGGATGGACGGAGGGATGGATGGATGAATGGATGGAAGGATAGATGGATGATGGATAGACGGATGGATGGATGGACATATAATGGATGGAAGGTGGAGGATGGATGATGGCTGGATGGATGAAAGAACAGACAGATGTGTGAATAGATGGATGGACAGATGAAAAGAAAACTGCCTAGACTGTCTCTGTCCCCAAGACATCAAAGCTGAAAGGATTCTTGAAGAGTTTTGGAGGCATATCTAGAGCCAGCAAGACCCAACTTGAAAGTCATGTTAGAATGAGGCAAGTTATAGTCTTTTGCGGAAAAAAATCCTGTTGCTTTTTTGCATAACCAATTCACATTCTCTGCTCTTGTCACATTCTCTCCCACTCATAGACATTTTTGCAATGGATATGAGCTTATTATTTCATTTGTCACAACCCATGGGTAGTTCACTTTTTAAATTGATTTCTGTTGCTCATTAAAGTGCTACATCAGCTACTACTGCTACTCCGTTTCCAGCCAGCAGACCAAACAACTGTGTGATTCCAGCACAGGAGCAGGGCATCCCCAAATTTGAAGGGTGATTCCCTGTATGGTCCAAATGCCAGTTGGGGACGCTCCTTCCCAAGAGAGCAGGTTGTGGTTACTGTTCTTGCAGAGAAGTCATGTTGAGTACATTTTGTATTTTATATAATACATAATACGTTTTGTCTGTTCTATGTGAATATTTAGCAATGTGTGGTTTGATGGTTTCTACATATGAAGCCTCCCAAAATGGAACCTTTCCTCTCAGTTCCAATTCTAATCAAGTGGCAGTGTTTAAATACATTTTAAAGACATGCCTGTGATTGATTGGTGATGTCTGCCATATGCCCAGGATGGGGGACAGGGAGCAGTCACCTGGTTTGCCTTAGCACTCACCACTTATACTATACTATACCTTGAGGTTATCTATTCTAAACCTAGATGCTATAGATGAAAATGCTAAGTCTCCTAGAGAGGACAGCAGAGCCAGAATTAGAGTGTCTCCTGATTCCTAGTCAGTAGCCCTGAAGTCAGACAGACTGGGGTTTGAATCCTGCCTTTATCATTTCTTAGCAGTATGGCAAGTTGCTCATCTGTAAAATAGGGATAATAATACTTAACTGGCAAGGCTGTTGTGAGGACTAAACTGTTCAATGAATCTAGGCAATATTTCCAATCCTGGGGTCTGAAGAACACAAGTTCCCATCTCTCCAATGTCTGCAACGGCCTCCATCCACTCACCCAATAATTGCCTCTGCTTTCTGTGACCCCCACCCTGATGAGGTACATTCTTTCATTAGGCAAGGCAACATAAGGTGATTTCAAAAAGCATAGGGTTCCAATCCCAGCTCTGCCACTCTCTACCCATGTGACCAGAGTCACTTAGCCTCTCTGGGCTTCAGTCTCACCTGGTATACAACGGAGATAATATAGGTACAAATCCCCCAGGCTGTTATGAGGATGCGATGCCTCAGTATTAGCAAAGTGCTTATAACAGTGCCTGGCACATAATAAGGGCCCAACAAATATCAGCTATGTGTATACCATCGGTTAGACTACAGTCAGTCTTTTGGGCAAGTAATACCTAATCTCTCAAGGTCATTGTGAGGATTGAGAGACACAATATTCTTAAGTCTTTTTTAATCCACAGGCATCAACTGGCAAGAGTTGTTATTGCTCAGTCTCTGAACGGTGACTTTTGCTCATTCCTGATGCCATCCTTTCTGCTTTGACCTTGTGGGTTGAGTCTTTACCAGAGCCAGGCTGGAGGAATACCTCACTGCTTCTGTGCTGTCTACAAAGACATGTCTCCCCTGAGAGCCCATTGCTGCCTTTGTTACTGGATGATTGGTGGATTTGATTTTAGTATTTTGAACTGTTTAAAAGGAGCACTATATAATCATTTGTGACCATACTTAATTCATGCAGCAGAATGCACTAAAAACATCAAACCAAAAATTATGGTTCAGAAAGCAGGCTCTGAGTTCCCCTCCATCTGGGCTGGAAAGAGAGAAGTTTGCACTTACAGTGCAAGGTGGGGAAAAGAGGGGCACTCACGAGGCTAGAAACAGGGGAACTTTGCAGAGCCACCCGACCCTAGAACCTGGGGTCTCTGAAAGCACAGTGCCTCTCACAGAGGGGACATAGAGGCCCAGAGAGGTTGAGTGCCATAGCCAAGGTTACATAGAAAACCTGGCCAGGGGCTAATCCAGGACTCAGATGTGACCCAATGCAGAGCCCATGGAGACCAGCATGGGCTCGCTGGTCCTACCTGGCTTTGCAGCAAGAGTCTCTTGTATTCTAGGCTTGGGCTAGAGGAAGCAGGATGGAGAAATCCATTCATCCATTCATTCATTCATTCACCAAGCAAGTATCTATCACCTACTAAGTGCTAGACCTTGAGATCCAGTGAGCAAGAAGAGATATGGGTATGTCCTGAGGGAGGGGGGTGCCAATTAGGACAGGCAAATGGGACCACCATCAGACTGACACCTAGAATGAAGAACTTCCATAAGCTGTTTCCTAACCTAATGCCTCAGACTCCACAAACACTGCGCAAAGACCATTGTCTCATTTAACCCTCAGGGAATTCCTAGGAGTTACAGATTATTATCTCTGCTTTGCAGATAAGAAAACTGAGGCCCAAAGTGGTTAGGTAACTTGACCAAGGCCACACAGCCTGTCAGTGGTGGCGCCATGTTTTTCCCACTACCCCTCAGCTGTGTGGGCTGGAAGAGGAAAGAGAGAACAGGCCTCGGGCATCTGGGGACATGCCCCAAGATGGTGGCAGCAGGGGCTCAGGAAAACAGCTCTTCAAGATCAAGCACCCCGTTTTACTTAACTCAGGGCCTGAACCATCCTAGAAGTTAATGAAGTGTTTGCTCAACTGGGCTGGACCACTGGGCTGGCTGGGTTAGCAAAAGCCTTTCTGAGAACCGCAACAAAGTTAAGAGCCCAGTGTGCACCCCCACTCCTATTCCCTGTACCCCAGAGGCCACCTCTGTCAGGCTGAGCACCGCCTGTCAATGAGAGAGCATTGCTGAGCAAGCTGAACGCCCCTTTTCTTGATGATTTCTGAAAAACAGATTGCAAAGGGGAATTTTTCCTCCGCTCTCAAGGCAGTTTTTCCCAGAGTGAAGGCTTTCTGCTGGCTGCAATCCAGGGTCACCCTGGCCTCGTCTTGACCAGTTTCTCCAGACAGAATAAGAGAAGAAAACATATTCTGAGCTAAATATTTAGACCAGACAAATCATAGAAAGCAACCCGCCCACTCACCACCCTCTGTCCTGGATTGTAGTAAGTGACACACAAAGACACAAAGACTCTGGAGTTTAGCATCTATTCAGTCCAGACCCTGACTCTATCACGCAGACGAGGGGTCACAATGCCTGCCCCATAGTGCTCTTCTCACACCACCCCCATTGCCTTGCTGGCGCCATCGTGAAGAAGGAGCCAAAGCTGCTGGATACTCCTTTCCAGCCAATAACATGCAGATAGAGCTCCTGGAGAGAAGACAGAAGGAACACAAAGCGAGCAGGTGCCATGGGTCATCAGAGTGTGCTTCTGCATGACTGAGGCCAAGGCATGGCTGCCTGGGCTCCCACTCCTGCTCACTGCACTCCCCAAGCTGACTCCCCAGTCAGGAGGGAAGAAAGGGCAATACCGACTGGCATGAGACCATGGCTGTGGTTTACTCAGCATCTACTATGCATCAGATGTTCTTGGAAGTGTTCTGTCTTGTTACACAACAAGGCAGAAAAAAAAATATCTTAACATCCAGCTTCAGAATTCCTCTTAGGGAGGGAATTGCCTTTCCTTGGGAAAATACTATGATACGGTGAGACTCTGTGGGAAAGGATGTTGCCTAGTGCCAAGATGTCAGAATATGATGAAACTGATTAGAAATGTGTTGTTTCTACTCCTGGTAAGGGTAGAAAAGCAAATGAGACAAGAGAAGGAGGAGGGAGACAAGGAGATGCACCGGGGCCAGGATTAGGTGAGGCAAAGGGGCAACAGAGTCCTTTCTCTTCCAGTCGAAGGTTTGGTTTTGCTCTGACATACAACCCTCCTCCAACTCTCTCTGACATCCCCCGTAAGTTTTTTTGTTTGTTTGTTTGTTTTTTTGAGTCAGAGTCTCACTCCGTCGCCCAGGCTGGAGTGCAGTGGCATACTCACGGCCACCCCAGCATCGACCTGCTGGGCTCAGGCAATCCTTCTGCCTCAGCCTTCCAAGTAGCCAGAACTACAGGCACACGCTACCGTGCCCAGCTAATTTTTTATTTATTGTAGAGACAAGGACTCGCCAAGTTGCCCAAGCTGGTCGTGAACCCCTGGACTCAGGCAATCATCTCACCTTGGCCCCCCAAAGTGCTGGGATTACAGGCTTGAGCCACCACGTCCAGCCCCCTGTAAGTTCTAATGCCTTGGGCAAGCGGACTTTCTGTAGAACTTAAGGGACTGAGTTTTATATCGGGTCCCTAGGACACAGAAGAGAGACTAGAAGATGTCAGTCGAGGGTAACAGCTAGGTTACATGTACCTTACCACATTCAGAATTCACAGCAACCCTCTGAAGTAGCTAATATCTTGGGGCTATTCTCATCAGAAAGGAAGTTCAGAGAGGCGCAGCCATTTGTCCAGTCTCCCAGCTAAGAAAGTGGCAAAGGCGGGATTCAAACCCAGCTTGGTCTTGACCACAGAGCATGTGCTCTTAATATGGGCATTCCCAGCAGATGAGCCAGGATCTCAACCAAGTGGATTAGTGAGGAAGAGAAGAAGCCAGGCCAGACAAGACAAGGTTGAGGACCCTGGCTTACCCTTGGAAGGAGCCTTCGGAGATATACCTATGTCTAAAGGGGTTTGGTCCAGGTGAGCATCATGTCCAGTCCCTGAGGCAGGAGGTCTGATGCTGTCATAACAAAAGCCCCAGGTGGGTATCAGGTGAACCAAGTGGTCATCTCTCCTTGTTTCTCACCCCCTTTCTCCTCCTGTGCTTTCCTACCCCTTCTAGGAACAGAAACATGTTTGTATGCATTTTCAGCATCCACTTAGCATCCACTCAAGGCAGCATCCAAGTGTAGGCCTCAGAGTGTAGGCTGCAGACACAAGGAGGAAAAGGCCCAGGGAACTTGGCAAGGGCCTAGGAGACTGGCTAGACTCCCTTAGGGTTGCTAGGACTGCAAAGAGGACCTTGGGCGGCTGCACTACCTGCAGCGCCATCTGCTGGTGTGTCTGAGGATCTTTGGTCTGGAAGAGACTGGGAAAGTCAATGACTGAGGAAGAACACAAGAATGTCCTGAGGCAGGGTAGGAGCAAATATCAGCTTCCCTCCGTAAAATGAAAATGACTATTGAGAGAAGCCTCAAGACAGTGGAGTGATGAAAGGCAAGCACCAGGACATTCAACTGCAAAAGTTCTGCGTTCCTTGCTCAGTTCATAAATTTAAGCAATTATCAAAGCTACCAGTTCCATGGCACAGTGGAGAAAGAATGCGGGAGGATGCGTTGTCAATTAAATGCAGAAACACCTCAAGGTTCAGTCCTAGGTGTCTCTCCTCTCTCCCTGGACTAGCTCATCCACCCTACAGCCTCGTTATTCACTAATGACTCCCACATTCATGTCTCTAGCTCAGATCTCTCTCCCAGCTCCACACCCATACATCCAGCTGCCTGGTGACATCTTGACTTCGATGTCTAAATTGGGCAGGAGTCTTTATCACAAGAAACACAACTCAAAATAACTCAAGCCAAAAAGGACAGAGATTTGCTGGCATATAGAGTCAAACTGTAAAGAGAGCAGAGCTGGAACTAGACCATTTGAATGAACGAAAGGACAGAAGAACATGAAGGCGTTTCTTAGGGGAAGAGGATGAGGACTAAGTCTTACTAAGCACCTCCTGGCTACTGGGCACTAAACTTATCTTATTTATTCAGATGAGGGGACTAAAAGCTGGGACTGGGGGCTGTGTAGCTTACCCAAGTCACACAGCTAGCCCATGAAAGAGTAGAGTTCAAGGCTCTGTCAGGGTCATTCTATTGTCACTGATTCTCAAATTATAATAATAGATTTAAGGTCTATGATTAGACATAGGGACTTAAGAGACCTCAGAAGTCATCTTATCCAACAATACACCCAATACTTGAATCTCTCTCTTCCCCTCCCAGCCAAGGCATTGTATAGCTTCTGCTTGCACAGCCCTGTTGTTGTGGAACTCACTCCCAGGATGACAATTTTATTATTGGATTATACAAGCGGACTAGAAAGTTCTTTCTTATGTCAAGCCAGAACCTACCCAATGCCTATCATGTGCCGACCACAGTGCCTGCAGCATCAATAAATGTTATCGTCGTCCCTCTTCCCTTATTACAACTAGTCTTGTGTCTATCTTTCCCTTGGGATGCCAGAAAACAAATCTAATTCTTCTTCCCTAAGACAGTCCTTCAGATATTTGGAGACAGTGCTTCAGGGTCCCCCTGAGGCTTGGCTTGCCCAAGATAAACAAATACTCCAACCCACTTCCAGACACTCACTGGTAAGCAAGAGTCGGTGCTGCGCACACTGTAATTTTCCAGCTGCTGCTGTGTCTGAGGCTTCAAATAAGCTGATGGAGCAAATGATGAACCAGTCACAGCAGGGTAGGCGGGGTATCTGAATCATGACCTCTAAAAAAGGGGGTGGGGTCCTGGCTCACCCTGAACAAGCCTTTGCCCAACCTCAGAGCTTCACCAGCCATATTCATTGTCCACCCATTTCAAGAATTCATTTTAGCAGAAGAAAAAGAAATGGGTTCCTCCACAAAGTTAATCTACACTCTTTTAGACCCCCAACCACTGCCAAAAAGCACAAATAGTCCTTCTCAAATCCAGATTATGTGTTTATTAGTCCTTCCCAAATCCAGATTGAGCAACATATAGGGCACTCAATCCGTTCTACTACAGGGAGCATTGTAGTACCCTGTGACAAGCTACAAGTTTGGATCAGAAATCCGCTGGCTTTGCCACTCACTAGGTGCAGAACCCTGCATGGGTTACTTAACCATTCTGAAACATAGTTTTCTTATCAATAAAATGAGAATAGGAACACCTACCTCAAAAAAAAGTCCTGTGAATATGAAATTAAATAAGTATGGACACCTTTGTTTTCTAGTAATGGCAGAAAAGCTAATATCAGACTAACCCTCCTGGAAATGCAATCATAAGCTCTGGACAAAATATTTTTAAACTACTATTTGATAGCACAAGAGAGACTAAAGCTCTCTCAAGCTGGGGGATACCCATTTACTCACCTGTCCTCTCAACTGAGTGCAATTCAGAGTTCTAAGAGAATACTAGGGCTAGAGCTCAACCAGAAATCAGCAGGCTTTAAGTGAAGGGACCAGAAGCCAGAGTTCAGGGTTGCCAGAAAGGCTAAAAATTAAGAGGGAACATTCTAGAAAGGAGAGAGCCACAGTGGGGGAGCCCTCACATTTTCATATAAAGATCCCTATCGTTCTAGGCTGAACTTTAAATTGCAAATTTTGGGGAACCGACTACAAGAAGCCTAGGAAGGATGACACCAGTTCAAAGATTCGGCAGCTGCCACTTCAGGGAAGACAAACTTTGTTATTTAAGTTCCACCAAATTAGAATGGTTTGATAAACAGCTCAGGCTTTACACTGAAACACCAGATGTGTCATTCGTTAGAAATTAGGATTACATCCAAAGACCAAGGGCTATACCCCAGGACTAAGGGCAAAGATAAAATATACCTACCTTTAAACACAGCCTTAAACAATACCTTTATAAAATAAAAATGGTTCACCATTAATTTATCTACCTGCTAGAACAAAACTCATTACTCTTCAGAGGAAGATAACCTCTTCAGAGCACTATAAAGAGCTAGCCACAATGTCCAGTTTATAATCAAAGATGACTTTGTCTTCCAGTATTCAATCAAAAACTACTAGACAAAAACTATGAAGACAGAGGGAAAACATGAAAAGAAAAATAAAATCTTAGTAGAAACAGATCTGCTTATAACCCCCCTATTGGAATTAGAAAAAAACAACTTTACAACGATTATAAACATGTTAAATAATTGCAGAAAAAGATTTAAGTAATGAGAAACTTTTAGGCAAGATATGGAAGTCCTAGGAAACACAATATCTGAAATTTACAAGTTATTGTATGGTGTTAGCAGAAGATTGGATACAAAACAATAAATAAATACCAAACTTGAAGACAGGCTAATAGAAATTATTCCAATGAGACACAAAGAAAATAAAGACTGATGAATGTGAACAGAGAGTCCAGACATGGTGCTCACCCCTATAATCCCAGCAGTTTGGGAGACCAAGATGAGAGGATTGCCTGAGCCCATAGGTTCGAGACCAGCCTGGGCAACTTGGAGAGACCTCATCTCTACAATAAATAAATAAAATTATCTGGGTGTGGTGGTGTATGCCTGTAGTTTCAGCTACTTGGAAGGCTGAGGTGGAAGGATCACCTGAGCCAAGTAGGTTGAGGCTGCACTGGCCATGACTGTGCCACTGCACCCCAGCCTGGGTGACAGAATGAGACTACAACTCAAAAACAAAACGAAAGTGAACAAACCCCCCAGTGACGTGCAAAACAGTATCAAGTAGTCCAACATGCATATAACTGGTATCCCAGAAAGGAGAGACAGGACAGGGCAGAAAAATAATTAGCATAATACTGGCTAATATTTTTCCAAATTTGTTCAAAAGCATCATTCCACAAATTCAGGATTCTCAGCAATTTTCAAGCAGAATAACTACAAGGAAAACCACACCTAGACATGACATAGTTTAAATCCTCAAAAGCAAAATGGAGACAAAACCCCAAAGGCAGCCCAAGGGAGAAAAAATGCATGCAGGGAACAATGAAAAGAATTATAACTGATTCTTATCAGAAAAAAATGAAGGCCAGAAGACGGAGGAATAACATCTTTGAAATGCTAGAAGAAAACACTTATCAACCTAGAATTCTATCTACAACCAATACATATTTCAAAAATAAAGAAAAAACCAAGACATTATATATAAATGAAAACAGAAAATTTGTCACAAGTCAACTAATTCTACTCAAAATGTTAAAAGAAATTATTCAGCCTAAAGAGAAATGATATCAAAGGAAGAATTCAGATCTACAAGAAGAATGATGAACAATAAAATGGTATATATGTAGGTAAATATAAAATATAGGTTTTCACTATAAGAATCTTAGAAAACACAGGAGACACCCTATGGAAATTGGAATTGGCAACCAATTCCTATTCAGAACCCTAAAGGCCCATACCTTAAGAAATAAGATAGGCAAGTGGGACTTCATCAAACTGACGAGCTTCTGCAAAGCAAAAGAAACCATCAAGAAAGCAGGGAGACAGCCCACAGAATGGGAAAAAAGATTTTCCAACTATATATCTGACAAAGGCCTAATATCTAGGATCTACAAGGAACTCAAATGCGCCAAAAGGAAAAAAACAAACAGCCCCTTTAAAAAGTGGGCAAAAGACATGAATAGACACTTCTCAAAAGAAGATATATGGGCAGCCAACTAACACATGAAAAAGTGCTCAGCCTCACTCATAGTCAGAGAAATGCAAATCAAAACTACATTGAAATACCACCTAACCCCAGTAAGAATGGCCATCATTAATAGAACAAACAGATGCTGGTGAGGATGTGGAGAAAAAGGGATGCTTCTACACTGTTGGTGGGAATGCAAACAAGTGAAACCTCTTTGGAAGACAGTGTGGCAATTTCTGAAGGAACTAGAAATTGACCTTCCATACGGCCCAGCAATTCCCCTATTGGGAATATGCCCAGAGGAACTCAAATCATTCTACAAAAAAGATACCTGCACACATATGTTTGCTGCAGCTCTATTCACAATAGCAAAAACATAGAACCAACCATGTTGCCCATCAAGGCTGGACTGGGTTTACAAAATGTGGTACATAAACACAGTGGAATATTATGCAGCCATAAAGAAGGTCAAACATACAGACTTTGCAGCAACTTGGATGGATCTGGAGTCAATCATACTCAGTGATCTATCACAGAAACAAAGAGCAGAGTACCATATGTTCTCACTCATAAGCAGAGCTTGAACCATTATATACTATAAGAAAGGGATTGGCAGTAGTGGGAAACTGTCAGGGGCGGGGGGGTAGGATTGGCAGTTGAGGGAAACTGCTAGGGGAGGGAGGGGCATACCTCATCAACAAGGGTACCTGTATAATCAACGTTTGTATACCTAGCCCTGAATTGTACCCCACACCTTTATAATAAAAAAATAAACATAAAATAAAAAATATAAGTTTTCCTTTTTAACTTCTTTCAAAGTTAATAGGCCGCTTAAGGCAAAAATAATATTAATAGCACATTGTAGTGTTTATATCAGATGTAGAAGTAAAATATATGACAGCAATAGCATAAAGGATAAAAGAAACACAAACAGAATTGTATAGGTGAATTGGTGTAATGCTAATTCAAAGTATACTTTGATAAGTTAAGGATTAATATTGTAAATCCTAAAGCAATATCTAAAAATAAAAATGATACAAAGAGATATAAGTCAAACATCAATAGAGGAACCAGAATGAACTTCTAAAACTATTCAGTTAACCCAAAAGGAGTCAAGGAAGAGAACAAAAGAAAAAATAGCAATGAGGATAAATAGGAAACAAAGAACAATATAGTAATTTCAACCCAACCATATCAAGAATTGCATTAAGTATAAGTAGATAAAACCCTCCAATTAAAAGGCAGAGATTGTCAAATAGGATAAAATAGCAACACTCAAATAGCTGTAGCTTAAATATATACTCAAAAAGAGATGTACCTTAAATGTATAAAGATTCTGACAGGGTAAAAGTAAAAGAATGAACAAAAAAGACAAAAACAAAGTAATGGATAGAAAAAGACAAATAGTAAGAGAATAATGTTACCATCTTGATATCGCACAAAACAAACTTCAAGACAAGGATATTGCATGAGATAAAGAGAGTTGTTCACAATGATAACAGGATCAATTCATAAAGAAGATACAACAATCCTAAATATCTACGTGCCTAATGGTAGGTTTCAAAAATACACAAAGCAAAAACTGACAAAGCTAAAGAGAGAAATAGACAAATCCATACTCATATTTAGAGATTTTAACACTTCTCTCTCAGTAATTGATGTAACTGAAAATTCAGTAAAGATGCAGAAGATTCGAGCAATACTATTAAACAACTTGATCTAATTGCCACGTATAAAACACTACACCAGCCGGGCTTGGTGGCTCAGCCTGTAATCCCGCGCTTTGGGAGGCTGAGGTGAGTGGATTGCCTGAGCCCGCGGGTTCGAGACCCACCTGGGCAACTTGGCGAGACCTCATCTCTACAATAAATCAAAAAATTAGCTGGGCATGGTAGCGCGCCTGTAGTTCCAGCTACTTGGAAGGCTGAGGTGGAAGGATCGCCAGAGCCCAGCAAGTTGAGGCTGTGATGGCTGGGAACAGCCACTGCACTTTAGTCTGGGCGACAGAGTGAGACTTCAACTCAATAAATAAATAAATAAATAAAACACTACACCAATAGTCACAGGATACACATGCTTTTCAAGTGCACATGGAACACTCACCAAGATAGAACATATGCTGGACCATAAAACAAACCTCAATACATTTCAAAGGAATTAAACCATAGGGAATGTGATTTTTCTGACCAGGGCATAATTAAATTAGCAACCATTAATAACAAAGAAAAATAGAGAGATCACAAATAACCAATAGCAGGCATGAAAGGACATCATTATAATTCTAAACACATTGAAAATGATAAGGAAATATTATATACAACTTTATGCCTATAAATTCAAAAATTTAAATGAAATGAACAAATTTCTTGGGGGAAATAAAAGACACAACTTACCAAAACTAGCACAAGAATAAAAATAGAAAATCTGAATGTCTCCATATCTATTAAGGGATTTGAATTCATAGTTTAAAATCTTCACACGCACACACACAATCACCAGATCCAGATGGCTTTACTGGTAAAGTCTATCAAACTTTTAAGTTAGAAATGACACCAAGTCTATACAAACTCAGAAAGTAGGGAAAGAGGAAATACTTCATAACTTTTTTATGAGGTCAGCATATTCCCAATACCAAAACTTGATAAGGATTTCACAAGAAAAGTAAATTAATACAAGTTCCCTCATGAACATAGATGCAAAAAAATTAACAAATAGAATAGAGCAATATGTAACGAGAATAATAAATTATGACCAAATGCGACTTATTCCAGGTATGCAAAGTGGGGCTAACATTTGTGGATCAATCAGTATCATTCATTGTATTAAGAGACTAAAGGAGGAAAAGTATGCCGTTATCTCAGTAGAAGCAGAAAATATGTTTGCCAAAATATAGTAGCCAATGATGATAAAAATAAAAACTCTCAGCCAACAAGAATTTGGAAAGAACTTCCTCAGTCTGACAAGGGCATCTAAGAAAAACATATGACTAACATATTGAATGGTGAAATAATGAACCCTTCTTCCTAAAATTGGGAACAAGCCAAGGATACCCTCTCCAGTTCCTCCAGCATTATATTAGAAGTTTCTAGCCAATGCAGCAAGGCAAGAAAAAAATTAAAAAGAACAAAAACTAAGAAGGAAGAAGTAAAACAGCAACGTAGCCGGGCTCGGTGGCTCAGCCTGTAATCCCACGCCTTTGGGAGGCTGAGGTGAGTGGATTGCCTGAGCCCTGAGGGTTCGAGACCCGCCTGGGCAGCGAGACCTCATCTCTACATTTATTGATTTATTATTTTTTGATTTATTCAAAAAAAAAAATCAGCCGGGCGTGGTAGCACATGCCTATAATTTCGGCTACTTGGAAGGCTGAGGCAGAAGGATCACCAGAGTCCAGCAGGTCGAGGCTGCGTGGCCGGGAGCGGCCACTGCATTCCAGTCTGGGTGACAGAGTGAGACTCCAACTCAAAAAAAAAAAACCAGCAATGTAAAAAGAATGAACTAGCCGGGCTCGGTGGCTCAGCCTGTAATCCCGCACTTTGGGCGGCTGAGGTGAGTGGACTGCCTGAGCCCGCGGGTTTGAGACCTGCCTGGGCAACTTGGTGAGACCTCATCTCTACAATAAATCAAAAAATTAGCCATGCATGGTAGCACACACCTGTAGTTCCAGCTACTTGGAAGGCTGAAGCAGAAGGATCGCCGGAGCCCAGCAGGTCGAGGCTGCGGTGTCCGCGAGCGGCCACTTCACTCCAGTCTGGGTGACAGAGTGCGACTCCTACTCAAAAAAAAAGAAAAAGAAACGGGCAACCCTTGGGTCTCCTCCCACTGTGGGAGCTTTTCTGTCCTCTCAATAAATCCTGCTTTCTAAAAAAAAGAAAAGAAAAAGGGAAAGACGAAAAAAAAGATAAAGTAGGAACACTGGTATTGGAGCCTATAAAGTCAATAGAGTTTAGATTGCCATGTGGTAGATACTCAATAATTGTTCACTGACTGAATAAATGAATGAATGAACCACTGAGTCTGTTGAGGCTGAACAAGCAGCATCCTCCAGAACTGACCCGGGCCACTCCCTCCTTCCTGTCTTGCAGCTCACATACCTGCCCCCGCCGTGGGGTGAATGCCGATCCTCAGAGATGGGACTCGACTTCTTTCCTGTTTACAGTATCACCGCTTGTAGGATTGACTGTGAGACCCGCTACATCGTGGAAAACTGCAACTGCCGCATGGTCCACATGCCAGGTCAGTGCCAGGGCAGGGGTGGTCACAGGGCGGGACTATCTGGGACCTTCTTGGAATTTCTCACTCTGATCGGAAACACTTCACCTGTTCCACTATGATTCAAAGGGATGTTTTTCCGGGAAGACTGTTATTTGTGCCTAAACATTTAGAGGGCAGATAGAAACACTCACTCCAGCAACCAAGGCAGCCTCCTGGTGTCTAGAAGCATCTAGTGTTTGGAGACTCTTCATCCCAACATCCAGCATTTGGCAATTGTTTGGTGCTCTCACCTCCTAGAGTTTAGTGTCCAGATAACTGGAGGATTGCAGTTCTTGCATTCTGGAGTGATGAATGTTTGAGTATCCAGATGTTTGCTGCTTTCATCCAGCTGTTTCCCTTTTTGCATCCAAATGTCTAACTCTTTCAAATGAGGCAAAAGTCTATTAGCCAGCAAACAAATGTGTGTGTGCTGACACTTGTGTTGTCATACTAATAATGCAGGTGGCCATCTCATTAGTGGCTGTTGGCATGTCAGAGGCCAGAGTTCAGAGCGGGGAACTGGCGTGGGCAGGAAGAGTCTGGTGTTGCAGCATGGGTGAATGACTGGGGCTGAAGGCAGGGGCTCAGCTTCTAATTCCTCCACTCACTCTATGACCTGGTACAAGTTACTAAACCTCTCTGTTCTCACCTTCATTATCTTTAAAACATGCCATCAGTTGCTATGAAGATAAAGTTAAGCTCGGATATAAAAATGCATTGTAAACTGTCAAAGTCACTGGCTGTTATATTAGCACATGGGAAGAAGGAACCAAAAGCTATGTTACTATGTGTCGGGAACATTGCTGTGATATTTCATGGCTGCTGTTGCATGGTTATATTATACTTTAAGTTTATTTAACTAATTATTACATTGGGCCTTCAGTTCACTACTAACTTTTTTATGTTATAACCCATGCTGAAATCAACTTCCATAGTCATCTAAGAGTGAGACTATCTATAAAATTGCCCCCGTCGAAAGGGACTTTGCTGATATGATTAAGGTTACCAAGCCTAAGATGGGAGACTACCCAGGTGAAACCCATCTATTCACATGGGTCCTTAAAATCAATGCCCCTTTCCCAGCTAGGGTCACAGGGAGATGTGACTATTAAAGAAGGGTCAGAGAGATGCAATTTTGTTCTCTTTCAATATGGAGGCATGTGAGTGGCCAATGACTGTGGAGAGTGGCTTCTAGAAGCTGGAAAAGGCAAGGCAAGGAAGGCAAGGCCTAGAACCTCCAGAAAAGAATGTAGACCTATCAGCACTTTGATTTTGCCCTCCCAGTATCCCTTCCACAATCCAAGCTGGGGAGGTGTTACTTACATGAATGTTCCTGCCAGAGTGACTCTCCCTCATGTTTCTTCTTTGCAGGGGATGCCCCTTTCTGCACCCCTGAGCAGCACAAGGAGTGTGCAGAGCCTGCCCTAGGTCAGTACTGGAAAGACAGATGGAATGATGGGAGGAAGGGGCCTGAGACTGAGATCATGGAGATATCTTGGTGTGGGGAGAGAGATCAGGTAGAAGATGGAACAGAGGAGAGGGGATGAGAGGAAAGAGGCAGTCAGGATGGAGTCGCTGCAGGGACAGGAGGAGATGGAGAGGAGGAAGAATAGGATTGGGAAGAGAATTGGTGGAAGTGGATGAGGGCTGGAAGTAGGACTGTGGAAGAGGAGGAGACGTGGAGATAAAGTGAGTTTGGGGGAAACTGAGAATGCTCAGGAATGCAGGGGAGAAGACAGGGACAGAAGGGATGGACAGTGGGCAGGGTGGGCACCAGAGGAGCTTGGCAACACCTCCCCTCACACCCTCTGGTGGTGACCACATGAGGAGGCGGAGGTTAGTCCAAAGTTCCTTCTTTCAAATGTTCTATGGAGCTCAGGGGAGATGGGGGAAGGAGGTGAGGCCAGGTTTGCATTCCATGTGTGCAAACAGAAGGCACAGATGGCTCCTGCTCCCCAAGAGGACTGCTGGGGTCTGCAGGTTAGATTAAGTCTGATGGCTCCCCAGCTGGAAAACTGCAAGGGAGGGAGATTGCACAAACAAGGAGTGACCCCAGAGCTAGACCTGCTCTGAGTGCCTACCTCTCTCCAGACCCAGGAAGTGGTTCGCAATCAAGACAAGCAGAATGTTCAAACAACGTGCACTCAAGTCCATTCAGCTGGAGCTAAGTGGAGCTGTGCTGGCCTCAGGTCCAAATGCCTGGATTAGGATTAGAGAGGGAGGCTGATCAGAGAGGAGAGGGAGTACTTCTGATGTGTGCAAAGATCAACAAAACCCAAGGGTGGCCAGAAACACTGAGGCAGAGCTAGAGGAGCAAGGGCATAAAAAAAAAAAAATTCTGACACTCATTAAAACAGTAAGGAAGACTTTATTTAGGACTATTGCAATAGGTGTTGAGATGATCACACTAGGGGAGAGAGATGGGGCTTGACTCAGAATACAGCAGACAGCTGGGATTCAAGGCTGTTAGGCAGAGCCAGGGGTCAGTAAGAGAAAAATTACCAAGAGGAGACATCAAGGTTAGGCCAGAGGGATCAGATATCAAGGACAGGAGATTCTCCCTAAACTGACTTTAGCAGGAATCTTGCTAAAACTAAGCTAGGCAGCCCCAGCAAGGATGGGGGCCAAGGTCAAGACCTAGTCAAAAATAAGGCTCAGAAGAGCCTGGCTAAAGTCTGATCAAGGGGAAAGTCTTTGTCAGAAAGAAATGATGCCTTGAACCACCTCATCTAATTGGAAGAAGAGAGGAGAGGAAAGGGAGGGTTCCAGAGGTGGGGAGGTCACCACCAGAGAAAGGAATTGCAGATCTTTGCCCACATCCTAACCCAGTGGGCAGAGGAGGTGAGCACTGGCTATGAAGGGACCATCTGTAGGAATCCCTCAGAGCCCTGAGTTTCAGGTTAATGGTCTCCTGTGTCTGCTTTGAGGGATGGCCCATTGTATAGCACAGAGGCTAGGAGCACAGAAGAAAGCCCTGGGAAGTTGAGGGGACCAGGACTCGCTGGGAACCCATTCTCCAAAAGGTGACATTTCAACAATATTTAAAGAGTGTCATGACAGTGGAAGGAAGCAGAAGCAAAACAAGGCCAATCTGCCTCAAAAGCATGGTTCCCCTTTCTCCAAAATCCTCACCCCTCCCAGCTCACTTATCAGCTGTTAGAATCCTGCCACTCCAGGCCCAGAAGTCCCAGTCCTTCCACCTGCCTAAACCCCACCTCTGTCTACCCTCCAGGTCTGCTGGCAGAAAAGGACAGCAATTACTGTCTCTGTAGGACACCCTGCAACCTGACCCGCTACAACAAAGAGCTCTCCATGGTGAAGATCCCCAGCAAGACGTCTGCCAAGTACCTTGAGAAGAAATTTAACAAATCAGAAAAATATATCTCGTAAGTTAAGTGAGCATGGTGGGCAGGGGAAGAGGGAGATGGATCTGGAAGAAATCAGGGACAATCAAGGAGAAAGGCAAAGGTAAGCAGTTGGTTCAATTCTACAAACATTAATTGAGCACCTTCTGTATGCCAAGCTCTGCGCTCAGTGCTCAGGATACAAAGGCAAAGATGAGTCTGACGCAGCCCTTGTTTTTAAGGAGCTTGCAGTCTTTTGGGGAGGCAAGTACTTGATGGAATGCCATGTGGGGTGACATTGACTATAATAGAGGCATGTGTAGTGTATGAGAAAGTAATGAGTTACTTGAAGCTCGCAGAAGGTGAGGTCAGGGAAAGCTTCAGAGATCTTTTTTTATAAAGGATGTAGCTTTCCTAGGCAGACCTTGCACATTCTGTTCCCTCTGCCTGGAATGCTTTTCCTCCCACTCTCCACCTAAGTGATTCCTCATTAAGTAGATCTTTAATTAAATGTATCTAGATTTGGTCTCCTCCTGTTATTCTTCTCTCAAAATACTCAGGTGCTTTCCTTTCTAACACCACAGTGTGCAATTATATATTCAAGATGTGTCTCCTTGTTTATTACCTGTCTGATCACTAGATTGAAAGCCCCCTGAGGGCAGGAAGCTCTTTTTTGTTTTCTGCTGTCAACCAAGTACTAGTGGAGTGTCTGGCATAAAGTCAGTGCTCACAAAGTATGTTTTCGCAGAATAAAGGAATGAAGGGCATGGAAGAAAAGGGTGTCCCAGGCAGAGGCTCAGCAGAGAGAATCCGCATAGGGCAGACAAGAGGGCTTTGAGGGGGAAGGTGAACATGTCAGAGCAAGAGAGTCTTGTAAGCTGACATGGGCAGGGTGTGCAGGGTGCCGGGGGTGGACTTACCCCAAGAGAATAGGAAGCCACTGAAGAGCTCTCAGAGGTTACAGGCTCAGATTTGCATTTTTGGCCACGGCTCTCCAGTGGGATGGATATTTCGTGATGATGGAAATGTTCCATATCTGTGTTGCCCAAAAGGGTAGCCTCCCTGTGGCTGTCGAGCACTTGAAATGCAGCCTGCGTGGCAGAAGAACAGAATTGCGATTTTTATTTAATATGAATCAACTTCGTGGTATTAGAAAGTCTCCTTCAGGCGGCAGTATAGACGGCGGGTGGGAGCCAGCCAGGAAGAAGGGAGGCTGTTAGGAGACAGTGACAATACTCTAGGCAAGGATGGTGATACTCCGAATGGGTGAATGGGTCCTCCATGAGCGAGCACTTCGTGGAGACAGAAGAATTTGCTCCTCTCTTCCCCAGTCACTCCCTCCTGCTAGCACCATCCCCAGTCCCCTCCTGGGACAGCTTTTGCCCAGTGAGTTTAGAACAAGGGCACCAGGGGCATTGTGAGCAGCATTGAAGGAGATGGGAATTGTAGGAGATGCCAGGTCCCGCTGCTCAGCAGTCCGCAGGCAGTAAGGAATTTTGCTGCCAAGATGTGTCTCACTCACACACCTGCCCGAAGGAGCAGAGTGAGCCACCATGCTTCTGGCAGAAAGCCCCTGGCCCTGATTTTGGCAACTGCCTCAGCAATGCCTGGACAGGGCCTCTTACCCGGAGGAACTTGCTATCAATCCTAGTAAGAATTTGAGAGATTTGTGGCCACCCAGGAGGTCAGCTGGGACAGGCACCCCAACCAAGGCAATCCTTGTCAGATGACTGAACTCACCTTCTTGCAAAGGACCTGGGCAGGCCCTGTAGGGGCTGAAAGACCTGGAAGCCATCAGGACTCCCAGAAAGGGTGCAAAGAGAGAGGGGGAGACAGAAATAAGGGGCAGAAGAGGGCTTCTGATATATGCCTCCAACCCTGGGCTGGGAGTTAGGACTCTTGGTTTCAAGCTCCGGCTCTGTCATTAACCAGCTCTAACTTTGGGCAAGTTGCCTTGCTTCCTGGGCCTCTGTTTCTCCATATTTCTATGGGAGACCTGTATTAGAGGTTCCCTGTGAATGTTGATGGTACTGAATATTCCCTGTGCAGAGAGAACATCCTTGTTCTGGATATATTTTTCGAAGCTCTCAATTACGAGACAATTGAGCAGAAGAAGGCGTATGAAGTTGCTGCCTTACTTGGTAAGTCGGTGTCTATTGCATAAATTTCCACATGGCATAGAGGGTGGGAGGGAGGGAGGACACACAGGTAGGTGGGGAGGCAGGCAGACAGGTAGATACTTAAGCCTCCCGAGGAGTCTAGCCATCTAATTTACTAATTACTTCCCCTTTCCTTGTACTTCACCTGTCCCCAGAATGGGAAGAACTCCAGTGTGGTGGAGATTTCAGGCTCAGTTCATTCCCTAATCTAGACCTCAGTTTCCCCATTTACACAATGAGGAGCATGAGCTAGAGGTTTCTTGGGCCTTTCTAGCCCTGCCCTCTTGAAGTCCATGGTGGAATCAGAATCCTGGGGTCACACATGGAGGGAAGAGCTATCAGAAGGAGGGAAGGCTGGCCTGTGGGTGGTCCCAAGGCGAGGCACTGTCAGGGCCGGATGGAACTTCACCTGGAAAGTACCACTGCTGCTTTGAGATGGACAAGTGTTGCCCTGGACTGAGTCCTTTGTCAAACACAAGTGAAGGGTCACTCTCCCCAGATATCCACACAAGTTCACATGCGCGCCCCAGCCCTACTGGCTCATAATGGATACAGGAAGTTTATTTCAACCCTGTCCCAGCCCAGCCTAAAACTCACAAGACCGGCCAGGCTCAGTGGCTCAGCCTGGTGGGTCTCGAACCCACGGGCTCAGGCAATCCACTCACCTCAGCCTCCCAAAGCTGTTCGAGACCCACCTGGGCAACTTGGCGAGACCTTGTCTCTACAATAAATCAAAAAGAATATTAGCAGGGCGTGGTAGTGCACACCTGTAGTTCCAGCTACTTGGAAGGCTGAGGCAGGATCGCCGGATCCCAACAGGTCGAGGCTGTGGTGGCCAGGAGCAGCCACTGCACTCCAGTCTGGGTGACAGAGTGAAACTCCAACTCAAAAAAAAAACTCACAAGACCTCTAAGAGTGAACAGTTAAAGGACTTGCCCCTCGAGTTCTGCTCCCAACTCCCACTCACTCTCAAAAAGGATTGGATGCCTGTGCCCTGCAGGGAGAAATAGCTGTTGTCTCAGGAGCTGAACCAGGGAGCTGAACCAAGGGACAGTAGCATCCTGGGGGGGCAGATGCCTGCTTATCTGGAAGTACAGAGGAAAGAGTTGACTTTAAATCCAAGGCCTGCTGCATACCAGCTGCAAGAATATGGGCAAGTGGTTTCACCTTGCTGAACCTCAGGCCACTTGTCTGCAAAATGGGTTTAATAAAACCCACTTTATGAGTTCGTTATGATGGTTAAATGTAATAAAGCCCCCAGTTCAGAGAAGGTCCATAAGTAGTAGTAATAGTTTCTGGCACCCAGACAGTCACCACATCATGGTTCCAGGGCTCAACTGGGTGACTGGGCCATGGCTCAGTCTTAGCTAGGTTAAGGTGGCTATCACCCAGCCTCAGTGGTCATTGTGGCCAAAGGCACTGAGCCAAAGACTCAAGTCATGGGCCCCATGTTAGAGGTCATACACTGGAGATACAGGCCCCCTGACCCATCCCTGCCACCTGTCCTGTCTCTGACCTTTATTTTCTAAAGAAGATTCAGGACATGCCTCTCCTCTTCTCTCTCCAAGGAGATGCTCACGGTCTTTTTCTCTCTTTTCATACATACACACACAGAGAGAGAGAGAGAGAGAGAGAGAGAGAGAGAGCACGCACAAGGAGGTCCTGAGCTCCAAATCTATCGTATCAGATATGAAGATAAGCTTGTCCCCAGCATCATGTTCCCACCCAGAATAGCCAGCTGAGGAGATCATGCTGCCATGGGGACTTCTTGTGATGACAGCATCTATGCTTGTAAACCCTCAGCCATCAGGCCCCAGCAGACCCTTCTTTCAGTGCCACAAGGCCTGGCATCACCACCCATGCACACTGCATGGCACACACACTACCCACAGTGCACCACAGTCCAACCTGCACACACATGCTCCAAACTTATGATTCATACACCCATGGTGGTCCAAGGCCCACACATACCAATGCACACTTGCAGAGCCTTACATGCCACTCACACAGCCACAGAGCCATACCCGTACACACAGCACAACTAGGCAGACACACTATATGTCTACACACGTGCACACGTTATATGCACCTACCCAAACACATGCCCACATAAACACACAAGCACACCCACACCACTCTACACATGTGCTACACCCTCAGACACATTCTGCCCTCTTCTACAAACCCACACTTACATACATGCAGACACACTCAGTGTGCCTAACTCAGACAGGGATAGCCATCTACATAAAACCGTCAGTGACCAAACGTGTTACCTGTTTCTATACAAATACGTGCGCATGTACTCTGCACTCTGGCACCTACCCCTCAGTATACTACTACAGACTCATACTGCACAGACATGCAAACACACACCTCACACCTGACATGTACACTCATTAGAATACAACCCCCAAGAAGCCTCCATTAAAAACATTAGAGAGAGCCGTGAGGGAGGAAAGGAGTGAGGAGAAGCTATTTTGAACCCAACACCAAGTCGCTCAGGGAAAAGCCCCCTTCCCACCGTCTCTGCGGTTCACCTGGGGATGTGGGTGCTGAGCCCCACTGAGCCATAAGCAGGGGTGGAGGGGGTGGATCTCCCCTCAGAGAGTTCTCAGACCAAAAGGTTAGCCTGCCATCTCCAACAGGACAGTGCAGCCACCCCCAACGGCACCCTCCATTCCCACCCCTCTTTCCAGAGGCAACAGTCTTAGAGATTAGGACTGGAAAGGACCCCACAGTTCATCTCCTCCAGCTCTCTCCCACCCGCCACCACCACCTAATGTCCTTTGAAAACAAAGCTACCGAAGAAGGTCAGAGCTTATCCCAGCCACACAACCAGTTGATGGCCACTCTGCAGACCCAGAGCCTCCAAGCCCGCTACTCCCCAACCCTGCCTCTGGAACAAAGCATCTTAAGCTTGCGGGGATCAGAACCCTTTTGAGAATCTGATAACAGCTACAGACTCTCCTGCTACAAATGCCCAGGTGCACAACATTTTGTATTCAACTTCAAGAGGGTCTCCAGCCATCTGATGCCCTCCCAGAGTGGTTCTCAAACTCTGGTGGGCCTAAGAACAGCCTCCTCCCATATACACATACAAAGAAACTTAAAAATTCTGATATCCAGACCCCAACCCCAGAGACTCTGATTTCTAAAGGTCTAAGGTAGATCCAGTTATTGACACTGATGACAGGTCTCCCAGGAGAGCTGGATGCAGGTAGATCTGGAGATGAATTCAGAAAAAGTTTGGCCAAGGGCCAAGGGGGGGTCCACATACCCCAAAGTAAGAACCTCAGCTCTAAAAAAAGTCCAAATTGAACATTTACCTTTGGGTAGGGGAGATAGGGAACACCCGTGACCTTATCCTAAGGGTGGGAGGTACCCCAAGGTAATCCTGAAGGCTATGCCATGATGGGGAGTGGGGACGGCTGCTGTGGTACCTCTGCTCCAGAGACTCCTGCCCAAGGCATTGGACACAAGCATCTCAGGGTGGCCTGTGCCCTTGCCCAGGGCAAGAACCACACATGACCTGTGTCCCTAGTCCCAGCCCAAGTCAAAGCAGGACCAAATCCGTGTGCTCTGAGTATAACTAAACAAGCCCATTATTCCTGTGCATCGTGGGGCCGATTCTAAGCCCTTCTAATAGGCATTCAGGTTAGTCCCCAACTCCACTGAGTACTGAAAAACACTAGCTCTCAGAGCTATGCACTGAGGGAGGGAGCTGTCAAGAGCCTGGCCTTCCCTTGACAAAGCCTAGGCTTCCCATGGAGGGGGAACCATTCAGAAGGTCTGAGTTCAGTCTTTGTTCCTCTCTTCTTGGAAGCTGTGTGAGTAAAACCAAATCTTTGGTCTTTTCCCTCTCTCTCTAGGTGATATTGGTGGTCAGATGGGATTGTTTATTGGTGCTAGTATCCTTACAATACTAGAGCTCTTTGATTACATTTATGAGGTAAGATTTGGGATTGCTCACAGGGAAATGATGGTGTGCTGGTGCCTCATCCTGCCCCCATGTTCAGAACCGTGGCTTGGGGGAGGTGATGGACTCCGCCCACCCAGAGCCTGCTTCCTCCTTCTGTCCACCAGCATTGTTGACCACTGAATCCCAGACATGAGGGGCACAAGGGGAGGGGAGTATTCCGAGGTGAGGGGGATGTAAGAGAAACATAAGCCATAGACCTATCCTCAGGTAGCTGGAAGAGCATTGGGCTATCTACACTGGCAGGGAGGGAGGAAGAAGGTTGAGGAGAAAGGGGATCAGACTGTGCTGAGGCCAGCTCTGTGCCCCTCCCACAGCTAGGCTGGAGGTCATGGCATGATCCATGGGTGTGACCACAGCTACACACACAGCACTTATCCATACAACACGCATACACACCTATACCTGCCATCCAGGTGGCCCACCTGAATAGCATCCTCTGTGGCCCAGCCAGTCTTAGGAGGGGGCATTTCCCAGGAATCCTCACCAATCCTGAATGAAAAGACGGCAGGGTACACCAGCCACTCCGGCTGCTAACAGTCTGGGGAGATGTCTCCCTCCAGAGGCAGCTAGAACAAAGCCTCAGAAAGCTCCTCAAACCACAGACAGCAGCTTCTGGAACTGAGGGTTCCTGGCCCTCATCCACCTTCCTACCTTCATCTCCCTGTGAGAACAAGTCTGTGCATGGGTCTATGCCAGGCTCTGTCCTGTCTCGGTGTTTCCTTGGAGGCCTCTCCTGCCCTAGTCATGAGGTGGACAATACACTTCACCTCAACGTGCCCCCTGAGAAAGACAGGGGCTCCAGGAGTCCTAAGGTTTGCCTGGATCTGCGACATCCCCCGGACCTTCTGAGTTTAGGTGCAGCAAATGGGGGCCTGCCGAGCAGTGCTCTGCCTCCCAGAGAGGGCTGCCCATGACCAAAGGCTGCTGGGAATCACTATGGGGACTTGTAGTGACCCTGTGACCAGGGCCCTCTAGAGAATCACACACTTCTCAGCATGGTGTCCCCACACCCACATTCAGTCTCATGGCCACACTTTATCCTGCTTTATTAATTTTTGATGAATAGCTATACATAATTATGGCAATTGAATCATACCAGGTAATGTAGGGCATGGTGGCTCACACCTGCAATCCTAGTACTTTGTAAGGCCAAGGCTGGAGGATCACTTGAGGTCAGGAGTTTGAGACCAGCCCAGGCAACATAATGAGAGTCTTTCTACTAAAATAAAATAAAATGTTATAAACACAGGTATGTCCTGATTTTGTGAACTGTGCAGCTGTCAGGCCTAGAAAGTAAATACTAACTTTTGCCCCCAAGCCCAGCCTCAAAAAGGGGATCCCAGGCTGCTCCTGAGGACAGACAGGGAGTAGGTTATACCAGCACAGGCCACTTACCTGCACTCTCCAGCCACAAAGACAGCAGTTCACATTGTGAGATAAGGCCCTCCATTACCCCTTCCAAGCCCTGTCTCCTGCAACAGAATCCATCTCAGCCAAAAGGTTGGGTTGAGGCAGACAGGTACCAGGAACTGGCTGCCAGACTGGGCTGGTGCTTCGACATGTCCCACCCCAGCCCAGGCAGTTGCTGCCTGCCTGCCTGCCTCAGTGGTTCCCTGCCAAGCTGAGTGAGGGAGGTTCCTTTACCTTTGCGCCATCCTCCCAACACTGCCTGACCAACCCCGTCCTGCTTTTCTTGCAGCTGATCAAAGAGAAGCTATTAGACCTGCTTGGCAAAGAGGAGGATGAAGGGAGCCACGATGAGAACGTGGTAAGAGCAGCTCATGGGTTGGAAGTTGTCTCACTGCTCTGGCTTGGACAGGTCATAAGAAACCAGATATTGGGTCCAGGTAGGAAGGATGTCACTTGCTGCACACCTTGCCATGCTTAGGATACCCTGTCAGTCCCCAAATTCAAGGACACTCCAACTGAGCCTTGAGCCTCTCTCTGAGACTCAGCCCAAGCCTGTGGGTAAGCTGTGGATGCTTCCAATAGTAGGTTCTGCCTGGCCCCGTCCAGCTTCTCCCAGGCCGGAGGGTTGCTCCCCCATCTCACAGCTGGGGAGAACAAGAGAAGTTTTATATAAGTCCACTCCCTTATTCCCCCAGGTGGCAAATGCAAGCAGGGTCAGCACTGGTACTCCATCCCATTTGAAGGGGACATAGGAAAAAGGTTGATAGCAGCAATAACACTATTGCCATTACTGCCTATTGTATGCCTGATGCAATTTTGCATTTGAGGCACTGGAGGCCCAGAGAGCAACTCACACAGTGGGTGAGTATCAGAGCTGCACCCCAAGTGCCTCTAACCACTGCCCTACTCTGCCTCTCTTTCACATAGCCCAAGAGGCAGCTTCTCTAGTCTGTCCATCATTCTCCTTCACAAACTCAGCCCACCTGGGTTCTGTCTTGCCTCTCACCCACCACAGCCTGGGAACCACCCTGAAGATTCAAGTGTAGCCATCTCAGCCCTGCCCTGCTCTGGGACCCACAGCTTCATTGCCCCGGGGCCAGTTTAATCCTAAAGGTCCTCTGAGCAACCCTGACCAGTTTGGATCTTGACCTTTAGGGACTTCCGCCCTTCCTCCTTGGCCTCAGCAATTGGCGTTCTCTGCCTCAGGCTGCACCTCCCCCACCAAAAAACGCCCCAGAGAAGCCTCCCGAGAGAAGATAGGACTCAGGGCTATCCATCCCCAAGGCTAGAGACCACTCAGATATAGGTTCAGGTGGCACCTCTAGAAGCATCTCTAGGAGAGGTCAAACCTGCTGCTAAATCCCATCACCAGGGAACACTCTCGCTGCCCTAGGGGGCACTCAGGTGGACAATGGTAAGGATTCTGTTCAGTCTCATGCTCCAAGAAGGCAAACAAGCATGTCTGGGGCAGGAGCAGCAGGAGAGCCCAGAAGGAGGGGGCTTTTTTCCTAAGGTCTAGTCTGGGCTGCCAGTGGCATTGCAATCAATTTGTGCTGAATAAAATAATAAACACTCACTGTCTCCTTTCCTCCAGAGCACATGTGACACGATGCCAAACCACTCTGAAACCATCAGCCACACTGTGAATGTGCCCCTGCAGACGGCCCTGGGGACCTTGGAGGAGATTGCCTGCTGACACCCCTTGGGCCACGAGCACCCCCCTAAACTGACTTTGAGGCCCAAGACCCAGGATAGGGGACAGCAACCTCAGGTGGGATGGCCCCTGACGCTGGAAGGAAGCAAGAGCCCCCTATGCACACCTTGCAAACTAGCTGCCAAAACCTCGCTCCGGCCACGTCTGACACGATGCGTCCTTGGGCCCTGCCATGCATCCCTCTTAGGAGAGATGAGTCACACTCTGGAACTGTCCAAGAACGAACCTGCCATCACATCTCACTGCCAGATGTATAAAGCACCTGCATGCTCAGACGTCTTACGGCGCCACCTCCATGTCTGTCTTGTACATGACATTCCTCCATGCGGTTTCCAGCGTCCACTCTGCTGCCCAGGCAGTGGGACCAGATTCCAACTCCAAAGTCACCATGAGGCCACCCTGGAATCAGAACTGCACAAACAAGAGGGAAACTGCAGATCTCTCTGCTACATTCAGTCCTTGTGTAGTTTGTGAAGGTTCTTAACCTGCCCACAAACCCCGTCTCCCCCAAGCTGGCCCGTGGGGCATCGGCGCTGAAGGTGAACCACGCCAACCTCTCCTCCTCCGCCCCAGTGCCTGTGATGGCAACACAGTGGCCAGGGGGTCCCCATGTTCATCCATGGTGCCATGTCGTTCTTCTCTCCCTGTGACACAGCTTGTACAGTCTGACTTTTTTTTTATTTGGGGGGCTTTTATGTTTGTCCGTTGGAGGTTTGTTTTGGGTTGTTTTATGCTTTTTTTTTTTTTGATGTTCTGAGGTTTGGTTTGATTTTTCCATTTTCTTTGGCGTTTATTTATTCGTGCTTCAATCACAGTCATATTAAAAGCTGGTCTTGTGGAAATGGCTGAGTCATTTCTCCCTTTTCTCCACATCCAGAACTCTCTCTGGAGGGACTAGGAAAAGGTCAGACCTGCAAGGTCAAAATCTGCAGTCTGTGTGTATATAAAGTTTTATGCAACAACACTTAACTTGACAAAATGTGTACACTCTATATGTTTATCCTGTTCTGAATTTTTTTTAAAACAGTTGATCACAACCTTGTAAATGCCTTCAAGACACAGGCCACAGGTCCACCTTCTGAAGGACTGCCCAAGACCATAGGCATAGGGTGTAAAGCACACTGCCCAGATCTGGAAACCATAAAGGAGGCCTTCATGTCTCTCTGCACTGCTGTCTACTGCCCTGCTCCTCCTGACCCCATCAGGGAATTCAGGCTAGACACAGATGCCCTATGTGGCCTCCCTCCCATACACCAGCCTTTCTGATCTTCTCTCCACCCTGTCACCACCAGCAAACCAACGTGCCTTATCCTTCCAGAGGTCACATGTGCACTCTGTCTTTCTCCGCATGACTCCTGAGAGGATGTCCAGATGGGATGGGAGGTTGGGAGGTGCCTTTGTGCAGCTGGGACAGGGCATGCCCTTTTAAGCCTCTGGGTGCAAGAAAGAACTTCCTGTTCAAGCAGAATCCCTGTTCTGCGGCATCGTGCTAGTTCCACTGCGACAGTTCCTTTAGCCTAACTTTTTGCTCTTCCTATCGATACCCATCACTTCCAACTCAAAGTCTCCCCAAAGCAGTGAAGAAAGACCTAATGTGGTTTGTGCCTTCCCTTAATGCACAGATGCACAGAAGGTTCTGGCTAGGCCAGTTCAGGGATCTGGTCCCTGCTCTGGCATCCACTTCCTCATCTAGCTAACTAGCTCTCCACTAACACAGGGAAAAGTTATTTCCCCAATGTGACAAATTGAAAAGAATCTCACACCAGGAGTTAGGAGCTCTGGCTCCACAGCCTCTCTCAGTAGCTGATGAAAGCCCACACCTCTCTGGGCTCAGCTCCCTCAGTTTTTGGATGGAGATGATACCTTACCTGTATGAAGGGAAGATGCAGCACGAGATGGTCTCCTGATGCTCCTTCAGACTCAAAGTACTATGACAGCACTACCTCCCCAACCTGGTGGGACAAGGTACACCAGTCACACTCAATGTACAAGTGTGGCCAGGAGCATTCGGGGGCATTGCAAAAGGCAGCTGGGACAGCACCCTGTGACGCCTCCTCCCAAGTATCCTCTCAGCTGGGGCTGCCCACGCTTTTAGCAGAGCTAAGGTTTTAATTCTTAGGTATAAAGTTGCTAAAAAGGGAACTATATCATTTTCTATTACTACCATAGCAAATTACTACTACCTTAGTGCTTAAAACAACAAAAATGTATCATCGCATGGTTCCGTAGGTCAGAAGTCTGACATGAGCCTCATTGGGCTAAAATCTAGGTGTCAGCAAGGAGGCATTATTTTTTTCTGGAGCCTCTACAGGAGAATTCATTTCTCTGCTTTTCCAGCTTCTATAAGCTGCCCATATTCCTTGGCTTCTGGGCCATTCCTCCAGCTCCAAAGCCTCCCATGATTGACTGAGTCCTTCTCATAGCACAGAACTCCAACCTTCTTCCATAGTCACATCTCCCTCGAACTCTGACTTCTCTCCTGCCTCCCTCTTCCATTTTTAAAGGACTCTTGTGATTACATTGGGCCCACTAGATAATCCAGGATAATCTCCGCAGCTAAAGATTATGAACTTAATCACATCTGCAAAGTCTTTTATCATGTAAGATCACATATGCACAGGTTCCAGAGTTAGGGACATCTTTGGGGGCCATTATTCTGCCTACCACAGGCCTGCAGACCTGTTGGACCATATTGCCTAATGTTCTCATTTTCCAAGTGAGCAGACCCACAAGGAGAGAGGAGAGACTGACCTAGAGTCACACAGTGAGTTAGTGACAGTGTCAAAGCTATATCCCTATGCTTCCAGGTTCGTAATTCCATTTGTACACCAACCAAGACAATTCATTTATAGCAAGAAGTACCAAAAGTGACCAGTTTTCCAGACCTTGCCAGGGCATAGAAGTTCCTCTCCCGAGACAAACTCACTCCTGACTACATCAGGCTGGAAAATGTCCTGCTGGTACCTAGATTGTCAGATGCAGAAGAACAGGGATCTGTGGGGTGGCTTCAGACTGCTCCTGTTGGGGACAGGAACCAAATGAAATGACTGTTCAGTTAGTTGGGAGTCTCTTTGATGCTTCTGCCTTGTTCCTGCTTAACAGCTTCATACTTTTTTTAAAAAAATCTATAGCTTAAGTTGCAATTTGAGCTGCTCCATTGGATTTCTGGCTTCCTTTTAAGAAAAAAATTTTAGATCAATTTGCAATGAAGCAAAGAATATTCAAACACATTCAAATTGCTTCAGGGCTCACATATATACGCACTCCTACTGATTGGGGAGTCTGACCTTGTATAGCTTGGACCAGGTGACATTCTTTACCTAGTTAAAGAAAAAAAAATATGAAATTGAAGAGAACAAATCAATAACCAGCTACTGATTATTAATTGACCGTTAGCAAAAGACACCATCTAAATTCCAGTGAGTGATGGAGTGCTTTTTTATTATCATCAAGTCAAATGAGGAGGCATGTGTACAATTTCCTTAGTGAGGGCCTGAAGAGGCTGGGAGGACAGGCAAGACTCAGGGATGTGTCACATTTTCAGGAGTGACCCAGGCGATGATACAAAGGCCAAGGAGTTTGAAGGTTGAATTTTTGGTGACTTCATGTTAATTAATTAATAGTGGCGCATGACCCCAGAAACAGGACTTAGGAGATGTGCCACAGTTGGAGAAAGTGAAAGGATTGAGAATTTCTGTGCGTAACCATGCCAGGGGACAAAGTTGGCTGCTTACACACCATTGCTTTGTTGTTTTTGGCAAAGAGCGGCTGAAGTTATTTTATTTTCCTCCTTCCAGCTTGGAGCTATTTTTGTGAGCGTTTTAACCACGAACGCTCCTACTGAGACATTTGTGGAGCTACAAGCATTCACGTGGGGGAGAGCAGGCCACAGAGGGTCTGGAGAATGGCTCTTGATGAACAGAGAGGGAGGAAGTTGGAGGCGGGCCTCGCCCACAGGTGTGAACCTGGTTAGGGAATGTGTTCCCTCAGTGAAAGCTCAGCTCAGTTCACCTGAGCCCAGAGGCCCAAGGAAAACCTTCTCCTCCACAAGCTCAGAGGTTTCAATTTGATTTTGAGAACCAAGCTGTACATGGAGCTGTGGGCCACCATGAGATCCCAAAGAACCACCTCTCCGGTTTCAAAGAAGGTAGAGGAGCTCAGAGAGGACAAGGAATTTGCCTCTGCAGCTGGGAGCAGCCAGCCCTGACCCACACACAGCCAAGGCAGACCCGTTGCTGCACAGAACAAGCATTCTGGCATAGTAGGGAAGGGAGCAAGGGAGGGAAGCAGGCCAAAGGCAGGAACAACACAGGTCCGCCAGTCATGCCACCCTATGGGTCGACTGTTAAAGAGCCAGCACTTGCCCTCAAGAAATTGTTACTCCATACAGAGAAATGAACGAGTTAGCAGACAACTAAGAAAGATGAATCTGAGTTTCCCAGTTGAAGAGGGGGTGAGAGAGTGGCATACGAAAAGCCTGGGAGCCTGGAGAAGGCACCATTCAGGGGAACTTGTCCAGGGGAACCTGTCCAGGGGAACCCAAGCAATGACATGAAGGGGAAACGTGTCCCAAGTGACCATCAAGAGGTAGGCAGATGCTGAAGGATAAAGGGGGTGGTCACCATGCTGAGAGGGGTGTCATGGCTGAAGTCCAAGCTCTTTCTCCTGCTCCCCAAGAACCTATGAACATTTCCCTAGCCAAGCGTTGATTTATTGAGATAATGCCTTTCTCCCACTCATGGAAGATTCTTAGCCCCTCAGCACATGGAATCATTTTGTGCATGTGTTTCTGTATTCCTACCACTATTAGGAATAGCCTACGAGGTTGAGTATTCTGGGGCATGAGGTCCCTGGGGACTATGAAACAGGGCTATAGGACCCAATTCTGCCTGAGGATAGGTGGGAAGAAGAGAATCTCTTACTAATTCAGTGTAACACTTGATGAAACCTATGCTCATTTGCGCTTCAAGAACAGAACAACGCCGGGCTCGGTGGCTCATCCTGTAATCCCACGCCTTTGGGAGGCTGAGGTGAGTGGATTGCCTGAGCCCGCGGGTTCGAGACCCACCTGGGCAGCAAGACCTCATCTCTACAATCAATCAAAAAATCAGCCGGGCGTGGTAGCGCGCGCCTGTAATTCCGGCTACTCGGAAGGCTGAGGCGGAAGGATCGCCGGAGCCCAGTGGGTCGAGGCTGCGGTGGCCGGGAGCGGCCACTGCACTCCAGTCTGGGCGACAGAGTGAGACTCCAACTCAAAAAAAAAAAAAAAAAGAGCAGAACAACAACCTTCATAGGTTTTACCCAGAGGGTCAGAAGACTGAATTTCTAACCTGTTTCTGTGGCCAATTGATCACCTGACTTTGGGCATTTCAATTCACTTCCCTTCCCTCGGCCTCAGTTTCCTCCTTTATCAAATGGGAGAGGGTGGAAATGAACAGATAATCCCTTTGGTGCCTCCCAACTCTAACAGTCTATGAGTCTAAGTTGAGAGTGTCAGACAACCAAGCAAATATTTGATTTACTGCTCAGAGCCTCTAGCTGTAAAGCAGAAACGATGGTGCCTAGTTCCCAGGGTTATTATGAGGATTAAATGAGCTAAGGTGTATCAAACACTTTCTATCTTTTCTTTCTTCTTCCTATAAAACATTGACTTTTAATCTTGCTTGGATGACTGGTTCTCTTAAAAATAAGACGACAGCTAGGAACTCTTTCCCCTTTCTGCGTGGTCATGTAGACATACAGATAATTTTGCATATAATTTCAGGAGGGTTTGAACCTCCAGAGGCCACCTGTGATCCTCTAGGGATCCACCAATGCAAGGCAAAGTCATCCTGGTCTGAAAAGTGCTAATGAACCCTCCAAAAGACCATGACAGTACCGCAAAGATCGACCCACATTCCTTCCCCTAAAATGACATAACAACTGTCATTTTTCAATTTATGAGAAGGGGGAAGAAAAGATAGATAGGATTTTATCATTTCAAGTTTTTTCTCCCATAATGTTTTTAAACCTTTGGCACCTGCTGTAGCTTGTGTGTTCGTGGATTCTCACAGATGGCAAAATGAACGAATGAGCAGAAAGTGAATATGAACAGGAAAACTTGGAAATGTGATTTCATAAAATTATCTTATGCATGTGGAGATTTTGAGCGCTGAGAAGACCTGTGTGCATAAAAAGCAACCACAGCATCCACTCTGCATACATCCCAAGGGCCTGGTTCTTAAAGAATGTGACCACTGCATCCCCTGCGTCCAGGAAACACGTGCATAATGTTCTCTGGCTGTCACTGAGCCTCCAAACACACTCCACTGATGACATCTCGTGTTTTTCTGAGCAGAGCTGCAATGGTAGGTTTTGGTTTAAAAAAAAAAAAATCCGCCCTCTGATAATGGCTGTGAGTGATGCTCTGGGATAGGGGATTTCCCTACTTGAAGCTGTTCTCTATGCCATGCCTCTGAAGGAAGTGGCTCATTTGGCTAACTTATCACCATTACAGATCATTTGTCTTTCGTGTAATTTAGGTTTCCGTGGCTTCTTTTCAAAAGGAGGTATAGCCAAGTTAAAATAGGCTCAATACAAAGTTGGGCATACAGAGTATGCCCAACGCAACCAGCCTTAGAGGGAGGAGGGGTCAAGAAACAGCTGGATGGTTCATTTCCAAAAATAGGGTGACTGGCCAACATTTAAAACTTAAATTTAAAAATTTATTTAATTTCCATAGAACACTCTACTACTTTACAAACCATCACCCTTCTCCTTCTTCTCCTCCTCAACCTTCCCCTCTCCTCTTTATCCTTCCCAACAAACAGTGAGGACGACATGGTGTAGCTTTCCCAAGGAAGCCCTGGTCACTGGGACAGGCAAGACCTTGTGCCCACCCATTTCTTCCAGGTAGGCTGAAACTTGGTGCTCTTAGGACTCAAGGAAACCAGACAAGGATCTAGCATTTCTTAAGCCCTTACTCCATGCCAGGTACTGGGCCCAAGCTTCACTGCTCTGTATCATAGATTATAAGCATAGACTCTAAGGCTGGGCACAGTGGCCCACACCTATAATCCCAGCATTTTGGGAAGCCAAGGTAGGAGGATTGTTTGAGACCAGAAATTCAAGACCAACCTGGGCAACATAACAAGCCCTTGTCTCTACAAAAAAAATCAAAAAGTTAGCTGGGTGTGGTGGTGCACGCCTGTAGTCCCAGTTGAGACAGAAGGATCACCTGAGCCCAGAAGGCCAAGGCTGTGGTAAGCCATGATCATGCCACTGCACTCCAGCCTGGACAACAGAGAGAGATCCAACTTTAAAATAATAATTATTATTATTACTATAGATTATAAATGCAATTGATACAATATTGCAAGTTATCCTTCATTAGACCCTCTTAGCCATGAGGAACACTGAGCTCTGACAGACAGAGTGACTTTCCCAAGGTCAGGCAGCTATGAAAAGGGAGAGGACACCATTGCTTCAACTCTGCCCAAACCATGCTGAGCTCCCTCTACTCCAGAACATGGCCAAGGAGGAGGTGGGTGGAACGTGGATGAAGACTGCCTGGGTGGCTGCCCTGCAAGGTAGAGAGTCTTTCCAAGAGGGCTCAGGAGAGACAGTGGGTCCATCTGGAGGGATGCCTAGGGCCTGCCACCTAAGTAGTGCTTAAGCAACGTTATTGAATCAATTATTGCATGTTAAAAGGTGGCAGGGCCCATTCATTCACTCATTCTACAAACATTAGCTGAGTGCCTATTGTTCAATCATGCATCAATCATGCATTCAACAGGTTTATTCGTTTATTGAGTACTATGTGCCAGGCACTATTCTAGATAATAGGGATAGAAAGAACAGACAAACGTTCTATCCTCATGGTGCTTATGATCTAGTAGGAAAAGACAGAAAAGGGGATATACATAAATTCAGAGGTGCATGAAATAATTTCAGAGAGTGGTACATGCTATGGTAGTAAAATCGTGACAAGGAGGGGAGAAACTCCTTCAGTTATGGTGGTCAAGGAAGTCACTCTGTGGAGGTGATGTTGAAAAAAGACCTGACTGGAGAGAAAGGAAGGGGCACTCAAAAATCTGAGGAAATAGCATTCAGGAAGACAGAATAACAAGTACAAGGGCCCTGTCTTGCAAACAGGTTGTTGCATTCAAAGGACACTAAGAGGGGTGAGCTGCAGATATTTGATCACGAGTTTTGATTACCATCTGACAACCTTCTAAGGTCGCGAGGACCTTCTAAATAATGAAAGTGATTGCCTAACTAGATTTGGGCTTTTTAAGAATATCATGTCTGTGTTTTGGGTAACTCCCTTCTGTTTCTGTGATTTACTGTGCTGGTATATCCACATTCCAGCCCAAAAAGTGGTCAGGTATGGTGTGCCTGGTCAGTCAGGTGAAGGACATGTACCAATAAGAAAGATACAAAGGACAGAGTTTATTGACTTGGAGTATAATGAATGAGAGAAGAATGACAGGTGATGATGAAAGGTGTGAAGCAGCATGCTATTCTCAGAGAACTGTCAGGGACACAAGTCTGAACAGATGAGAGATAAATCTGTAGTGGTCAGTTGAGCCTTAGTCATGAAAGGCCTTGTATACCAAGCCAAGGAACTTGGACTCCCCAAAAGTGATAAAAGTCATTGGAGTAGGTTGCAAGAAAGAAACAAGATAGAAAGTTCTCTCTGAGACAGGTGATGGGATGGCAAGGACCAAGGTTAGAGGACGGGACTCTTAGGAAGCCACTGCAATTGTCCTAGGGAAGAAGTGATAAGAGCTTGACTTACCACAGCTGTAAATGGATAGAAAGGGAGGAGAGTTTCCAGAGATATTAAGAAGGTAAAATAGGCAGGACTTAATGGCCAATGGGAAGTGGGCTGAAAGAGGGATATGGAAGCAAGGAGATACCAGTTACTCTAACCAAACTGAGCTCTTCACTTAGCAACTGGGCTCTGAGCCTGCAGGTCCTCTGGCTTCCACTTCCAGGTGGGCCCATACACGCTTAAAACTTCACCACAGGTGAGACCTCTCTGGCTTTTGTCAGGGTATTTCCTCCTGGACACTCCTTTTCCGTCTCCCCCTACTCTCTGTCAACCACCTCACCCAGGCTTCCAGGGTCCTCTGCCCAGGCCTGACTCCTACCCACGCCCAACTTAAGGGGTCCTGAGGCCATTATGCTGGCTTAGAGCCCACAAATCCTTTTGACAACTGCCCCTTTGGTTACAAGACCTTCACTCTACCTACTCTTGGGCTTCTTTCCCAGATGAGCTGAATGGGACCCAAGTGGAGCAATCAGGCCACACAGACAACAGAGATCTGAAGTGAAGTTGAAGTAGAGGGAACAGATCATTCAAAGATGGATGGGTCTGCTCATGGATCAGAAATATAAATATCATTAAAATGACCATACTGCCAAAGCAATCTATAGATTCAATGCAATTCCTATCAAAGTATCAACTTAATTTTCATGGAATTAGAAAAAACAGTTCTAAATTTTGAAAAGGAGCCCAAATAGCCAAAATAATTCTAAGAAAAAAGAGCAAAGCTGGAGGTATCACATTGCTTGACTTCAAATTATAAGACTATAATAACCAAAACAGCATGGTGCTGGTATAAAAATAGACCCATAGATGAATGGAACCTAATAGAGAACCCAAAAATAAAGCCACATATTCACAGCCAACCAATCTTTGACAAAGTTGACAAGAGCATACATTGGGGAGGAACACCCCCTTCAATAAATGGTGCAGGGGAAATTGGATAGCCATATGCAGAAGAAAGAAACTGGACCCCTATCTCTCATCATATATAAAAGTAAACTCAATATGGATCACGCACAGTGGCTCATGACTATAATCATAGCACTTTGGGAGGCCAAAGTCTGAGAATTGCTTGAGCCCAGCAGTTCAAGACCAACCTGGGCAACATAGCCAGACTTCATCTCTACAAAAAAAAAAAAATACAAAAAAAATTAACTGGGCACACACCTGTAGTCCCAGCTACTCAGAAGGCTGAGGCAGAAGGATCACCTGAGCCCAGGAGGTTGAGGCTGCAGTGAGCTGTGATTGTGCCACTGCACTCTAGTCTGGACCACAGATTGAGACTCTGTCTCAAAAAATAAAAAATAAACTCAAGATGCATTAAAGACTTAAACGTGGGCAACCCCCTTGGGTCCCCTCCCACTGTGGGAGCTTTTCTGTCCTCTTAATAAATCCTGCTTTCTCAAAAAAAAGAAAAAAAGACAAACGTTAAGACACAAAGCTATACAAATAGGAGGAAAAAACCTAAGAAAAACTCTCCTAGACATTGGTCAAGGCAAAGAATTTATGACCAAGACCAGAGACACAGACCACAAAAACAAAATAGACAAGTGCGACTTACTTAAACTAAAAAGCTTCTGCACAGCAAAGGAAACAATCAACAAAGTGAACAGACAACCTGCAGAATGGGAGAAAATATTTGCAAACTATTCATACCACAAGGGGCTCATATACAGAATATAAAAAGAACTCAAAAAACTCAATAAAAATAATAATAATCCCGTTAAAAAGTGAGTAAAGGGCACTAATAGACATTTCTCAAAAGAAGACATACAAATGGCCAACAGATATGTGAAAAAATGCTCAACATCACTAATCATCAGAGAAATGCAAATTAAAGTCACAGTAAGATATCATCTTACCCTGGTCAGAATGGCTATTATTAAAAAGACAAAAAATAACAGATGTTGGCAAGAATGCAGAGAAAAGGGAACTCATATACTGTTGATGGGAATGTAAACTAGTACAATCTCTATGGAAAACAGCATGGAGATTTCCCAAAGAACTAAAAATAAAACTGCCACTTGAACCAGTCATCCCACTGCTAATTATCTACCCAAAGCAAATCACTATATCAAAAAGGCACCTGCACAATATCACAGTAGCAATGATACAGAATCAACCTAAGTGTTCATCAAAGGATGAATGGATAAAGAAAATGTGGTATTTATACACAATGGAATACTATTCAGCCTTTTTAAAAAAAGAATGAAATCATGTCTTTTGCAGCAACATAAATGGAACTGGAGGACATTATCTGAAGTGAAACAGAAGTCAGGCACAGAAGTCAAATATGTTTTCACTCATAGTGGTGCTAAAAAAAAGTATACACATGGACTTAGAGACTAGAATGATGGACAATGGATACTCAGAAGAATGGGCAGTGGATGGCGGGAAACTACCTAATGGGTACAATGTATGTTACTTGGGTGATGGATACCCCAAAAGCCCTGACTTGATACAGTCTATGCATGTAACAAAATTGCACATGGACCCCATGTTTTCCAAAAAAATCCAAATAAATTTTTTTAATTATTTTATAAAAAATAAATGTTTAAAAAGTAAAGAAAAAAAGATGAATGGGTTATGGGTCTCTGACCAGATGATTATAACAACAATCCCTCAGCAAAGAACAGTGAGTGAGAGTCATACTGGCCCAATACAAACTTATCTCCTCAAGCCTCTAGATAAGTTTCCTTATCTATGGAGTGGTGATCATACCAGTACCCACATCAAAGCTATTGTTCCAAGATTGAAATTAGACAATGCATGGCACTTGGTAGGCACACCATGTTTGCTTTAATAGTAAAAAGAGAACAGCTTCTCCCTACCTATGACTTAATGGACCCATTAGTCACTGACACCCCTCTCCCAGCAGGGTCCTTCACCACTGTCCACTTGCAAGAGCAGCTCTCAGGTTTTATCATCACCTTGACCAGGCCAGCAGTGGAAGGAAACTGGCCTGCCTCATCAATTGTGGAGGACATTCAGCAGCCCTCTCGTGTCTGCTGACCCAGTGGCATTCAGAGATGGCAGTTGAGTGAGAGGCGGAGGAGAAGCCAACATGGTAGTCTCCTCTTCTCCCTAGGAGTCAACAAATATGCCTCAACCAACAGTTCAGTACATGCAGCATTCCTTGAAACCTTTCCAGAAGAATCTACAATCCAAACTCAAGACTCTGCCTTCCTACACATCACTCCATCACCTTACTGGGGCTCTCACCACCACAACCACTGTGATCCTGAGACTCCACCCACCTTCCTCCTTCAGAGGCAGCTCTCCCAGGTTAGTGGGGGACAGCTCTGTCTTCCTCGGAGCTTCCCGCGTTGAGAACTATACTGGCTGTGTAGATTGCTGCCTGAAAGCCACCAGCACCCCCACCCCATCTCCAACCTCCTCGCAGTGGTGGGCAGTGGGAGGTGACTTTCTCACCCAAGAAATGACATAACCATCTCTATTAGCGGCACTTGGCTCTCTCGCCACGAGAGGGCACTGGAGAGCAGGGTGAGAGATGAAGCGAAACTCCTGGCGGTCATTACTCACCAGGCTCCATCCCAGATGGCAAAAGTGTTAGCAGTCACTAACTGGAGGGCCAAAGTCAAGGTGGTCGCCATGTGCAACCGGAGCTACCAAAAACATGTGTCCCAAGTATCTTCCCAACCTGAGATACACAACACCAGACTCAGCTTGGATTGCCAAGTAAAATATAGGACATCCAGTTCGATTTGAATTCAGATACACAACATAAGTATTGTATTTTAAATTTTAAAATATAAGTATTAATATGATATTAATATAAGTATTGTATTTTAAATTCCTGTTGTTGTTGTTGTCTGTTTGATTTGCTAAATCTGGCAACCCTAGCTCCAAATTCTGCCAAATGTGGACAAAAAAGGCACTAACCTTTCTGCCCCTCCCTCCCAAGCCACCAGAAATGGAGGCAAGGCTTTTGTGGCAGGTTTTTTGAGGTCCACCCAAAGCCCAACCCAAGTGAGATATGGAAATATTGAGGTGCTTTGGCTCCAACACGACCCCTGCAAACACACTGCCAGCTGAGAACCACAGTTATGTTCAACTATCCTTTATTAGTGGGTTTGTCTTCCCAAGCCTGGGTCAGGAACCAAGTCACATTTCCCAGCCTGCTGTGTGTGGTCTGGTCCATGCAGAGAGGATTCTAGAAGTCACAGCCATCCACCCAGTCAGAAAGGTCCTTGCCCTGGCAGTGATGCCTCCAGGCCTCCCTGAGGATGGAGAACAGGGCAGAGGAGAAACTACATCAGCTGCAGACCCGTCACTGCTCAGAGGAAAACAGGAAGGAGACTGTGGGCTCTAAACCAGAAGCAGGGCAAGGAAAGGGCTTGTTCCCTGTGGCTGTCCACCAGTCCTGACCATACCACCTTGGCGGGGGGGCTCCAGCCCAAGTTACTTACCAGGACCCCAGACCCTGGGGCTCTTGGACTATCTTCATAGCACAGATAACAGTATCCTTGAGGTTAGGATCTAACAGATCTGGGTGGGAGGCAGAGAAACACAATGAGGGAGATGAGAGCAGAGCTAGGCATCCAGAGTGTGTGTGTCTTTCTCTTTCTCTCTCTCACTCTCTCTCTCTCTCTCTCTCTCTCTCTCTCTCGCTCTCTCTCTCTCTCTCTCTCTCTCACACACACACACACACACACACACACACACACACACACACACACACACACCCTCTGTCGTAAATCCAATCCTGTCCCTTAACCATTCTGTAAGCACACATATTGCCCTATCTTTCCTCCCCTCCATCAAAAACAGCCCTCCCTCCACTCCGAAGGCCAGTCTTCTATCTGGGACCCCAAGTCAGATTCATGGAAGACCACCCTCCTCACGTGCCCCATCATTTCTCTCTCCTTGGTGGACCCAACTGGTTGTGGGAGGAGCCTCACTCAGAGACAAAGGCAGGGAGAACAAATTAAACTGGGAAAGAAGCAAAGGCTGGTGCAGGGGTCTCAACCCCAGCCAGCCCTGGACCCAGGCTTAGCTACCAGAGCAGTACATCCGGCATTTGTTGGGGGAGTCCGGGGTGAGGTTTTTGCACCACTTCCGGCTGTTGATCTGAAAGATGCCATTGTTGGTGCTTCCATCGGCCTCATGGTCCACAGCAGCTGTGTTGAAGCCACTTGTGAAGTAGGCGAGGCAGACCCCTGCATAGGGCAGATCATGGACCTGCAGGTTAGATGGTTAAGATCACTCCAGCCGGAGGACTTACAGCACAGGTCCCACACATTGGCTCCATCAGTCCTCTCCTGCCTCAAGGTACTCAGGGCAGGCACCCACCCACCTACTTTGCAGACGAATCCATCGAGACTCAGAGAGGCACAGTGACTTACCCAAAGTCACATACAGCTACCAAATAGCAGGGGTCAGGGCTGGACCTCAGGCCTCCTGACTCTTAGGCTAGCAATCTTCCCTCTTGCTCATTGCTCAGCACATAGTAGGGCCCAATAAGTATGTTGAATGAATTTACAAGAGCTGAATCTTTAGAGGCAAGATTAGGAAGACACAGGAGGGATCTATATAGGGGGCTGGAACTAGAGGGGAAAAAACAAGTCCAGATGTGACTGCTTCACAGATGGCTACTCAAAACTGCCACCAGCTTGAAGAGCTTTACTACTGATTTGTTCTGCAAGAATGTCTGATCCTTGTGGCCATGATTAAATTTAGGATTCTAAGCTGTCCTTTCCCTTTGATTCCTGACTTTACTAAGAGGAAAGTGAAGGGGTGACTCCCATTTGTCTGCCTGTTGCCACCACATCCACTGTGATCCCAAGACTCCACCCACCTTCCTCCTTCAGAAGCAGCTCTCCCAGGTTGGGGGGGACAGCACTGCCTTCCTCTGAGCTTCCTGCATACCATTCTTTTTCTATCATCTCCTACAATCCTCATTTCATAGATGAGAGTTAAGGCTCAGAAAGTTCCTGAAGCCACAGCCCTTGAATGAGAAGGAGGGAGGGAGTGGAGGAGGAGCCGGTCACCAGCAGAGAGAGGGATTCTCACAGTCAGCCAGGCCGTATCCCCGGTATCCGTCCAGACCGAAGTCCTGTAGCACTCTGGCCAGTTCACAACGGCTGTAGACCTTGGCTTTGCTGGAGGCGAGCAGGCAGCCGAGCAGAGAGACAAGGGCCGGCAACGTGATCCCAGGCACGCACAGCCGCCTTCTGGGAGCCCAGCTCCTGGCTTCCATGTGGGCGGCGGGGGTGGAGCCCCCACCACTCTGGCTTGGGTCTGAGCTTTGGGATGGCAGGCAGCTCACCGAGCCTGGTGGTACACTCACGAAAGAAGAGCCAGGGCCCGAGTGTACCCCTGGAAAAGGGGAGAGGGGAGAGGGGAGAAGGGGTGGGCAAAAGACCAGGCTCCAGCAGTGCATATCAGCTCTCTTAAATCAACCATGTCCTCTAGACCCTGGCGATGGGTCCCTCCCCCTCCCAATCCTGCTTCACACCGCCCCCGGCCCAGCAGCTGAGGGAACAAGGGAGGAAACAGGAAAGAACACTAACCTATTTTGAGCTCCATACTACATACCAGGCATTATTTAGTCCTGAGGTCCAAGGTTTTACAACTAAAAAGGGGCAAAGCTTGAACTAGGATTGAAGTTATATGACTCCAAAATGCCACTGGGGTATGACCATGAGCAGACATTTCCAGAAGGGATGGGCTGAGCCGTGTCATCCGTGTAAATCAGCCCCTCTGCCCAATTGCCGAGGGACCTCCCCTGCAGTGCTGAGCCTCCACCTCCTGACCTTAGAACACTGCTGCCCTATAGTCCCCGCAGTGGAAGCTGCTCCTTCTCTACACACAAGGCCCCAAGGCAGTGCTCAAAGTCTCCCACCACCCCTTCTATTGTTTTGCAAAAAACTCCTCCCTGGAAACCCACCAGCCTGTCTGGTTTGTCCTCCATGGCTCTCACGTTGGCTGTGAGAGCCAGTTCCCAAAATCATGGAGGATATGGCACCTAGGTGCCTTAGCCTTGGGGCTTCTTTGCTTTTCAGGCCTAATGACCTCCACTGTGCCTCAGCCAGCTGCTCCCATGGCCTTGTCATCCCTGCATCTTGCTGCCACCCACATCTCCCCACCTCTGCAACCTTCTACTGTCTCTCTGACCGCCACTTCTGACGTGTGTTCCCACGTCTTCCGTGACCTCTTCCCCTCCACACCTGCTCTCCACCTTCACAGAGTCAAAAAGAGAAAGAGAGATGCACAACCTGGCAGATGGGTGTCCCTGGTCTCCAACCCCCACAGGACCTAGAATGCCATTGAGGATGACAAGGTGATTAAGGGTGTGGCTTTGCAGCAAAAGTCCCCCTCTGCTCCTTGCTGTATCTCTGACTTTGGACACTCCTGAGCCTAGTTTCCTTGGTCTATAAAATGAGGACATTAGTAACACCTACAATTGTTGAAAGAATCAATGAGAAAAGGCGTGGGAAGAATTTAGCTCTGTGCACCAAAAATAGGGTAGCTGTTATTTCTGTTATGAACTACAACTGGTATTACTACTCATGCTTGTCTCTGGTCAGCTGTCTCTCTCCCATTTCCCTCAAAGGGAGTTCAAACCCCTCATTCGTGCCCACCCAGTCTCACCCTTCGCTCCCAGAAGATGACCTCACCTTCTGCTGCACTGAGAAAAGCAAGATCACTTGTGGAATTTCTCCTTCTTTCTGCCTTAGCCCCATCCCACCCGTAAGCCTGTCAGCAGCCTCATCACCCTCATCTCCACCCGGTAGCATGAGGAGGATGTGCCTCCACCCGCACTCACACCTGCCTTTCCCAGAGCTCTAGATTGCATTCTTTCCCATCTCCAAGCCTTGATCCATGGTCATCCCTTCTCTCTCAGCATCCCCAGGACAGCTCCTCTACCTGCTCCTCCTTCCTCTGCACAGATAGACGGATGGACATACTTAGGTCTCCAGCTCCCAAAATGCCTTTCCTTGGTTCTTATCCTGATGTATGCTCACCTGTCTCTTTCCCTCTCTTCTCACCCAGACTCCTGGAGAAAATTAACATTGTCCCACCTCCCGTTTGTTTTCCAACCCAGTGAGACCAGCCTCCCCACCACCACGGCTCGCCTAAAACTGCTCCACTGGGTCCAACAGGCCCCTGTCAGTTCCGTCTTATGGGAACTCCCAGCTGCACTTCAGCCTTTGAATACTCCCTTCTAGAGACGCCTGTCTCTCTTAGTTTCCCCAGTGCTGCCTTCTCCCAGTTCCCTTCCTCCCTCTGGCTATTTCTCCTCATTCTCCCTTGTGGAATCCACTTCTGCCCAGACCATCAATGCTGATATGCTTTCCAGGCCCTTCTGCCTTGAGCCCTCTTCTCCTCCATTTCAAGAAACCCTCTGTGCAACCTGCTGTTCACAACTTCCCACGGCATGTCTTCCTGAGACCCAGAGGCTCTCCCCCTGGATACCTCCACTTAGATACCCTGCAGTCTCCTCAAACTAAACACTTCCAAGCAGAACAATGTTCCCACCAAAAGCTGCTCTGCCTATATCTTCCCTTCCTTGGTTAACACATTCTGGGCCACCCATTTATCCAAGCTAGATATCTGGATGTCATTCTTTATGCCACCTTCTTCACCACTACATCCTCTGCCCATCCCCGAGCAAGCACCCCTGAAGTCCTGTTGATTCTACCTTCCCACCAAGAATGCCATCTTTTCATAAGTCAGGCCACCATCGCAGTTTCCCTCATGGTCTTCTTCTGTCCAGTGTTGACCCTTCTTCCAAACTATTCTATACACATCCACCAAGGGGAACTTCTTAAACCAAAAGACTAGCTCTGTGACATGGTTGGATGGTCCCCACCATCGCTGCTCTTAAGCGTGATCCACAAGGCCCTTGGTGACCTTGCCCTGATGCCCCCTCCCTCACTCATACTTTAAATTGTTCACTCATAGCCGGGCTCGGTGATTCAGCCTGTAATCCCGCGCCTTTGGGAGGCTGAGGTGAGTGGATTGCCTGAGCCCGCGGGTTCGAGACCCACCTGGGCAGCGAGACCTCATCTCTACAATAAATCAAAAAAAAAAAAAAAAATCAGCCGGGCATGGTAGCACATGCCTGTAATTCTGGCTACTCAGAAGGCTGAGGCGGAAGGATCGCCGGGGCCCAGCAGGTCGAGGCTGTGGTGGGCGGGAACGGCCACTGCACTCCAGTCTGGGCGACAGAGTGAGACTCCAACTCAAAAAAAATAAAAATAAATTGTTCACTCATGATGATCCTGCTGTCTAGAACATCAACCCTCTCCATCCCTCCACATAGATAACTCTTACTCGTACTTCAAGGGTCACATCAGAGGAAGAGTCCCCAGTGAGACTCTCCTAGGAGGCTACTGCACCCCACACTCTCGCAGCACCTGACCTTCCGCCCTCCTCTGCCACGCTAGACTGTAACGCATGTCAGTCTTTCCTCTCACAAGGCCATCTCTCAGGGATCAGTGGCCTGGCCTTATTTATCTGCATGTCCTGAGAGTCAAGCAGAGTTGCTGGCATGGAGTGGCTGCTTCTTAAACTGAAGTCCACAGAAAGCATGGCAGGGAGTGAGGGAAGAGACAATTAACCTGGCCACGTGTTTAAAATCTGTCAAACTATGCCAGGCCTTTTCTGGAGGTTTTCTAACTTAATCTCATCTAATCTTCTCAACAGTTCAAAGGAGTAGGATTAATATCCCTAATTTATAGAGAAAGGGAACAAGTGACTAGCTGCCCAGTGACTGTTTTGATTTTTTTTTTTTGTAATTCCATCCTGAGCCCTTCACAGCTGGTTCAGAGTTTTAAGACCAGAGAACTGCCAGCAAGGTTTCTCCCTCCCTCTCTCTCTCTCTCTCTCTCTCCCTCTCTCTGTCTCTCTCCTTTCCTCCTTTCCTCCATCTCTCTGTGTGTGTGTGGGTGTCTCTGTCTCTATCTCCCTCCCTCTTGGTCTCTCTGTCCCTCCCTCCCTCCTCTCTCCCTTTCTCCCTTCCTTCTAACCTCCCTCCCTCCCTCTCTTTCTCTGCCTCCCTCCCTCCCCCCATCCCTGTCTCTCAGTCTCCATCTCCCTCCTTCTTCTCTCCCTCCCTCCCTCTCTCCCTCCCCACCTCCCTTCCTCTCTTCCTGCCTCCCTCCCCTTTTCTCTCCCCCTCAGCTCATCACTGTCCCAAGCCAGAACACCCCCACCCTCCCATTACCACCTTGCTTTTCCATGCCCCTCTCTGGCCAATCCAACCCAGGGCCCTGATTAACAATTCCAGAAAGAAGGAAGGCTCACTGGTCGGGAATCCTCCCCCAGAGCTGAGACAGTGATGACAGTGGCAGCAGCAGCAGCAGCGGCCCCAAACCCCGCTTCAGCTCAGGATGCCCCCCACGATACTGCCAGGGCCCCAGGCACCCAGTGTTAAATGAGTGATGGGGAAGGCCAGATTCCAGAATGACCTAGGGCCTTCTAGAACCCCAGCTCTGTGAGCTCATCTTCTAGAAACAACTGCACCACCGAGCTTTTACTAGCCCACCTGAGTCCCTCCATTCAAGGTCCTGGGGCAGATTAGGGAACTCTCATCCCAATCCCCATTGCTCACCTACAGACACACACACACACACACACACACACACACACACTCTCCTTTGAGAGATGACACTTCCCCTCCCAACACATCCTTCAAGTGAGCACCCAGGAATGGCGGTGGGTGATCATGGATGGTGGTGAGTGGGCAGGGATGATGCTGGGTGCACAGAGATGGTGGTGGGTACCCGGGGATGGTTTGGGGTGAACAGAAATGGTAGAGAGTACCCAGGGATGGCAGTGAGTACCCAGGGACGGTGGCGGTGGATCAGGGATGGTGGTGGGTGCCCAGGGATGGTGGTGTGCGGGCAGGGATGTGCTGAGTGCACAGGGATGGTGGTGTGAGCCCAGGGATGGTGGTGGGTGCCTACTGCCTCCCCAGGAAACCCATTCCACCAGAAAGTTCTTCTTCCTTAGTGGTAAGTAACAAGTCACTTCTTCCCCCATCTGCATGATGATGGTTTGGTATGGACAGGTCCAGGACAAAGGTTACACTATTGACCCTGAAGCTGAAAGGTCAGAGAAATACAAGGAAAGAGCATGTGACAGCCATGCTGTGGCGCACAGATGCCCCTTTTTGGAGCCCATGTGACACAGCAGCTAGAGTATGGGCTTTAGAGAATGAGACTGACCTGGGCTAAATTCAGGCACTAGTGACCACCAGCCAGATGACCTAGAGAAAGTGGCTTCCCTTTTTTTTCACTTCCCTGTTTCCCCAGTTCTCAAGCAGGGATGACAATACCTACTTCACAAGGTCCTAGGAGGGCTCAGCAAAACAGCTGCAAAGTAACTAGTATCCCAGGTGCTCAACTATAACAGCAAATGCTACTAAGAGCAGAGCACAGCCACAACTATGTGTCATTGTACCGTGTTCACCCTTTCTGCCTGGGCCCCACCCACCTACCCTAGACCAACCAAGTTCAAATTGAAGGTTGTCCCAGCATCAGCATCAATATCACTTTTATTGTGGTAAGAACACTTAACAGGAGAGCTTGACAATTTTTTAAGTGTACAATACAGTATTGTTGACTGACTTACTCATCTGACCTGCCTGAATCTTTTTTCCCTATTTCCCCACCACCACCCCCACCCGCCACCCCTGGTCACCACTATCACACTCTTTGATTCTATGAATTTGACTACTCTAAGTACCTCATGTAAGTAGAATCATTTGTCTTTCTGGGACTGGCTTACTTCACTTAGCATAGTGGTCCTCAAGGTTCATCCATATTGTTGCATATGTCAAAATTTTTTAAGGCTGTATAGTAGTCTGCTGTGTGTATATACCACATTTTCATTATCCATCAATCTGTGAATAGACATTTATGTTGTTTCCACCTCTTCTCTATTTGTGAATAATGCTACAATGATCATGGAACACCAATACGTCATAAAGGTCACGATTTCCATTCTTTTGGATAAACACAAACAAATGTGATTGCTGGATCATAAGGTAATTCTATTTTTAATCTTTTGAGGAATCTCTATGCAGTTTTCCATAGCAGCTACACTAACTTGCATTCACACCAACAGTACTCCAGTGTTGCAATCTCTCCATGCCATCACCAATACTTGTTGTCTTTTGCTTTTTTGATAATGGCCATCCTGACTGTTGTGGTTTTGCTTTGTATTTGCCTGATGATCAGTGAAGCTGAGCATTTTTTTCAAATATCTGTTGGCCATTTGTATGTCTTCTTTGAAGAAACGTCTATTTGGCATCTGTATGTCTTTTAAAAGCTTCTCAGATGACTCCTGTGTGCAGCCAGACTTCAGGCTTTATTCAGGGGAAAGAGCTCCAGCCTTGAATTAGAATACCAGAGTTCAGTTTCTTGCTCACCCCTGACTGGCTAACTCACCCTTACAAGTTTACCGGTATACCCACATCACTGACATGGAGTCATTGCCTGCCCCACCCACTGTAACCTTGAGCATCATACTTCATCTCCCCAAACCTCATTTTTCTCCTCTGTAAAATGAAAATAATAACCCTCCCTCCCTCCTAGTGGGTGGTGAAGCTCAGATGTCTCACGAAGATGCTAACCACTTGGATCAGTACACTTTAGCTATTGTTTTTATTGCCTGGCCCTTGGTGGTGATTCTGTCTGGTTGAGTTTCGGGGGTTTTACTGCATTGGCCTGCTTTTACTATTGTAGTGCTTCTTTTTATTGAGTAATCTTTCAGCTTATTTTATTTTATTGTATGTTTTGTTATTTCCCAGTTGACTTTTACTGTTAAATGGGGAAGAAGAAACAGCAGCTCAAAAGGAGCAGTTATGAGGGCAGACGAGGCCCCACTTGGAGATCAGCTGGTCTCGATTTCTCTGCTGAGCTCTGCACAAGTCTTTCCTGTAACCCCAAAGCGATCTCAGATTCTTGACCACATCCTAGAAGAGACCTTCCACGGCTCCTTCCAAGTTTAAGTTCTCCAGCAGCCTCTCTTACATGCCTTGTCCTTAGCCCTGAAGGCACTTTAGAAAAACTGCTGACTCCTGGCCCCTCTCCAGGTCAATTACACCAAATCTCTGGGGGTGGGACCCAGGCATCAGCAGTTCTGCAGTATTCGTGATTCCAAAGTGTAGCCAGGGCTGAGAACCATTTCCAAACAAACTCTTACAGTTCCCTAAATGTGTGACAACATTTTGCCTCCATGTCTTATATAGGATCATATATTCATATATATCAATATTACTATTTATTTCCCAATCCCCTGGCCAACTTCTAGACCTCCTTAAAGAATTGCCAAAGCTTGACTTCTTCCTTTGGACTTCTTGGGCTGAGTTAGGGGTCCCCTATGTTCTTGCCTAGTATCCGGTGCTAACTCATAATCTCAGCGTCTCTCACGTCCTTTCAGTATCTTCTTTTTCTTCATTCCCACCAGATTAGCAGATGCCTGATGTGTCTCTTATGTCCATCTTCTCAGTGTTGAAAACAAAGATCAAAAAATTCTGGGTGAGTAATGAAATGAAGAAGTTAATGATAATCACATGTTTGGTGATTCAGAAGAAACTCAGTCCAGAGGACTCAGTCAGGAGGGTGCTGAGGCCAGCCCCAAAGACTGTGCCAGGGCCACTATGGGCAGTGAGAAAATGAGTCCTCCTCTGGCTCCAGGCAGGGATTTCCCAGAGCTCCTAAATCAAAACCCTTATCTGATCCATTCCAAACATAGTACATTGAAAATAGAATTAGACCAGGCAAGTGGCTCATGCCCATAATCTCAGCACTTCGGGAAACCGAGGAAGGAGGATCCCTTGAGCCCAGGAGTTTGAGACCAGCCTAGGCAACATGGCAAGACCTACAAAAAATTTTAAAAATTAGCCAGGCATGGTGGTGCCTACCTGTAGTCCCCATTATTTGGGAGGCTGAGGAGGGTGAATCCCTTCAGCCCAGAAGATCAAGGCTACATTGAACAATGATTGTGTCACTGCACTCTAGCCTGGGCAACAGAGTAAGACACAAACTCAAAAAAGAAACAGCAAGCAAGAACAGAATTAACTTCTTCTCCATGAGTTGCTCCCTGCTCTTTTCATCAGTGGATACAGTGTGTGGCTGTAATCACATGACATTGTTGTCAGGAAGACTGAGGTGTGGATAGCTGCCAGCCCTTACACTAAATGATCTCACACCATCATATTCTTTTAGTGTTGTGACTCCTTTATTATTCTGTCTTCCCCTGTGTGATGGTTAATTTTATGTGTACACTTAGCTGGGCCACAGAATATTGAACCTTGTTCTGAGTGTTTCTGTGAACACATTTTTGAACGAGATTAACATTTAAATCAGTAGACTGAGTAAAGCAGATTGCCCTCCCTAATGTGGACGGGCCTCATCCAATCAGTTGAAGTCCTGAATAGAAGAAAAGGCTGACCTCCCCAAGTAAGAGAGAATTCCTCCTGCCTGACTGCCTTCCAACTGAGACATCAACTTCTTTTCCTGTCCTCAGACTCAAACCGAAACATTTGGCTTTTCCAGAGTTCATGAACCTGTCAGCCTTCAGACTGGACCTATACCATCAGCTCTCTGGGTCTCCTGCTTGCCTACCCTGCAGATTTTAGGACTCACATCCCTGATGGCATGAGCCAATTTCTTTTCATCAATCTCTGTCTGTCTGTCTATCTACCTATCTATCAGGGAGAACCCCAAAAAATTGGAATTATCTTTTGGAGGGCAGGTCCCTTGTAGTACAGGCTTATCCCACTAGGTAAGTGTTGTAGGAACCCACTGGCATCAGTATACCAGCTAGTTTTATTGCGAGAGGCCGTGTTCATTCAGTGAATTTTTTGGAGATTCTTTCAACGTGTATGCCCATTTCATGATGGGTGATTTATAAACACACCTGCCCACACCATGCTGAGTGTTCAGCAGTTTTTGACCCCCATGGCCCACCCTCCATATTCACCCAATCTCACCCTGAGCAACTTTTTTTTTTATTTCTTCAGGTGAAAAAGGTCCACAAAGGGAAACATTTTTGCCAATGTAGAAGAGGTGAAACAAAAAACAGCAAAAGTACTAAAAAGTATCAAAATTGATGAGTTCAGAAACTGTTTTGAGCAGCAGAGAAAGCATCTTGATAGGTATATTGCATCAGATGAAGAGGACATTGAAGGTGACTGAAGTTTAAACATGTAAGAATAAATACACAATTTTTTATAAACAAATTCCAGGTTTGGGGTCCTCCCACATATCTGTATCTATATCTCTATCTCTCTATATATTAATATATAATGTCTTTCTCTATATAGATATGTTGACTGATAATATACATCTTATTGGTTCCGTTTCCCTCAAGAACCCTAACTGATATACCACTCATGTGAAGTTGGCAGAAAATCTTTCAACAGTTAAGTTCCTCAGTCCATGTTAATTTTCTTCCTGGACCTGGGACCACTACCAGCTGACATTCTTCCCTCCCCTCTTGTAATCTGCAGCTTCTACAATATGGGGCAGCAGACTAAAAGTGGCAGACCTAGGCTAGAGCCTTGTTCTCACAAAGTTTACTAATTCTGTGACCCTGGAGGATTAACTAATCTTGCTGAATCTCAATGTCCTCCCTGTAAAATGAAAAGAATTGCCATCTCAGGGGTGTGTTGAGGGGATTAATGAGATAACATGCAAAACATCTTGCATAGTACCTGTACCTGGCACTGAACAGATGCTCAATAAAAGGTTGCTTTTAATTATTGTTATTTGGGGAGTGAGGAAACAAATAAACTATACTATTGAGAGCTACACTTGAACTGTCAAAAGCCTCCAAGTAAGGGCCTAGAGGATATTGCAAAGTAACAGCCTGAGCTTGCTTTAACCTACTGAAGCCTTTTCCGCATCCAGATTTGTGCTATGTTGGCCCTGGTTGAAGTCTCAAGATCTCTGAATAAGCAGGGAATTACTCTACTCACATTCATCTTCTTGGGCTCATATCCTGGGGATTTTCTCCCAGGGAAACTGATATAGTCTAAAGAAAAAGGAAAAACATCAATCTTGGAAAATGTGCTTGTTCATCCTTTTCATATGCCCCATTCTCATCCCGATCTCCTTCCAAGTTCAGTGCTTCGTATCTGTTCCAACCACTCTGGCTGATGCCTCATCATGTCTTACCTTGGGACTACTGTCAGCTCCCAACTGGTCTCTCTATATAAGAGGGCTCTCTCTAAAGGATAGGACTGAATGTACTAGTCCCCTTGTTTAAACCTTTCAGTGGGGCCAGCTCACTCAGTCAGCAGCCCAGATGATCCTCCACGGTCTATCCTTTCCCACTCTCCAGCTTCACCTCCCAATGCTTGCCCCAACCCCTGGACCCTGGTAGTTCTGAACCACCAACTCTTCCCCAGACTTAGCAACCTAAAAGCCCTTCCTCACTAGGCAAGAGATAACTTTATTTTATCCTTCAAGTTCAACCCAGTGTCACAGCTTTTGCAGAAAGAGTTAATCCAACACTGTTCACCTCCTGAAACACCTGAATCTATGTGCTTGACCCTACACCTTGAGTTTATCTCTATCATAGAATTACCACATGACACTATGATTTATGATGTACATGACCGTAGCCCTGTTTGTGAGCTCTTTCAGAGCAAGGAGTTTGCTACATTTATCTGTGTATTTCCTTGACCTATTAATGGGCGAGGCACCCAGAACTGAAGAGAGGTTAAGCAAATACATTTAAAAACACACACACTGGGAATGGAAGAAGATGAACACAACTATAAAGGCTAGTACAAGGGAGACCTTTGTGCTGATGGAATAGTTGTCTCTTGACTGAGGTGGTGAGTATACAAATCTACACGTGTGACAAAATGACACAGAACTATACACACATTGTAGCAATTTCCATGTCCTAATTTTTCTGTTATACCATAGTTTTATAAGATGGAACCACTAGGGGAAACTGGAGGAAGGGTATGTGGGATCTCTTTGTACTATTTTTGCAATTCCCTGTTTAACTATAATTATTTGAAAATAAAGTTTCCTGGAAAGGAAAAGCACACACAACATAAGCTAGTTTTTCTGTTCTAATAAAATAATTGGAAGTGAGAGGCTGTCAACTCCGAGATATTTCACAAAGTCTAATTTGATATTGTTTAAAATTGAATGGCTAGAAAGTGAATGGTTACAACAAAATCATCACCCACGTGTGCTTCAACATCTGGCTGGCTTAGAATTATAACAAGTTTCTGCTCAGAAGGCCTTCATGCCATGCGTAGGTGCTTAGAACCCTGAGTGGAATGAATTAGGTCAGTGCAGTTATGGGATCTGAACAAGGTGAGCTATGATGAAACACATGAGGAAAAAACAGCTTCACTTAACGCTGTCTGACCAGATAGAGGCTGAACAGGTGGGAAAAAACTGCCTGGCAGCCCCCAGCTTTGAGAAGCCAGAGGACCTAAAAAATCTGAGTCTGTGTCCACAGCAACTTGGGAACCCTAAAAAGCTACAGGTGCTAAAAAGTGAGGCGTTGAGTAAACAAACACCTTCAAAAGCTGAAGGCCTCTGCAAACCCAGGGCCTCTGAAACCCTGAAATTCTTAGCAAACAGTGTGGGCTAACAACCCAATGACTTTAAGACCCTAGCTCCTTAAGAGCCTGAGGCCCCTAAAAACTGATGCCTCTAATAACTTGGGGCCTTTGAGAAACACAAAGCTTTTAATAAATTGAAAATCTGAATAACCTGGGGCTTCTAACAACCCAAGACCTATAATAAACTGAAACTCTTAGCAACTTGGGTTGCCTAGCAACTTAGGGACTCTAATTATCAGAGACTCCTAGCAACCAGGGAGATTGCACAACCTGCGGGCCCCATACACATCTAACCCTGGACCCAGACTGCCTCTCACTCTTGTGGTGGCCACATACTGAATCTCAAGAGGCAGTGTGATCTAAGAGACAGAGCCAGAACTGGAAACCAAAGACCCATGTTTATGGTTCTGATTTTGTTACTTACTAACTGTGCATCCTGTGGCTTAAGCTCCCTCTCCATCCATTGCTTCATATATAAAATAAGAATAAAAAGCCGGGCTCGGTGGCTCAGCCTGTAATCCCAGCACTTTGGGAGGCTGAGGTGAGAGGATTGCCTGAGCCCGTGGGTTCGAGACCCACCTGGGCAACTTGGCAAGACCTCATCTCTACAATAAATCAAAAAAAAAAAAAAAAATAGCGCGCGCCTGTAGTTCCAACTCCTTGGAAGACTGAGGCGGAAGGATTGCCAGAGCCCAGCTGGTCGAGGCTGCAGTGGCCGGGAGCGGCCACTGCACTCTAGTCTGGGTGACAGAGTGAGACTCCAACTCAAAAAATAAATAAAAAATAAATAAAATAAAATAAGAATAATAATTATAATATCTAGCTTATAAATGATTATAATTATCTAATTAATTATCTATAATAGTTATAATATCTAGCTCATAAAAGCATCAAATAAGGTTGTTTATGGGAAGGCATGTTAGCAGTGATACAAATGCATATCTCGATACCCACTACAGTCCATCTACCGTACCTCCAAAACATCTTTCCCATCTCTTCCAGGCCTATTGCCATCACAAAAGTCTCTCTCAGGTCGCTTCACTTCATTGTCTACCTTGCCACCGGTTTTCTTTCCAATGCACAAGTCCTGCGATGTCCCTTTTGCCTAGAAGTTTCCCCTGGTTCCTCATTGTTCTTGAGGTCAAGTTCATATTCTTTAGCAAGATACTTCATGCTAAGGTCCTATCTTTTCAGCTTCATCTTCAATCACCCTCCCAACCCCCACTTCCTTCCTTTACTCCTAAAACAAATCCCAGAGGTGGGTACAAGTATTACCATCTCAGTTTCAGAGATAAAGTGGGCCTGAGTGAAAAGCTAAGTAACTTACGCAAGTACGAACAGTATTGAAACAGTAAGTTGAATCCTTGTCTGACTCCAAAACTCAAGTTCTTTGACTAAAAATCAAAAAAAAAGAATTTTTAAAAGTGATTCTCTGGCTATTCTCTGAATAAGCCAGTCTTGGTCATCTCATTTCAGAGCCCCTCCAGCCTTTTCTGCTGGAACCACAGGACAGTTCCATGTTGGTGGAGCCTGTGGTTTTATCACCAAGGAGCGCTCGCCTTGTTGTTTATGGGAAGGCATGAAAAAACACATGAAAAAATACATCTATGGGTGTATACACATCAGACTTAAGAGACTACTGAGACCACACCCAGTGGTGCCTAACCTGTGGCCTATCTCATTTTGCCATATAGCTCATGATGTAATTTTGGGACAAACGGTTAGAAACCTGCCCCATGCTGCACCTCCTGAAAAAGGCTCGGTTATTAACATTTTAATGGCTAAAATGTCATTTTTATTCATATCCTTCTTGTCAATAAAACAGGTTAATCTGAGTTTTTAAAATATACATTTTCCTTCAGAGGACTCAAAACTACCACCATTTTTAATTAAAATAAATACGACCTATAACACCTCTATTTGCTGTTTGACTCTCAAGGTCGGGGGTGTGGGAAGGCTGAGTGGAATGGCAGGAAGATGGTTCATGACTGGTGCAGTCCAACATGAGGACAAATATCCCCATGGGGAAACTGAATCACTCCCACAGGAAGCAAGAGCCAGAGCAAGGACTAGATCTAACTTTCCAGAACATAACAGTGTACTCATACACTACTCTTTCAAATGACAGTACATAAAAAGTCCTCTGACATTACTGCTCACGGGCCTAGCATTGAGGGACAGTGAGCCTGGGCACTCCATAGGGCTTCTTATGGGCTGTAGAAGAGAAATAATACTTGACTGTATGGGTGTGTCCAATCCCCCGACTGTGTGCTCCTCTGTGAAATGGAGAAAAAGATACACATCTCTCAGAAGGCCTGGTTTCCATGTTGTCTTCCCTCTCTAATAGCTGTTCTTTCCAAGTTGTGATCAGGACCCCAGTAGAGCTTTCTCAAGGTGCTGGAGAGTTAGGTGGAAGGAGAGACAGTCTCTACTTAGCACCTACAAGCAATTTCTCTCCCAAGCTAAGAGGGAAGAGCTGAGCTCTTAGTTCATGCTGTTTAATTGGCCTAAAGGAGAAGCTTATAGCAATGGATTTCAATTGGGAAGCTCCCCACCCCCCAGGGGATACTTGACAATGTCTGAAGACATTTGTGGTTATCACAACTGAGGATGGGGAGCACTACGGGTATTTGGTGAGTAAAAATCAGGGATGCTGCATTCTACAAAGTGCAGGACAGCTTCCCACAACAAATAATTGTTCAGCCCAAAGTGTCAATAGTGCCAAGGTCAAAACATCCTGATGTACAACACAGAGCAGTCTAGGTCTGAATCCCTCTGTTCCTACTTACTAGGTGATGCTAGACAGGCTGTCTCATTTCTCTAGGCCATATTCAGTTTCCTGATTTATAAAATAAGATTATTTGATTTGATGATCTATATAACCCCACCTAATGATATCTTTCTCCAGCTTTGCTTCCTAGTCACCAACCTGTTGATTTTGCTTATGGTATTTTGAGATTTCAGAAGCAAAAAAAAGAGAGTATACCCAGTTACATTTCTATAACTATATAATGGAAATAATTATTCCTACTTCACCATTCCTACCTTGGCATGAGAAGAAAATTGCCTATACATATTCAGAGTTTAATAAACATTCATCTTTTTTAAAACCACCATAATGGATTAGCATAGAAAAAAGTTCACGGAAACTGTCATTGCCTGAAAAGTGTCCTCATTAAACAGCCACCAGGGCACAGGGGCCATTGAGACAAGGGAATTACATTGTTCACAACTTTCCAAGAGGCAGTAATGGATCTTGGGCTTTGCAGGAAACTAGTAAGGTGGAAAGACCTTGGGTAAAGAGACACATAGACCTGCTTTGAGGCCTCTGCCCCATCCTTAGAGAAATATTTCCATTGGAAAGAAAAAAATGCCATCGGAAGAACCATTTCAACAGCTCTAGTCCTACAGAGTGGAGGTTACAGAGTTTTGACATCATTTGACCTGAGTTCAAATCCTTCCTCTGTTACGCTCTACTCCATCACCCGTCAGTAGTTATGATAATAATGTCACTCATTTAGGAGACTGTGAATTTCAGGTGAGACAAAACATTCAGTAAGTGTTTAATAAATGTCAACTATTGTTGTGTTCTAAGAGCTATAAACGAGTCCCAGTCAATGTATTGCCAGCCTAGGCACAACTGCATTCTTAGTAACTAAGATTTCCATGAGAAGTCGTGCAACATTGTCAAACCCCATCATAGATCCATGAGAAAGATGCTAGTAGCCTCTGCTATCCTCCCCCTACATACAAACATACACACACAAACACCTACAGATACCATTTTACATTCAGGAAAGGTGACATTGGGCATTTGATCAAGACAGAGATCTGTTATGATCTGAAGGATAGGGATACCAGGTTGCAATTTTCTAGTGTCTCTTCCCTCCCTCCATGCCACTCCCAAAAACATACCCATCAAAAGAGGTTAAAATGACTGTCTTTGTTTAAAGTGGGAAAGGCATCATCCTACCCCTGAGCCTCTATTAAAGAAAAAAAAAAAGCAGTCTTGTAAAACAGAATCTGTCCCATGGCTAAGTCAAGACCTTCTCTTATTGATTAAAGGTCACAAGAATGTAGATAAGTTAAGCTATGCAGAGAACTAACATTCCGAAATGCCAAGTCCTAAGGCTAAAAGTCTAAAACCAATCATTCAAAATACAAGGATGTGCAGCCCTGGAGAAATAATCCAAGCAAAGCCACTCTGCTGGATCTGAAATCCAGATCACCAGCATCCTGCTAAGGCACTCCCACACAGAGGGCTGAGACAGAACTCTGAACCGACACTGCTAAACACAGAGTCCTGCAAACACACACAGAGCTCATGCAGCTGTAAGCAAGACAGTCCCACGGACTCTGAAGTTGCTGGGAGTACTGAGTAAGTCAGGCTTGATGAGAGATAAAGAGACAGAAAGACGAAAGCAAGAGAAGGGGACAGAGGCACCCACACGAGACAGGCAAGCTACAGCTACCCAGTTCTGGTGCCTTAAACATTCTAAATAAGAAGTAGAAACTCGCTCCTCTCCCGGTTAATCCTTCATTTCTCCAGAGAAGGTGGCTTTAATTATCACTCAGTTTTCTCATCAGAGGAAGCCAACGTACACAGAGGCAATGGAGTTATTCCAGCTTTTATCTAATTATATTATCAGAAAAATTCAATGCTTGGCCTTAAACAGTACCCACATCCATTGAGTCTAAGGCCAGAGGGTGAGAACAAGCCAGATCAGAACTCAGGCCAGGCTTGAGTACAGAGAGAATTTCGGCTCCAGCCCTGAAAAAGGCAGTCCTAAAGCCTCAAAGTACTTAGTCCAAAAGGTGAAGCAAGTTCAAGGGCAAAAGCAGCACATGTCAGTGACTCTGCCCTGGCTGAGATAAGAGCATAGCAGGAAAATGTCAAAGCAGTCAGTTAGCTGAGCAGCCAGATGTGCAGAAGTCAACCCTGGAAAACGCATCCAAATGGGACAAGACCCCCCAGCAAGCAAGTAGGGGAAAACAGGATATTTTTCACTATCTTCTCAATGCCTGGATGCTGGTGCATAGTAAGTACTAAATAAACATGTGTAGGATGAATGAATGAAATAAGAAGCCCCTTTAGACACCAAATCTACTCACCTCCTCCTCATCACTGCCACCTTTCCTTATAGGAATGAGAGTCCACTGCCTTTCTTGTGACTTCCCAGGGTAGTTCTTATTAAGTAACTAATTTTAATTAGATCCCAAGGACAAAAGTACATATACTCCCAAGTTGTAAAGGACAAGAATATTAGGAGAAACCTCATGGGAAATGTAAAGCACAGAGGTAGAGTTGCTGATTGAGCCCTGAGAGCAGCGCCTGGGAGAGCAGTGACTGCTGCTGGAGCAAGCAAGCTGGGTTGGCAGCAGGAGCCTCCTGGGGCTCGGCCCCACTGTTGCAAGGAGAGAGGAAGAGGAGGCCAGACTTTGCTTTCTGGTCTGGGAGGACATAGACAACTGACACTTATCAGAGCAATCCTGCAAGCCCGCAGTAGGTTGTGGTCTGACTTATCACCTACATGCTTTAGCTTCCACGGATGAACTCTCATACCACCTAAGAGAGAGTAAAGCATTAGGCCACATGACAGGGGGCGAACCTGTGACTCAATTCAGGAAACAGCAACCAGATTGCTTGTCCAAAAGGCACTGTGGTGACCAAGGTGAAAGTCAATAATAATAAAAGCTGCCATGTAAAGGAGACTCATGACCCAAGAGCCAGATGACCCACACCACAAGGATCTCCCTGCCCAAGTTAGAGGCAGGCAAGGAGCTGGAGTTGCGATGATTCAGTCGGTTGTGGCAACATAGCAACACCTCTTTTCTACAAAAAAGTCAAAACACACACTGGCCAGGCATGGTAACACGCACCTGTAGTCCTGGCTACTCAGGAAGCTAAGCCAGAAGGATTGCATGAGCCCAAGGAACTCAAGGCTATGGTGAGGCGTGATTGTGTCACTGCACTCTAGCCTGGGTAACAGAGTGAGATACTGACTCTGTTACCCAGAGGTAAAAAGGAAAATGTTCTGAAGCTAAAACGCATTGATGCCTGTGATAGATTCAATTATTGATCCCAGATCTTCACTCCCTTGCAGTAGAATTATACATCCATGCTCATACCGTGGCTTCAGGGCAAACAGGTATATTTCCTGAGCTCTTGACTTTGGGCTTACCTATGCTTTGACCAGTAGTGATGATTCCATGACACTAACAAAGACTTAAAATGTGCTTGTGCCACTGGGCCTACTCTCTTGAGCTCTTGCCTTTTTCCATGAGAAAAAAAATCACCTCACTTAACTACAAGTCCAAGGAGGATGAGAGGCATGTAGAACCGACCTGGACCTAGCCCACAGCTTGGTGTCAGGCTGAGCTGAGCCCAGTACACATCAGCCAAACTCCACCAACATGCAGGACCATGAGCCCAAAATAAATGCTTGTTGTAAGCCACTAAAATCTCAAAGTTGTGTGTTATGCAGCAATAAACTGACTACACAATGCCCTTTAAGGACCCTTTCAGCACTTTCATTTAAAGAAAGACTCTGGCTGTTCAAAAGGGGGAAATGAGTTCACAAAAATCTCAAGCACTACTGCGTGTGGCTCCATCACTTTGGAGAACAATTTCACAGTATCTAGTAAAGCTGAAGATGCCCATTCCTTACTGTTCAATTACTCCACCTCTAGGTACATAACACAGAGCAGGAGTTAGCAAAACTATTCTGTAAAGAGCGAGAGAGCAAATATTTTAGGTTTTGCAGACCATACGGTCTTAATTAACTGCTGTTTTAGTGTGGAAGCATCCATAGACAACACTTAAATGAGTGCCTGTGGCTGTTTTCCAATAAAACTTTTTAATGGACATTGAAATCTGCATTTTACATAATTTTCACATGCCACAAAATACTCTTCTTCTTCCTATTTTTAACCAGTAAAATGTAAAAACAATCCTTCGCTGGCTGAATGGATAAACAGAATATGATATACACATACAATGGAATATTAGTTAGCCTTAAAAAGGAAAGAAATTCTGACACATGCCTCCACATGGATGAACCTTGGAGGCATTATGCTAAGTGAAGTCAGTCACAAAGGGACAGATACCGTATGATTCCACTTATATGACATTCCTCAGGTTGTGAAATTCAAAAGAAAGTAAAATGGTGGCTGCCAGGGGGAAGAGGGGAAAAGGGGGTTATTGTTTAATGACTTCAGAGTTTCAGTGTGGGTAATGAAATATTCTGGAATGGATGGTGATGGTGGTCACACAACCATGCGTATGTATCTAATGCACTGAACTGTACACTGAAAAATGATGAAAATGGTAACTCTTACATTATGCATATTTTACCACAATTTTAAAAGTTCAAATCCAAAGAAAAAGTGTTAAAAACATTCTTAATTCATGGCTTCATAGAAAAGCAAATAGTGGCCAGATCTGACTGACAGACTGCAGTTTGCCAACACTTGCCTTAAAGAAGCTCTCTCACTGTGCCCCAGGAGGAGGTAAGCACAGGAAGCCATCACAGCACTGTCCAGGTTATAAAAAAAGGGAAAAAAGGAAATAGAGTAAATATTCATCAACAGGAAAATGGAGAAATACATTGTGGTATATTTATACAATAGAATACTCAATGATAAGTGGAATGTGCTACAATTTATATATAAAATTTAAAACCCTACTGAGTAATGCTATATTGTATTAATGAATACATAAATATGTAGTGAAAGTATAAAAACACACATAGGAATGATAAACACTGGATTCATAGTAATAGTTACCTCTGAGGAGGAGGGAGAGGGAGTGGAATACACAAGGAGCCTCAATTATATCAGTAATGTTTTATTTCTTTAAATGAGATCTGATGCTAAGATGACATAATGTTAAGATTTGATCAAGCTTAATGGTGGGTAAATAGGTATTCATTATGCTCTTTTCTATTCTTGTCTGATCTTTGAACTATTTCATGATGAAAAAATTAATTTATAAAAAGCGAAGGAAGGAACAAGTTCTTTGAGGGGGAAAAAAAAGAAACCAATTTCAAAACATGCCAGGAGCAGCAGCATGAATAATAGGAGAGGCAACCAGGCTGCCTCATGGATCCTCCCTGGCTTTCTCAGGTTTCTTCAGCCCACCAATTTAGAACCTGGGAGATGAACCTTGTTTAGAGTCCCACGTTTGGAACCAAAGAATAGTTCTGCCTACAGGTTTTCTTCCCCTCTGTGGCTGGAGAGGGAACTGACAGAATCCAGACTACCCATACCTGGGCACCATCCCTCCAGCCACAAGCCAGGTTTCTAGAGAGACGTCCACTCGCACCCATAAGGCATAAGAAGTCATTTTAGGGCTTCACAATGTTGAGTTGTGAAAACCCCAGGATTTCTGTCAAATACCTGCAAAGATGGAAAACGGCAGGTCAGGCTTCTCTGGGGGACCCATCATCAACTCAATAAGCATTCATTGACCTTGGTTCTAGTCCGTATCTAATGCTGTCAGATAGGATTAGATTAAACTGCAAGTAACAGGAAACACAATAACAGTGGATTAAACAAGACAGAAGTTTGTTTCTGCTCGTGTGAACTACATTCAGAGGTACATAACTTAGGGGGGTATGAAGGCACTGTCATTCCTGGGTGTGCTTATCCTCCTGTTCATGATGACCGCTAGAGCTCCAGTCGTCAGATCTGCCTTCCAAGCAACACAATGAAAGAAAGGGAGAAGGATGGACTTCCTTCCTCTTAAAGGAGACTTCCAGAAAGTATCCCATGACTTTTCCACTGACATCTCATTGGCCAGACATCATCAAATGGCCACACTTAGCTCTAAGGAAAACTAGGAAATATTTTCTGAGACACCATGAGCCCAACTAAAAAACATGAGGTACTACTGCTAAAGAAAACAGAGGAACAGAGTTGGCCAGGTGTGGTGGCTTAAGCCTGTAATCCCAGCACTTTGGAAGGCCAAGGCAAGAGGACTGCCTGAGCCCAGGGCTTCGAGACCAGCCTGGGCAACTTGGTGAGACCTCATCCCTACAATATATCAAAAAAATTAGCCGGGCATGGCAGCGCGTGCCTGTAGTTCCAGTTACTTGGAAGGTTGAGGCAAAAGGATCGCCTGAGCCCAGTAGGTTGACGCTGGGGTGACCGTGAGTGTGCCACTGCACTCCAGCCTGGGCAACAGAGTGAGACTCTGACTCAGAAAAAAAGGGTGGGGGGACAGATATTACAAAGGGCAACTCAACAATCTTTGTAACGATCATTGGGTTATTGTGTGGCCAGCCTTGAGCAAGAGTCAATAATTCCTCACTCTCAACTTTAATTGATTCAGAGTTGGAAAATAATTGACATTTATTATTCCCAAATGAGCAATACTTTCATTGTTTATCTCTTTTAAACTTCACAAACAACTATACGATGTTGGATGTATTGCTCCCTCTTTTTTAGAGACAGGATAGTTTTCTGTCGCTCAGGCTGGAGTGCCATGGTGCAATCATAGCTCACAGCAGCTTCGAACTCCTGGCCTCAAATGATCCTCCTGTCTCAGCCTCCCAAAGTGCTAGGATTACAGGCATGAGACACTGCACCTGGCTGTATTATTCCCTTTTATAGATGAGAAAATTGAGGCTCAAAAATGCAAAGCCACCTCCCTAACTCATGCAGCTTTAAGTGGTGAGAACAGGATTTAAACCCAATTTGGGCTCCTTCACCACAACTTGCTGCCAACTTCTGACTTGGGTACAATTCCAGGTCTGCCATTCACTAACAGCATCACCTTGGTATACTTGACAGCCTCGTTGTGCCTCATTTTTCTCATCTGCAAAATGGAAATAATGATATCTATGCTATCGGGTTGTTGAGAGGATTGAATGTATCTGGCACATAGTATAAGTATCAACTATTATCATAGTAGGCAACATCTGAGATGCTTCTTGAAGAAGAACAGGAGCAGGGAGGGTGTTTCAGGCAGGCAGAGGAAGGAATGAACAGAAATCCGTGAGTCTCTCTCCAACATCAGTACTTACGCAGGGTTTCAGCATGGGTGAGTCCTCCTTAGGTATTTATTTGACTTGACTGGCCTCAGGAATACTCCTAAGCATGAAAGACTATGAGACATGAGTCTCAGACTAGAAGGGAAGTGGGGAAAAGCACATCTTAACTCCCAACAGCAAGCTTTCCACAGTGTTAGCAGCATGTGAGAAAGGGGGCGTGCAGTGGTGGGGCCTAACCCCAGAAACAAGCACATGAACTTGGGTCCTTGCTCCATCTTGCCCCTTATCATGCCCTATTCCAGGTGTTCTAGTTAGTTATTCACAGTGGGCAGCCAGCCAGCAGGGCAGTTCTCAGCCCCACCTTCTGGGTGAGGCTGTTCTCTGAACTTATCCCTAAGCAGGAAAACTTCCTCCTCTGTGTACTTAAGGGATCAGCAGTCACAGAACACAGCCAGGGGAGGGAGGTTGGGAGGGTGGGGACATGCAACAATACAAAGGGTACCTGGTCCTAAAACAGAAGTGAGAACCAGTTGGAGGCCCAAACTTCACCAGCACACACACTACTTATGTACCTAATCCTGACTTGTACCCCACATCGCTATAGTAAAGTTTTTTGTTTGTTTGTTTTTTTGAGTCTGAGTCTCACTCTGTCGCCCAGACTGGAGTGCAGTGCCGCTCCCGGCCACCGCAGCCTCGACCTGCTGGGCTCCAGCGATCCTTCCGCCTCAGCCTTCCGAGTAGCCGGAATTACAGGCATGCGCTACCACGCCCGGCTGATTTTTTGATTTATTGTAGAGATGAGGTCTCGCCAAGTTGCCCAGGCAGGTCTCGAATCCGCGGGCTCAGCCAATCCACTCACCTTGGCGTCCCAAAGCGCTGGGATTACAGGCTGAGCCACCAAGCCCGGCCAAGTTTTTATTTTTTTTTAAAGACAGCTACACAGCATCACACCCATGGGTCCGTCCAGTCAAGGTACTGCACCCAGCAGGAGGCCTTGGAGGGAGGGCTGTCCTCCCCAATGCCAACCTCTTCCAAGGAGGAGTGTATCCCTCCCCCAGGGACCATGTTCAGGTCTGTCCTTCATAAAATTGGGCAAACTGTGACATGGAGACCAACAACTGAAAGGGGGACTTGGGAGACCTGGGTTCACATCCCAAATCAGCTACTAAGTCATTCTGTGACCTCAGGCAAGTGCCTTGAGCTCTCTGAGCCTCTGATGGAATAACCATATAAGCCTCGAAAAGTCACTCATCTGTTGTGACGATTAAATAAAATAACGCATGTAAGGGTTTAAAACAGCTCCCAACACACAGTAAGAGCCCAGTCCATGCAGGCCCCTTGTCTCTTCAGGTTTCTCTCAGGTTTAGCATTTCACAATGCTGTAACAGGGAGTCCTATAAATGATTAAATCACTTCCTTTTTTTCTGATCCTAGGCATTCCTTGAATTTCAGAATTTGATGAGCTTACCTTTGAACTTTTTCACACTGTTTATGCCTTTACGACTTTATTACACTTTTCACATGATGACCTACTTTAGGGACTCTGAGTAAGCAGGCTTCCCTCCTCTCCTCCAAGCAATGAATGGGAATTCCTCAGCATGCATTTTTTCCCCAGTTCTTTCCTTACTAGTTGCATGAGGTTGGAGAGTGAGTTTCCCTTCCTAGACCTCGGTTTCCTCCTTGCTAAGTCTCATTTTCCTAGTTTTAAAAAAAAAGAAAACAGAAATATTGGAAAGCCAAGGTGGGAGGACTACTTGAGCCCAAAAGTTCGAGACCAGTCTGGGCAACACAGCAAGATTTTGTCTCTACAATAAATAAAAAAAATAAGTGAGAGCATGGTGGTGCATGCCTATAGTCCCAGCTACTCAGGATACTGATGTGGAAGGATTGCCTGAGTCCAGGAAATGGAGGCTGCCGTGAGCCATGATTGTTGTGATCATGCCACTACACTCTGGCCTCAGCAACCATGTAACATCCTGACTCAAAAAAATACTCATTGCTACTCTTACTCTCAGGCATGTTTTAAGGAGTTCACAGACTCCAGCAAGATGAGTGTGGGACGTGTTCTCCCAAGGAGAGGAGACAGGGAGTGCACAAAGCCCTATCAGGTCAGGAGAGAGTGATCTGTCCAAAAATAAGGGCGACCAAGAGAAAGGAAGTCCCAGAGACCAGGATGCACAGAGTGGAGGGAGAGATGAAGAGAGGCTGATTAATGGGTACAAATACTTCGATAGATGAAATAAGGCTGGTACTTGATACATCAGTAGGATGACTACAGTTAACATTAATCAATTGTACATTTCAAAATAGCTAGAAAATAAATAATTTGAAAGCTCCTAACAAAAATTTGTAAGGTGATGGATATCTCAATTACCCTGATTTGACATGAATATAATATGTATCATATATGAATATAATATGTATTTGAATGTATCAAATTATCACATGTACCCCCCAAAATATGAACATCTGTCTCCATATAAAATACATTTTAGCTAGGCATGGTGGCTCACGCCTATAATTCCAGTACTTTGGGAGGCCAAGGCAGAAGGATTGCTTGAGCCCAGGAGTTCAAGACCAGCCTAGGCAACATAGTGAAACTTCATCTCTACAAAAAAATTTTAAAATTAGCCTGACATGATGGCGCACACCTGTAGTCCCAGCTACTCAGGACGCTAAGGCGGAAGGATCACCTGAGTCCAGGAGGTTGAGGCTGAAATGAGCTGTGATTGTTCTGATCATGCCACTGCACTCCAGCCTGGGTGACAGAATGAGACAAACACACATACATACATACATTTTTAAAAAGAGAAAGTCGTGTCCACTCTTCATAAGCCAAATGGGGCTGGGTTATCTGGAAAGAAAATAAGAAAAAGTCTCTCTCTCACAAGTGAGAATGAACCCCAAAGTTTTTTTTGTTTGTTTGGGTTTTTTTTGAGTTGGAGTCTCACTTTGTCGCCCAGACTGGAGTGAAGTGGCCACTTCCAGCCACCGCAGCCTCCACCTGCTGGCTCCGGTGATCCTTCCGCCTCAGCCTTCCAAGTAGCTGGAACCACAGGCGAGCGCTACCACGCCCGGCTGATTTTTTGATTTATTGTAGAGATGAGGTCTCGCCAAGTTGTCCAGGCGGGTCTCAAACCCGCGGGCTCAGGCAATCCACTCACCTTGGCCTCCCAAAGTGCTGGGATTACAGGCTAAGCCACCAAGCCCGGCCAACCCAAAGTTTTAAGGAATAAAACAGATCATCCCACTTGCAGAAGCAAGTAATGATGAGCAGGAGAAATGGTAAAACTGCTGGGTTGAAGCAGAAATCACTTTTAAAAATCTAAGAGACCACGTGAGAAGTCTGTATTCACAGAACCCTGGTAACCAGGAGAGGAAGACAGAGTATAGGTGTTGCTTAGGGACACTCCTCGGGAACACAAGGTGGTCAGAGGGAGGCTGAGAAAGGAGACTGCACAAGTAAAGGTGAGAAATGAGAAGGGATAGACATCAGAACAGTGTTCATGGCTCTGTTTCAGGGGCAAGTGAAGGTTCCCCGCAAGGGGGAGACAGGTTGTAGAGGAAGAATGTAACAGAATTCTAGAACTAACCAAGCTATACACCCAAGAAAGTGTTTCCAAGAAGTCAGGGTCTGGCTATCAAGGTTTCTAAACTGCCTCAAGACCAAGCAAACCTTGAACTGCTGTCCCAGAAAAAGGTGAGGGTCAACAATAATAAGACAACAATAATACATTCAGAAAGGACAGTGAGCAGCTGTGACAAGCTGGGGAGCCCACTGCTGTGGCTAAATTCCTGCCACAAGCACCAGCAGTAGCAGCCAAGGCTGGGAGTGTCATGTTGATGGCAGCAGACCACTAAGCCATTGTAAAAGAAATCACAGCAGGCCGACAAAGCAAGTTGTGGAAGAGGCACCATGTCCAGATCCACTATAAGCTCCAGGACCACACTACAGGCTGGGGAGCAATGTTGGTTGGAATTCTGGAGGTGAACAGGATGCAGAACAAGAGGGAAAGAGACAGGAAACAGCCTGGAGAGGACCATGCACCACACGGGGGGGGGCGGCTCAGACTCTAGCCTTTGAAGACTGCATGAAGACAGACCAAGTGAAGTGTCACTCAAGTGCGATGGGTCAACAGGGCAAACACAGACAGTTACCTGCATACTTGCTGCTGGAAGAAGAAATGCTGGGCATCATCTGTGTGTGTATGTGTGTGCTTCAAAGTGTACATGGTACAATTTTTTGAGCACCTACTGGATGTAAGGCAGTAGGCAAGGCACATACCGCCTTACATACATTAGCTCCTTCAAGTCACTCACACACACGCTAGGTTGAGAAGAGCCCTGAAACATAGGAGTGGTGAAGCAACTTGCCTAAGGCCACACAGCTAGTAAGCAGCAGAGCTAGTATTTGACTCCCAATCTCCAATCCTTCCTCTATTCATGAAGAGAGAAGATAACTCTTTAGGAGAGAATTTCATTTCTCCTATTCAACTGGAAGCTTGATAGGGCTCTGTGAAAAGATATTCTGGGATGCAATGGAACATTGAGTCATCCACTCTGGGAAACCTTTGCTGCTTTTTCACTTCCCAGGCCGGATGATGGGCTTCTCTTCTGTTCTCCTACAGTCCTTGTGCTTGCTTACCTCTGCCTTCACATTGCATTAAAATCGTTTGTTTCCGCATCTGTCACACACATTAGACCAGTGAGTGTTTCTCATCCCTGGCTGAATCTCTTTTAAAAAACACCAATGCATAGGTCCCACTCAAGACCAATGAAATCAGAATCTCTAGGGCTAGGACATCAGCATTGGTATTGTTTTTTAAGCTCCTCAGATGATGATTCAAATGTGCCACCATGTTTGAGATCCACTGTTGCAGACTGTGAACTTCAAGGTCAAGTACCAGGACTCTTCTGAGTCCCCAAAGCCCAGCAGAATCTGGTTCATAGTAGGTGTTTACTAGGACGATAAATACAGAATAGCATAAAAGAACGATCAAGAATATAGAAAGGGAAATCGGGAAGGTATTATGCGGAAGAAAAAAATAAAAGGAGTGATTTGAGCCTAGGCAGCAGAAAAGAATCTTTAAGATGCCGGGGCAGAGGAGGAATCTGGATAAGACCGCATGATCATGAGGTTGCCTTGCATACCAAATCTCTAGTTAAAGCTAATATGAAGCTTCAGTACAGAATAAACAGCACCTGCCTCCAAGATGAGTGAGGTGAACAGGAGTCAGAAACATGAGGTTCTGAATGTGCTGGAACAATGGGCTCCAGGGGCCAGAACCCTCGGTTTCGGTGAAAGATGAGGGGAAGAGAAAGAACAGCATCATGATTTTGAGAATACAAAAACATGTGAAAGACTATGACCAAGAAGATAAAACTCATGATTTAAAAATAAGTGGGAAAAGAGAGAGAGAGCTTAAGAATAAGAGTGGAGTGAATTTGTTAGCCATTCATATGCGTGTTTGTTCAGAATGCTATTGTTTTAGCAATAGGGAAAGGATTACAGGTAAATAAAATATGCAAATACAGTTCATAATGAAAAATCCTGTGATGAAAAACTGAGATAATCATTGGAAATACTCTTCAAAAAAATACAAAATGTTCTGGAAATGCAAGGTGGCATGATTCTCATTCGAAGCTGTGATCACCCAGTAGTTGTTGCTGTGTGTACTAAGAAAATTGGCTAAGTATTGATCATTGATCAACTAAACAAAGGTCCAAAGTACCCTTAGCTCAGCTTCAGACAGCTCTCAAGAGATAGACTCTCCAGGGCTGGATCTTGGAGGACAGCACTGCATGCCTTGGCACAAGTACTAGGTACCTGGCGGTCAACTCACGTTGGAAGGATTTGGTTTTAGTCTCTGGCTGCAACACACAGAGCCAGAAAAAAAGAGAGAACTAAAGGGAGCAGAGCACAAAAGGAGAGTAGGGAGCTATACCTACTATTTATGGAGTGTCTACTATATGCCAGGCACCTGGTGTATGGAATTTCATTTAACTATCAACATAATTCAGCAGAGCCTTGGATTGGTCCAAGATCATATTCAATATCGGAGTTCCTCATGGCCCTCTGCTATTTTCACTTCATACTCTTTCCCTAGCATCACACTCATGGCCAAAACTCTAATAATAATGACCCATGGGAAATCTTGAGTCCAGTCTTCTCTGAGCTTCAGACATTATATCTCATTCAACTCAGATATCTCAAATTCTTCAAGTCCAAAAGAGATGGCTTTAACCTCATCCCCAAACCTGATCCTCTTTTGGTGTTTCCTGTGCCAGTGATACCTATCCCCAAACTTTCACCACCAAGTAGGTGTGTAAACCTGAAAGGAGTCTTTCTTGATACGCCATTATCTTGCATCACTGCCCATATCCAGTGCACATCAAATCCTACTTATTTTATTTCCTGAATACCTCTCGGATGTATCCACTCCCTAACTTTCCATCTTCCTCCTCCTGCCTAGATCAAGCTACCATCTCTTGCCTAGACTGCTGCAACAACATGAGGTATTCTTATCTACTCTGGCCTCCTCCTACTGTTTCTCCATATAGAAACAAAAAAGATCTTCTCAAACTACAAATCTGATTATGTCTCTCCTTCTAACCCACTCCAAACACACCAGCTTTGAATAAACTATTTGAATGGATTCTCATCACTCTTCAGAAAAAGACCAAAGTCCTTCACATGGCCTACAAAGTCTGGCATGATTTGACCTCCTGCCCCATTTTCACCTTCTTTTCCTCCCTGTCACACTGGCCTGGTCTCAGCTCTTGTCCTCCCGCCAAAGGGCCTTTGCATGTACTGTTCTTTGTGTTTTCCCTTCTCCACCTCTAAACTCCTACTTATCTTCCAGAGAGTAGGTCAAAGATCTCTTTCAACGGGCACTTTTCTTGACATCTGGATAGATCAGTTCCCTGAATAATCTCTTATAAGATTCAACTCTTCTTAAAATACGATTAAAATTTTTAATCTTACATTTGTTTAAGCAATTGTTTGTTTAATATCTGTCTTCTCTCACTAGACAATAATCTCATGAGAGCAGACATTGTGTGGTTTTTCTCTGCCCTGTCTCTCCAACACTCAGATGATGCTTGAGCCTTCATCCTCTCTCTTGGGACATGCAGTTTTCTTTCTGTGCTGTTTCCACCCACTCTGTGTACCTGACTAGCTCTGGCTGGTCCTTCAAGACTCTCCCTTCCTCTCCTCATCACTCTTATCTATCTCTTTGATCCCTGATTGTTCCCACCTTTAACTTTCAGTTGGGTTTGGGGTGGCTATAGGAAGGTTTGGTTTCTTCTACCCTGTTGCGTTTTTTCTGCCACTACACCTAACATGTGAATATTTTTATTAGTCATCCACTCATGGCACTCCACTGCTTCAAACATTTCAATAACATTCATTTGGTCTCTGGATGAGAAAGCATAAAAGCGGTGGAAGAAATTACTAAGGGAAAGAAAATCAATACATTTGACTACACCAAATCTAAAACTTCTGGATGTCAGAAACCATTCTAAACTAAAAAGGCAAATAACAAGGCTCAAGAAAAGGTATGCAATAAATATGAAAAACAGTTACTTTTAATATATAAAGAGTTCATATAAATCAATTAGAAAAATACTAAAATACCAGTAGAAAAACAGGCAAAGGGCATGAATATGTACAAATAGCTAAGCTAATAAAGACATGAAAAATGTTTCACTGCACCAGTAGTTAGGGAAATGCAAATTATCACATTGCTAGGCCATTGTTCACCTATCAAATTAGGAGAACATTAAAGGCTTGTGAGGGGGTTGTGATCAAATGCTAGTTTGGCAGAAAAAAATAAGAGAGCACTTTTCAACTTTCAATAGCCCCCTCCCACATAAAAGTCCAAAGACCTCAACAAGGCCTACCAGATTTCCCAGGGTCTAGTTTCCTCTCCCAGCTCATCTGCCACCATGTCCCACCTCCCATCTGACACTGGCAGTATTGAACCAGCTATAATGTCCTGAGCACAGTACAAAATGTCCTGTCTGCAAACACTGCCATTCCTGGATGCTCTGTCCTTCACCTCCCCTTTCCCTGACTCCATCCAGTCTTCTAACACCTCCTCCTCAACAATCCCTCTCGGGGGTGCTGTCAGCTTTAGTAAATGCTCATGGTCTGGGTCTGGCGTCCCTGCCCTGCACTGCTATTACACACACGTCTCCTTACTTAGCACTTATCACGCTATGTTGAAAATGACTCTTTATGGCTTTCTTTCCACCTTAGATTGTATGCACTTCAAGAGAGGCATTATATTTTTATTCATTCTTATATCCCTGGGCCTAATCCAATGGAGATGCTCAACAGATGACTCTTGAACTAATCAATCACAGGATAAATTAATCACTCTATTTTGCACCATAAATTTCTGCCCTATTCTGGTAAATTCAAGTTTTACTTCAAATGGATAAAATTAAGTCATTTTGGAAGGAGAGAAAATACCTCAACCATGCCCCAACCCTCATTTTAGTGCTCATGTTCTATCATCCGGTTGTAATCAATTAGTGGGCCATGAAAATAATTCATGGGTCACAACCACTTTTTTTTAAGACAGAGTGACTCTGTATCTGATCTTTCCTTTCCAATATGGATTTCCCCATCTCCTGCACCCAGGTAGGAAGATGTACCCCTTAAAAACACAGGTTGGTGCTGGATGTAGTGGCTCGAGCCAGTAATCCCATCGCTTTGGGAGGCAGAGACAGGAAGATCGCTTGAAGCCAGGAGTTCAAGACCAGCCTGGGAAACATAGTAAGACCCATGTCTACAAAAAATATATAAAATAATAAAATTTAAACCAGCCAGGGCAACATAGTGAGACCTCATATCTATAAAAAATTAAAAATTATTTGGGCATCGTGGTGTGTGACTGTAGTCCTAGCTACTCAGGAGGCTAAGGTCCAAGAGTTCAAGGTTGCGACAAGCCATGATCTTGCCACTGCACTCCAGTGTGGATGACACAGTAAAACCCTGACTAAAAAACAAGCAGAAAAATACCAAAAGTTTGGGAGCTGAAACTCCTGTTCTGACTCTTGTTAACTGTGAGACTCCAGGAAAGTCACTGATCTTTCTGCTTTGGTCTCCTTACCTGCAAAATGGGGATAAAAATACAAACAGGATGAAACAGGAAGGACCCAGTTTTGCCTGATTCTCAAAGCTACTCTTCACACTTCTGGCAGTACTGTAAGTAGCCACCAGAAGCAGACACAGCACAACCACATTGATTCCCCCTGGCACTTTCTGTTCTGATGTCAGCCCCTTCTTCCTTTCTTAACAAATTGCCCACTCTGCCTTTACATCACAATTCAGTCTTAAAATTCTCAGGGGAGAAATCTATGAGCCTGACACCACAGGGTATGAAGTTAACCACTGTTCCCTATCTTAATCCCACACCTGCCCTCTCCCTGCTCTGTGCCCCCACATCCCTCTTCTGATGTCCCTTCCATCATGGCACTGGCTGAAGCCATGTTCAACCAGCTGCTCATTGCCTGTCTTGCTCCTCAAGGGCTGGATTGTGCCTTTTGTTCCATATCCCCATATCCAGCATACCGCCGCCCTGAGTAAGCTCTCCATATACATTTGTGGGTGGGAGGGTGGTGAGGGGAGGACATGGATGGAAATTCTTCTTCTGACACCTCCCCCAAAGCTTCAAGGTCATAAAGCAACTCAGGGTCTTTGACCTGTGGGCCATTTTCTAAAGATCAGGCTCATGTGGGCACACATAGTCTGTGAAGAGAAGGAACTCCTGGAATGAGACAAATCAGGGCAAGCACCAGGGTAGGGTGAATGCCAGGAACATGTGTTCCCTTCTCGGAGAGTTCACAAGCTGGAGGAGGTTCCCAGGCCATTCTCTGAAGGAATGTGAGCTTGCACAATCAACCCCCTGAATGCTGATAAGAGGCCAAGAGCTTTGGATGTCTTTATGTGAACATACTTGCAGTGGGGCAGGGTAATGCTGGGCTACTTTCCCTACGACAGTGATTCCAGATTTTTGGCCACTTAGTTCCAGAGCCCATGAATAGAGGCCACTAATTCAGACCAAACCATGGTAACAGGTGATACCATCTGGGTCAACTGTATCAGGGAATGGGAAGTTGTGGGGAGAAAAGGGTTAACACTAGCTAATCAGAACCAGGCACATGACTGGGCATTTCACACATGCCATTTCACTTGAGTGACATACCAACCCAATGACAGTGGCCTTGATTTTAAAGATGAGAGAGCTAAGGACCAGAGAGGTCAAGTAACTTGTTAAAGCTCGCACTGTAAGTGACTGAGCCCAAGTTTAAACCTAACTGCTTTTGACTTTCATATCTTGCTCTCTTCACACCAAACTCCTACCCCTGAGTAATTCCTTCTTCATTGGAATTTTGAGTTTGATGCTCCTACTTCAGGATGGTGGGGGGGAGAAAATGGAAGGATCTACCGTCACACACATAGACACTAATGAATTAGAGGCTTGGGATGTACCTCTCCCCAGAGAAATCACACCTGACACAGAGACTGTCCTGGATCCCCAGTGTCACCAACCAGCTCCTCTCAAGGGAAGAGGCAACTTCAGGCAACTCTCACAAGGCCCACAGGAGTGGAACGGCCTCCTACCCCAATGACTTCCACCTCAGCTATCAGCCAACAACACCAACTCTACTCAGAGGCTTCTTACTTCTCCAGCCCCAGAGAGTAAAGAAAAACTACACAACTGTGGAATTAGAAATCCTGCAGTCTAGCAGACACTACCAAGGTCCTTGGCAACCTCGCCTCACAACTGAAAGGGCAGCAAATCGGGGCTCCAGGAAGCAGGTGTGCCAAGAACTTACAGGGGCTCAGAGAAGGTGAATGACATTGGGTGTTGCTTCATGGGTGCTGGAAACCTCTACCCCCAGTCCCCACACCTGGTCGATGATATTTGAGATGCCAAGCCAGAACTGCTTCTCTTTGGCTTAGGACTATGGTCCAGGTAAAAATGCAGGGGACATTTACAGCTGTAGCAACATGAAAACCTCAGCATGAACTGGTTTCTAGTCTGGTTATGAAAGCAGGTTTTGAAAGGGAGGGGTAAAAAGGGCCAGGCGTGGTGACTCACATCTGTAATCCCAGCATTTTTGGAGGACAAGGCAGGAGGACTGCTTAAGCCCAGGAGTTCGAGACCAGTCTGAGCAAAACAGTGAGACCTCATTTCTGCAAAAAATAAAAATATGAGCTGGACATGGTGGTGCATGCCTGTGGTCCCAGTTACTTGGGAGGCTGAGGCAGAAAGATCACCTGCGCTCAGGGGGTTGAGGCTGTGAGCCATGATCTTGCCACTGCATTCCACCCTGGGCGACAGAATCTTATTCTGACAAAAAAAAAAAAAAAAAAAAGAAAGAAAGAAAGAAAGAAAGAAAGAAAGAAAGAAAGAAAGAAAGAAAGAAAGAAAGAAAGAAGGTAAAAATGACTAAAAATAGAAGGAGTGTGGATGTCTACTGTGAGAGCCTCAAATAGAAAAGCCAAAAAGACCTTGCATACATTTTCCATTCATAGCTTGCCAGCAGGACAGCAAAATTCATTACTGAATATGTGTTTAGGGTTAATGAAAGCAGATGATTCAATAAGGTGTGCCCTGGAATCCTTCCTTTAGTCCATGAGAGTTGAGCGCCAGCTTCCCTCTCCTGACTCTGCCTCCCCAGGTGAGGTATGGTGTACACTGTGGTGGTTAGAAGTAGCCTGTTTTCCTGGAGAGAATTAAATGTGTCCCGTGGACACCCAAACAGGGCCCCAATTTGGATTTGGGAATAGGGTTTCCTGGTTCCCCAAAATCCAGCTGAAGGACGTGCCAACTTGAGTTAGTATAGAGAAAATGACATGGGAACAGATATGCAGCTTCAAATCTGTTTAACAGCATAGGATATGAACCAGGACAGTCCCAAATCCAGACCTCTCTCCCAAGAACAAGGTTGACTCTGAGTACCTGGAAAGAAGCAAAGTTCTTCAGGCTCTCCTATATGGATATAATAGAAATTATATGGCCTGGCACGGTAGCTCATGCCTATAATCCCAGCACTTTGGGAGGCCAAGGTGAGAGGATTGCCTGAGCCTATGGGTTTGAGACCAGCCTAGGCAAGAACTCATCTCTACAATAAACCAAAAAATTAGCCAGCCGTGGTGGCGTGTGTATGTAGTTCCAGCTACTTGGAAGGCTGAGGCAAAAGGATCGCCTGAGCCCAGCAGGTCGAGGCTGCGGTGGCCGTGAGTGTGCCGCTGCACTCTAGCCTGGGTGACAGAAAGAGACTCCAACTCAAAAAAAAATAGAAATTATGCCATTTACATGCATTATACATCTAATGGATTATACAATTATGATTATGGATCCTACTAAGGTCTTAAGACATAAAAGTGCACCTCATCTTTCAATACCTGCACAACAAACAGACATCAGAAGAAAGGAGAACATACTCTTCATGGATGTCATTGCTGATGTGAAAACTACTTCATGGTGGTATCTTCGCTTCTGTCAGAACTCTGAAGTGTCTTTAAATATCTAATTTTGAGATATACACAAGCCGGGCTCGGTGGCTCAGCCTGTAATCCCGTGCCTTTGGGAGGCTGAGGTGAGTGGATTGCCTGAGCCTGCGGGTTCGAGACCTGTCTGGGCAACTTGGCAAGACCTCATCTCTACAAAAAATCAAAATGAGCCAGGCGTGGTAGCGCACGCCTATAGTTCCAGCTACTCAGAAGGCTGAGGCGGAAGGATCGCTGGAGCCCAGCAGGTCGAGGCTGCGGTGGCCAGGAGTGGCCACTGCACTCCAGTCTGGGTGACAGAGTGAGACTCCAACTCAAAAAAAAAGATAAATACACATATGGCATGCTCAGGACTCTTAGACTCTCTCCTTCCATACTCAGTTATCAGATAAATATGTCCCACCATACACCACACATATGAATTTGACTCAATAACTACACACTTGAGGAAAACATAAGTATAAATTTACTATCCACCTAGTGGTAGCTAGGAAAAATTGCAGGCATAATGATAAAAAGGAAATAATCAACTTTGTAGTGCTCAGCTTCAAGCCCAAACCCAAGAGGGAGGAGGGACTCAGATTCCTCAGGGACCAGGCATATAATACAAATAAATGAAACATGCCACATGAAAGAGTACAGGTCTTGCCAAAAGAGGCAATCCCTACTAGTTCTAATTGATTGTCCTCTTCTGAAAATGCAAATCAGAATTGCCAGGCCTTCTGATTATTCAAGAGAAGCCAGAAATTCTGATTTTAATGTGAAACCTCTTGATTTCTTAGGAGGTGGCTCAATTTTCTTAGAAACAATAGGTGAACTAAATAAAGCTGAAAAGCCACTAGTTTTCAATGCTCCTCTGTATGGGTGGTGAATGGCACCTCCTCTAACTGTGGTGTTAGACTGCCACTCACCAGCCACAATTTGCAATTGCAACAGAGGCTCTCCTGCTTTACTATGCACCCACAACTGGACTCCTTGGCTGTGAAGAACAACTAACTCTACAGGAAAAAGCAGAAGGTTCAGCTGAGCCACCCAGGCTGGCCTTCATGGCTAGCTGCTGGCCTACAGGCACTAAATTGCTGACTGCTCCTGCAGGAAGCCTTCAGGGCCTGAGAGGCCTTTATCTGGCTCAGAAGCCAGAGCTGCTTCTCGAAGGACTTCCAAGTGTTCCTCAGCAGCTGACAATGACTGGTCAATCCAGTCCAGGCCCCCAGTCAGATGGCAGGCATTCCTGGTCACCAGCACCAGATGACTGACAGACAGGAGCAAGGCAGTCGTCCTAGAAAAAAACAACAGGGTCAGGTTCCCCAGGAAATGAGGGACTTTGCACAGGCCCAAATAGATAGACGCTAGACTAGTGTTTCCCAAACTGGACACACCTCCCTAGGAGGTTGGTGGGTATTAATTTAAATATGGTCCCATGCTCAAATACATTCGGGGCTGCCTAAGTGAAAAAGGTTAACTGAAGCCTGTCTCAGAGCCTTTGAAGCATCTGACAATGCTCCAAGGGGAGAATATAATATTCTGTGTCTCACAAACTTACTGAAGACCTTGGAAGCCATTTTCCGCAGCACGCCTATTCACATCTCCCAGAAGAGTGATTTATGGAACAGTTCGGACCTGGTTAATCGGTTGAGCACACCTTCAACTGCTGCCCACTTAAAGGTAGGATAGATGTACCTTCACCGTGAGCATTTTTTATTGATCACAAATCAATAAGGCCTGGGGCCAGTTTACCCAACTCAAAAAAATAATTAAAAACCGAAACAGAGGAGGAAGTTCCCCCCTCCCTGTATTAAATGATTTACTGTAGAATACATTTTAAATAGTGAGTGTGCATGATGCGTTTGGGAATATACTCCAGATTATTAACCACGGACAAAGCTGGGCAGCTGCAGGAGTGGGGCAGAGAAGCCAAAGCTGAAGCTCCGTGACCCACTGCTACTTGCACAACTTGTCTATGAAATAGTCATACAAACCCGAGACAGGGAAGAAAATGGTTTTCTCAAGTGGATTTACATCTGGTACCAGAACCACATTCATTCTGTACTCTATGGGAAGGCTCATGAGAGAAGGGCTTCCAGGGTTGCCTGGTAGAAGGTGAGCACAGTCGTGGCTGGTGTGTCACCTCTGCTCTCACTGCCCTGCTCATCACCATCCCATGGCCCCGCTGGATGGCACTCACAGCTAAGGCATGGCTGCTTCGGAGTTCACAGATCAGAGGGAGAGAAGGGGGAAATGGGAAGGAGGGAAGGCACAGTTAGCACACTGCATGACTAGATGTTTGAGATTCAAATGTCTCGAAGACTGGCTCTTCTCCTGGGTTTCAGAAGAGAACTGGCCTCTCGCCCAGATAGGCTCAGCTCTGCTCACTGTTGCCTCACTGAAGTGAATGTTACCCATAGCCTGGGCAATCTTGGGAACCCAGCAAAACTGTCCTTTCTAAACAACGCAGCCAGCCAATACCACAGAAACCTGATAAAATGGTGACCCTCCATCATGCAAAGACGGACAAGCACCCCATGTCTCTCACCGCGCATCCAGGAGCTTGGGGTCCAATGGAGGGTACATTGATTTCACAACGTCGTCCACCCTGGGGGGAAGCAAGAGGTTTTCAGTATTTCATTTTACTTATCTCTGTTCTCCCTCTTCCTATCTTTCTTTCTTCCAAGTAGCCCAAACCTGAACTACAGGTGTGTACTACCACACCCGGCTAATTTTTTTTTTATTTATTGTAGCGATGAGGTCTCAACAAGTTGCCCAGGCTGGTCTCAATTCCGTGGGCTCAAGCAATCCACTTTTCTTGGCCTCCCAAAGTGCTGGGATTATTACAGGCTGAGCCACCAAGCCCAGCCTCAGACCCAGTCTTTAACAGTTCTTTCTCTAATTGCTTCTACAATCTCAGACACTTAAACAGAAAGACTTCCAATTCAGTTTATAGAATATTTTGTTTTCTGGTTTTGTTTCCATTCTAATGGTTTTTAAAAGGGCAAGGTCACATATATGAAATGATGTTCAAGATGACTACTAAATTAAAAAGGCAAATCACGAAATAATATATAATGCTTGATCTATCCCATTTATATAAAAATAAACAAAAGCCATGAAATGCAGGAGGGGAAAACACTCACCATTTAATAGTGGCTACCTCCTGAAATGGGGAGGGGGTGGAACTAGTGGGTACTTCACTTTCCAGATAATCTATGTCTGCAGTATTTTAACTTTTACACCATTTATTACTTTTATTTTCAGGAAAAAAATAAAGCTAAGCTAAGGTATATAGAACACACACACACACACACACACACACACACACACACACACACACAGCCACAAGTTTAATTTGGGTTCAAATGGCTCCACCGCATTTCTTCTACCATGTGGTAGAGTTCATGGTTAATTTTTAAAATCAACAATTCATCCTGATTTATATGGCACAAGGTTTTGATCCAAATCTTTGCTCATAGACCACTGAATAGGAAGGAAAAATAAAGATGTATTGTCTGAGTTCTACAATCACTTGAAAAAAGATGGCCTCAAACATTCTTATTCAGGGCTACGGAGTTGGTGAGGGAACGCAGAGATGCAGCTGCCCTCGGCGCCTGTCTCAGCCAGCCCCTTTCTCTGCAGTGCCTGGAGCTGAAGCTGCACTCCTTGAAACTAATATGCCATGAACACACTATGCAGAATAAATGCAGCAGGAAAAACAATGGGGAGAAAAATGGTCAGAAAGAAATGTGATAGCAGAAAGATGAAGCAAGGACTCTGACTGAATTATGGCAGGGAGTGTTCTAGAATAGTCCAAGGTGCTCTGTGGGGCAGGCTAGTGAGTGAGCAACGTCACATCTTCACCTTAGCACCATTGCTGATTCTGTTCACCCAGGCTCCACTCACCCTCAGAAATCTCAGTCTCCTGAAAATACTGCCTTGTAACCAACACACAGGAATCTGTCTGGCCTCCCAGAGCGACTCTTCGAAGTGACAAAAAGCATGCTGAGGGATCTAGCAGACGTGACAATGCAGAGTCTCTAAAATAATGGAGATGTCTGGTGCTTGCCTAGGGCCTGAGTTCTTAGGGCTACAGGCCAACCTGGGCTGACACAAACCATGTAGCTACACCTACCTGGGGCAACTCCACAGAAAGCCAAGAACTGTTCTGGGCTGAGTTCTCGCCTTGATGGTCTCCTTCCCACTTTCCAAATTCACTGAACTTCCTGGACAGAGTTCAAGTAGACCAAGTGGCAAACTCCCTCAGAGGACCTCACATGTTGTCAACTCACAGGAAGCTGGTGATTCTCATTTGGTTAATCTTGAAGCAGAGAAAGGGCTAGTTTCTCGTGATTTACCCAAGGACATGGCAACAAAGGAAGTGTGGGCCCCTGGAATTCACAGAGGGTGCCACTGTTCCACCAGGAATAGGGAGGCACCCTCCTGGCAGAGGGGCCAGGTGGTTGGTAAAGAAAACATCCAGGACTTCGATATGGCCAGGCTCAGGCACATCCACATGCCAGTCACCAGATGGCAGCACACACTTAGTACCGTCCCTTGTGCTAAGAAAAGGGCTTTTATTTTTCTTCACAAAATCAAGCCCAAATGAGGGGGTGTAGCTGTTGACTGCAAGCCTGCTGGTTGCCTCCCACATGGGATTTTGTAGACACACTGGAATTTGGGAGATCTGAATGCTGTCACCTCCCACCCAGTACTAGAGGCTGCTGGCCGGGCCACGGTAGGGCTGCAGATGAGCAGTAAGCGACTACCAGAGCGGGTCCCCCAAACTAGCCTCCAATTCAAGTATGAGCTGGGACTAGAGCATGGCCAGGAGGCCCCTGGAGAAAGAAGTGTGGGCACCTGTGGGAAATGCACTTGCCAGCTCCAGCTAAGCTTGGGAGGAAGGCATGGCAACGGGAGGAAAGCAGCCCCAACTGGTGTGTGCCTGGGACAGAGGACGCAGCCACTACGGGCTCTGCAACCTCACTAGTTGGGACAAGGAATCTGCTGGAGCTTCCTCAAAGGCCTATCAGAAGGCGTATGCCAGAGGTGGGGGTGGTGGGAAACCACCTTAGCTGAGAAGTCTCAATAGCTAAACCCTCCTGGTAGCTCTGTAAATGTGTGGGACACAAATAATCCAAGTTGCCCATGCACTGTTTCTTAAAAGAGCCTGGTCCTGTGATTACCTTAGTTCCTGGTTCGTCTCTTTCCCCATGGAGTATGGGGACCTCAAGGCCACCGACTACTCACCTGGGGCTGATACGCTTGGCCACCACAATGATGTCACTGACACTGGCTGAAGTCTTCATCTTGGCCCCTGAGCCCATTGTCATGGCAACAAGCTTTTCTGTCAGAGTGTGACAAATCTAATGCAGCAGGGAGAAAAGAGATGAGGGTTGACCTGGCTCCCCCAAGAACTTCTGCCACCCCAAAAAGACAAACATGGTCCTGCCTTGGGTCCCATCACAGCTGGCCCCTAACCTAATGGCTGAATTGAAGTGAGAAGTACACAGAGACGAGAGGAAATGGGGTGGGGAGAGGAAAAAGTCAAAAGCATGGCTGGGAGAGAAAGGAGGGGGAGGAACCTCCAACCAAGGGCGGGTGTCGGCTCAGAGAAGTCTAAGCTGAAATAATCTGTCTAAGAAAAATCATGTGCTCCAATTTCACCTTCTTGCTTAGGGGGAAAACCTACTTTCTTTTTCGATTCCTTCATCTCATGGTTTACTTTTCCAAAAGGATAATATCTCCAGTGGGGCACCCTCAGAAACAGGGCTGGACAAAGGGCAACTGTTTCCTTTAAGCACATTCTCCAATAATGGCACTTATTTCAACAATTTCCTAGGGTAATATATTGGCATGTTTGTCAAATGATGATGAAAGAACCTCAGAAAAGGCAGGGAAGTGGCAAGACTCAGACACATGGCCTCTTTTCATCGTGCATCCACAGAGCTGGCCACCCCAAAGCTTGTTTCCCCTTTCCACGCATCCCCAGGAGTAAGCCCAGTCTCCCCCCACCCCAATCTCCTACCACTGGGACTCAAGGGCAAGTGACAAAGCAAAAGGGTTTTGAAATTCCAAGAGAGGGGTTTAGAAGCCCTCTCCTTTGATCTAAGTTCCCCAGGATGAACCACTGATCGCAATCTAGTAAGAGTCTTGCAATCTAGTAAGAGTCTTTCCGCTAATTTATCTCCCACCACAGGTGCCATTTATTCTCCTAATAGGGGAGGGCAGGGGACAAAACCCAGGCCTAGGACACATCCTGGTTGGCATTATTGCTCTAGTCATTGTAACTTTTTATCTATATCTATAGCCATATCTATATCTATAGCCATATTTATATATCCAAAGAGCTTCTTAGAATTAAATCATAAGCCTGGACTGTGAGATGATTTCCTACTAGGCATTTCTTTGATCCCCAGGAAAGACAGCTAAAGACGTAGGGATAAAGGACTTTTTAATATCTTGTACTGAATGACACTAAAGAAAAGACCAAGTTGGCTCTTTTGAAATCTTAAATAAGTACTAGACAAAGAGATAAATGTGTGGTTTCCCAGGTTACTGAAGTAAAGAAATGGATAGTATTTGCAATTGACCAAATATATTTCAGCACTATTACTACTCTATAAGGTAGGATATTTTGAGGCAAGAACGGAAAAACCAATGCTAAAACTATTTTTTAAATTACCCAAATGCAAATTGGATGCAATTTTTCAAAATTTCAGACATTCAACAAAAAATATGTCTTCAAGTTGAAGTATTCATGGTTTGGACTTTTAAACACTGATTGTCTCATTTGGCTGACTGCGGTCACAGCCCAACAGAGTCAATGAAGACTCTTTAGCAGCAGTAAAAATCCAAACACAGACAGCTACTCGCTGCACAAGCCTGAGCTGTTAATGGAAGAAAGTGTACAGGCAGAAGTCAGCAAAGCCTGTTTCCCTGTGGCAGCTCTGTGGTCTCAGGCATACACAAGGCTTTCTCCATGATCAGTGAAACAGTGACTAGTGATTACCCAGGCTGTCTTTCCCACCATTGTATTAAGAGGACCAGATGAAATAAAGGCCTCGAAACAGCCTTGAGAATCCTAAAGTTAAACAGCCCATCTGAGGAAGAATGGAAGTAAACAGCAGAAACCCCAAGTGTCAGGCTAAGGAGAGACCTCTTGTGAGGTTCCAGTGCCCTTCCATAAGGTCCCTTTCAACACTGACTCTATGCACAGCTGTGCTTTTCGTGACTCTGCTCTATTTCACAGGGACATCAAAGAGGATTACCTTCAGGATGGCAATGCAGTGGGACATGAGACCCCTGGGGAGACAAGAAGAAGTCATCAGTACTCATCCAGAGAGGCCCACTCCCTCCAGCTCCACCTCTGCTCCTCCCCTAGCACTGACCAGTGGGCTCAGCTGGACACCACCTGAGCGCAGGTATTAAAACAAACAAGCCCATGAGCTGATGAGGGAGCACCTCCTTGTTCTTCCTTTGCCCCTCCCTGCTCTTCCAGCTAGCTCTATTCCGCGCCTATCAAGTCATGCTTTTTTATAAATCCAAGCTTCTGATACACTGTTCCCTGTACCCAATGTCCTTCCCGTTATGCTCAGTCTGGTGAACTCCTTTTCATCCTTCAAGACCCAAGTCAAAAGGTACCTATTCTTTTGTGACATCTTTCATGAAAACCTCAAACCTCCAGCCCAGGCAAACACAGGTATTGCCTCCCATCCATGCCTATTGCATTGTGCACAGAGATCCCTCATATCTTCTGTGCTACTGTACTTAGTATAGTTCTGTCTCCCCAACCACTTTAATATTCAGTGTCTGACCCAGTACCCTGCACATTTCACCCCATAAACATGTACCCAGTGAATGGATGGCTGAGTAAATAATAGAATGAAGTGGCATACACTTCTCAAAATGTAGAGTCTCCTGTTGGAGAGACCCCTGCGGGAAACTGAAGTCAAAGGCTTCATCCTGGGACCCCAAGTGTCAAGTTGATGGGCACCCCAAGGATCACCCAAGCACATCAGGGTGACTTTATAACAATCTTGGCCACACATCTATAGGCCCCAGTGTTCAGGTCTACAAAATGGGGGAAGGGAGGGAAGGATAAACATTGTCATGCCATATTCTGGTTTTCCCCACGTTGAGGGCAGGGGAAAGAGTGGCAAGAGATACAGTGATCCTGGATGCCCAGCTGAGTGCTCTGGCAAAGGAAGCCAGAAAAGGGCACCAACTGCCAGAAGCCCCATGTGCCATCCCCAAGGGGCTGAAGAAAAGCAAACGGTCCCCAAGGCCTTACGAGGCATCTTCAATCCAGTCTTCGTTCTCCAGAATGGCCTCGATGTGGGGGTTGGTGATGACAACATCATCCAGTTCTAACTCGGAGGGCTCAGACTGGGTCTCCATGGCACCAATGAGGTCTACAATGGGCCTGGAAGAAAAGGCCCCCATTAAGGGATTTCCTGATAGGTGAATGCCTCTCCTCATTGAGGCCTACATACCCCCCAGAAAGGATGAAGGGAATCAATAAGTTAGAGCAGAGACTGCTTGTCCTGGATCCAAATCTAAGCCTAGTGGGATCAGTCAAGGGCAGGGCACATGACTAGACAGCAAGTCAGGAGGCAGACCAGGGGTACTAAAACAGAAGAAAAGTGAAACAGAAACATAAGCCTCTATGAAAAAGAATCGGGTATAACCACCTAACTACAAAGATGTATTACACAGGGGAACTCCTCTGGGACAAAATGAAATCCTTTTATAACATTTTTTCCAGCCAGGTGTGGTGGCCAAGGAAGGAAAACTACTTGAGCCCAGGAGCTCAAGGCCAGCATAGGCAACATAGTGAAACCTCATCTCTACAAAAAAAATTTTTTTTTAATTAACTGGGCGTGGTGGTGCACCTGTAGTCCCAGCTACTCAGGAGGCTGAGGTGGAAGGATTGCCTGAGCCCAGGAGCTCAAGGCTTTGGTGACTGTGATCATACCAGCACACTCCAGACTGCTAGAGTGAGACCCTGACTAGACAAAACAAAAAAACAAACAAACAAAAAAACACCTTATTTTCTCTTTAATGCTTTATCAGAGATGGTGCAATTCCTATTACCCAAACCAACCTGTTCTCCCTACCTAGTCTGCATAATCACTCTTGAGAGCCAGCTTGGTCCACCCCCATGTCCCTGCCCTCTCCTAGTTTTAGAAAAGCAGAAGTGAAAATACCTCCAACTTTACAAGAGGGTACTTCAGAACATGAGATGCCATTGCATTCTTTTCAAAAGCAGAGCTTTTTTGTGTCATATAAATGGGCATTGATAAGTTATTAACCACTTGACAGAGATGTTGTTAGGATTAAGATAGAGGGGTAAGAAAAACTAAAGGTTGGTTGTCACAGTCTCTTAAGGATCTATCAGTTAAAACATCCCTAAACTGAAAATAGATTCCTGAATTCACAAAACCAAGGGTTTGCTGCTCAGATGTATGGCTGGAGTGTGGGCATCTGACTTCTGTTCCCGTGGGTTTGGTTGGAGATTAATTTGTCCAACTCCTAAGTGAGGTGGCCAGTTTTGGAAAGACGCCTGTGGACAAGTTCAGTGACTCTCTTATTGGCTCAGAAAACACAGAAAGAGGTGATGGATGCTCCCAGGGTGCTGGGAAGCTTAAGGAACATTCTTAAGCTCTGAGGTCTTTACTGGGAAGGAGAGCCTATGGGTACCACTTTAGAGACAAAAAAAGCTGAGAGTTGCCCAACACCAAATGACTATTTATTTTTCTTGTGTTAGAGACTATCTCTCTTCCTTCCCCTCCACAGGCCCACTCACTTGGAATCATAGCGCTGCAGCAGGTCTCGGGGCCGGCAGTAGCGCTGCCTGCAAACCAACACCAAGGCTGCAAATGAAGCCAGAAAGATGGTGGCCAGCACGCCTATGGCAACGATCACCACGGTCTCCATGCTTCCACGTGGCTCCTGACTCAGTCCCGCTCACATCCTCCTCACAGGCTAAAGTTTGAGAGAACATAAGGTCAGCAGAACTGGTGAAGAGTCCAAGGAAGAGAGTAGGACAGCTGGGTCTCACCTGCTGGAAGTGGCAAATGGGGGCGGGGAGGTAGTGGCAGGAACTAGATTCCCCCACAACACCTGCAGCGATTCAAGGGCCTGAAGAGAACCAAGGTACATTTTGTGCCATTCCCCTTTATTAAAAGTGTTTGCTCCCCAGCTGGACTAGGATGGCTTTTTAAGCCTGGGACAAAAGGAAACATGTTGTTTTCATATCTATTTTTTTTTAAGAGCGTGAAAGAACACCCACTAAAGAATGGCAAAGGTGGGACTGTTTTTACTCAGGACCCACTCTGTGCCAGGTACTTTTTGAACTCTTCCAACAACAATACTATGAGGCAGACATTAATAGCCCCATTTCACAGTTGAGGAAACTGAGGTTCAGGGAGGTTAATGAATGTGTCCACTACATAGGACACAAAAGCCAACAACTTAAACTGAGATGGACATTCACCTTCCTATCCCTGTCTAAGAAGGAAAGATCGTTAAGATTCTGGAAAGGGTTTTGATTGTCAGTTCCAGTGCTGAAAACTTAGAAGGGATGTAAGAGTGTTCATTACCTATTGTCTATTTTCACTCAGGAGGCTCTTTCGCACCTATTTCTGTAATAGAATTATTTTATCTGTGTACAAAGAAGAATGAAAGGCATACATGCACTTGCATAGACTTGTGTGTACACAGACTATTTCTTTGGGTATGATCCCATGTACATGCACAAACATAGCAAATATAACTTGATAAGAGTAGTTGCCTCTGCAGAGAGGAACTAGAGGCCAGGGGGTCTGTCTTCCACATCTATTTTAAACCGGAGGAACAAGGGTATCTCAGAGAAGTACATATTCACAGTGTGATTTCACCGCAGACCTACTGCATGCGTCTCTCGGAGCAACAGTCTTTCCTTCTCTGGGCTTTAATTTTGCCACATGCAAAAATGGTGCTCTTACTTAGGAATCTTGATGACGCCAGGATGGTGCACGTCCTCTACTCGCACTTAATTTTCTCCTCCATGTCTTGGAGGACCCAAATGCTCCCAGTTGTCATTCAATAAGTACTTATTGACCATACACTATGCACCAAGCACAGGGTTGGATTCTGGAGATTGGATATCACTAAAACACAGACCCCAATATTAAGAAGCTGGTGGGAAAGGAGGACAGGTAGACAAACCATTTCAAGCCGTGTGCAGAAAACAGAAAGCAGAGTAACTTGCTGGGAAAGCCTTCTTCACAGGGATGGTGATGCTTAAGTTGGGTTTTTAAGGATAAAGTAGGAGTTTGCCAGGGAGGCAAAGTGGAGATTTGGCTGGTTTAAAGTGCTAGGAAGGCCTTTTGCAGAGCTGCTCTCCCACCTGGAGCTCATTTGGTCACAAGGAAGCCTTTCTCTTTCATCTCTGTATATCTCATGGGGGGAGGGGAGTTGATATAGGGGAGGAGGTAAATCTCAGCGTGTGCCTCCGGTTCTCTAGATATGTGGTTTCTCTGTGCTGTCCCTCCTTGCCTGCCTCCTTTATCCCTTGTTCTTCCCTCCTATTCCTATCTCTGTCTCTGACCTCTCCACGCACCTCTCTTCCTCCTCCCCTTCAGTCTCTCCCTTTCTGGGCGCTTCTCTCCTTCCCCTCCCCCAACTCCCAAGCCCCCAAGACCCCCTTAGCTTCCTGTGCGTTCTGGGTGTGTTTCTGAGTGTGCGTGCGCTTTCTCAGCATTTTCGCAGCCTTTCTCTGTGTTTGTCAGTGTGGGTGTTCTGGGTGCGCTTTTCCTTTCTTGTGTGTGCTTCCCTGCGTGACTCAGAAGGAGTTTTGCTGCTCCCTGCCTCAAAACTTGCTTAGGTCTCTCTCTTTCTCTCGCTCCCCCTTACTTTCCTCCTTCCCGTTTACATGGTTGTAAGCCCACAAGGATGAAATTAAAACAGACCCAAGCCCCTACCCACCTCCGGGTGCCCGGCCACCCAGAGCGCCCACCCGACACCCAGGAGGCAAGGACCCCGGCAGGCCCGGGACTCCAACTCACTTTCCCAACTCGCGCGGCGGGAACAAAGAGCGGCGGCCTTCCCTCCCCCAGGCGGCAGCCCCGCGTCCCGCCCCCCACCGGCCCTCCCCGAGCGCTGCTCCCCCCGCTGCGCCCGCCCGGCCCGCGCGAAAACCCCCTCCCCGCGGAAGCCCGGCGCGCGGCCCGGGACTCACCCACCTGAGGCTGCGGCTCCGAGCGCATCCCGGCGGCGGCCCCACCGATGGCAAAGTCCGCGGGCGGCCCCGCGCCGGGGCATGCCGGGAAGGCGCGGGGCGGTCGGAAGGAGCCCAGACACGCGCCCCCGCGCGGCCCTGGCCCCAGGGCGCGGGAGGGGCGGCCGCCAGCCGGCACGTCCAAATCCCCCGCTGCCAGGCGCCGCCGTCCCCGCCAGGCCCCCCGGGCGGCCGGGGCCGGGGCAGCTGGGAACCGGCCACGGGCGCCCCAAGCACCCTGCCTCACGCCCCCGCGGGGGCCAGACACGGCGAGGCGCGGAGGGTCCCGCCTGGCCGTCCGGTGGAGGCTGGGGAGCGCCCACAGTGTCCGCAGTGCCACTGGCCATCCAGCCGGCCTGCTCGGCTACAGGCCGTCCCGTTGGAATCCTGTCTCTGCCATCCACTGGCTGTGAGCAACTCAGTTCACATCTCTGTGCCTTTGTTCTTTCATCTGTAAGTCGAGAGCATATCCTCAAAGTTGCCGTAAAGATGGGACGACAGAATGCATGCTGTGCCTTGAGGGGCGCCTGAGGCCGGGCACAGTGGCTCACACCCGTAATCCCAGCCCAAGGTGAAAGGATCGCTTGAGGACAGGAGTTTGAGACCAACCTGGGCAACATAGCAAAACCTTGCCTTTACCAAAATAATAATAATTATAGCCAGACGTGATCTACACCTGTAGTCCTAGCTATTGGGGAGGCTGCATGATCAGATGCATAATTAGTGTCTGGTACATAGTAAGTGCTCAACAAATGTCCATTCCTTATTGGGTGGAGCATGAGCTTCTACCCACTGGCCAGAAAACAAGCCTCTTCCCTCCTCACCATGATTAGCACCATTTCTGAACTGCTGTCTTCTCCTCTCTAATCATTGTGTTCAGTTCTCAATCCAGGAACCCTTGCTACAAGAGGGACATGTTGAAAGGACATGGAGATACCCACAGAATCATTTGAGCCCAGGAGTTTGAGGCTACAGTGAGCTGTAAACACGCCACTGCACTCTAGCCTGAGCCACAGAGCAAGACCATGTCTCTGAAAAGAGAAAAGTGGCTGCTGGCCCAGGGTAAATTGTGAATCAGGAGCTCTTATTTATAACCTAACCCACAGGACAGTAACTAGCAGACTCACCACTAACAATTGTCCAGCCAGGGGCAAGAGTACAAATAAAGGACCCTGGCCGGCAGTCTTGCCCCTTCTGTTTCCACACAGCTCCACGCCACACCAAAGTAAAATTCAACCTACCATTCTTTAAGCCCAAAGATGCTCATGCCAGGCAGTGCAGGCCGCCCCTGGAAGGATGAGATCAGGCCCTGGACACAGGCCTGACAGGGATTTCTAGAGTCTAGGGTACCAGGAGCATGATCTAGAAAGGGGCATGGGCTCCAGCTGGAAAGGACCAACTAAAGCATGGGGTCCAGGGCAAGGGCCCAGTGGTCCAGGTCTAAAGTCAGTACAGGTGACAGGCACCTGCAGATGGGCAGATGAGATTAGGCCCCAGGCAGCTTGATGATGCAGAGTCTGCAAACTGGTATCCCAAAGCCACATCCAGCCCACAGAGGTGTGCTTTTTGGAGGGTTTTTTCCTCTATTTTTTTTTTGTTTGTTTGTTTGTTGTTTTTTTGTTGTTGTTCATGGTTTTTAAAAATCAAATTAGTTGCCAACATTTTTAAAAATCAGGAATTTCACCTATAATTCCAGAATTCTAGCTTCTCTGGAAAATTCATAAGATCTCAAAACACCAGTGCACATTCCCCAGTAGTAACAGTCTGTAGAAGAGGGACAGCTGCTGTCCAGGATTTCCTGGCCCACCACTACCCCACTGCCCATGCAACATATGCGCATGCACGCACAGCTCACCCCTTTGTTAAGTGCCTGGCCCTGTGAGCAGCTGAGTTTTCCCACTATTGGCTCTCAGGGAAGAAAAGGCTGAGGGATGATTTTATTATCTTCTGAAATGCTTTCAAGAAGAAGCTACTGAGCATTATGATCTGTGTAAGGAAAACAGGCTTACAGCAAAGCAGCCAACACTGGAATGCCTGGTTGGGGACTGTTAATGTCTCCATTTCTTGGAGATTCTCTGAGACAAGCTATTTCTATTGTCTTGGGGGTTAGGTATTAGGTGGCCTTGAGATAAAAAGCTAAACCATATGGTCATTTGTGGCATCTTTCAGGTCTGGGTATCTGTGACTCTGTACAAGAGATGTAAAAGAAACTTTACCCTTGGGGAGCTTATAGCACAAATGGGAAAGATATGTAACAGTAACACTTACCAAAAGACAAACAAGCAAGCATACAAACAAATGAATACTAACTCAGCTGCTGCCTGGAGCTGACTGCAGGCATGGCCCAATTAACCACCCACACTACCCTGCTGCCAGGAGGACAAGGTTGCATCAAGGTTGTGCCTGGCACCTTTTCTAGCCAGCCACCTCCAACTGTTCTAGCAACTCCTGCCATCCCAATGTCCCTTGAAGTCTCTCTGGATTGATCTGAGAAGACCTTGTGTGACACTCAATGTTCTTACTTGTAAGGAAAAGAAACTGATTGTTCCACTTGAAACAGACTTGTTGAAAGGACATGGGGATGCCCACAGAATCAGCAAGAAACTGAAGACCCAGATGAGGAAATGGGCCATCCCCAAAGGCTGAGTGTCACTGCCTTCAAATAATTCTGGCCCACCCCCTTCAACTTTATCCTGCATTCCAGGTTACAAGTCCTGGGTAGGCCCTCACCTTGTCTGCTTCCACTGCAGGAGGTGAGGCACAAGGCAGTATCTTGCCTTCTAATATATCTGCATGCGAGGGGGTTAGCCCAAATAGGAAAGAGATATGACTGCCAGACTGTTCCCCCAAATTCAAATACACGTCCTCTCCTCATGAAGTCTAAACATCAAACTATGTAGCAAGTTTGATTAGACTTGCTGAGCCCAGTGATTAGAGAAAAGACAGCATTTCAGAAACGGTGCTGATCATGGTGAAGAGGCAAACAAGAGGCTTGCTTCCTGGTCAGTGGGTACAAGCTCATGCTCCACGCAGTAAGGAATGGACATTTGTTGAGCACCTACTATGTACCAGACACTAATTAGACATCTGACACCTTATCTATCTCTTTTGATCCTCTCGTCAAGTCTAAAAAGCCAGTGTGGCTATGTTTGCAAAGAGAGAAAGCCTCAGAGGAGTAAGACAACTTGTCCTACTTGTGATACACAGGGAGTAGAACTCAACACTCCACGGCACCAAAGCCCAGACTATCCAAACCAAGAAACTGATAGCTCTTCCAACGACCTGGGGATTGGAATAGGACAGGTTGCCATGCTTCCAGCTACAACGAATAGATCTATTCTATCCCAACTTCATACACACCCAACCCTCAAAAATACACTTACTGCTGACCTGGGTATGAGTCAGATACTGTGCTCTTCCGCCTAGCCACGTCGTGATATTCTTTTGTTTTGCTTTTTCGTTCTGATACCTGCTGCATAGCGGTATCTGTGCCATGTGTAGCTCCTAGATGATTATTTTTGCAGTACCTGGTGCTACGTTATATACTAGTAATAAATAAACGGTGATAGTGCTGCTTGGCTGGCTGGATACCAAGAACCAAAGATGCTTACACCATCCACTCAGAGCAGCCGATACCCCTTGAAAGACAGCTCAGAAGACAAAGATGGAAAAGGAATATATCAAGCAGATGTTGGTCACCTACTTTCCCCTCCACCCCCAATCCCTGTCTCTAGGCAGCAGCCCATTCCTTCCAGACAGGACCAGCTGGTCGCAACAAAACCCTTCCTGTTCCTACAAGAAAAACTTTGCACATTGTCTATAATCTACCCTAAACTCTTCCAACTCACCTCCAGGCTGTCAGAGGGGCAGCAGAAGGGCATTCTACACCCCCACCAGGTAGGTGATTAGGAGTAGGAGCCTGAGTCAAAAAACCGGGGTTGGGGGTCTTCTCCCTCCACTTAATAGCTGTGTGATCTGAGTCAATTCACTCAGTCTAAGTTTCTTCATATGTCGAATGGGCCTACAGTTGTGTTGGGGATGAAATGAGATAACACATTTAAAGAGCTCATCACATAGAAAGCAGATTGGTGGTTGCCAGCGGTTAGGAGGAGGAGGAAGGGGGAGTTGATGTTGAGTGGGTACACAGTTTCAGTTTGGGAAGATAATAAAAAAGTGCTGGAAATGGGTCAAGGTGATAGTGGCATAACAATGTGAATATACTTAATTCTGGTCAACTACATACATTAAATGGTTTAAATGGTAAAGTGTGTTATGTATAGTTCTTTATAATTTTTTAAACAGTGCTCATCGCCAGGCTTGGTGGCTCAGCCTGTAATCCCAGCGCTTTGGGAGGCCGAGGTGAGTGGACTGCCTGAGTCCGCGGGTTCAAGACCTGCCTGGGCAACTTGGCGAGACCTCATCTCTACAATAAATCAAAAAATTAGCCGGGCGTGATAACGCGCGCCTGTAGTTCCAGCTACTTGGAAGGCTGAGGCGGAAAGATCGCCAGAGCCCAGCAGGTCGATGCTGCGGTGGCCAGGAGCGTGCTACTGCACTCCAGTCTGGGCGACAGAGTGAGACTCCAACTCAAAAAAAAAAAAAGTACTCATCACATTATAACATTTAATAAATATAGGGACCAGGCACGGTGTCTCACACCTGTAATCCCAGCACTTTGAGAGACCAAGGCAAGAGAATTGCCTGAGCTCAGGAGTTCCACACCATCCTAGGCAACTTGGCAAGACTTCATCCCTACAATAAATAAAAAAATTAGCCAAGTGTGGTGGCACATGCCTGTTGTTCCAGCTACTTGGAAGGCTGAGGTGGAAGGATCACTTGAACCCAGCAGGTTGAGGCTGTGGTAGCTGTGAGTGTACCATTGTACCCCAGCCTGGGTGATAGAGTGAGATTCTGACTAAAAAATAAATCAAATAATTAATTAAAAAATATAGGGCCTCTTTGATGTTCTTCAAACCTGTGGAGCTCCCTCTTCCTCGAGGTTTTGCTGTGCTTTCTGCCTGAAATCCCTAACCCCTTGTTCCCATGGCTCCCTCTCTCCCTTTGCTCAGGCATCTGGTCAAGAGAGTCATTTCCACAGACAGGTCTTCCCTGATCACCCTATCTAAAGCAGCAGCTTCCATCATTCAGCACCCCTGGCCCCAATATGGAATCTCTTCTTTCCTTTTTTTCTTTTTTTGGAGTCAGGGTCTCTTTCTGTCACCCATTCTGGAGTGTAGTGGCAGTATCACAGCTCACCACAACCTTGACTTTCTGGGTTGGGGTGATCCTCCTACCTCAGCCTCCCAAGTAGCTGGGATTACAGGCCCATGCTGGTGCACCTAGCTAATTTTTTTATTTTTTTTTTTTTTTTTTGTAGAGACGAGGTCTTGCTGTGTTGCCCAGGCTGGTTTCAAACTCCTGGGCTCAAGCAGTCCTTCCGCCTTAGCCTCCCAAAATGCTGGGATTACAGGTGTGAGCCTCACACCCAGCCCGATGTGGATTTTTGAATGTCACTTATTACTACCTGACATTGTATCATGTATTTGTTTATTACATCTCCCCTTTCAGAATATAAGCTCCCTGAAGGGAAGGGGATTTATTGTCTTGTTCTCTGATGACCCCCCAGAATCTACAACAGTGCCTGGCACTTGGTGAATGCTCATGAGCATTTGTGCAAGGAGTGAAAATAAAGCTTAGCTACCACCACTGTCATTCTACAGTGGGGATAGGAACTATAGACCCACACCCAGTACCAAGAGAGTGTGGCAGCCACTAGGAAGCAGGAGGAGGGTTAAGCATGTGGAAAACACTCAGACAAGGTAAGGCCCCAGCATTGAAAGAGTATGAAGGTTGATGTGAATTAAAGGGTCACAATTTTTAATTCCTGATTTGACTCTGAGTCCATGTGTGTTTTAGGTATTCAGGACCTTTTATGGACTAGTGAATGGCTCTTCAAGGAGAGAGCTGCCTGCCAGGGAGGGGTTTGTGTATACACTGATCAGGCCTCCTCTGAACTGTGGGCGTGGGCACAGACTGTAAGGAAAGCCTGTTCTCCTTGCAGGAGCAAAAGCCAGCAAACAACTCAGAACTGCTGGGGCTGGCAGGAGCGAGGAGGCAGGACCAGGAAGTAGGGAGGAAGGAAAAGGCTGGAGGAGGTTGAGAGCCTGCAGCACAGGCCAGAACCAGGATCCTCACTGGTCATGCAGGTCATATTTGCATTTGCTCTAAGTTAAGCAGCTGGACCTGGGGACATAGAGACCCTAAACAGGGATTTCCCCAGAGGATATGAGGGCATGTACACCTAGGTAATTAAGGGGCAGGAATATGCTCTTGGCAAAACCACTTAAAACCTTTAGAAGACTTTTCTGAAAGAGCTCTAGGAACAGATTACACAGCTGTCCTCTCTTGTCCATTCTAGTATTTTACTATGCCCCTCTTTAGAGCCAACAGAATCTCTCTTACCTTAAGCATTTAGGGAGTTATGGGTACATATGTATAAGGGGAAATAGCATCCCATATCTTGCTTAATGTAGACAAGTTTGGTTCAAGGATGAATTTAATGCTATAAATAGTCATCTGACCCATCAGCATCTTCTCTTAATGTTTCAGCATGATCACATTCATCATCATTGCTGCCATTTTTGTGTGTACCAGGTACTGTGTTAGGTACTTTACATAGATTATATAATTATTACAATAATCCCTTAAGGTAGACATTATTCTTCCTTACTTCACATATAAGGAAACTGGGGCTTAAAGAAACCAAATGCATTCTACAGCTAGTACGTCGTAAATCTGGAATTTGAACTATAACTGTCTGTCTGAAAAGCTGTCACCCAGCACCTAGGTCAGTGCCTGGCCCATAATATAAATCCAAAATATTTAGTTTGGATGGCCTGCATTAACCAATTTTCATCATGCCATTCATTGTGTGCCTACTCTATCCCAGGTGCTTTACAGACAACACCTCGTTTGATTGTCTCAACAGCTCAGGGAGTGCGGGATTCTCTCCATCATACAGGAAGCCTCTGAGTATCTGGGAGGATCAGGGACTTGTTTTAGCTGCCACAGCTAGTAACTGGCAGAGCTGGGGTACAAAGCTAAGTCTGCCCAACTCTAAGCCCTGGGAGCTTCTCCTTCACTCACTCTCCTCTATGTTCTCTCAGTCTTGGGAAGGATATTAGCCATCACCTTGCCTCTGACAGGTTCCCCAGTGACTGGAGGTTCACCACCTCTAATGGTATTTCATTGCCATAAAGTTTTTTCCTTTTTCCTTAAAGTTAAAGAAACCTGCTTTGGTATAAATATCTAATGTCTTGAACTGAAGAACTAAGTTGGTATAAGAAACACTTTCGTGCACATTATTCAATTAAACTTTCACTACTACCCTGTGTGTTACCATCACCATTTTTACAGTTATGGGGGCCAAGGGATTACCCAAGTACAAATTCAGCACAGACTCTTTCCAGTATACCTGGCTGCTCCTAAGTACAAAGTCAAGTTCAAACTGAGGAGTGTGAGATAAGAGATGGAGAAGAGAGTTAGAGGTGAGTCAGACTTGGTCTTTCTCCATCTTTTGATCACCTTTAAAACCATCTCCTTCAGCTGCCCCATGCCAGGGTTCATACCTCAGTGACTCTTTTGTGTTTGAACTTAGCCCTGATTTACTAGCAGTGGAAGATAAACAGCATATCCTGTTAAAAGGTAATTTCTCAGAACAGTAAAAGTAACTTAGGTCATGGCAAGGGGGGATAGCTGTCCTAACTTGGTCCTCCTTGTATTTCTAATGGATAGAACAGCCTCTTACTAAGGCACACTGAACTCCTTGGGCCAAAAGTCAAGCTCTGGTATCTCTGATAACTGACAGGAAGAGCCTGGATTTCCAAGTCTAGACTAAGCCAACTCCTACTACTTAGCTTGAGTAGAGCCAAAGACAGCAGGACTCACTTAGAACTTCAAGGACAGTCAACTCTTGGGAGACGGTGGGGAGAGGGAAGCCTTCACTTAACTTTTGAGTCAACCAGGATGGCACTTCCCTAGGGACAGTTGTGGGTTAGAAGAGGCTTATGTCACACTGGGCATTTGTCTAAACCCAAGCAGGGCTTTAGAATGCTCAAGCCATCCCATGATTCAGAATCTGTCCCAGGACAGTGGGGACTCAGCAGAGAAGCCCAAGGTCTGGACTTCAGTGCCTTAGCAGTCCACTTCTAGTTACCTCCCCAGTAGCACCTCCCCATCCCCTTAGAATGCCCAGGGCCAGTGAAACAGAATCCTGCAAGAAACAATCGTGGAAAGAATAGCGTGGGCTCTAGAGCCTCCCAAGTAGTGCAGAACACCCACTTCACGATCTGCTGACAACCTAAAACCAAGAAGATGCACTTCACCAAGTGGTCACTGGGTGTCAGTACTGCTTCTTAGGCAAATGCCCTTGCTGAATGATGCTGGAGAGAGAAATTTCCTTCCCGGACACTCAGTTTACAGGCTTGATGGCTTCTGGGCTTCCCACGAACGCCATGACATTCTCATTTCCCTCACCCCCTGGCCCTCCTGCTTGACCTGGATCACACGGACCATCATGGAGTTGCTCCTGCCTTCCTGTCCTTCCCAACTTGATTGACAGAACCCACACCAGCTCTGGAGCATGTGGTTAGAGAGATTCACACAAGACTGGCTTTGCTTTTGAATCATCATCACAGAACTTAAATTGGCATTCATCCCTAGTCAGTCATCTGTCCATATATGTCCAAGTCTCTCTCACTCGCTCCCTTAAACAACAGCCTCATATCTAATCTTCATGCCCCATTCTACTTCCACTTGTTTCATTTCAAAAAAAGAAATAGCACTAAATCTTCGTCTTTTCATCACTCTAAACCTACCGACGTTCATACGTATCTTCTTCTTCTCTTGCACCTCTACCCTGAATCCCATTACCTTCACTTTCTCAAGGTCCTTTAGTTCCCTTGACTTTCTCTGCTTTCTTCTGGATTAATATCTCCCTATCCTAGCAAATTCTCACCAATGAATAATTAAGCTCTAGTATTTCTTTTTTTTTTTTTGAGTCGGAGTCTCACTCTGTCGCCCAGACTGGAGTGCAGTGGCCGCTCCCGGCCACCGCAGCCTCGACCTGCTGGGCTCCTGCGATCCTTCCGCCTCAGCCTTCCGAGTAGCCAGAACTACAGGCACGCGCTACCACGCCCGGCTAATTTTTTGATTTATTGTAGAGATGAGGTCTCGCTGCCCAGGCGGGTCTCGAACCCACGGGCTCCGGCAATCTACTCACCTCAGCCTCCCAAAGGCGCAGGGTTACAGGCTGAGCCACCAAGCCCAGCTAGTTCTAGTATTTCTAATCTTAAAAATCTCTCGCAAACTGGGCTCGGTGGCTCAGCCTGTAATCCTGCACCTTTGGGAGGCTGAGGTGAGTGAATTGCCTGAGCCTGCGGGTTCGAGACCCGCCTGAGCAACTTGGCGAGACCTCATCTCCACAATAAATCAAAAATTAGCCAGGCGTGGTAGCGCGCGCCTATAGTTCCAGCTACTTGGAATGCTGAGGCGGGAGGATTGCCAGAGCCCAGCAGGTCAAGGCTGCGTTGACCAGGAGCGGCCACTGCACTCCAGTCTGGGTGACAGAGACTCTAACTAAAAAAAAAAAAAAAAAAAACTCTCGCTTTATACCAAGTGACTCTCGGGCCACCAACCCATGTCTCTGTTCTCTATAAGCACTAGATTTCTCCTTTTGTCTCAGACCATTTTAAAAAGCTGTCTCTACTTACACCCCATTCACTTTTCACCCTGCTCCACGGAGTTGACTTAAGTTCACCATGACTCCCATGTTGCCGAGCGAACAGACATACCTTAACATTCTCCCAGACTGTGCACTCCAGAATAGACCATGCTCTCCCCTCTTGGCTTACACACACACACACACACACACACAGAGAGAGAGAGAGAGAGAGAGAGAGAAGAGCGCAATGCCTTTCCTTCCACAACACCACTGTCCCCTAATTTTCTTAGATTTCTCCACCTTGGTTTCCTTAGCTAGCTCCTCTACCATCCGATTCTAGATGTTAGAATTTTGGGGTCTTGGTCCTGCATAATTTTGTCTTTTCCTTCTTCCCCCGTCTTCCTGGGTAATCCCACTCATTCCTGCTGATCTATACATTGCCTTTTTGTGCTGATGATTCCCAGATTTGCATCTTCGACCCAGTCCTGACATCTCCACTTACACATTTCACAGCTATTTAAAAATTAACATGGAGAGAATGGAATTCTCAATTTCTCTTGTCCCCAAATACCTGTTCTCTTTCTCTTAGCCATCTCCATCTCTGTAAAGAGCACCACTGCCACCCATGATGCCCAAGCCCCAACCTAGAACCAACCTTTTTTCTTTCACTCTCAGAACCATTCCATGAGCAAATCTGATCGATTGTCCCAACATTCATTTCAACTCTCTCGATTCTCTCCATCTTTACACTTACCTGAACCTCCATCACCTTTCTACTAAATTGATACAGAAGGTTTCTAATGAATCTTCCTATTTCCACACACTCTTTGATCTCATCTTCACACAGCAGCAACAGTGGTCTTAAAAACGAAGTTAGTGATGGATTCTGTATCTTAACTTGGGTTACAGGTGTAAAACTCTGAGGTGTACTTAAGGTTTGTACACTTTACTGTAGGTTACTTCTCAATTAAAAAACTAAGCCGGACACGGTGGCTCATGCCTGTACTCCCAGCTACTCAAAAGGCTGAGGTGGGAGTACCACTGGAGCCTAAGAATTCAAGACCAGCCTGGGCAACAGACTTGAGAGAAAGGGAAAAAAAGCCACCTAAGTAAGACATCAATTTCCTAGTTAAACTTCTGGCTACCCTCTGTACTCAAAGTAAAAACCAAACCCGGCACATCTTGGCCCCAGTCTTTCCCTCCAATCTCATATTCTACTGTACTTCCTCCTTGCTTGCCCAAGTCTCATTGCTCTGCCTTTCATTAACTTTCTCTGACAAGCCAAAAGCTGCCCTATGTGCCTCAGGGCCTTTACTCAAGCTCTTCCCTTAACCCAGAACCCATTCCCTTTCTTAGCACCTTCTCCTTCTTGTCACCTTTCCAGGTTTTCCCAGAGAACCCTCGCCTTCATCTTTTCTAAAGCATGCCATCTCATTTATATATTGATTCCTATTCCTAACTTATATTGATTTTATAATACTATAATTTTATTTTTTTCTACAATTGAGACTAACTTATACATTTGACACTTGTACATTTATTACATATACATTATTATATATATGTACTAAAGAACCAAAACCATGAGTCTTACACTTAAAGAGCAAAGACATCGCTTTCATATTCTTAGTTCCCATAAATCAAAGCAGAGGTGCTTAAGCAAAAAATCATCCTTCCCCCTAGGAGTCTAAACTGTGTCTCTCTAGACACTGTCAAAAGCTATAGCAATCTATCCACACAATCCAGGTAAAAGGGAAGACTTTGGCCAAACACAAAGTTCAGGGAGAGGGGAAGGGGAATAGAGAGGAAGCCAGAAGCCAGCAACAGTCTTCACTACTCTCCACACTGCAAGTCTGGTTGATGCCATCTACTTTCTTTTTTTTTAGTTTTTTATTTATTTTATTTTATTTTAAAATTGCGGGGTACAATTAAGGGTTAGTTATACAAATATTCATTGTGCAGGTACCCTTGTTGATGAGGTGTGTGCCCCCCTTCCCCAGGCAGATATTGACTACTGTTAATCCCACCTCCCTGCCCCCCCCCCGGTAGTTTCCCGCTACTGTCAATCCTTTTCTTACATTATTATGATAGTTGTTCAAGGTCCACTTATGAGTGAGAGCATGTGGTACTCAGATCTTTGTTAATCTGGTCAAGCCATCCACTTTTAAGTTACTGCCCCTAGATTCACACCCCTGCATCTGGCCCCTCTCCCCTGCTTCCACCCTCAGTGGTCTCAGCTCATTATAGTACAGCAGTCTCCACCCTCTGGGTCTGGAGTGGGGAGAGACAGCGGGCATGAATGTTATGGGTTGAATTGTGTCCTCCAAGGACAATGACTAAGTGCAAAAACAGGGGAGAAACATGCATTAAAAATATAAAAGTCGGCTGGACCTGGTGGCTCAGCCTATAATCCCAGCACTTGGGAAGGCTGAGGTGAGTGGATTGCCTGAGCCCGCGGGTTCAAGACCAGCCTGGGCAGCGAGACCTCATCTCTACAATAAATCAAAAAATCAGCCGGGCGTGGTAGCGCATGCCTGTAATTCCGGCTACTCGGAAGGCTGAGGCGGAAGGATCACTGGAGCCCAGCAGGTCGAGGCTGCGGTGGCCAGGAGTGGCCACTGCACTCCAGTCTGGGTGACCGAGTGAGACTCCAACTCAAAAAAAAAAAAAAAAAAATCAAAAAATTAGTTGAGCATGGTAGCGTGCACCTGTGGTTCCAGCTACTTGGAAGGCTGAGGTGGAAGGATCGTTGGAGCCCAGCAGGTCAGCGCTGGGGTGGCCATGAGCATGCCACTTCACTCCAGCCTGGGTGACAGAGTAAGACTCCAACTCAAAAAAAAAAAAAGTAAAAGCCAAAGATAACAAGTACACAAGTATATGCATGCACACAAACATACACCAATGCCTGTCCTTTATTTATTTTTTTCACAAAGTAAGTTGGAGGCCAAAAACACAGGACCCAGCTACCAGGTATATAGCACTGAAACCCCCCATGCAGCACAACAGCTTCTCAGACACCTTGTCTTCCATTCCAGCCCTCTGATATATCCAATTTTTTGACAAGTGCAGTCATTTCAACAACGGGGCTATTCAGAATAACTCCATTCATTCAAAATCTCTTCAGAGAGGATCTCTGCTTGACTGCTCCAAGAATTTCTCTGCTGGTGACAGCTCTTCTGTGGTTGTAGAAGGACAGCCTAAACGCCTCCAGGCTAACCCATTCCAGTTGCCAATCAGTCAGAGAGCATAGTGTATCCAGGACCCATGAGCACCCAATGAAGTCAGGGTGGGCCTGGGAGAGAAATGGTACAAGAGTGAGATGGAAGTGAAGGCCTTCCACAGTGGACAATCTATGGTTTAATCCAACATCAGTACCCAGGGTTTCTATGGATTCGCGTAGAAGTAAAACAACACAAACCACCCAAAGGGACAGTGGTAAGAATGTGATGAAAGAAATAGGCCATTGTGTCTATCAGCAATCTCTTGGGAAGGGGAAGAAGAGTGGAAAAAGATTTGTAGCTGTTTGGATAACACAGACTGACTCCAGGGAAAATGCCTCAGTTTTTCCTAATAGAGGTGGAGTTAACATCCAACACCTTCTAAAGATGGAAAAATACTACAAGGGAGGAACCCCCCAAAACCAGAATTATCTTTTGGAGGGTGAGCCCCTTACAGTACAGGTTTCTTTCGCTAGGTAAGTATTCTAAGAATTCATCAGCATCAGTGTACCAACTAGCATTTTTATAAGAGGCTGCATTGCAGAAGAAACATCCTGAGTTGTGGCAAACAGGTGGCAAATTCTTTCACCGTGACAACACATCTGCCCACACCACACTGAGGATTCAGCAGTTTTTGACCAAAAAACGTGGCATGACCCCTGGTCCCCACCCTTCCTATTCATCCAATCTTGCTCCAAGTGACTGTTTTTGTTTGTTTCCCTGGATAAAAACGTACTCAAAGGAAAACATCTTGCCAGTGTAGAAGAGGTGGCACAAAAAATGGCAGAAGCACTAAAAGACATCAAAATTGACGAGTTCAAAAACTATTTTGAGTGGTGGAAGAAGCATCTTAATAGATGTATGGCATCTAACAGAGAGTACTTTGAAGTTGACTGAAGTTTAAAAATGTAAGAATAAATACACAATATATTATAGATAAATTCCAGACTTTTGGGGTTCCCTTTCATACTTTAGTTTAGAATGTACTTTTTCACACTTTATATTTCATGTCAGTAAACATTTTACTTTAACTTTTCTCAATTTCCAGCCTATCTTCCTTCCTATTACTTCCTTGTTGTTTCCAGCCAAGCTGAAAAACTTGTTTTTCCTCAAATGTGTCCATGTTTTCCAGCCTCCACACCACTGTTCATCTGTCACCTCTACCTACCATACTGGCACCCAACTGAACCTTTCAGATCCTATCTTTCTTTTTTAAGAGATGGGCTCTTGATGTTACCCAGGCTGGACTGCAACAGCATGATTATAGCTCAGTGCAGCCTCAAACTCTTGGGCTCAAATGATTCTCCCACTTCAGCCTCTAGAGTAGCGGGGACTACGTTATGTGCCTCCATGTCTGGCTAATTTTTTTTTTTTTTTTGGTAGAGAGTGGGTCTCATTATGTTGCCCAGGCTGGTCTTGAACAGCTTCAGCCTCCAAGAGTGCTGGGATTACATGCATGAGCCACTGCACCCAGCCCTATCCATCCCTTAAGGCTCCAAGTACTACCTCCTGCCTATCTGTGGTTCACACAACCTTATTGAGGCCCTCCTGCCACTGAGGACTGTGTACTCTGTGCTCTCAGGGCCTGTATTATATGCTGCCTTGTCATTAGTGGTCTTGTCTAAAGTTAGAGAGATAGCCCGAGTGGTAGAATCTGAGAATCGTCCACCCAGGGCTCTAGTCTTAGCTCTGCCTACACATGTGACATCACAGAGCAAGTCATATTCTCACACTGCTCTCAGTTTCTTTTTTTTTGTGAAAGGAAAGGCCTTGAAGTGGGATTGAAAAAGTTTCTCCCAGTTCTAATAATTTAGAAGTGTTTCCTCAATACTCCCTCCCACCATAGAACTATGAGCCCCTTTATAAGAGAGACTGATTTGTTTTCATCTGAGTTCCCACAGCAGACCTGGCTTGCACTTAGGCCGCAGTACCTTTATCTGATCAATACCTTGCTTTATCCCCACAGGGTCCTGAGAGGCTGCTCCCTGCCACAGACCCAAGCCTTGGGAGGCATGAGCAAGTAGAGTGGCCTGTGAGGCCCATGTAGTGAGGGACAGACCAAGGAAAGACTATGAGAGGAGAATGTCTAGGAAATACACAAAGGACTGCTTCATGCAAGTACTCCCATGAATGGCCCCTCCAGCCAAATACAGGCTCCACAACAGCGGTTCTCAGCTGGGGGTGATTTTACCTCCCAGGGGACATCTGACAATGTCTGTGAGAATTTTTGGTTGTCACTACTGGAAGGGAGGGTGCTACTGGCATCCAGCAGGGAGAGGTCATAGACGCTGCTTAACATCCTACAACACACAGAACAACTCCCCACAACAAAAAGTTATCAACCCCAAAATGTCAACAGTGCTATGGCTGAGAAGCCCTGCTCTATACATCATGCACCTCCTCTCCTCCCATCTTTCCTTATCCTATTTCTTCCTTCTTTTCCAGGCTAAGCAACAGATTCCAAATGATACTATTGGAATATGAGAGTTTTGGTACAACAACACACATAAACACTTAACCTTACTTCCTTATCATGAAGAAGATTCAAAAATCAAAATCCACTTTTTTTTTTTTTTTTTTTGAGTTGGAATCTCATTCCATTGCCCAGGCTGGAGTGCAGTGGCACTCTCACGGCCACCTCAGCGTCAACCTGCTGGGCTCGGGCAATCCTTCCACCTCAGCCTTCCAAGTAGCCGGAACTACAGGCGCGCACTACCATGCCCGGCTAATTTTTGATTTATTGTAGACACGAGGTCTCGCCAAGTTGCCAGGGCTGGTCTCGAAACCACTGCCTCAGGCAATCCACTCACCTCGGCCTCCCAAAGTGCTAGGATTACAGGCTGAGCCACCGAGCCTGGCCCCTAGTACATCTTTAATATAACCACCTTACATCCTTTGAATCTCCCCAGCTCCCCCCACCACACTTTTTTTTTGAGACAGGGTCTCACTCCTTCCCCAGGCTGGAATGCAGTGGCACAATTGGCTCACTGCAGCCTCTACCTCTTGTGCTCAAGCAATTCTCCTGCCTCAGCCTCCTAAGTAGCTGGGACTACAGGTGTGTGCCACGACGTCTGACTAAATTTTTGCTTTTTTTTGTATAGACAGGATATTGCTATGTTGCCCAGCCTGGCCTTGAACTCCTGGCCTCAAGCAATCTCCCCTCCTTAGCCTCCCAAAGTGCTGGGATTACAGGTGTGAGCCACTGCACCCACCTCTCGCCAGCTTCTGAAAGGAAAGGCTTCTCTGTGGGTTTTTTGTTGTTGTTGTTGTTTTACCATTTGTACACCATGGGGTGAAGTTGGGTGGGCAGGAAGAAGGAACAAGAGTGTCTACCCACCTAAGGAACATTCTAAATACAGAGCATCATCTGATGAAAACCTGATATATGCAACTCTTCAAAGTTACTAGAAGAGACTAGGTGGTGGATCCTCCCTCTACAGGAAAAGGAGAGGGCATTTAAGAATCAGTTTACATACTGCCTGTTGACAGATACAAGAGTGAGAGGGACACTAAGAGCTCAGGTGTTCAGAGCTGCTGCCAACAGAAAGAAAACCAAGCAGGAGGAGATAGCAGCCATTAGCAGATCCAGTTTACAGAGGCTGTTGGCACAGACCTTTTCAGGAACACCATGTGTGAAGAAGGACTCCTGTATCGGAATAAGTTGAAGTCAAGGTCACACCCAGGGCCATTCACACGATACCTCTCTTGGCCCTTCTAGGATCCAACAAAGAGATCTAGCACCAACTCACTTGCTGTAGGATCTTCCCTATGTAACTCAAATAGACTTCCGTCTTCTTCCTCTTCCTCCTCTTCTTCCCAGTGGCTGAGTTGGCCCACTCATACTCCTTTTTGGCTGGGAAATGAAGTTCACTCTTGTCCTTAGGGAATGTTAGGCCACTTAAGCAAATGAAGTACATGTTGAAGATGCAGTCTTTACACCATCAGCTCTGAACACCAGCCATAGGTGTGTGCTCTGAAGTTTTATAGGGAGGGCTAGGTGGCATTCTTTCCCAGGAAAATGAGTGATTGCACCTGTGGAAGATGAAGGATCTCAGAATCCTTAAAAGAGAGTAGGTTTAGAGTCTGAAGCAGGCTTGTGTTGCATTTCCAAAAGGAGCCTCATGTGGGAAACTCAAACTCTTAAGCTTTCTTCAGCTGTATCTCATGTGAAAGAGGGAGAGGCCACTTTGATGCAGTGGCCATCTGTTTACCAGGAAACACTCTTTCAGAAGTTATTCTTTTAAAGTGCCTGACTCCAGGTGTTTTTGTTACATGGTTCTTAGCCACTAAAATTTCAATTCAAAAGGATGGGTAGTAGAACTTGAAAGCTGTATGTTGCTAAAGCGTCTCAGGTGAGTCTAATAACCAGTGAGTTATGGGATTTATTGATCTAAATACCTTCCTTCCTACTTCTGGGTATATACCCAAAGGAAATAAATTATACCGAAAAGATACCTACACTTGTATGTTTATCACAACACTATTCACAATAGCAAAAATATGGAATTAACTAAGTGTCCATCAGCGGATGACTGGTTAAGAAAATGTGAAAATATATATAATGGAATTATAAAGAATGAAATCATATCTTTTGCAACAACATGGATGGGGCTGGAGGCCATAAATCTAATTGAAATAACTGAGAAACAGTCAAACACCACGTGTTCTCACTTATAAGCTAAACAGTGGGTACACATGGACATACAGAGTGGAAAAATAGACACCGGAGACTACAAAAGGTGGGAAGATCGGAGGAAGATGAGGGTTGAAAAATTACCTGTTAGGTACAATGTTCACGATTTAGGCGATGGGTACATTAAAAGCCCACACTTCACCACTGCACAATATATCCATGTAACAAAATTGCACTTACACTCCTTAAATTTATTTTTTAAATTAATTTTTAAATTTTAAAAAAACTTCCTAAAGCAACTACACAAAATTTGGGGTTGGAGTGGAGGGAGCAGCTATTCATAGACATTGTACTTATGTCCTGTGTATTTGCATTTGCATTGGGAGAGAAATTTATCTCCTGAAAGGCAAGCACACTCCTGGTTATGTAACAGCAATGAGAACTCAGTTGATGAAGTGTGAATAGGAAAGCCAGGAAGTCACCGTACCTACAAGACTGAACTTTGAGAAATCGTAGTAGATAGAGAGGCCATGAACTCCCTGCAATTAGCATATCAGCTCAGCTACAAGGAAGTGACCAGTTTGACATGAACCAACAGATAAGAGGACACCAGAGAGCTACGGTGTCAAAAGAAGAGAAGAACCAGATCAGAACCAACACTCTTTCCCCTAATAGTGCCTGAGTGCATCAAGGCCCTGGTGGAAGGACCTGGTAGACAGCAGTCCTATCAGCTCAGAAGCCCTAACTACACCCCAGACTCCATGCTAAGTGCTAAAATACTTGATTTCATATAATTATAGGAACCAACCTATGAGGTAAGATATTAGCATTACTCCACTTTACAGAGGCGGAAACTGAAGCTCAGAGGGCTTAAATTACTTGCCCATGATCACATACAGCGTATAAGTGGCAAAGCCAGCCCCAGAGCCTTTGCTTCTAACCTAAGCTCTACCACCTTCCAAAATGAACATCAAACCCCATAGTCCTTGCAGTTAGTGTCCACTACACAATTGTTACATGTATCGCTTCATTGATGGCGAACTTCAAATGGAACTTACTTATAGAATAGGTTCAATTCTTCTGAATTATTCCTTTGATACTCTTTGCAAAGTCTTGAATTTAAAATACTGAAAAAGGAACTGAATAGTACCTGAATTAACAGCAGCAATGAAAACTAAACTGAACATCTCTATGCACTGGAAAGGAGCAAGTATAAAAGAAAAACATTTCCCTGTTGCCTGGTTGTCAAAGGCATGCCCCATCCAACCCAATCACTCCCCTCAATCTTCCTCTCATGTCATCAGCCTCATCTTTCATTATGTCTCTATTTTAAAATGCCACATATGCACAAAGCATGTATTATATGAAAGACTGAATCAGAAGTTATGGTACAAAGAAATTAATCCACAGTGGCAACATCACCAAGGCTCCATGGGATGGCACTCTTCACATGGAATGAGAAAATGGGAAGGCTTGGGCCAGGAGGGAACCGAACCATTGCTATATGTCAAGAGGATGTTAGAGTGAGTTTGGGGAAGGGGAGGAAGAACAGATGCGATGTTGCAGTAAGTGTACAGCACAGAGGGCCTGACCAGATGGCATTCACTCATTCAAAAATATTCTGAAAGGCTGGGCACAGTGGCTCACACCTGTAATCCCAGCACTTTGGGAGGCTGAGGTGGGAGAATCACTTGAACCCAGGAGTTCAAAGAGCAGCCTAGGAAATCTAATGAGATCCTGTCTCTATACACACACAAAACCAACCAACCAAACAAACAAACAAAAATAGCTAGGAGTGGTAGTATGTGCCTGTAGTCCCAGCTACTGAGGAAGCTGGGTTGGAGGATCACTTAAGCCCAGGAGTTCAAGGCTGCGGTGAGCCATGAGAGCATTACTGTACTTTAATCTGGGTGACAGAGCAAAAGAGAGGCCCTTCTCCTTAAAGTATATATAGATTCCCTACAAAGTGCAAGGCCCGGGGCTATGCATGGAAATGGTACTAAATTACTAATAAGAATCACAAAACTCACATCAAGGAAAATCACAGGGTGATCAGAGACTCACAGGCAGCAATTAGAATCTCAAAGTACCAAAAAGGACATGCAATAAATTATCCATTAATTAAATTTCCCTATTCTGAAGATAAAAGAAGCAATTATACTAATAGCAATGCTAGCCTGTATTTACTGAGTGCTTACTACCTGCCTTGAAGTATACAGAGTACTTTATAGATGCCATCTCATTTTACATTTGGAGACAAGATTTTATCTTTATTAAAAATGAGAGCTAGAGCCCAGCAGGTCAACGCAGGGGTGGCTGTGAGTGTGCCACGGCACTCCAGTCGGGGCGACAGAGTGAGACTCTAACTCAAAAAAAAAAAAAAAAAATGAGAAAACTCGGTCAGGTGCAGTAGCTCATGCCTGTAATCCCAGCACTTTGGAAGGCTGAGGCAAGAGGATCACCTGAGCCCAGCAGTTCAAGACCAGCCTGAACAAAATGATGAGACTTCGGCTTTACAATATATACTTTAAAAAAAATTAGCCAGGCATGGTGGTGTGTACCTGTAGGCCCAGCTATTTGGAAGGCTGAGGCAAAAGGACTACCTGAGTCCAGCAGATTAAGGTTGTGGTAGCCATGTTCATGTCACTACACTCCAGCCTGGGCAACAGAGTGAGACTCTGACTCAAAAAATAAATAATTTTTTAAAATAGGCCAAAGACGGTGGCTCACACCTATAATCCCAGAACCTAGGAAGGTGCAGTCAAAAGGATTGATTGCTTAAGCCCAGGGGTTTGAGACCAGCCTGGGAAACTTGGTAAGACCTCATCTCTGCAATAAAAAAATATATATTAACTGGGCATGGTGGCGTGCGTCTGTAGTTCCAGATACCTGGAAGGCTGAATGGAAGGCTTACCTGAGCCCAGCAGGTCGAGGTTGCCACTGAACTCCAGCCTGGGTGACAGAGTGAGACTCTGACTCAAAAATAATAAAGAAACAAACAAACAAAAAAATAAATATGAGGAAACTAAGGCTTATGCATATAAACTGATTTGTTCAAGGCCATATAGCTAGCAAGCTGCAGAGTTAGGACTTGAACTCCAATGGCACCAAAATTTCCCTTGATGTTTCTCCAAGTTAGGCCCCCTGCCCACCTGCAGCAGAATCACCTGGGCTGCTTACTGAAATTCAGATCTCTAAGCCTCTGGTATGGGTACCCAAAGTTTGGGTACCTGTTTTATGAAAGGGCAGTATATATAAAGCAACCCCCAAATGCTGAAGGAGTTGAGAAAACAAAGAAGGAGGCAGACAAATCCAGTGTGTTGGGTTTGGATGATTTATTGAGGGAACTTACAGACAGAAGCATGGTCTTGGGCAGTCACGAGCAAGTAGATCTCTGCACTGTTATGCCCTAGACCCAGGGCTTACACACCATAGGGTGAGAATATGTGTGCTTTGTGCAAGACAGTTAAAGGCAATTCTCCAGGACAGGTAAGAATGTTACATGTCAGAGCCTATAATTTGTGTGATTAAATCAAGGTTGCTTTGATCTAAAAGCAAGAGTATATGCTCTTATGCTAGGGACAGTAAATAAAGTAGAAATCAGGAGGCATCCATGGGACTGGGGCTAGTCAGGAGTCAACATGGCAGTTTAGCACCGAAGATGGAGTCACTTTTGTCTCCATACTCCACCCCTTTCATCCAGCTCTTAAACTCAAGCACTCACCTCTTTCAAGATGGTCCCTAAGTCCCTAGTGGGGAGGGGCGCTGCACTCATTTTGATGATGACACATTGTTGCATTGATTTGTTTTCTACTTATAAGGCAAGACAACATAACAATACAAAAAATAACAGATGATAAAACCTATGCCAGGTATAAGTCACAAAATTAATAACAGCTTTTGCCACATGTGCCCCCAGAACTAAACCAAGAAGAAAGTCATTGGGAGAAAGAAAGGATAGAGCCAGACACCATGGTGATCTGGCTTTGCACATCCTGCAAGGTTAAAGTTATGCTGTCAGAATTATTTGGACTAGAGGTACCAGAAATGATAACAAACTGCAAACCCAGCAGGCATCCTTTTGCAAGCTGTCAGTAGAGTGTTGAGCCCACTGTAGGAAGAGTTTGTTATACTTTCATTGAGTAGAGCAGAAACAGGAACAGAAGATTATGTATGGAGATACAAGTGTTTAACAGGTACTTGGTAGGGCAGTTCTCCCCCATCAAGCAAAATGATTGGTAGCTCCATCTCTGTTAGTTAGGACATAGACTGTCTGAGGATTATGGGATGTGGGTGCATACCAAACATGTTGCCTGAGGGGCACAGGTGCTAGTATTATCTGTAAAATTACAGGGGCGCAAAGGACTGAGTCAAAAGGCCGACCAGAATATCCTTTAAAAGAGCCTGTGTTTCCATGTATTGGTATGTGGAGCATTTTGGCCCAGACTTTAACAGGATCCATGGAGACCATTTTAGTTGGCAGGAAAATTTCTCACTCTCTGGCAAGAAACACCCTATCCAACCTGAGGGTCAGTCCAAACACTTTTCAAGCGTCCCTTCCCCTTTAGGTCTTGGACTTTTATTGACCACAGTAAAAATGTGTCTGGTCAAAAATTTTTTTTTTCTTTTTCTTTTTCTTTTTTTTTTTTTTTCTTTTTGAGTCAGAGTCTCACTCTGTCACCAAGGCTGGAGGGCAGTAGCACATTCACGGCCACCGCAGCCTCGACCTGCCAGGTTCAGGCAATCCTTCTGCCTCAGCCTTTCAAGTAGCTGGAACTACAGGCGTATGCCACCACACCCGGCTAATTTTTCTTGATTTATTGTAGAGATGAGGTCTCGCCAAGTTACCCAGGCTGGTCTTGAACCTATGGGCTCAGACAATTCTCTCACCTCGGCCTCCCAAAGTGCTGGGATTATAGGCATGAGCCACTGTGTCCAGCCAACATTTTTTTTCAATTATGATCAATGGGCCTTTCTTTGGGGTGGTCCTGAGTCATTGGTATGGTGCCAGCCCTGTATTTGTTTCAACCAAATTGTTCCTAAGGGCCTGAGGTAAAACATTTGCCCACTCATGCAAGATAGTGGATTGTGAGAGTGCTTGCAATTGTGCTTTCAAAATAACATCTTTGGCCAGGCACAGTGGCTCATGCCTGTAATCCCAGCACTTTAGGAAGCCAAGGCAAGAGGATTGCTTGAGCCCAGGAGTTTGAGACCAGTCTAAGCAACATAGCAAGACCTCATCTCTACAAAAATAAAAAAGTTAGCTGGTGTGGTGGTGTGTGCCTATAGTCCCAGCTACTTGGGAGACTGAGGCAGAAGGATTGCCTAAGCCCGGAAAGTTGAGGCTGCAGTGAGCCTCGATTGTGCTGCTGCACTCCACCCTGGGCCCAGGATAATGCATATGTGTTTAAGAAACCGTTATGGGGAGCTGCCATGTGGAAAGACATTTGGGAGAGGCTACAAGACATTTGGGAGAGGCTGAAACTCGCTGTAAGCTGATTCACCTCCTAGTAACACAGAGGCTGATGCTCTAGCAAAAATTGGAACACTGCTCCCTTGCAGTCATCCGAGCTAGCTGATTGGGTGCATAGACATAGTGGGCATCGCAGTGAATGAGTGAGCTGGTGGACAGTAAAGGGAGACAGATTGCCCCTTCGCTAAGCAGATTAAGTGACTGCAGTAGCCACTTCAGTTTGCTCCCACCTGCACCCTCACTGCATCCCACATACACCAGGACACATACTTAAGACAGTCACCCTGTGAGGGACAGGCAGATAGACTATATGAGACCTCTGCCAGTAAGCGTGGGACACTGGGCAAGCCAGGTAGTAAGACCCTTAATTACTGCCAAACTGTCTGTACAGATAACTATTGTTCATGGCTCCTGGGTATAAACCAACCATGCAGCTTGAAGTTCTGCCCATAGACTGCTCTTTTGCATTCCTATCTCAAACCAGATGGTACCTGTCTGATAGTAGTTGTATGACTTCTATTGTCCATACACAAGGGTTACCTCAGCTGGACCCGTCTGTGTGCCAACCTTGTTCAGGAATGGGGGCTGTGCCTTCACGAACTGTTGGAGACATCTCCTGTGGAGGCTCCACAATGGGGCCAGCACTGGTCTCATACTGTCCTGGCCCTAAAATAGCACGCAGTTCAACTCCCAAAGGACTCATGGAGAGGGCCCTATGTGGTTGCAGGCATGCATGCCACTTTTCTAAAGAAGCCTGGGAAATGCTTGACACAGGAGTGGAAAACAACCCTTCTAACCAGTCCCTGATAGAGAGACCTGTTTTTACTGTTACCAGCAAAGCAGCAGTTATGCGTTCAACTCCCTGTAAAACCTTTTATACTCCCAGGACCTGTTGTTGAATTGGGAAACAGCGAGTTTCAGCACTCTTGCATAGTTGTGACCAGAATCTCAGAGGAACTGCTTGCTTATGCTGGACTCGCCAGAGGGCCTAACTGGTCCTCTTAGGGCTTATGGTCACATCTAAAGACACTGGTATCCCAGGAAGGGGAGAACCTAAGGGTTTTGCTTGAGCCACTAATATTCTTTTTTTTTTTGAGTTGGAGTCTCACTCTGTCACCCACACTGGAGTACAGTGGCCACTCCTGGCCACCACAGCCTCAACCTGCTGGGCTCCAGCGATCCTTCCGCCTCAGCCTTCCAAGTAGCTGGAACTACAGGTGCACGCTACCACGCCCGGCTGATTTTTTGATTTATTGTAGAGATGTGGTCTCGCCAAGTTGCCCAGGCGGGTATCGAACCCGTGGGCTCAGGCAATCCAATCACCTCAGCTTCCCAAGGCGCAGGATTACAGGCTGAGCCACCGAGCCCGGCAAGCCGCTAATATTCTAGCCTTCTCAAATGCTTTCCTCTTGTTCTTTATCCCAACACCAACTAGATCTCTTCTTAACAGTCTGTCTGGGGGACATAAACATTGAGCTAAATGTGGAATAAAAGCCCACCGGTATCCCGCATGACCTAGGAAACTTTGTAACTACTGAACTGTTTTAGGTGTAGAAAATTGCTGTATTTTGTCTATGACAGCACCTGGAATATGGCATGTCTTATCTGACCAAGTGACTCACGGGAACTTTACAGCTTGTCCTGGGCCTTGTATCTTTTGTGGATTGATGGGCCATCCTCTGGATTCGAAAAGAGGGCACATGGCATCAAGGTGTTGCTGTAGCAATGACAAGTCTTCAGAGGTTGACATAACGTCATCAATGTAATGAAACGGTTCAACAGCATGTGGAGGAGGACATGAGGTTAAATCTCCAGCAACCATCCCATGACAAACGGTGGAGCTATGTAGATAACCCCGAGGCAACACTTGGAATGCCCACTGCTGACTGTTCCAGGTAAAAACACATTGATCCTGTATCAGGGTGCAAAGGGATGCTAAAGAAGGCATTAGGACAGTCCAATATAGCATGATCAGTGCCCATGTTTTACATTATTTGCTCTATTATTTGAGTTACATTGGGCACAGCAATGTGTATCTCCAGATGCCACTTTATTTAGTTCCCAGTAGTCTACTGTGGTGTGCCAGGTGCCATCTGGTTTTCTTTACAGGACTGTTGAAGGGACTCTGGCTGGCCGGATATTAACTTTGGTCAGTTCCAGTAGGATGGCTGTAATTCCTCTTATCACACCAGAAAGACGGTATTGTTTTACATGAATAACACTCCATGGGGGAGGAACGTGTACAGGTTCCCATTTTACTTCCCCTCTTAAAATGGCCTCCACCCTTTGAACCTGTAGGCGAAATTCCCACATAAATGTTTGTGAAGTGCATCCTGACAGGATGTCCATACCCAAGATGTCTTCTGAAACAGGTGAGATAAAGGCAGTATGGTAATGGAAGAAGGGAACCTCCACCCAATACCAAGGAGGAGAGGAGTTTCATTCAAATTGTTTGGCCCTTGTAACTATAACTGCCCACTCACCAGAGTACCTTGGCATTTCCATGAGCTAAGGCACATTCTGCTAATGTTAAGGTTTTCTGTTTGTTTTTTGAACTCCAATAGATTGTGAGCTCCACCTGAGGCCTCTGGTCACTCCCTGTTGCCCTTACACGGAGGCAGTTTTTAGCCCCGTCCATAGTCTCTAGGCTGAGGAGGAGTCTACCCTTGAAAACAGAGACTGGGGTTCTTTTATGTGGAGTTACCTTTTTTCTTTTTCCCTCTTCTTTTGGGGCACAAGGAAGGGGTCTAAACTATTGATCAGAAGTCAGGTCTTTCCAAGGACCCAGCAATGTTGCCTATGGTTGCTCATCTATTTTCTCTTTGTCTATCCCTGCTGAAATCAGACGATACCACATTTGTTTCCTAATGATCCTAACTAGGCCTTTTTGACCTCTCTTTTTCAGTCTGGCAGACTTGGCTTTTCCCTTTTTCCTTTTTTTTTTTTTTTAGTTACCAGTTGTACCTTATTTCTTTCCTTTTCAGTTTCTGCAAGGTCAGATGTGGCTTTCCCCACCTCATACACAACTGTCTCACAAGAGGGATATGAGAAGGCCATGCCATTCCCAGGGTCATTCTGTCTCATTTCTTGAACTTCACTCCCAGCTAGGGAGGTATCGTTCCCACCAGTGACCCATAGCTGCACTGTCCATGTGGCTAAGCTTTCTTTTGGCAGCTGTTTACAAGTTTCTGCTACATCCAAAAATCCTGCGTGTGTTGGGCTTTTGCTTTCCCCTGCATGAGTGGTTTTGCTCTCAAAGGTGGAGGATAATTATCTTCCTCCTTTGAGCTAACATCTATGTCGTCATCTGACTCACTAGTTGGTTCCCAGGAATTCCAGGTATTTGCATCCTAGCCTGGTCTGGCAATGATAACCTGCTTGGACTTTCAGCCTGTGCAGCTCTCCCCCTCCCAGCTGCCCAGAGCAGCAAGCTTCGGTTTCCAGCTGTGCCTCCTAAGCTTCAAGAGTATTCACCAAACCAGATGCTAACAAGGATGTGAAGGTTCTCATGTCTCTTTTTAAAAAAAGCTAATTAGCCGGGCTCGGTGGCTCAGCCTGTAGTCCCGTGCCTTTGGGAGGCTGAGATGAGTGGATTGCCTGAGCCCACGGGTTCGAGACCCGCCTGGGTAGCGGGACCTAATCTCTACAATAAATCAAAAAATCAGCCGGGCGTGGTAGTGCGCGCCTATAATTCCAGCTACTCGGAAGGCTGAGGTGGAAGGATGGCGGAGCCCAGCAGATCGAGGCTGCGGTGGCTGGGAGTGGCCACTGCACTCCAGTCTGGGTGACAGAGTGAGACTCCAACTCAAAAAAAAAAAAAAGTTAATTAATCAATTTATTTGTTTGTTTGTTTGTTTATAGAGACAAGGACTCACTGTGTTGCCCAGACTGTCAATCCTCTTGCCTCAGCCTCCCAAAGTGCTGGGATCACAGGTGTGGGCCACCACACCCAGCCTCTCATGTCCCTTTCTCATTTCCCTTTTTAACCTTTCTAACTGCACTTCGTCCTACAGCTTTTCTTACCCTCACCTCAGCCACCACCTGTGCTTCTGCAGCCATGCGCAGAGCATAACAGCAGCAAGCTCACTGTTGTCACCGCTCGGTGACCTTTCTTACCGTGAGTCATATAACTTTGTCCCAACAAGGCTATTAGACCCTCTGGCACTTTCAGGGTGTTCTCATACTCATGTACATGGTGGTCCACTGGCATCTAGCAAACAGACAATATCACCCCACATAGCTAAGGAAGCCCACCCCGAGATTCCCCCACAGATGCTTCTTTTCCTTTGCCCATTCTTATATTTTTTGACTCCTCCTGGTCAGTTCACCACTTGGTTCGTGAAAAGACTATATGTACAAAGCGATCCCCAAATGTCAAAGGAATCGAGAAAACAAAAAAGGAGGCAGACAAATCCAGTTTGTTGGTTTCAGTGATTTATTGAGGGAACTTACAGACAGAAGTGTGGTCTTGGGCGGCCACGAGACAGGTACATCTCTGCACTGTTACTCCCCAGACCCAGGGCTTACACAACATAGGGAGAGAATATGTGAGCTCTGTGCAAGACAGTTAAAGGCACCCTCTAGAACAAGAATGCTATATGCGTCAGAGCCTAACTTGTGTGATAACATCAAGGTTGCTTTGATCTAAAAGCAGAAGTTACATGTTCTTACACTAGGGACAGTAAATAAAGAAGTTGTTACTGAAACGCCTGGGGTTCGGTCAAGGTCCTTTTGCTCACTACACAGAAAACCAATCACTGAGAAGATGAGTACTGCCAGAGAAGAAAGCTTTTTATTTGGGTGATATCAGCCAAGGAGAATGAGAGATTGTCTGAAATCTTATCTCCCTGTCCCATTGAAGTCAGGGGTTTATGTAGTGGGGGAAGAATGTAGAAAACAGGAATTAGGGAGTGGTAAGGGAGAGGAGTTGGTAAATGGGAGGGGTTTGGCATCTTGGTGATCTGGTGAGTTTCAGTTCCTTGATACTATAGGCCTCAGGTCAGTTTCCTGAGAAAGAAACTCAGATAAGACATGTAAGTTTCAAGCTTTAAGACCAGGAGGGTCAATTTTTATGTTTATTTAAAAAACAAAACAAACAGACAAGAAACCGGCAACCATTAAGTTCTATGGGAAAGTTGGGTCATTTTCAAAATCAGGAGGTATTCACTGGACTGAGGCTAATCAGAAATCAACATGGCGGGTTAGCATCCAAGATGGAGTCACTTTTGTCTCCATAGTACCACTGTGCCGCCACTGTCACCTAAGTATGGGGAGTATGCTACTCTGAACCAAATCTTACTCAGCACAGAAGAGCTAATTAGAGACTTCGAAAGAAAGACTAGAAGAAAGCCACTACGACATTGTCGGGAGATAAGCAGAGTCAGACTGAGACATTGAGAAGGTGGACCTCAAAAAGATTAGTGGAAAAAAAAAAGAATTCTATGGACAGAAACGATAAAAGAGAGGTCAACTTAAGAAAAGTAGGAGGCTCCTCTTTACCTACCCCTGACCTGGCTGCCCAACTTGCTTACAGTTCACTTCAAGCTGGCCTATCTTGATGAGATATCAGATCCAAAGCACAAACCAAGCTCTTAAATAGGTATGATGAGTAACAAGAAGATGGGATAGTTGGAAGCTGGTTGGCATACAGGGCATGAAGTGAGTCTGGGCAGTGGTTCAGGCCTGAGACTGAGTAAAAAAGTACTGGGAGCCGGGCTCGGTGGCTCAGCCTGTAATCCCGCGCCTTTGGGAGGCTGAGTGAGCGGATTGCCTGAGCCCGCGGGTTCGAGACCCGCCTGGGCAGCGAGACCTCATCTCTACAATAAATCAAAAAAATCAGCCGGGCGTGGTAGTGCATGCCTGTATTCCGGCTACTCGGAAGGCTGAGGCGGAAGGATCACCGGAGCCCAGCAGGTCGAGGTTGCGGTGGCTGGGAGCGGCCACTGCACTCCAGTCTGGGCGACAGAGTGAGACTCCAACTCAAAAAAAAAAAAAGTACTGGGGCCTGTTTTTATGGGGTGACATCTACAGGGCATAAGGGAAGTCTAATGAGTCAAATAAGTCCAGGCAAGTCCAGACATTATAGTATATTATAGAAGGAATTCAGACACTGGATGAGATATTGGATTACTATATCTCCTAGGTTTTGTAGACTCTGCTTTTAAACAATTGCTACTTTTCCCAGTATCACTTCTTTAAGGTTCAGGTTGTTAGACTTTGGATACAAATACAGCTTGTACTATATCTAACTCCAGATAGTCTGAAAAATTAATCTAGTTGATTGGAAAAAGTAGTGGAAACTACCCATTACATTGCCCAAACCAGATATTTTAAGTTTTTATCTCAGCTCTGCCAGTGCCTCATTTTGACCTAATCAGCCAGCTGCTCTTCCTGAGACTCAGTTTGCCCATCTGCAAAGGAGAGTGTTTGACTGGTTATATGACCACGAAGGTTCCTTAGGATCCTGTTACTTAAAGTGTGGTCTCACTAGGGAGTTTGTTAGACATGTAGAATTTTAGGTCCCAGACCTACTAAATCAAAATCTGCATTTTGAAAAGATCCCTAAGTGACTCTTAAGTACTTTAAAGCTTGAGATGTTCTGCCTTAAGACATCATCAGTCCATGAATACATTGTGAAATGTCTTTTGATTTCTCTCTCCTGCATTCCTATCATACTTCCAAATTTTCCAGCTCTAGGCTACTTTCAATGGCCAGAATAGCCTGAGATTTAGTGATTGCCTGGCTTGGGGTTTAGGAAAATGCCAAATGGCCCTTAAAATATAATAATACATCTATACACATCCATTTACTAAATAATTAACTTGCTAATTAATTCATCTACTCTACTTGAGAAATTCCTATTGGACACCAGGCACAGTTTGAGCGGCTGTAGATAAAAGGATGGATAGGGCGCAAACTCTGTCCTCGACAGTTTAGGGACATGCTTGGACAGCCAACTCCAATCCATTGTGATAAGCACTTCTGTAGTTAGTAAAGGGAACACATACCAGTGAAATATTTAAAGTCAGAAACTATGTTATCACAAGCAGGAATAATTCCAGAGGCAGTTCCAAGCTGTCCACCTCTACCATTTGATTCTATCTCTCCAGTGACCTAAAATGTGTGGCTTCTCTGCCCACACAGGGGGATGAGTTATTGGGACGGTTCCTGTCTGGTGACTCACAGGACACTGACAGGAATGGCTTGCCTAAATTCTTCTCCATTCCCTAATGGTCAGGAATTGTGCTATTATCAGCTCAAGGGTCTTTAACTTGGGGTCCACAGAGAGGTTAATTCCAGGGATGGAGGGGAGGAGGCAATTCATGTGCAAAAACTGTTCTGTGAATGTGCTTAATGCATTTGTCTTGGGACAGAAAGTTCACAAGCTTTCGTCAAAGGATGATAAAAACTAAAATTAGCCGGGCTCGGTGGCTCAGCCTGTAATCTCGTGCCTTTGGGAGGCTGAGGTGAGTGGATTGCCTGAGCCCACGGGTTCGAGACCTGCTTGAGCAGCAAGACCTCATCTCTACAATAAATCAAAAATTACCTGGGTGTAGTAGCGCGTGCCTGTAGTTCCAGCTACTTGGAAGGCTGAGGCGGAAGGATCGCTGGAGCCCAGCAGGTCGAGGCTGCGGTGGCCGGGAGCGGCCACTGCACTCCAGTCTGGGTGACAGAGTGAGACTCCAACTCAAAAAAAAAAAAAAAACACCTAAAATTGAGAACTCCTGCTGCCTTGTAATGGCAGCTCTTTCTTTTCTCCTCTATTTCCTCTCTCTCTTCGGCTGACATCTCCCAACTTCCTCTGTGCTTGGTTTCTTTAGTTAGAAGGAGCTCTGTCTGTGGTATTACAGTCATACCAAAGAGCCAAGGAAAGACTCCTGTCCCCAATTCAACACCGTCACAAGTAACCACAGCCGGGTCACAGGGACAATGGGGAGAAGAAATCTCTAGAACTCAGAGCCAAGTCTTTAGCAATTGGCTGGCTGTTCCTCTGTCTTTAATAGCCAGATATGAAAAGATGAAATTTGTTTTCTGTTTCTCATGTGTGCTTTTTATTTTGTTCTTGAGTCAAGGTCCTCTGTCACCCAGCTTAGAGTGTAGTGACATTACCACAGCTCACTACAGCCTTGACCTCCTGGTCTCAGGCAGTCTTCCTGCCTCAGTCTCCCAAGTAAGCTGAGACTACAGGGGTGTGCAACTGTGTCCAGCTAATTTTTTTATTTTTTTAGAGATGAGGTCTCACTATGTTGCCAAGCCTGGTCTTAAACTCCTAGGCTCAAGTAATCCTCCCATCTTGGCCTCCCAAGGTGCAGGGATTACATGCATGAGCCACTGCACTTTGCCAAGATGAATATCTTAAAGTCACTTTCTGGACTTTCACAGTGGCTTATAGCAGTGATCTCTGCCATGAAAACTCCCATTCCTTTGTCCTGTGAGATGTCTATAGAGTGTCAGGTGGAGGGTGGTGGGAATTGGGAGGTGTACAGGTAGGCAAAGTCATCAGTGACATCAGAGAGGCAACTGTTGGGTCTATTTTTACTTTTTTAAAAATTTAGACTTCAGAAACTATGGAGAGTATATAATGCTATTTTTGATGTATTATTCTTAGTTCAAATTCAGCCTTATGCATTAAAGAAGAGGAAGTGTGTTTTGGATATGTTCTAAGGCAGAGACTTCCAAATCATCTCTACATTGCTGTAAGTATATCATGAAGTTAGTTTGCAGCATAAGCTTGCCTTTCTGTTTCTGCTGTATAAATTGGGATTATAAAATAAATTTACAAAATGCCCTTTGAATATGCTGTGTGACTATGTTCCCTTCCTAGGCTTCCTGTTTCTGTCTTGCAAGATTCATGCTGAAAGATGTCTTCCTTGGATGCAGAGTCGTTTATCAAGCATTTATTAAGAGCTTCACACCCTAGGCATTATGCTACTAGGTGCCAAAGTTATATCCAAGAAGAGAACAGACACAGCTTCCAGCCCTCATGGTCCTTACAAACTAGTGAGAGATATGGACAATAGGCTCAAGTACATTCAGTGCTGTAACAGGGGCAGCACTTCCAGGATGCTGCAGGGACAAACAGAAAGAACAGCAAACTGACTTAGTAGATCATGGAAGCTTTCTTGGAGGAAGTGATGTTGAGGCTGAGAGCTGAGGGATAGGCAGAAGTTAGCTTGGCCACAGGAGCAGTACAGCAGGGAAGAGAATTTCAGGCAGTGAACAGGATGTACCCTCTCTGGGGCATTTGGATATATTTGACAACTAAAGCAAGCATTTAATTATTTTTGTTTTTAGAATTGTCTGTTCAGTGCTTATAATTTCCTAGCACATCTGTGCAAACTAGAGTGAAGAAATATCCTGGACCAGGATTTCCAAAGTATGTGCTGGTTCTTCAGTTCTGGAAGGGCTGCAAACTTCCAATGTGACTTTCTAAGTGTTATTAGATATTTAAAAAATAAAAATGTTTATTTTAGGATAGTTTTAGATTGTTATTTGGTTTTTACCTTTAAATTTTAAAATAAGTTCAAACTTACAAAAAATTGAAAGAATAGTGTAATCCCTCCAAAATCCCATATATCCTTTACTCAAACAATTGCTAACATTTTGCTACATTTACATATATATCTACCTATATATATGTCTACACATCTTCTTTCCTCCTCCTCCTCTTCCTCCTTTGCTTCTTCTTTTCATCATCATCACTATTGTTGTTGCTGTTGTTATTTTTGTCAAGTCATTTGAGACATCATGCCTTTTACTCCTAAAATGCTTTAGCAGGTATCTGCTAAGAGCAAGGACATTATCTTACAGAACCCCAGTACAATGATAGAATTCAGGAAAACAACATTGATACACTATTACTTAGTATACAGTCTGTATTTGAATTTCACCAGTTGTCCTAATAATATCCTTTACATTTTCCTGGCTGGAGTTCCAGTCCAGGATCACACATTGCCTTTAATTGTGATGTATCTTTGGTCTCCTTTCATCTGGTCCATTTGTGCCTCTGCCTCTCTGTCTTTCATGTCACTGATATTTTTGAAGAGTACATGCAGATCAACTGCTTTGTAGGAAGCCCTTTACTTTGGGTTTGTTTAATATTTCTTCATGGTTAGATTCCACTTATGTATTTTTAGCAGGTAAGTGCTAAATAAAAATAAAATGCTGTACAAGTAACAAATTACCATTTAGCCATGTGAATCAGGATTTTCTTGATACTCTACAATCAAAACAACACAGAAAAGTAAATTGGAATCTGGAGGCTGATTTAAGACAATGGTAAGCCCCATTGTACAGGCTTGCATTCATTAAAACATCCTCAATACCTGATTCTATACTAATTTGGACTTATAAATAAATTAATAAAATACCCTTTGCATATGTTGTATATGTGTTTTATATGCTGGGCTCCTACATAAGATGTTGATTAAAACTAGAGTCTCCTACTTTGGCCATTTGAAAACCACATTGTCAGCCGGGTTCGGTGGCTCAGCCTTTAATCCCGCGCCTTTAGGAGGCTGAGGTGAGTGGATTGCCTGAGCCCGTGGGTTCGAGACCCACCTGGGCAGCGAGACCTCATCTCTACAATAAATAAAAAAATCAGCCAGGCGTGGTAGCGCATGCCTGTAATTCCGGCTACTTGGAAGGCTGAGGCGGAAGGATCGCCGGAGCCCAGCAGGTTGAGGCTGCGGTGGCCGGGAGTGGCCACTGCACTCCAGTCTGGGCGACAGAGTGAGACTCCAACTCAACAACAAAAAAAGAAAACCACATTGTCTCCCACTATAGCTCCTACCCACTGTACAATTTCCACAACCCTTTCATCATCTGCAGGCCTTGATGTTTCTTTTCCTAGTATCTGCAATTTTGCCCTAATTTTCAACAGTCCCAGGGCTCAGGGAACACACATATATCATTTACCGATGGGTTTTGGGGTGTGGTCCCCGGATGCTTCAAAGTAGACAAAATTTGAGATTTCTTTTTTTTGTTTTTGAAATCCAGTTCTGCTTCTGTTAAAACATACCAGTATAAACATTTTAGGAATACAGTCACACTCTATGCAGTCACCTGCTTAGCCACTGACTGACCTACACAAATGACCCAAACATAGGACAGTCCTACCTTATTCCAGAGCACTTATTCCACAAATGAGAACACTGAGATCTAGACAGGTGTCTTCTGAAGAAGGAGAGCTGCTAAAGGGCTGCTAATGGTAGGTAGATACTGCCCAACTTTGCCTGTGCCAGGGGTTGGGGTGGCTTTCTGATGGCAGAGGCGCTCCCTTGGGAGGTGACCAAGCCACTTTCCTCTCTCTCAGCAAGTGTGGGCTGCTGGCAGCTGAAGCAGGCCTCAGGTAAGGTCTTTCAGTCTGGTTTAGTCATCTCCAAGTCAGCCACAGAGCTGAAGCCCAGCCAGGTCTTTGGAGGCCTCTAGATTTCCTTACAGATTTTGCAATAAAAGATTGTCCTAATGGAAACACAGGACTGAAGAGATGTGGGTTCCTTAGAAAGTCATTTATAATATATTTTCACTGAGAAAATACATTCTAAATTATAAAAACAATTTTCAAGATCAACCATTGTATTAATAAATTGGAGACTGCTTACAATTCATTGCATTCCATTGAACCGTATGGATTTCATATTTACATGCTCAAGGTAGCACAATGGCTACTTGGTGGATGCCAGGGAGATATCAAGACTCTTGGGACACGATTCCATGCTCAAGAAGCCTACAATAGTCCTGGAGAGAGATATATCAAAAATGTAATGATTATATGAGGTAATGTCTGATGGCACGCTCAGATGAGTGGAAGAGAAAATGGACTGCATGGAGACAGTTGGACATGTGATTGAACGCGGGGCGCCTAAGTCAAACACCTGCGCGAAATTGCAGCTGCTCCTCTTCCTAGCCATTCTGCAAGTCATTTACGTTCTCGAGGCGCTCAGAACAGCTCTGGGCTTTTTTGGTGCCCTTAAAACGGTTAGTTATTATTATTGCCTTTCAGTCTGTGCTTGAATCACCACTTCAAGGATGGGTAGGACGTGAACAGAGGAGAAGGGAAGGGTGACAAAATCATCCTCGCGAAAGGTTCCGCACACTCATTACCTTTGTAACTTTGTTGGCACCGGTGAGCCTGGGCGACAGGCGGCAATCCTGGAAACTCGACTCCGCGCAGCCTCTTACGTCTGCGGCTCCCGCCGCCAGCGATCCCAGGGCCTGTCCCCAGGGGGCGCTGCTTCCCAGCCTCCGCGGCCCGGCCGGGCCCGGCCCGGCCCGGCGCGCGCCCCCGCCGCCCGCCTCGCGCGTGCGTGCCGCCCAGGTGAGGAGGCAGTGGCTCGGGCCGCGGCGGGGGCGGGTTCCCCGACGGGCCGGGCGGGGCGGAGCCGGAGAGGCCCGGGTGGGGCGGGGCCGGGGCGAGACCAAGGCCAGAGGCGGGACCAGCCGCCGCCGTCTCCGTCTCCGTCTCGGTGTCCCGGCCCCCACAACGCCCGGCGGCCGCGGCGGGAGGAGCGGAAGCAGCCGAGGAGCGGCGGGGCGGCCTCTGTCCGGCCCGGGCCCGCTGAGCGGCGCGCGCCCCCTCCCCGCAGCCCCCGGCGCGGCCCCGCCCCGGCCCCGCCCGAGCTCGTCTCGGGCCCCCGGCCCGGTCCCCGCGGCCCGAGCGCGTCCACCTGAGCTCGCGCGCCGGCGCCATGGCGGAGCAGGAGAGCCTGGAGTTCGGCAAGGCGGACTTCGTGTTGATGGACACCGTCTCCATGCCGGAGTTCATGGCCAACCTCAAGCTCAGGTGAGGGCGGAGCGGCGGCGGCCGGGGCGCGAGGCTGCGCTCTCCCGGGAGGGGGAGCCCCTGCGGCGCGTCCGGGTTCGGGGTGTCCGGGGCGCGCCGAGCTCCAGGGATGGAGCGCGGCGGGTGGCGGTGTCGGGGGTCCGCCGAGCCGGATGGTTGCGCTTTCCCGGGAGAGGGCGCCGCTGGGGTGCGGCCGCTTGGGGGTGCGAGGGGCGTGCCGGGCTCCAGGGCCGCGCTTTCCTGAGCGGAGGCGTCCCTGGGTGCTGTCCGGGTTGTGGGTGGAAGGGGTGTGCCGAGCTGCAGGGAGCGCTTTGGGCGGCCACCGGCCTGCTCTGCGCCAGGTAAGTGATGTGGGCGGGCCGGGTGACCTAATGGAAACAAAAGTAAAGGAAAATAAAAACTTCAGAGAAAGAGCCGTGGTGGTCCTTAAGGCCCTAGGGAGACTGGAGGGTTGATTTGGAGAAAGGCCGGCGATTCATCCCGTTTCACACTCGCTTCTTTTCTTTATTTCTTCCTTCTTCGTCATTTTTTTTCCTCCTGGCATGGTTCCATCATGTCATTCAGGATGCTATGGAGTGATCCCTGAGCTGTCTGTTCCGGGACACTGACTATTTTTTAGTTACTCTCTAAACGTAATTAGACACGTTTCCAGACATGGAAGAGACTACTATACTTGCCAGTGCCAAGATAAACTGTCTGAATTTGACAAGGCGTTCATGGTTTTGGTTTTTTCATGGAGTTGTGGATGGAGCCCTTGTGTTACTGACATCCCTGAGAATGTAGTCACAACTCAACACCCCCAAAATGGGTTTCCAAGATGAATTTGTTTTAGAAAGTCCCCTGCATGTGATTTTTTTCCTCACTCTTAATAGAGTCATATGTAAACATAATTTTAAAGTAGTTGACTTAAACATTACAGTAAGTCGAGTTTCAAAATAGCTGAGTTTTGGGTTTGTGTGTCTGTTTCCCTGGAAGCTTTGGCCACACTTCTTGTAAGGCTAACCATCCACTCCTTAAGCGTATAAAGTATAAATCATAACGTAGGTTTCAGTGCTTAACTAATTCTACTTCCCTGTATTAATTACTCCTGGCAATCCTAATTTAAAATTGTAAAAACTAGTTTAATCTTTGAAATTGTAAACCACATAGAGTCTTTATCTGCTCTTGGATGGTCTTCATTATGCCCCAGAGCCTGGGGGCAGGAGCACAGACCTGAGCTCTGCACCTGCCTACCACAAACTGACCTTGAGCTGGTCAGAATGCCTGAGTGTTCTAGTTTATAAAATAAAGAGGAGTGTTCAGTGGTCATATTCTATGATTCTAAAATTTCCAAGTTTAGGCATCTCAAAGTTGCAGAGTTTATTTCTGAATGAAGTGTTGCAATGTGAAGTGGTATCATCAGATTTATTACATACACAGCATAATGGTAAGATGTTACATTTTTGATTGAGGTTTGAATGCTCAGCTTTTATAGAAATGATCTCAAATATTAATAAAAATGACATACCTCTACATCAGCTGTAACCAATACCCACCGCTACCATAATGGTTAAGAGTCAGATTGTTGAAATTCAAATTCTAGTTCTACCACTTTCTTGCTATGGTCCTTGGGCAAGTTACTAAACTTCTCTGTGACTCAGTCTTATTATCTGTGGAATTGGGGTTGTCCTGAGTGTTAAGTGAGTTAATATATGTAACTTCAAAGAGTAGTGCCTGGCAAATACATATTACTAAAACTGTTTAAATTTTTCTCAAGGGAGCAGAAAGCAGATAAAGGGGGAAAGTTATATAGTAATTTCATATATTAAGGTTGTTTTGAGTTATTTAAGAGATTCCACTCCCTTCCCCTAGGAGAGAAGTCGTGTGCTTTGAGAAATATCTTTATAATTTAGTCATTCTCAGCTTATACTCATTTCAATTTCTAAGACATTAAGTACATTTATTAAGTACATATTGCATGCAAGACATTATAGTAATAGTTGAATATGAGTAACTGGGTTACGTTAGTTTGGAGCACTACTCCTCTGTAATAGAATTAAACTCATGTGGCTTTAAAAAAATTAAATTGGAGGAGGGCACTTAGAATGATTTTATTTTAGTTTTTAGACATTAAGTCTCTAAGTGTGAGGTTTGAATCTCAAGATAGATTCCTAAAGTGAGACTTGCAACTCCTGTGTGCACAGAGAAGAACACTGCAGTTTAGTTCTGCTTTGTGCAGGCTACTCTAGAAGATAAGGTGGGAGAATCCCAAGAACTATAAGATGTGGTCTGGCCCTTACCTTGTTAAGAGGTGGCATCTCAGTAAAGACAGGGAGAAAGGTGAAAATTGATTTAAAGAATAGTTCAAGGAAACAACAGAGGAAATCAGCTTTATAGCCCTTAGGTGATTATTTGCCAAGTAATAGTACATATTGTTCTGGAAGTTCAGAAGAGAGACAGAGATGCCTTAGGCTGAAATACCTTATATAGGAGGAGAGGAGGAGTTGAACTGAATTCTAAAGTATAGATAGGATTTGTCAAGGTGGACATGTAGGTGGAGAGCATTCCAGGTGGATTAAGTGGTGTGAGCAGAGGTTGGTGGCATAAAAGCTGACTCTGTTTGGGAGATAGTGAATAAGCTGAGTTGTCTGAAGTGGTAATGGAGGTTGTGGGAGGAATCACCAGCTCTCATTAGCATGGCTCTTGGCTAATGCCCCGGTTTTTAGGTCTAATTTTACACCTAATCACCACATCAGTCAAGATCTGGAATGTTCAGTTTGTATGTATTTGCATGTATTTGTGTGTATTTCCATGTATCTCATCGATATGTACTTAATGATCCTGAGAATTGGCTGCTATTCTCATTGTACAGGTCAATGATTGTTCATGACTTACAAGTTAGAGTAGTTGGTTCACTGTAGCTATAAATGCAGTCCCAGCAAAGGGTGGCATCCTTACCAACCTCTGAAGCTGTAAACCCTGACCCAGACAGAAAGCAGATTTCTCTATGGTAGTTTAATTTCATATCATCCTGATGTCCTTCCAGACTTTTAGCATTTAGCTATAGGAGCACCTGGGATCCTGCTATTATGTCCCTTAGATATTCCTTTCACTTTGCAGAAGGTGACCAGAAGCCCACCACTGCAGATCCAGGTGCTATGATGTGACGTTGAAGTGTTTTGGCTCCTGGAATATCTGTGTTTGGGCCACACTGGGTGTATATTTGTGGTTGTACGTAGGTGAAATTGAACGTGTTTGGTGGATGTGAGTGAAATTCCCACATGTGCATGTACCTACCTCATCATTCTTGCCCTCCCCAAGCTGTGGTTCCTGCTCTCACTCCCCAGTCTGGAGTGTCCTGTCCTCTGCTTCCCACCTGGCTCTTCTGCAAGATCTGTTTCCTTTCTTTATGGTCTATAACATACAGCCAAGCACTTAAACCTGCAGTTGCTTCAGCGGTCTGTGTTATTGAAACTTGGTTTTGATTTTCTCCACAGTAGCACCTAGCATAATGCTGGGAACATGGTATATTCCTTCATGACAATATTTTTTATGGAGAAGAGAGAAAGGAATGTTTTGGTTACTTTTTAAAAAGCGTTTGTGGCATTGTTCATTTAGAGTTATCTTCTTTTTCTGCTATTATTCTGGCTTTCTTTTTGTCTGGTGGGGCTAAAGCTTATTTTTTAGACATATGCCACAATTGACATAATGTTGTAGAGATAGTATTCTTCCTTTAAAAAATTGATGTAAGTGTAAATGTCTGTGGATGTGGGTTTGGATGGGGCAAGAGTGAAGGGGTGGTATAGATTAGTGTGAGTTAGTACATCTGGGAAGGAGCTTTAATTTGTATTTCTTGCCCTTATAACAAAATCTGCTTGTATCTTGAGGACTGCCTTCTTTTCCTCCCAGAAACCTCTTGCTGGAGGGAGATTTGCTCTATTTACTTCTTTTATTTTTTTATTTTTATTTTTTGAATTGGAGTCTTCACTCTGTTGCCCAGGCTGGTGTGTAGTGGCATGCTCACGGCCACTGCAGCCTCGACCTGCTGGGCTCAGGTGATCCTCTGTCTCAGCCTTGCAAGTAGCTGGAACTACAGGCATGTGCCACCATGCCCAGCTAATTTTTTTAATTTATTGTAGAGATGAGGTCTTGCCAAGTTTTTCAGGCTGGTCTTGAACCTATGGTCTCAGGACTGCCTCCATAAAGTCTCCTATAGTCCCAGCACCTTGGCCTCCCAAAGTGCTGGGACTACAGGTGTGAGTCACTGTCCCCGACCTCTATTTACTTCTTTTCCCCTTTTGTCAGAAGTGGAGGTGGTGGTGCTAAGTCCCTCATTCCATTTTCCAAGGGTCTGTGCCCGGGAGTATGAAGAGTCCTGTACAGGTACCACCTGCCTTCACGGTCAAGGATGGTTCCTGCCAGCAATCCTGATGTGCACTTGGAACCAGAGCTATCACATCTCTTCCGTGGTCTGCTTTCTCCGTAGCTACTTCCTTTTTGGACCTAGAGCCATTTGTTTCCTTTTCTCCTTGCTTAGGCTGTTCCTGTACTTGAGGTATTCCAGAATTAACACCAGCTTTGCACTGTCTCTCTGATGGAGAGTTCTGCCAGAGCCAGTGGCATGGAGCATCTGGTCCTGTCTATGCTTCTGCTTGTTGCTCAGCCATGTGCGTGAAGGGAGGAAGGCAGGCTGCTGCTTGGTAGTGGACTCCAACTGAGGACAGTGTCCTTGATAAGCTTTTCATTTTGTAGGATGATGAGATATGCGTTAGGCCTCCAGAGGTCTAGTTTCTTAACTTTATTTTTTGTCAGTTCCTGTTTTGAGAATAAAGCATCTGCTCAGCCTTATGTCTTGACTTCTTGGAAATTTAATTTTTCTTTTTCCTTTTTTTGATTCTTCAGCTAAGACAGCAGAGGAGATGATTTATTGTATGCTTGTTACACTCGGCCACAACTCAATCCAGAACTAGTCCAGAATGTCCAGGGCAAAGGACCAAGAGGGACTGTTTGGGTATGATGAGCAAGGTGGGTCTCTCAGAGGTGGTCTTGACAATCAGATGGCATGGAGTTCTAGATTCCTGGAGAGACAACTTGTACCAGCATCCCAAGCATCTGGCATTCCATATTTCTGCTTCTGTGGCCTTCACAGGTGCGCAAACTAGAGATTTACTTGGACCTCTGCCTCATCTTTCTTTTGCTCTTCGCTTCTTACTCCACTTGGCTCTCATGGCATGAAGGTTTCTAAGAAGATGGCACTCAGGCCGAGAGAAAGGAAATGTAATTTTTCTTCCCCTTTTGTCTTACTGGTTTTTTCTTCCATAAAAGCAATAATTTGAACTCTATGTATGCCAAAGTTTTATGCAACTCTTCACTTTAAAACTAATATAGCATGTCTTTTATACCTTTGCTTAGACCAGGATCTCTCAACCTCGGTACTGTTGACATTTTGGTCTGGGTAAGCCTTTGTTGTGGGGGCTGTCATGTGTGTTATAGGATGTTTAGCAGCATCTCTGATCTCTACCCACTAGATGCCAATAGCACCACTTCCCTTTCATTTATGACAACCAAAAGTGTCTTCAGACATTGTTACATGTCTCTGGTGTGTGTGTGTGTGTGTGTGTGTGTGTGTGTGTGTGTGTGAGAGAGAGAGAGAGAGAGAGAGAGAGAGAGAGAGAGACAGAGAGAGAAGAGAAGAGAGAGAGAGAGAGAGAGGAGATGAGAGAGACAGAGAGAGAAGAGAAGAGAGAGAACCACTGACCCAGGCTGTTCTTACTCCCTAGAATGCCCTCCTCCTTCCCTCATCTCTGCCCTCATTCCCTGCCTGTCACACTCTTACTCATCCTTTGAGACCAGTTCTGAGAAATCTTTCCCAATCTTCCAAAACAGGGTTAATTATACCCTCTCCTGTGCTCCCGGGATACATGGACACTTGTACATAACTGTTAGAGAATTTGGCATATTTTATTGTTATCTGCCTACCTACTTCCTCACTAACCTGTGAAATCCTCAAAGACAGCTTGTCCAAAGGCAGATTGAGGTTTTCTAGTGCTTTGAATCTCATTATGGTTAGGCGTGACCATCTTTAGAAAAAATATAAGTTATGAATGCAGAATTAGATATAGGACTTTGGAGCAGGGCTCGGTGGCTCAGCCTGTAATCCCACGCCTTTGGGAGGCTGAGGTGAGTGGATTGCCTGAGCCCATGGGTTCGAGACCTGCCTGGGCAGCGAGACCTCATCTCTACAGTAAATAAAAAAATCAGCCGGGTGTGGTAGCACATGCCTGTAATTCCGGCTACTTGGAAGGCTGAGGCGGAAGGATTGCCGGAGCCCAGCAGGTCGAGGCTGTGGTGGCCGGGAGCGGCCACTGCACTCCAGTCTGGGTGACTGAGTGAGACTCCAACTCAAAAAAAAAAAAAATAGATATAGGACTTTGGAAGGGGAAGGTGCAAATGAGTCACTGTGGAGCAAACCTACTTCTGGCCCCTTTGTGTTTTCTATCATGCTACAGAATCTGGCATCTCTATGTTTAGTACGTCTTAAAATGAGTTAACTAAGCAGTCAAATGTTGGCTGATTGTTCTTCAACCAGTGGAATTCTTAATTTTTTTTAAAAGGCTTATTCTCAAAATATTATACTTTAATAGAACTTCACCTTGTGTTGGGGGAAGTGAGTTATAGATGAGTGGAAAGGCAGTGAGCAGGCACACACCACATCACCTCTCTTTGGCTGTTTGGTCATTTGGAAAATTTGGTGGGACAAAGGATTCCTCTTGTTTGCCAGAGAAAAAACCATAGATAACCTGGGTGGTCTTCGAGTCAACGTAAACCTGCAATTGGTTCAGAGCTCTAGTTAGAAATAGCTCTTGTTAGATTTATAGGGGAGGTGAATGGCACACTAAATCTTTTTGGCTTCCATGTGAAATTCTTTGGCAACCTCTTTTGGAGGCCTTTGGAAAAGGACAGTTTGCTCTCTGCCTGTTTTGCACATTGGCTTCATATTGGGACAAAAATGGGAATTTGGGTTTTGGAACTGCCATTTGGAGTGAATCACCCTGCTGCCTTGTTTCCTTTCCTACTCCATGACAGATTTCCAAGACTATTTTTATTCAGGGTCATTTTTTGACCCTGGAGACTTCTGCTGAATTTAGTTCTCAAATAGAGCCAGATGTGGGTGGAATCAAGCACTTAGAAGCTGCTACCAGTTCATTTCATTACAGGTTCTGATAGGATCTACTTTTACATTGAAGAGATAAGCTTTGACTTTCTGCTTAATTTTGAGACAAAATGGTGAATGTGTTAATTTAACAATCTATGTGTAAGTTATCTGCATTGTGAATTACCCTTACGTGGAGAGCTCTTCATTGATATTCTCATCTAAGTCTGAGTCAACTCAGTAAAATGGATTCTATCTCAAGGAGTAGTTCCATTTGTGACAGTTTTCTAGGATCCATTGTGGTGCTGCCTCTGGGACTGGCTTGGGTCATTGCCCAACCATTGCCTAGTGGGGTAACTTTACTGTCAGCAGTGGCTCCAGCCCCACTGCGTAGATTACCTGTTAATGAGCCTCACTGACATGGCCTATAAAAATGTTAACTTATTCATAAACAGAGTCAGAGGGTAACAGTATTTAAAAATATGTGTTGCAAGCCTCTATTTTATTGTTTATTAGATCCCTTGATTGAGGTGACAGTTTTATTTCCTGTGGGAAGCAGGCTTTTTTCAGCTCAACTGCTGTATACTGGCTAGATGTCTTGAATGGAACAATGTTTCCCAAACTTTAGTTTTTGGCATTTATGAGCAGAAGAGAAAAGAAATATTTGCAAAAGAGAATAGTGGAAAGAACACAGGCATTGAGACCTGACTGACCAAGTTCAAATCTCAGCTTCACTTCTACCCTTATTATTTATTTTTATTTTTTTTGAGTTGGAGTCTCACTCTGTCACCCAGACTGGAGTGCAGTGGCCACTCCCGGCCACCGCAGCCTCGACCTGCTGGGCTCCAGCGATCCTTCCGCCTCAGCCTTCCAAGTAACTGGAACTACAGGCGTGTGCTACCACAGCCAGCTAATTTTTGATTTATTTTAGAGATGAGGTCTCACCAAGTTGCCCAGGCAGGTCTCGAACCCACGGGCTCAGGCAATCCACTCACCTCAGCCTCCCAAAGGCACGGGATTACAGGCTGAGCCACCAAGCCCAGCTCACTTCTACTCTTATTAGCATATGATCTAGACTTCTGTGAGCCTCATTTCCTTATATGTAAGTGATCATCTTTTAGGGTCATTAGAATGAAATCATATGTGTAAGAAGTGATTGGTGTGATGTGGTGTGTAATTCCTACTCAACTAACGTTAACTCTCCTGAATCATCCCCAAATGGCCTCACCTAGGAAGGTTACCTGACCCAATACCAACTGGAGAGCTAGATATTATCACCACTTCCTTGTCATTTCTTCCTTCTTCACTAAGACAAATTCATTTGTTTTGGTTTTGTTTGAGGGGCAAGGATGAAAAATGTTCTAGAAGGAATTCAGGTTACCTAGTGGAGAAAGCAAGGGCACTGGAAATGGGCAAATCTGGACCTTAGTCTTATTTCTGTTCATTTACTCCTACCTATATGACCTCCCTGAGCTTCAGTTTCTTCACCTATAAACATGAAATTGTGTTATTGTGAAATTAAGTATAGTGTCTGAAAAACACCTAAGGTGGTGACTGAGTTATAGTAGACACTTAGTGGGTACCCCTCTGTCTCTGGTTAATGCCCATGGACTAAAAGTGCCCTTGCTATTTCCAATTCACTCAATAACTGTCACCTTAAATATACTTATATCACACTTTCTCCAGGGGTGCCACTATTTAATTTCTGAAAATTATTCTAAACTTTTTGTAAAATGAACTGTTCATACTTAAATCTTCCAAAATATTTCATTCTGCATGTCACTGTTCTCTGATTTAATGAAGGTTGGTGATATTGGTCCTCAAATTTAGGCACTATTGCCAGGTGATGAACTTTAAATGTTGTTGTTTTTAATCTGTAACTAATTTTCTTACTTAACTATAGACCCTATATGTTTTTCATATAATCTCCTGACTTTAAGGCTAGCAACTAGTTGAATTCTTGCTGTATGCTTATTCACTATATTGGGTACTTTGGCGGAGATTACTTTTTAAAAACTTATTCTTTGAGGGATAGTTTAATTAGGAGTAAGAGGTACCGTAATAAATGGCTCAATGTGAAGTAAAATATGACTGAGTCCAAATAAATGGTGCATTGTTTTAAGGGCTTCCTACAGAAGGAGTCAACATGCCATATTTTAAAAAAAGAACTAATGTCATTATAATTAAGATATGTATCTTAATTATATATGTTTTTATATATATATATATATATATATATATATATATATATAAAAAGATCTGGAGGGAATCTAGAAAAATGGGATTGAGAGTAGGTAAAAAATGCTCTATGAAAGAGGTGGAATGTGAGCAGACCCCTGTTGAAGTCAAGGCAGTGTCTCCTGTGGAAACAACCCTTTCTGCCTGCTCTGTGGCCTGAGCCATCCTGTGCTCCTTTTCTTCCTTTTTCACTCACTGTCAGCATGAGCGGCTGGCCATGCTTCTGTTGCTCAAAAATATTTTCCCCCACGTTATCTGCACTTTTTTCATTTCTGTCTTCTGTTGTCTCAAATTCTTTCAACTAGAGATTGAGTTTGGTTGATAAGAATCTTTTTGAGGCTGGGTGTGGTGGCTCAAGCCTGTAATCCTAGCACTTTGGAAGGCCGAGGTGAGATGATTGCCTGAGCCTGGAGGTTCAAGACAAGCCTGGCCAACTTGTTAGCCAGGCATGATAGCACGTTCCTGTAGTTCCAGCTACTTGGAAGGCTAAGGCAGAAGGATTGCCTGAGTCCAGCAGGCCAAGGCTGTGGTGGCCATGAGCGTGCCACTGCACTACAGCCTGGGTGACAGAGTGGGACTCTGATTCCAAAAAAAAAAAAAGAGAGAACCTTTTTGAAAAGTCAAATACTTCTAATGCAGCACATTAGTGTAGATTTTCTCAGTTTGGTTAATTTCTTTCTCATGTCTCAATAATATCAGGTAGAATGAGTGACAAAAATCTCATTTTTGAGTAATAATTTTACAGCATGTTACTATCCAGAGAGGCAGAACTGGGATGGGAAAGTATGGACATGATATAGTATGAACTTATTTTATTCTTGGGGAGGCAGGTTCTGATGACAGGGGAAGAAGGTGCCTGAAGAAAACTTGGTTCAATTAAAAAATTTATACATGATGGAATATTATGCAGTCATAAAGAAGGGCAAAATTATGAACTTCACAGCAACTTGTGACTTTAGAGTCTATATTACTCAATGATCTGTCACAGAAACAAAGAACTGAGTAACACATGTGCTCACTTATAAGTGGATCCTGAATAATTATCATAATACTGCAAGAAAGGGATTGGCAGTAGTGGGAAACTGCTGGGGAGGAGGGGCACACTTCATCAATAAGGGTACCTGATCTCAAACCAGGTGAAGTGGAGACCAAAGTGAGGCCCAAACTCTACCTGTACAATGACCATTTGTATACCTAATCCTGAATTGTACTCCACATCTTTAAAATTGTATAAAAAATTTGACTGTGGCTTATATTTGGGTCTAGAAGAAGAGAAAAAGGAACGTTTTTCTTCCTTTATTTTATGCCCAATTATAGAATTTTTAAGACTTAGCACCCAGACTATGTGGTGAATACCGTGGTCATGATGTTGTGGGTTAAAGAAACAGCAAGGAGCTGGGCATGGTGGCATGCACTTATAGTTCCAGCTACTGGGGAGGCTGAGGCCAGAGATTGCTTGAGCCCAGGAATTTGAGGTTACAGTGAGGTATGATTGCACCACCGTATTCCAGCCTTGGTGACAGCAAAACCCTGTCTCTAAAATAAAAAAAGAGAGAAACACTAGTGAGCCAGCCTATGAGTCTAACCTTGACTTTCAGTATTTCTTGGTGAAATAGAATGGTCTGCTTTTGGAAAGTACATCATTTTTAAAAAGAAGAATTCCAATAAGTGACTTCAATTGATAGAGAAGGGATCAAGAACATCAGCTGGGAGCACACTTCATCTACAAGGTTACCTGCATAATGAACATTTGTATACCTAACCCTGAATTGTACCTCATATCATTAAAATTAAAAAATTTAAAATAAAAAAAAACCAGCTAGTTTCTTCTTGGTAATTTTTCCACCTTACAGTCTCCTCATTGTCATAGCCTCAACCTTGAAGATATCCGTGTATGTTCCAGGCACAGCTGCTTATGTGGTTCTAGTTACCGTTATGACAGGACTGCCTTCATTTTCCCCACATTTCTGCTCCTTGATGCACAATATAGAAATGGATTTCACTTTAATGAGATTAAAGCATTAGCTCTAGTAAAGATATTTTGCTTTAATAAAAAGTTTATTTACTGCTGATCATAGCTTTTTCCAAAAGAGCCAAAGGCCAGTTCAAGGGTCAAAAAAACCAAAATAACAACAACAACAAAAAACCAAGGATGCATAAATATACCAAGGAGCAGGCACAACTTTCCTTTCATTCCTTCTTTCCATTTATCTCTCAGTTATATTACTAAGTCCTGGGGCGGGGAGTAAGTAATTACCACTTACTGTATATGCTCAAGATTCAAATAAATGATAGAAGCAAATGAATTCATTTTAAAAAATGGCTTCATCTAAAACAATGAAGCAAACACCAAGAGAAACTCAAACAATTTTTTTGTCTCTGGCCACAAAGTCGGCTTTGAGTAACTTGTACAATAGAGGATCATCTGTAGTAAAGCCGGGTGATCCCAAATAGTTCTGTCCAGACCACTGCTTTGTGTTCAATTTAAAGTCAAGAAAAATTTTATAGTCAATTTAAAAAATCCAAACCCCATGACAAAAAGCTTACATTTATTTTGGTTAAACCCTGTCATTGGTCATGTTTCAGCTGTAGCATTTATAGATATTTAGATCATTTTACATTTATTATAAGACTAGTCGTTGATAATGAGATTGAGTTAACCTGATTATACCATCCTATTTTATATTCCTTGTGATTCAAATGAAAACCTCGACCAGGCTCATTGGCTCAGCCTGTAATCCCAGCACTTTGGGAGACTGAGGTGAGAGGATTGCCTGAGCCCGTGAGTTCGAGACCACCCCAGGCAACTTGGCGACACCTTGTCTCTACAATTAAAAAAAAGAAAAGAAAATTAGCCAGGCGTGATAGCGTGTGCCTGTAGTTCCGGCTACTTGGAAGGCTGAGGCAGAAGGACAGCCTGAGCCCAGCAGGTCGACGCTGGGCAGGCTGTGAGCATGACACTGCACTCCAGCCTGGGCGACGGAGTGAGACTCCAACTCAAAAAAAAAAAAAAAAAAAAGCATTTTGGACAGGCACAGTGGCTCATACCTGTAATCCCAGCACTTTGGGAGGCTAGGGTGAGAGGACTGCTTGAGCCCAGGAGTTTGAGACCAGCCTGGGCAGCATAGTGAGATCTTGTCTCTACAAGAAATAAAAAAGTTAGCTAGGTATAGTGGTATGTGCCTGTAGTCCCAGCTACTTGGGAGGTTGAGGTGGGAGGATTGCTTGAGCCTAGGAGTTTGAGGCTGATCATGCCATGGCACCCACTCCAGCCTGGGCAACAGACAGAGCGAGACCCAGACTCAGGAAAAAAAAAAGACAAAGCTGCATTCTGTGGTGTCCTGGGCCGTGGGGGTGCCTGAGGAGAGGAGCAGTCTTAGATTCCAGATAGGGTAGAGTCGAGCTGCAGGTCCCTGCACTTTTCTGCTTTCAACATAGCAGCTCTGCTTCTACATATTGAGGTTTAAAGAAATTTTTTATTTGGGAAAAAAAAGCTATCATGTTGAAAAACTACTAACTACTGTGCTAGACAATAATTTCCAGAGGGTTTTTATCCTTGCAAACACTGAAAAAGAATGAGAAATATTTGCAACCAAAATTATTTTAAAAGTGGCAGTACAGAATAAAACAACGAGCAAAAGAATTAGTTCAGCTATTCAAAGTTAAACATGACTGCACTATACACTGCACAACTTAAACAATTTACTTCAATTCGCTAAGCCTTTATGGCCCAATCTTAAAATGGGACCAGTTCCTACATTATAATGTTACTATGTCAAATGTGATAATAGGTGGGTTGTTTATTAACCCATAAAGGTACTCATATGTTCTTGTTTCTCAGTTTTGCTCCCATACGCAGAATATAAAGAATGTGATTTAATCTTTTTCTTAATGACTTAGGTTAACCATAACCATAATTGTGAACAGTTGTTTTCATGACCTTGGTATTTATTAAGTTTAATGTTTTGTTCCACACTAATTGATCTCAATAATTTTACTTTTTACAGTATATGGTTCAGTTTTTATAGTTTCTTTCAGTGTGCCTGGTTGTGAATTCCCTTTCCCCTTTTAATTTACAGTTATAATACACTTTGGGTTTTGACTATCAGCCAAACTCATTTAGAATGGTATATAAAAAAGGAGTTAATATGTTCTAATGAAGACTGAGGGCTTATCTTGAGTATGTCAATCATGAAGCATGAGTTTCAAGATGTCTTTTTTTTTTTTTTTTTAGTCTTCTCTACTTTGCTGTGTTTGTCTGGAAAGGCAAGTAAACCAAGGCTGAGTTCTAAGTAGATAAGGTGCAATTCTAAAATGTATTGCTGCCCTTGGTATTTGAATGCTTTGGGGTGGTTGAACAAACCAAAGCATAATAAGTGGATTTTTTCACACTGTGTACAAGTTAGGATTGTTGATTTGTGGTGGGCAGCTGCTGTTGGCAGAATCTGTAACTGTTTGCATCTTTATCTCTTAGGTTCTGTTTTTATCTGAAATCTTTACTAAAAGAAACCTCTTCTTTAATGTCTTGATTTATCACAGGCTGGTGGTTCCCAAATCCAGCTTTGTATCAGAATTACCCAGCTTTTTTGGAGGCCATTAGTCTAAGTGAATTAACATAGAAACAGGAAACCAAATACTACATGTTCTCACTTATTAGTAGGAGCTAAACACTGGGTACATATGGACATAAAGGTGGGAACAACAGATACTGGGAGCTCCTAAAAGAGGGAGGGAGGGTGCCAGGGGTTGAAAAACTACCTGCTGTGTACCATGTTCATTATTTGGGTTACAGGTTCAATAGAAGGCCAAATTTGCATATGTACTCCCTGAATATGGGGAAAACCCCACATATATATATATGAATTACCCAGCTTTAAAAATATATAGAGGCTCTGGACTCCATCCCCTGGAGATTCTGATTTATTAAGCCCCATTAATGCTCAGGTAATTCTCATATGCAGCAAGCTGGGAGCCACTATCTTAGGTTAATGTTTTTCTACTCCTTCATTATGTTCTACTGAAACTAAATGGGGTAAGACTGTAAGGTGAGCTGATGGCATATTAACGTATATATCTTACCCAAATAATGTGTTCTTAATTCTCTTATGGTTATTAAATCAGACTAATTATTTGAGAGTCACAGTTTATTTTTTATCATTACAACAAGTTTTCTGTTCTTTCACCTTGTAGTTATGGGTGTCTACTTTTAACATACTATATATATTTTTTCTTTCCCCAGATTCTTCATACAAAAAAATATAATCCTAATCCTACCATTCTTGCTAATATCTTTATGTATTTCCTTTATTATCTTTGTATACATATATAGCTGTATATATTTTAAAGTTTGGAATCTTTTCACTTACACAACATAAACTTTTATAAACTGTTTTCTTGTAACATAGTATTTTTTTCCCCTTTTTAAAGAGATAGGTCTTGCTCTGTCTGTCACCCACCCAGACTGGAGTGCAGTGGTGCCATTATAGCTCACAGCAGCCTTGAACTCCTGGGCTCAAGTGATTCTCCCACCTTGGCCTCCCAAAACCCTGGAATTACAGGCACCTGGCCTCACATAGTATCTTAAATGCTTTTCTATGTCATTAAGTTACCTTTGAAAGTATGATGGCAACCACATCTTCATTCTTTGCTGAGTATGCAAGAGTAACCCAGGCAGACATGGTTCCTGCTGTCACAGAGCTGATAAACCAGCAGGAGAGACATGGTAAATGTGTAAACAAACAAAAGGATAACTACAAATGGTAGTACATACGATGAAGGGAAAGAGCAGGGCTCCTTTATAGAGGAAACAGAAGTGGTGTGTATGCAAGTGTGAGAGCATGCCATGGAGAGGGTGTTTTATGGGGGAAATTGGCTTTAAGAGATAAGAAAGATGGGTGTGTGTGTGTGTGTGTGTGTGTGTGTGTGTGTGACAGAGAGAGAGAGAGAGAGAGAGAGAGAGAGAGAGAGAGAGAGAGAGAGAGTGTGAGGGGTGGGAGAATCAGATAGGGAAGGGTCCAGGACAGGCAAAATGAATCACGTGTGCGGAACAGAGAGGGATATTTTCAGACAGATAAACTCTGCGTGTATTTCAGAATCTGAAAGGCATCCAGCGAGGCTAGAGTCTCTGGGCAGAGTGAGGCAGGCAAAATGGGAACAGTTAATGATGGAGCGCTAATCAGGGACCACATTTTGCCAAAGGGCTTTGGGACATAAAGTTCCAAGATTCAGACTTTAAGTACATTGAAAAGCAATTGAAGGGCTTAACATGCCTTGCAATCACATCAGGGTGACAGCATACTTTTAAATATCTGGGTTTCCTTTAATCTAGCTACTAGAATCCCTCAGTTCTGGTGGCTGTTCTGAATTTTTTCTTTCCAAGTTGGTGAATTGAGTGCAGATTTGCTTTCTACACATTTCCCTTAGTGATAATAAATACAAATGCAGTCCTGACTTGATCTTTGTATAATAACAGTGCTGCTTCTTGGCCTCGATAGCCCAAGGGCAGTGTTGTATTGATTTGAAATAAGTGAATCTTGATAATAACTGATAGGCTACAACTAAATTTGGGGGATTTACTTTCCCTGATTTTATGCTTCAAGCAAGAAAGGAATTCTGAGCCATGAATTATCTCAGGAAGTCTCTGTCATAGAATTTTAATGCTAGGAGGAAACCTTGAGGTTTCTCACTGTTGTAGAGATGCACGAAGTTAGGAACACAGTGAATATGTGATTTGTCTGGGACTCTTCACTAGTATAGTGGCACAGCTACCACTGGGGTAAACATCTCCTTTCCCCTAGCTCTGGCTTTATTTTTCTATTTTTCCTCTATTCCCAGTTCTATTGCTTTGCAACCAAGTTGCAACTCTTCAACTTCCCTTATTATTCCCCACTTAAAACCAATGTTATTTTTAAAAGATCTGAACAGGCTGAAAAAATGGAAAACCTAACAATGTAAATAATAAGGAAACCTCTAGTTCTCTACTGAAGGGTAACAATTTAACAATACAAATACAAAATAACATGGTAGGGCTGAGAAAGATGAGGGTATTAGCAGTCTATATTATGTGTCAACATTGGTGTGGGCTATGTCAAAGAAAATACAGAGACTTGGAAGTTCTCCTGTGGCTCACTATGCCTCTCCTGGAGGTGTGTGTAGTTCCTGACATCACTCTATCAATGAGAATGATGTTGGTGGCAGCTAAAAAGAAAACTTGACCAAACTTAAACGGAAAGGACACATCTCATCTCACACAACAAGAATTCTAGTGATAAGAGAGTCTGAAAGGACTCTGCCTCCTTTTGTGCTGTGATCCCCTTGGCCCTATCCTGCTTAGACTGGCTTCAACCTCAGGCATGTGGAAGATAGTTGCAGGAATTCTGTGCATCTCATCCAGACACACAACCTCTGGAGAAAGCATAGGGAACTGTCTGCTTCTCTTGTTCACCTTTCTTAGGAAGTCCCCTGGAAGATTTCCTTACATGTTTCATTGGTTAGTGTTTGGTTACATGCCCATAACTAAACCTATTACTGGTGATAGGAGTGTGGTTATCATGATTGATCCAGTATATTTATTTCCTGAATTCACATTTCTGGAAGCACATGAATTCACATTTCCGGAAGCACATGACTTTAGGGAGTAGTCACCTGAACAATGTCAGGCTTTTTTAAGGAAGGATTTTATGGGTAGAATAGGTGATTGGATAGGCAACCAAAAGTACCTACTGTATAGACTTTTACAAGCTATGTAGACAGTGGAGTTCATTCAGAAACGAATGTGCAGAGGGATATGGACACTTGAAATTATGTCATGTAAGGGGTGACTGAAGGATAGGACATGATAACCAGCCTCAATACTTGAATATGAAATTGATTGTATTTATCACAGAGAACTAAGAAGACAGAATTCATGCTAGTGGGTAAAAGTGAAGAAAGGTAGATTTATCTTACTGCTTCTCTACTCTTTCTTGAAAAATCTTGTTCTAAAGCCACAGGGTTTGGGTGAAGCAAGGTAGGCATCTGTGCCAGAGGAAGGGGAGCCACAGGGGCCCAGATCAGGGATTGGAGCTCTAGTTGAGTAAAGAGGGCCCAGGCATGAGGATGTGAGTATGGGGACAAGAGCATCTGTGCAGGCCAGGTATTGGTAACAACATTGGGAGGTAGGTGACATGCAAGGAGATTGACATGTAAGTAAATATGTTAAGGATAATGGAGCTAGGTTTCTCACTGTGATAAAAGAGAATTGCAGATATGGAAAGGAGGGAAAATGGAATGAACCCTTTGTAGTTAGATTGGAATTGAAAGTCTTCAGTGTACAGATAAACACAGGAGTAAATATAGATGTGAATGCCTGTGCGTGTGTATATTTATATCATATATTCCCTATCTCTATCCACTGTGAGGGCATGGAAACATTGGCACCTTAGTAGCAATGGCCACACTTAGTACTATTCTCTACTAAAATAAATCAGGGCTCCTTGGAGAAGTGGGTAATTCTAGGGCTGAGGCAGAATAAGGGCAAGGTGAGCTTGGGGCATCTTGTACCAGAAAGCAAAGAAATCCTCACAGAATGATGGAAAATGGATATAGAAATCAGCTTAAAGGAGCTCCCACTAGGTAAATTTGGGTCACTTTGAGTATCAAAATGAAATTGGAAACCATCAGCTCATACTTATATAAGCTAATAATGAAAAACTTGAAGTTTAATGAGGAATGGGGTTTTTACTTAGTATCTTCCTATAAAATGCTCATTAATTAATATCAAAGAAAAAGAGAAATATTGTTACAGTGGAGAAGCCTGACAGTACCTAAGGAAGTGATAAAAATGAACAATTTCAGTAATGGGACAGATCAGAGTCATATACCATGTAACATGATGCAATGAGAAGGATACAGCGTCATTTCTTCTGACATTCCTGCTGTAGTTGCATAACCTGAATGTAATCAGAGGAAACATCTGGCAAGCTCAGACTGAGGGGCAGTATACAAAATAACTAGTCTGTAATCTTCAAAATGTCAAGTTCATAAAAATCCAGGAAAGACTGAGGACGTGTTCTAGAATGAAGGAGTCTAAAGAGACATAACAACTAAAGGTAAACATGATTCAGAACTGTATCCTTTTGCTATAAAGGACATTGTTGGGGAATTGGGTGGAATTTGAAATGGAGTTTAAAAATTAATGTTAGTATATCATATGTTAATCTCTCGATATTGATGGTTGTATTATGGAGATGCTACTTAGACATCACATGGGTTTCCAAAGACAGTTGGGAGTTTCTGGTCATGGTAATTTATTACCTCTGAAGTTTTAAGTTTACTCACTGGGGCTGTTATAAAGGATTGCTGTATATCTGGAATATTGGTATTACATGGACTCTAAAGGTCTAAATTCTAAGATTCCAGGTATTTTTATAGTAATAGTTGAATTTATTAAATGATGTTATGCCTTTAGTCATTACAAATGAAAGGATATTGACCTCTTATACCAATCAACAGGTATTACTTAAGGCTTTTTGCTAGAGACTGTGTATACTGGCCAGGCATGATGGCTCACACTTATAATCCCAGCACTTTAGGAGGCCAAGGTTGGAGGATTGCTTGAGTTCAGGAGTTTGAGACCAGCCTGGGCAACAGAGTGAGACCTCGAATCTACAAAAATAAGCTGGATGTGGTGGCACACAACTGTAGTCCCAGCTACCCAGGAGGTTGAGGTGGGAGGATTATTTGAGCCTGGGAGTTCGAGGCTGCAGTGAGCCATGATCCTGCCACTGCACTCCAGCCTGGGTGACAGCATGAGACCCTGACTCAGAAAGAAAGAAGGAAAGGAAAGGAAAGGTGGATAGAGGGAGGGAGGGATGAATGGAGGGAGGGAGGGAAAAAAGACTGAGACTATATATACTAAGGACTACATATAACTTATTCCAAGAATTAATGATGTAATTGGAGAGAAATGACATCAAAAGATATGTAACCTCCATAAAGTAGCATATAATAAATGTCAGATGATTAGTACCAATAGCCTATAATTTACATGAGGAGAAAATATCTGTGAGCTTTGGTGCTTAAGGAAGGCCTGTATATAGGTATGGGATTGGACTGAATGTTGGAGCATGAGTAAGACTTAGATGTGCATGAAGTAAGAATGTCAGGGGAAAACATTCAATGAAGAGGTGCCTGTGAATGGGCATGATATGTTCAGGGACATTGAGAAGACCAGCCCAACAGTGTTGGAGGGTTCATACAGGATAGCTCTGCTTTAAATTCAGTACAGTTGGGAAGACAAACAGGACTAGCTTCCATAAAAGGGAAAATGGGAAAGGAAAGTAATTATTGGGACAGCTACCAGGCATTAGGCACAGTATTGGATGGTTTTCATTGATTCATTCATCTCTTTTAATCCATTTAATTCTACAAGATAGGTGTTATACAGATGTGAAACAGGTGTTTAGAGAGTCAAAGTCACATAGCTAATTAAGAACCAGTTTCAGGTTCCCCCAAACCCCACAAAGGCATGGACACTAAACAGCATGATGCTAGACAACTCCTGGGTCAATGATGAAATCAAAACAGAGATTAAAAGATACCTGGAAACAAATGAAAATGAAGAAACATCTTACCAAAATCTCTGGGATGTCATGAAAACTGTAGTAAGAGGGGAATTCATATCTCTGCAGACACACATGAAGAAAATGGAAGGATCACAAATTAACAGCCTAACAAGTCACCTAAGGAAGCTGGAAAAGCAAGACCACCAAAATCCAGACTTCAGCAGAAGAATCCAAATCACCAAAATAAAGGACCAAATTCGGGACATAGAAAACAAAAAGATAATACAAAAAAATCAATGAAACAGAAAGCTGGTTCTTTGAAAGGATAAACAAGATCGATGGTCCCTTAGCTAGACCAAGAAAAAGAGAGAAAAAGCCCAAATAAACACAATCAGAAACACAAAAGATGAGGTCACATCTGACCCTGAAGAAATACAAAAGATCATTAGAGACTACTATGTACATCTGTATGGAAACAAACTTGAAAACCTTAAGGAAATGGAGGACTTCCTGACATCACACAACCTGCCTAGGTTGAAACAAGAAGAAATCAAGACCCTAAATAGACCAATAATAATCAAGAAAATTGATTATGTAATAAGAAAACTACTTACCAAAAAAAAGCCCTGGACCAGATGGCTTTCTAGCAGAATTATATAAGACATTCAAGAAAGAGCTGGTACCAATCCTACTGAAAGTATTCCAGGCGATTGAGAAAGATAGAACTCTCCCCAAATCATTTTATGAAGCTAACATCACATTGATACCCAAACCAGGTAAAGACCCAACAAAGAAAGAGAACTACAGGCCAGTATCTTTGATGAACATAGATGCTAAAATTCTCAACAAGGTCCTAGCAAACCGGATTCAACAACACATCTCAAAAATCATCCATCGTGACCAAGTAGGCTTCATCCCTGGGATGCAAGGCTGGTTCAACATTCGTAAAACCATAAATGTAATTAAATACATCAACAGATGTCAAAACAAAAACCACATGATTGTATCATTAGATGCAGAAAAAGCTTTTGATAAAATCCAGCACCCCTTCTTGATAAAAACCCTCGAACATCTAGGCATACGGAGAACATACCTAAAAATAGTAAAAGCCAACTACGAGAAACCTACTGCTAGCATATTCCTAAACAGACAAAAATTGGAACCATTTCCCCTGAAAACTGGAACAAGACAAGGATGCCCACCCTCTACCCTCCTGTTCAATATAGTATTGGAAGTCCTGGCTAGAGCAATCAGAAAAGAGAAGGCGATCAGAGGTATCCAAATAGGAAAAGAGGAAGTCAAGTTATTTCTCTTTGCAGACAACATGATTGTGTACCTTGAAAACCCAAAAGAATCTGTCAAAAAGTCTCCTTGCACTGATAAAGGACTTTGGCAAAGTCTCAGGGTATAAAATAAACATGCAAAAGACAATTGCATTTCTTTACACCAAACAGAAACCCAAATAAAAAGTATAATTCCATTCACAATAGCCACACACAAAAAATGAAATACCTTGGCATCTTCCTAACCAGGGACGTGAAAGACCTTTACAATGAAAACTACAAAACACTGCTCAAAGAAATCAAAGATAACACAAACAAGTGGAAAAATATCCCATGCTCATGGGTTGGAAGAATCAACATTGTGAAGATGACCATCTTACCTAAGGCAATCTACAGATTTAATGCAATACCCATAAAATTGCCAGCAACATTCTTCTCAGAGCTAGAAAAAACAATACAGAAATTCATATGGAAACACAAATGACCAAGAATGGCCAGAACAATCCTCAGAAAAAAAAAAAAAAAAAAGCAAGGGGTATCACATTACCAGACTTCAAACTTTACTACAAAGCTACAATAATCAAAACAGCTTGGTATTGGTACAGGAACAGGCATATAGACCAATGGAATAGAATTGAGATTCCAGAAGCAAAACCTCAATTTCTCAACCAACTCATCTTCGACAAATCCTCCACCACCTACCACTAGGGAGAGGAGAACCTATTCAGTAAATGATGCTGGGAAAACTGGCTGGCCACATGCAGAAGACTCAAAGACCCCTATCTATCCCTATACACAAAAATTAACTTTAAATGGAACAGAGACCTAAATGTAAAACCTCAAACTATAAGAACCTTAGAAAATGCAGGACACACCCTTATGGAAATTGGAACTGGCATCCAATTCCTGAACAAAACCCGAAATGCATGGGCCATAAGAGGTAAGATAGACAAGTGGGACCTCATTAAACTGATAAGCTTCTGCAAAGCCAAAGAAACCATCAAGAGAGCATGGAGATAGCCTACAGACTGGGAAAAAGTATTTGCCAACTCCATGTCTGACAAAGGCCTAATATCTTGGATCTACAAGGAACTCAAACGTACTGAAAAGAAAAAAACAAACAACCCCATTACAAAGTGGGCAAAAGATATGAACAGACACTTCACAAAAGAAGACATTCGAGCGGCCAACAGACACATGAAGAAATGTTCAACCTCATTTCTTACAATGTCCATTATCAATAACTCAAAAAATAACAGATGCTGGAGAGGATGTGGTGAAAAGGGAACACTTCTACACTGTTGGTGGGAGTGTAAACTAGTGCAACTTCTGTGGAAAGCAGTGTGGTGATTCCTAAAAGCTCTAAATATTGACCTCCCATATGACCCTGCAATCCCTCTACTGGGAATATACACTGAAGAACTCAAAACACTGTATCAAAAAGATACCTGCATATGTATGTTTATTGCAGCATTGTTCACAATAGCAAGAACCTGGAACCAACCATGCTGTCCATCAAAAGAGGACTGGATTAAAAAAATGTGGTACATATACATGATGGAATACTATGCAGCTATAAAAAAGAACAAAATAATGAATTTCGCAGCAACCTGGGTGGAACTAGAATCTATAATACTGAGTGATCTTTCACAGCAACAAAGATCTGAGTATCACATGTTTTCACTCATAAGTGGACCTTGAACATCTATCATAATACTATAAGAAAAGGATCGATGGTGGGAATCTATGTGGGGGGGATGGGGGGCAAGGGTGGTGGAATTAATGGTAGTCGATATCTGTCTGGGGATGGGGGGACATCCCTTATCAACAAGGGTGGCTGAACAATGCGTATTTGTATACCTAACCCTTAACTGTACCCCACAATTTTAAAATAAAAAGTATCTTTAAAAAAAAAAGAAGCAGTTTGAATTTGGAACAAGTTTGGCATGACTTCAAAGTTCATGATCTTTCTACTACTCCCACTGTTTCTTATACATGGAAAAGAATAGAGAGCAATGATATAGATTTGGGGTGATGACTACATGTATAGAACATTTGAAAGAATATTAGAAAAGGAAAAATGTTTCTCAACACCTCTTCTCATGTTGAGATTGAGATGCCCATAGAACATGCCTATGAGATTTAGATGATAAAAAATGAGCATAAAGCGTGAGAAATGGTCCAAGAGCTAAACCTTGAGAGACATCTGTATTTAAGGAGCTGTCAGATCAATAAGGATCCTAAGAGGAGCCTGAAGAGGAGTGTGCAGGGAGGATGGAAGAAAAGAGGAACATGTGATATCAAGTTAATTCAAGAGAAGAGGGAAGTGGTCAGCAAAATTGTCAGGGAAGTTAAGGGTGCAGAGGTATCTGTTAGATACAGCTTTAAGGCGAGCACTGATGACTTCAATGAGAGTGGTTTCAGTTGAGGGGTAGGGGTAGAAAATAGTTTGTAATGGGGTGAACAGTGAGTGGGAGTGAGGAACTAGAAACAGTGAGTGGTGATAAGGCCTTCAAGAGGGTTGGTGTGAAGGAAAGAAGAGAAGGCCATAGCTACAGAAGGTGGATTTCCATTTATCTGCTATTTTTTAAGCCTGAAGAGTGGAGCATAAATGAGTGATGGGAAGGAGGCAGTAAAGAGAGAAAGCAGTTTGAGAGAATAGGGAGTCTGATGCAAAGGGTAAGGAGATGTGACACATTAGAATGTGAAGCAGCAGAGATGAGTAGATTGAAGACTCCTAGACTTGTTGCCTAAATTTTACCAGGCAGGGTGGTCTCACTGACCACGGTATAGCTGCTGTGTGGTTCACACCATTTCCAAAAAACATCATCCAAGAATAGTATCTGCATGCATGTTCCAAATGATGGCAGCTAAGCAATATTTTGTTTAAAGCTGCTCAACTCAGTACTGTCTTTACAGTGCTATCTGTTCTGAAACGTCTTTCTTAAAACTAAGAGTAAAAAGGGGGGGGCAAAGAGAATGAGAATGAATACACTCTCAGCCGATGAAAGCTAGTCCTGCAGACTACCATAGCATGGGTCATATAGCACAGTATGCATGTCAATGCCTTACACAGCCTTATCCAAAGAACTCCGTGCCACACTTTTCAGAGCTGAGTATTTTTGCATTGTATTGTTTACTCCATCATGGCCTCTCTTTTTTTTGCCATTTTTGGGGGTTTTGAAGACCTATTTTGATTGGTAATTGTTGACAAAGATTTTTTTAAATGAATAAATGATGCGGTATCAAAGAAAAAAATTAGTACCAGACCTGCAGGGTAGAAATAAAGGAAAATACTATGTTAGATGTTAAAATGCAATAAGAAGTAGGAGCCAAAACTTGAGAAGAATACAAGTGTCTATCAGCAGTGGAATGGAAAAATAAATTGTGGTATTCATACAATAGAGTGCTAGATAACAACAAAAGGGAATGAACTAAAGCTACATGCATCAGCATGAATTAATCTCACAATCATAACATTGAGCAAAAGAAGTCAGGCACAAAACAATACCTACTCTATGCTTCCATTTTTATAGAATTCACAAACAAGCAACATTAATCTATGGTGTTAGAAGTCAGGATAATGGTTATTTTTGGAGGAGAAAGGGAGCAGTGATTAGGAGGAGACTCAAGGAGGGTGTCTGGGGGTGCTGGTAACAATCCTTTTGACACACAAGGTGGTTACATATGATTTATAATTTGTGCACTTTTATGTATGTATATTATACTTCAATAAAAATGTATTTTAGAAAAAGGCAGTGAAGAGCCCTTAAGGAAATAGTTGATGAAGTAGTATAAAAATCAGCAAGCAACTAAGGGTTGGTAGAAAACCTTTGACCTTATACACAGTGTCATAAACTTCACTGCAGTCAATGAAGATTAGTGCACAATTTTATTAACGTTGACTGGAGGTGTGTCATGAATTAATGAGTTTGCAGAGACTGGAAGAGGAACTGGTGTGTGTGTGTGTGTGTGTGTGTGTGTGTGTCTGCACTCATGCATGTATACATACACATTTGTGTATCATATGATGTCTCCATACAGACCACAATACAACTACTCAATATAGCTTTCAGATTCAGTCAGTGCACGCATTCCAGGAAACTCTACTTCCAACTCCCTGCTTTCACTTCATGTATTCTGTAGCTATAGTTACTGACTTTATTGTGCCTGTTCAACCTTTACCCCGTGTTTATTACTTCTGCTCAAATCTAATTTTGTGTTGAGTGTCAAATGCCTTTCAAGAATTGCTCATTTATGGGATGCTTTTATTCCCAAGCTACATTTAACTGGCTCATTTGGTCTGTGTACAGGGAGTACAAACTAACTCTGATGTTGGTTTGTCAAATAAAATTAAATCTGTCACCACTATATAAAGTATATAGTATATCCTAACGTAAAGCAAGAATTATTTTCGGATTATTTGTTGTTTGCAATGGACTTAATCAATGATTTCCCCCAGGAAAAACTGGAGATGATTTATTTAGATGTGCAAGTTTCTCACATTCAGTTTATTTCAGGTGGAACTTTGCTTTTCTTGGAGGAAGGTGACTCACTTGTGAGGAATTTTGAATGGTTAAGTAAAGAAGAGATCTGTTTTTCAGAGTTTCATAAATTTTCACTAGTCTTTGCTCTGCCAGGATTCATTTTTATTCTTGTACAATCCCTTATGAGTTAGCTCTTCTTGATGATTCTGATTAATAAACTAAAATTCCCAAGGATTGCCTATTTCCTATGTTTGGGGTGAATGTAAAAGAAACTCTGTGAAGTGAAAAGGAGATTTTATTTTTCTTTAGTTTGGACTGTTTCCAGTGTGGTAAAGTTGTTGCTGTTGCTAGTAAAAAGTGTATTTGACAGGTGGTTTTTTTTTTCTATTTTTAGGAAACTAAGATAATTTTTTGCCTATATTTGAAATCAATAGCTATAAAAAGTTTTTCAAGCTTGAGCCTCAGAAAGCAGGGGGATGATGAAAAAGGTTGTGGGAAGAGTGTAGTTATTAATTCAAAAACTTGCATACTTAAACATCACTGTAAGATAGTTGAGTGAACTTGAGGCAGATACTGCTTTATAATGTTGAACTTACTTGTTTCAATAACCTATTGGGTAAATTTGCTATCTTACATACATTGATTCTAGAGCATTGGTTCAGTTGTGTAGGAAAAAAATAACTTGCTCATCTATCCTGTACTTTTTTTGTTTTTGAGCCAAATAATTCATTTAGGCATTTATAACATTCGATTATCCATTGACTATATGCTACGTTTTAGAGATACAAAGATGAATAGAAGTCTCTCCTTGCCCCTGTGTATTCTAGGCCTAGAGGGTAAGACAGATGTGGAAATAATTACTGCAGTGTGATATAGGCTGTGATAGAGATATGGATTGCATGCTATAGGAGTCGGGAAGAGGACTCATCTGTTTCTGGGAGGTAAAGGGAAGCCTCCCAGAGAAGATATTTGAACTTGAGTAGGAAGTTGATAGGAGGTTCTAGAATAAGAATACATTCATAAGGTCCCTTGCTAAAGATTTTTTATTTTATTATGTGGTGATGAGGAGCCATTGAAATACTTTAATTAAGGAAATGACTAGATTTACAGAAAAGACTGATGTTAATGAAGGGGGAATATAATCGTATGACTGAAGATGGAAGTAGATCATGTATTTCAATAATCTACATGATTATTGAAAGAGTTCAGGTGAAACTAGTGAGGAAGTATGAAGAGAGATGGAGGCATGGATTTCATGTAAGTCCCCTACATATGAACAAACTTAGTTCCAAGAGTACATTCTTAAGTCCAATTTGTTCATAAGTACAACAAAGTTAGCCTAGTTACCCATCTAACACAATTGGCTATTAGTACCATATCTTAATAGGTTTATAATACTTTTCACACATAAAAAACCAACACAAAAAATAAAGAAAACATTTTTAATCTTACAGTACAGTACCTTGAAAAGTATAGTTGTACAATATGGTACAACAGCTGGCATCAAGTGAACAGGCAAGAAGAGTTATTGACTGGAAGAGGGTACAGTAAAGTACTGTAAAGTAAATGAAGTTCTGTAAAGTACACAAAAGCACAACCACTTGTAGAGGATGCATGCACATGACAATGTACACCAGACATGTGAACTAAATTATGTGATTGGCCATACTAATGCATGTTTGTATCTTTGAAAGTTCACAACTTGAAGGTTCGTATGTAGGTGACTCACTGTTTATCAAGGAGGTAGAATTGATTAGCCTTAGTATTTGATTGGATATTAATAAAGCAAGAGTCTAGTCTGACTCACCTAGTTTTACCCAAAGTTGGAATCTGGGGTGGTGGTGCTATTTACAAAGACTACAAATGTGAGAGGAAAGGAGATTTGGAGTGTGGTTTGGAAGGTAAGATAAGTGGATGAGGCTGTGGTTCTTGTGAGTCATCCCATGGAATTGTCTAGTAGCCAAAGGGAAGTACTGTATATTGCAGTTCTGAAACTTAAGTAAAGTGGTGTGTACTAGGGACATAGGTGTCAGAGTCATCTGTGTATGGTGGCATTTTTTGCTTCTGAAGTGCATGACCTGTTGGAGAATGTGAAGAGTGAAAAGTGAAGGCAAATGCCACCTTTCAAAAGGAAAAGAAATAGCTTTGACCCTGTGATTTTGTTTCTCAAAAAAAAAAAAAAATCCCTCTCAATATATAAATGAAATATATGATCCTTGTGGGAAACTTGGAAAGTACAGAAACATACAAAGACAGTAAGATTTATTCATAATTTAATTCTCATTCCCTGAGAAAATGACTGTTAACATTTGGAATATTTCCTTCCAGATATTTCCTATGCATGTATTTTCCACACGGTTGAGATGATGCTGTATAGACAATTTTGCACCATATTTCTTTCCATTTAACATTAGTTCAAGCATAGCATCATCTTTCTAATATTACAAATAACATTGCATGTAATGTTTCTGAGCAAAGATTATTTCTCCCTTCATTATGCAAGATCACAATGCTTTCTTAGTATGGATTCCTAGAGGTAGGATAACTTGGTTAAAAGGAATAAGCAAATGTAAAGCTTTACACTTTTCAGTTGCTTTTCAAAATGGTGTATCAACTTCTTCTACTCCCACTGGCAGAGAGTTCTAATATTTAAGTTGTTTTTCTGTTTTTTTTTTTTTTTTTTTTTTGAGTTGGAGTCTCACTCCTTCGCCCAGGCTGGAGTGCAGTGGTACACATGCTTACGGACACCCCAGCAGCGACCTGCTGGGCTCTGGCGATACTTCCGCCTCAGTCTTCTGAGTAGCCAGAGCTACAGACGTGCGCTACCATGCCCGGCTAGTTTTTATTTTATTGTAGAGACAAGATCTCGCCAAGTTGTCCGTGCAGGGCTCGAGCCCGTGGGCTCAGGCAATTCATTCACCTTGACCTCCCAAAGTGCTGGGATTATAGGCTGAGCCACCAAGCCCGGCCTATTTAAGGGTTTTATGGGAAAGAAGAGTCAATAAAAGAAATAAATGAACCAGAGAGTAATGGTATGAGAGAAACTAATGGAGGAGAGAATTTCTAGCATCGTAAATGCTATAGAGAGGAAATAATAATGGAGGAGTCTGTTGACTTTGGTGACAAGAGATATTGTATAATGGTAGAAATTTGCCAGGTTATAATGAGCTGAGGAGTGGGAGAAGGGGATACAATCTATTCCAGAATCTTAGCTATAAAGGGCAGGAAAAAGAGGGTTATTAGGTAGAGAGGCTGTAGGACTGGTGAAAACTATTGTGTTGTTTTTTTGAGTTGGAGTCTCACTCTGTCTTCCAAGTTGGAATGCAGTAGCACAATCACAGCTCACTGCAGCCTTGACCTTAGACTCAGGTATCCTGCCTCAGCTTTCTGAGGAACTGGGACTAGAGTCATGCACCAACACACCTGGATAATTTTTTTATTTTTAATTTTAATTTTTTTTTGTAGAGACAAGGTCTCGCTATGTTGCCTAGGCTGATCTTGAACTCCTGGGCTCAAGCAGTTCTCCCACTCAGCCTCCCAAAATACTGGAATTATAGGCATGAGCCACCACGCCTGCTGTTGTTTGTGTTTAAAGATAGAGAGTCAGGCATGTTTGTGAGAGTTGGAGTCGACAATTGATGGAACAAGATGCTTGAGGAATGAGAGGGGATTGGGATCCAGAGCTCTGAGGCTGCCTCTTTTTCAGGAATAGAAAACAGAATGGTCAGGATCAGAGTGAATGTAGGTAAACTGGCGGGAAGTTGGAGGAGCTTCTGTCTAATAGATTTTGTTTTGCTCCGTGAAATAAAAGGCAAGATGTTGACTGAGAGTGTGAGTGACGGTAGAAATATAGGCTTGAGGAGAGGGTGAATGGGTTTACCTTCTGATGTGGGTAATGTCAAGGGAGCTATTGAAGGACAAGCACGAAGATCCCCAAACAATGCCAGAGATCCTCCTGACATTGAAAACCATAAAGTTGATGGCTCAGTGGCTCAGCACTTTGGGATGCTGAGGTGAGTGGATTGCCTGAGCCCACGGGTTCAAGACCCACCTGTGCAACTTGGTGAGACCTCGTCTCTACAATAAACCAAAATTTATGCCAGGTATGGTAGTGCGTGCCTATAGTTCCAGCTACTTGGAAGGCTAAGGCAGAAGGATCGCCAGGGCCCAGCAGGTCAAGGCTGTGGTGGCTGGGAGCGTGCCACTGCACTCTAGTCTGGGCAACAGAGTGAGACTCCAACTCAAAAAAAAAAAGAAAGCCATAAAGTTATAGCATTTCCAATCTGTCATTCTGGGAGGTTTCTTTGGTAGTGCTTAGCAGCCCAGGTTCAGGGGAGAAGTGAAAGAAACAATTTGGTCATCTAAAAAAAATTTTTTTACAAGTAAACTTAACTATCTTAAATTTAAAGTAGGTACAAGGAGATTTATTCTCCCATAAGTTAGAGAAAAAGAAACTGAGACTGACTGCCATGGTAAGCTGGTAATCAAGCCCAATTCAAACCTTGGCATGACTCTGTTCCCTTCAAATTCACTAATGCTTGTAGTTACATCTTAGAAAGTTGAGATATCACTTTATGATATATCTTAAACAAAAAACAGAGTACAGAAGGTTGAGTTGGGGGGAGAAGAAAAGGGCAGAATTACTGTTTTTCCTGTGCAAAATTCCTTAATATTATTGCAGTAATTGTTTAGTCAGTGGAAGAGTAGAGAAACAATGAAAAAGAAGACAAATCAAGCATTTCATTTTTGTACTGCTCAGGCATGTGTGTGTGTGTGTGTTGTGTGTGTGTGTGTGTGTGTGTGTGTGAAGAATACTACTTTTAAAATGGAATACAATTTTGTTTCTAAATAAAATGGCTACATTCTTTGATAGTATTGCTATACAAATGGTAAAAAAGCAATATGATAATTCAGGGCTGACTTGTGTGATGTGTTGGAGGATGGGCACTTGTCTATTTAAATATTAGTAGATAATTACTGTTTTTGAGACAAAGTTCACATAGTTTGATTCTCTCTTAAAATACTGTAAATAAATAATTTCTTTACTAAACTTACTATTTTTTTTCTCTTAGGGTTTTCAATGACATCAGTTTTCGGTGAATATAAACAATCATCTCAGGAACAGTAGCTATTAAACTGGTTTGAAAGCTGCTTGACAATGATGAAAAAAGTTATTTCCCAAAGGATTACAGTAAGACTGATGATTTTTATGCCAGTGGAAGGCCAGTTTTTACCACAAAAATTTCCCTGTAACCTCTCATGATTGAAAACATATTACTTGCTATTCAAAAACACAGGCAAATTAGTGAGGAGAGCTTCTAAAAGAAGCTCAAGGGTTAGACATGTAATTTGTGGATGACATGTCATGATAGTAAAGTGTATTTTCTTCTGTGTTTTTGTTTTAAACTGTAGAAGGGGACATGAAACTCCACAATTCAGGTTTCACGTGTGTTTTTACAGCTGTAAGATGAGCACACTTAAGCTTTAAGGGACTTCTTGTTCCAATTGTACGTGTCTTACTATTTACATTTATTCTAACAACTTATTTTTTCTTACTTATAATATGTGTTTGCATAATTTTGTATGGATATTTAAGAATGTTAAGGTACTTGCTATTGTCTATGAAATGTTCATATAGAAGCCTCTTTATTATAGTGAGGCTTATTTTCTTAAGGCATATGATTTAAGGAACAAATATAAAACATGGGACTGCTGCATTGAATGAGCCCAGCTACCTACCATAACAAGAAGGGTGTGGGACAGGAGTCTATGGTTAGGTAGTAACTGCACCAATAGCTCGAGCTGGAAGTTATTCCAGGCTGATCCACACTGAACAAGAGGTGTTCTACTTTAAGGAGTGAATGAATTCTAGATCCAGTATAACCATTAGAGAACCAGCAAGAGAGTATGGTGCCTCCTCAAGCACACCAACGGCCTCTGTGACATCCCAGACACTGTCTTTTGATCACTCTGAGACTTGACTACAGCAGAACTACTTGTTCTCTTAAGGAAATGCAAAGAGAGGAGTGAATTAACTTTTTGGTAGCATTTTACTTTAACAATTTTATAATTGTAGGGAAGTTACAAGAACTCCCATGTGCTTTTCACCCGTATTCACCAATTGCTTGACATTTGCTATATCATTCCCATAGCAATATTGGAGAGTAAGTTGCATACATTCTGCCCCTTTACCCCTAATACTTCAATGTGTGTTTCCTTAGAACAAGGAGAGCTTCTTATATAACCACAGCATAGTTATTAAAAGCAGGAAATTTTACATTGGATTAGATAACAGTCTTGTACCAAAGTCCATATTTAGATTTTGCCAATTGCCCCCAATTATATTTTAATAGGACTTTTTTTTCTGACCCAGAATTTATTTCACATCTCTAATCTCACTTAATCTGAAATAAATGAACTGTTTTAAGTTTAATGGAGGGGAAGACATTTTTCATTGTGTCCACTGCGCACTTTCATTGCATACGTCTCCATTTCAGCATCTCTTCTGAAAGAGAATGATAGGAGATCTTCCTACAGGCACCCTGTAGGAAATACTTGCACTTTATGGTTTATCCATTAATATCTTTTTCAGCAAATGAATTAATTTTTTGTGCAAACAATCATTGGTTCTTTCTGAGTCATGCTTTAATATGTAGGTATATGCTGAGGACAATATTGAGCTTTATTTGGTTCAAGCCATCTTTTTAATATGTGATAGCTATTTCATCCCATTGGGACATTTTTGTAAGTTCCTGATGAGACAGTTCCACAGTTCCAAAACATGTCCTGGAGCTTGTCTTTAGCTGAGGAAAAATGGCAAGTGGCCACCATCTTTCTGCTTAAGGTCAGCAATTCACTTTCTTTTCACTGGGCTATAATTATTCTCTGACGTTTGTGAACAAAGCAGGATTTAAATGCTTGTGGATCAGAAATCACTTATAACCTTCACCTTGTTTGTTCCATTGAAGATTTATGGTACTTTTTGGTACTTACATTAGTTCATTTTGCATTGCTTTAAAGAAATACCCAAGGCTGGGCAATTTATAAAGAAAAAAGGTTTATTTGGCTCACAGTTCTGCATGGTGCTGGCATTTGCTTGGCATTTAATGAGGCCTTCAGAAGCTTTTACTCATGGCAGAAAGCTAGAAGAGACAGCATGTCACATAGCAAGAACAGGAGCAAGGGAGAAAGGAGGTGCAGGCTCTTCTTAAACAACTAGCTCTCTCATAAACTAATAGAATGAGAACTCACTCATTACTGCAAGAACAGCATTAATGCACTCATTAGGGATCCACCCTCATGACCCCATCACCTCCCACTAGGATCACAATTCAATATGTGATTTGGAGGGGACAGCCGCCCAAACTATATCAGTACTGAGGTTCCATTCTGTAAAAGTTTGGCAGAGTTGACATTCTGTTTATAACTCATTCCCATAACATATGAAGAATGCCCTGAACATTTATCATAATACTATAAGAAAAGGATTGGCAGGAGGAGGAAGGGCACATAATATCAATTAGGGTACCTGATCTCAAACCAGGTGAAGTGGAGACCAAAGGGAGGCCCAAACATTACCTGTACATGACCACTTATCTACCTAATCCTGAATTGTACCCCACATTTTTAAAACAAAAAATAAAAAGAATTTCCAAATTAGGATTTTTCTTAAAAGATTCATGGCCTAAATTAAATCAAATAACTAAATTCAGTGTAGTTATTAAAGGACTATTTTAAAAAAAAAATTTTTTTTTTTTTAGTCATAGTCTTACTCTGTTGCCCAGGCTGGAGAGCAGTGCCACAATCACTGCTCACTGCAGCCTCAACCTCCTGGGCTCAGGCACTCCTTCTGCCTCAGCCTTCTGAGTAACTGGGACTGCAGACATGTGCCACCATGCCTGGCTAATTTTTTCAAATTTTTTTGTAGAGATGAGGTCTCACTATGTTGCCTACTGGTCTCGAACTCCTGGGCTCAAGCAGTCCTTCTGCCTCAGCCTCCCAAATGCTGGGATTACAGGCATGAGCCACCATACCCAGCCTTGTTTAATGTTATGACTCTACAAATTGTAAAAAGAAGAGAGTTATGTGTCATCAATTTCTTGATTACTTAAATTTCTGTCTTGATTACTTAAATTTCTATATGTTGACAGCAAAAGGTTATCTACCCTTCCCAAAGTGTACCTAGCTAATGTGCTTTCTTAGTATTTATACTGTCAGTTTGCTTTCCTTTTTATTTAATGATTTGAAAGTTTTTGCATGTACAATTAACAGTTTTCATAGCTACCACTTATTATTATAATTTTCTTTTGCAAGAACTAATTTCTATTTCAGATGGTAGAATTTCAACACATGAAGCACACATTAGATTTTTCACCCCAAAATACATCTAGCTACTCACCTATAGATAATCTATACATATTAGTAGATCTGAGTGACATGCTTTGTCTCTATGCTATTTCTGTTACACTGGTCAGATGTAACCATAATAGTAATGTATGTGTTCACACGACATACATGAACTTTTTTGGTAATGTCTGAAATGATGTTAAAGTAGGTTGCTATTTGGCCTTTCAGAGGCCAAGACCAAAACCACAAGAAAGTGTTACTCTATCAGCTAACTTCCTGTCTTGTGTTGTCCAAATTGCATTGCAGGCCTGTTTCTGAACTCTGAGGCATAAAGCCCTTGTGGGACAGAGGTAGATAAAAATAAAATCTTAGTTCTATTAAAAGGAAGAAAATGGTGGATAAGTGCTAGGTAGGTGACCCCCAGAGCTCACTCCACCACCCTTCAGGCTTTCCCTGTGCCGTCTCCACAACTTGCTACTCTGCAGCTACCCACCTTTGTTACCCAATTCAGCATTTTTTTCCCTACAATATTTCAGAAAATCATGTCATGTAGAGTAAGATCCTCAGATATTTTCCTTTCTTTCAAGAGGGCAAAGCAAGGGTGTGGAAAGCCACCACATGAGTGGAAAATGTTATTGGAGTGGAATCGCATCCTTTCTGATGATGGAAATATTCTGTAGTGTACTGTCCAATGCAGTAGCCACAAGTGACAATTGAGCCCTTGAAATATGGCTAGTGAGAAACTGAGTTTTAAATCTTATTTTAATTTAAATTTAAATAGCCACATGTGGCTTGTGGTTACCGTATTGGACTATGCAAGCTAGCACTGCCCCTCCTCATTTCAAGACCTTGGGCATGTCTCTCCACCTCTCCTACTGAGGCTGCTTATCTTAAAAGTGAGGATTATAGACTTGAGAACCAAATGTAATTGTGGATATGCAAGCTCTTTGAAAAATATAAAATGACATTATAGACATAATGTCACCTTTTTCTCTTTTTATAGCAAAGCTGGAAGCAACCATTCTTTGTTGACAATCTTGGTCCTATTACTTTTCCTGTTCATCTGATTTTTTTTTTAAGTGGGGATAAACTTAGGGTTTATTGAGTGAATAGAAAGAAGAAGCAAAATTAAAATAAGTCACTATTGTTAAACGTTTTTAGCTCTTATAAAGGTTGGGAAGTGAAAATTAAAGATAGAGTTTTTAAATTAAAACTTTATTGATTAAAATATGCAATTTTTAAAAAAGCAGTCAAGATAGAAAGTTGGCCAAGTATAGTGCCCACACCTTTAATTGCAGCACTTTGGGAGGCTGAGGAGAAAGGATCTCTTGAGCCCAGAAGTTCAAGACCAGCCTGGACAACATAGTGAGACGTTGCCTCTAATAATAATAATTTTTAAAAACTACAAAGAAGAAAGTAAAGATCACATAAAATCTCACCACCCAGAATAGCAATTGCCAACGTTTAACTGCAGCCATTCAGATTTTTTTTCTTCTACACGTGCAACTTTTTAGAAACCTTAATATGGAAATAAGGTGCTTTAACTTGAATTTTTCATTTAAAGTATGTATTGTTGACATTTTTACGTCAATAGGTATACATCTACTTTAAATTATCTGTAGACTTCTAATTATGGATAGAATACAAACTTATACAAAATTCAGAATTCAGGCATTACATGAATATAAAATTTACAAAGAGAAAGTCTCCCAGAATTTATACACCACATGACATTATTTGATACTTGCATATCAACATTACTTTAAAATTTGTTTTTATAAAACTAGATTATACTATACATAATGTTTTTTAACTTTTTTCAATTATCAACTTATGTTTTATACATTTACTTATATGTTATTAGTTGTGTTCCATTTAATAGGATATTTAACCAATTTACTGATGAGCTTATCTATTGTGCTGATAAATATTCAGTTGTGTGTATGTGTGTTCATATGTGCATGTGGGTACATGTATATATATTTGTCTTTTTAAAAAATATATCTCCATAGAGGGAAAATAAGAAGTCAAGAAGTCAAAATATATGCAAATTTAACATTTATTTATTTATTTATTTATTTATTTATTTATTTATTTTTGAGTTGCAGTCTCACTCTGTCACCTAGACCAGAGTGCAGTGGCCGCTCCCAGCCACCGCAGCCTCGGCCTGCTGGACTCTGGCAATCCTTCCTCCTCAGCCTTCCAAGTAGCTGGAACTACAGGCATGCGCTACCACACCTGGCTAATTTTTGATTTATTGTAGAGATGAGGTCTCGCCAAGTTACCCAGGCAGGTCTCGAACCCACGGGTCCAGGCAATCCACTCACTTCGGCCTCCCAAAATGCTGGGATTACAGGCTGAGCCACGGCCCATTTTTATGTTTATTATTAGACTGTTCTATAGAAAAGTATCACTAATTCAACAGAGAATGAGAGTGTCTCCAGAAATGGGTATTGCTATATTCATTTGGTGGGGAGGGGAAGCTTTGCCATTGTTAATGCATTTTCTCCATGTTAACCCTACATTGACTATGGCTAAATGAGTTTGTGTAAATGTCCTTAGGAAATTGTAGACCCCACATTTCATCTGTAGGGCCACTGCCCTTCCTTCTCTTCTCTCTTCCTGAGTCTACTTCTTCCCTTACTTTCATCTCTTCTATTCCCCTAGAGGTAGGGGGAAAGAAAGCTGGTGACTTTGGATTTCCATATCATATAGAAAGCATGATTTAGTGACCAAAAACCATGTGGCTAGGGGTCAGTACTAAGCATTCCATTTGATTCATTTAACATTCCATTACTAATTGGCAGGCTATTATGCAGCTTTGTATACATTTTATATAAGTACACTTGTCCATTTTTTCCTTAGTCACAGGAGTTTGTTCTTTATAGATACTCGTAGTTACATAAGCTTTAGAATAAGAAGATGGTTGTCTACTTCCTTGGCTGGCCGAGTACTTTAAGTTAAGAGTATTAGGCTCCACCAACACCCACAGACACATTTTGGCTTAAAAATTGAATTTAAGAAGAATTCCTGTCCCTAAAGAGACATTGAAATAAAACAAATGACAGTATAGCTATGTAGATTTTTTTTTAAAACCTGTATATTGAAATAAATAGTTATTTTGTTTAGGTAAAATCTTGGAGCCCTTCCCAGAAGAAATTGGATACTTACCTGGATATTAGAGTTAGTGAGATTTTGATGTCTGGGCAAATAGAATGGGGAAGCACATTCTGAAAGAGAGTCAGAAGAAGGCGTGTAAAACACCATGGGTAAAATGTGAGTGCCAACAACATCTTGGCACTTTATCTGATTGGGTTAGATCACTTGAGCTGAGAAAGAATGCAGGCAATTCATAGAGGAAGTGAGGGAAAGAGAGAGGGGGAGGGTGAAGAAGAGGTTCTGAAAGTATCTAAAGTATCAAAATATAAAGACTTAAAGGAATAATTGCATATTTCTGATCAAGAAAATTATGAGAAAGTCCATCAATCCAGTGTGCAACCATTTGCTAAGAGACCTAAGTGACCCCCGTCCACCGTCCACTTCTGGGATGAACTGTCTCAGAAAACTTGCAGTCAGCGAAATTTGCCATGTATCACATCTTCTGTGTTCTTAGTTATCTCTCAAAATGTCATCTATTTTCTTATTCTCATACTCCTTATGGCTTCTTCCTTTTGACTCAATCCAAGCTCCGTGTCATCTTTGTCTTCCCAACCTTAAACTGCATTGTCCCACTGTCCTTCAGGGACCCACACCTGGCAAAATTTCAGCTGTGGATCTATCAGGCTGCTCTTTTTAATTTGCCTCTATAGGTCCAATATTGGGGCTGCTGAGACTTACTGGAGAAAATGACACTACTGCACAGATAGGTATCACTCAGATCTTAAAATTTCTGAGCATTTTTCCTCTGCTTCTCTAGGCTGCTCTCTCTTATTTTGCATAGCATCTCTTTCATAATCTTTTCACCTATCTTGTGTTTTTTGGGTTTGTTGTTGTTGTTGTTGTTGTTGTTGTTTAAAGACATGGGGTCAGATCAGGTGCAGTGGCTCAAGCCTGTAATCCCAGTACTTTGGGAGGCTGAGGTGAGAGGATTGCCTGAGCCCAGGGGTTCAAGACCAGCCCGGACAACTTGGTGAATCCTCGTCTCTACAATAAATCAAAAAAATTAGCTGGGCGTGGTAGCACACGCCTGTAGTTCCAGCTGCTTGGAAGGCTAAGGCAGAAGGATTGCCTGAGCCCAGCTGGTCAAGGCATGGTGGCCGTAAGCATGCCACTGCACTCTAGCCTGGGCGACAGCGAAAGACTCCAACTCAAAAAAAAAAAAAAAAAGACGTGGAGTCTTGCTCTGTTTCCCAGACTGGAATGCAATAGTATGATCATAGCTCACTGCAGCCTCAAATTCCTGGGCTCAAGGGATCCTTCCACCTCAGCCTCTTGAGTAGCTGGAACTACAAGTGCATAATCCCATGTCCAGCTAATTTTTAAAAATTTTGTAGCGGCAGGGTCTTGCTATGTTACCCAGGCTAGTCTCAAACTTCTGGGCTCAAGCAATTGTCCTACCTCAGCCTCTCAACATGCTGGGATTACAGGCATGAGCCACCATGCCTACCAGCCTAGCCTAACTTAAACATGCTTAAAACATTTGAATTAGCCTACAGTTGGGCAAAATTATCTAACACAAAACCTATTTTATAATAAAGTGTTACATATCTCATTTATTAAATTCTGTACTGAAAGTGAAAAGCAGAATGGATGTATGAGTGCCTGAAGTATGGTTTCTGCTGAATGCATATCACTTTTGCACCATTATAAAGTAAACAAATCATTCAAACCATCATAAGTCAGGTACTGTCTGCACAAGATAATCCTTCCTTTGGTCATTGTTGTTTTGTCCGGGCGTGGGCACCAGGATTTTATGCTTGAAATGAAGTTATCTTTCTGTCTCTTTTGGTGGCTGAAATTCAGAATGTGTATATTTTAGAACTGTTTGGAGTCAATTTCTGTTTGAGGGATGAAGAGTAAAAAGTAGAGAAGAATGAGGGGAGAAAGAGAAAAAAGAGGGGAGGTAGAGAGAGGAGAGAGAATGAAAATGAATATAAATGAATTATAACTGAGAAGCAAAAGCACCATTCCCTAAGTTCCTTACAAACAGTGATGCCCAGCCTTTTTCATGTCATGACCCACATAGAAAATGATAATATCAGTACTGTTCATTGAGAGAAATGGACAAAGCTGTGCTCATGGCTAGCAGACACACTTGTAATCTGCACACATGTGAGAAAGCTGTACTCTACAATGTTCTGAGAAAGCACAACTGTAACCACGCAGATGGGGAAACTCTGTTCCAGTATCTGGTTCTAGTTCTTAACTTGTGTCTCAGCCCTTGGGTCCTGTGAGATACCCATACCACCTTCCCATAGGTGCCAGTTTCTCCAAACTGTTCTCCTGAAATCTCCTGATGCCTCTCCTGTGTGTTCCAGCAACACCCTGGGACCTATCCTGTAATTATCTAATTATTTGTCTGTAAAACCATTATTGGACATGAACCCCAGGAGAATAGGAACTACATCTGTCTTTTCATGCTTCCAGTGGGGTAAACATCTCCTGAATGAAGGAACTATGCTCTGCTCACACAAGAAGATTGACAAAAAATGTAATTGAAACAAGAGCTTATGTATAAATATTCTTTCTTTCTAAGGAAGATTGCTTTGAATGGGAGCCCTGGAAAGGAAAGTGCATGAGAACTATGTCTTTTTGGCATTATCTAGCTAGTGGTTTTTGTCAGACCATCAAATCTTTCATTTTCTCATATTTTGCCTTGAATTTAAAATCTCAGTATTCATATTGCAAAATAAGACAACCCATTTTCAGAATAGCGCATCTCCTGTGAAGAAGCATAACAACATGAGCAGTATCTCTGTTTTGTCCACTTGCAGAATTATGTGTCCCTTCTTGTTTATCCACATTGAAGAGTACGAAGATAATTGATTTCTTCTTTACAGGGCAAGCCTCTATCCCATGCTTGCCTTCATTCTCTTTTTCTGCAGGTAGCCCCTTACCTCCAGTTGCTGTTTCTAACTCCTGGAGTTCCCGGGTTCCCAGCTTCACTTCACTCTGGTGTGAAAGAATCTGATCTATAACTGATTCAGTGAAGCGACACATTTACTTCTCACTTAGGCTGCCCCTGCTTTAAAGTGCTCTATTCTCTACGCGGGGTTTTCCATTCCTTTTGGTCCTTGGGCCCTGCCACTGTGCCTTATAGTTATTTTGGTAAGACCAGCTTTTTTTGAATTCTGGTTGAAGATTTTTCTTTATTTACTCCTTGGCTTTCGGAAAAATAAGATTCTTTGTTCATTGTGACCCAGGTATACCTCTGTTTAACACTGAGTTAAACTGTCCAAATGATTCTCTTTGACAGCTTGGTCTACCTTCTTGGGTTAGATTTAACTCTTTTTGCTTTTGCTTCCCTTTGGTTTTCGACATTTGCTGTACTTTGGGTCATAGCTATTAAGACTTTCCTATTCTGCCTGTTTCCCTCTTGTTTTTTTGTTTTGCTAACAATACGTTATTTTGACAAAAATATGTGATGAGAAGAGATGTGATGTAGCAGCAATATAATCAAAGTGTAATTCTTCATAAATTCCACATTTACCCTAACTTTAAATAAAATCACAATTGGATTGGGGTAGAGTTGGATGTGGACAAAGAAAGTTGATTAGATAATTCAAAGTCTATCCAGAAAAATAAATATGTGAAAGTAGTATAGAAAAGTTTGAAGAAGAAGAGTATTGAGTCAGGACTTAAATCTTCCTAGTGGTCTTTTAAGTAGGTTCCTTGTCTGTACTCTTGACTTCCTCTAGTAAATTATTCTTTATCTTCTTATAGATAAGTAGTCTTTCTAAATTGTGTATCTGAACACTTTGCTCCTTGATTATACTCTTCAGTGGCTTACTTTGCCCTCAGGATAAAGTACAAACTCATTTTTAAGGTCTTTAAAATCCTGTGTGATCTCACCCTTGATACTTCCCTAGCTTCAGCTCTTTCTTGAACTTCTCCTGTTTGATTGCTGGTTATCAACTTGGAAAAAGATAAGATTTACAGAATAGTCCAATGTAGTACCCCAAAAAAGGTTGCTAAGGGATTAAAAATTTAAATCTTCTTTAAAACTTTGAGAATATAGTCGTGATGTGAATATTTACAGGAAAATACTCATATTTACATATAGGGGATATTGTAGGGAAGATAACGTTTATATGCTTGGGTGTGATCATGGATTCAACTACATAAAAATTATAAAAGTACAAAAAATATTGTATCTTGAAAAATAAGTACAGTTGATAAAATTAAAATGTAATAAAATATGTATGAAAAGAAAAGCTCAGTACCTTGAGGGAATGAAAAGAGCTCTGAAGACCCTTTAAATACACACACACAAAACAAACGAACTATTTACAAAAGTGAGACTATAAATGGCTAAACAAAAATATTTTCAATTTTACTAGTCATCATAGAACTAAAATTAAAACAGTGAAATACTAATTATTTTCCCATCATATTGATAAAGAATGGGGGGGAAAAACCAGAGTCAATGAGGACATGGTGAGTGGGCATTCTTGTGCATTCTTAGATGCATTCAATATCAATTGACAGAATTTTTTCTGAAGCAGTTTGTCTCTGTATCAATACCAAATAGTTATATACATTGATTCAGTAATTCCACTTATGTGAATGTAGATTTAGGGAACATTTTTGGATACAGATCATGCTTTAAATTTTGGTCACCAAAGTGTTTAATTAAAGTAAAAATTAGAGCTAGTCTAAATTTCCTGCAGCAGGAGAGTAATTAAACAGTGGTGTAGATCTAATTGCTGAAATAATACATAGACATTAACAATGAACACAAGCCACAGTCTGGAAAATATTTTCTGACTTATAGACAGAACATATAAAAAACTCCTACTAATCCTTTTGTAGTTCATAAGTGTGATAATTGGGTTTTCATATTCATGTGTAAGGTGTGTCACCCTCAACCTTGTTACAACATTGGCACATTATCCATCTGATATGAAAAAAAAGAACCCTTACAGGAAAAAAAAAAGATGAACATCCAAGTTTTAAAAAGGTGGAAGAGGGCAGGCACTTTAAAAAGAAGATAGCCAGTCAGGTGCAGTGGCTCTTGCCTGTAATCCCAGCACTTTGGGAGGTGGAGGTTAGAGGATTGCCTGAACCCATGGGTTCGAAACCAGCCTAGTCAACATGGCAAGACCTCTTCACTACAATTAAATCAAAAAAATTAGCCTGGCATGGTGGTGCACACCTGTGGTTTCAGCTACTTGGAAGGCTGAGGCAGAGGATCACCTGAACCCAGCAAGTTGAGACTGTGGTGGCTGCCACTGCACTCCAGCCTGGGTGATAAAGTGAGACTCCAACTCAAAAAAAAAAAAAAAAAGAAGGTAACCAAATGATCAGTAAACATTTTTAAAGTTCACAAAGTAATTGCACATCAGGGAAATGCAAGCTAAAAATGCTCATTAGAATAGCTTAAAGTTCCAGCCCAGGCAACTTGGCGAGACTTCATCTGTACAATAAATCAAAAATTAGCTGGGCATGGTAGTGCACGCCTGTAGTTCCAGCTACTTGGAAGGCTGAGGCAGAAGGATCGCCCGAGCCCAGTGGGTCAACACTGGGGTGGCCATGAGTGTGTCACTACACTCCAGCCTGGGCGACAGAGTGAGACTCCAAGTCAAAAAAAAAAAAAAGAAAGAATGGCTTAAAGTTAAAAAGACTGACAAAAATGAAATATTGGTGAGAATATTGAGCAACTGGAACTTTTACACATTGCTAGCAAGAGTATAAATTAACTCAATCATTTTGGAAAACCTTCTGGCAATACTCCTTAGGCTAAATATACACCTATTCTAAGACCTAGTAATTCTACTCCTAGGTATACACTGTGGAAAATAGAGTTCATTTAGATGAGGTTGTTCAAGACACCTTTATTCAGACTAGCTCCAAACTGAAAATAATCCAAATGTTCATAAACAGGAAACTGGATTAATTGTGGTATAATTTAATAAAATAATTTATATAATTATAGTACAAGAATTAGTGTATTTGTAGCATATGAGTATACTATAACATACTATAATTATATACTTATAATTAATATAATTAAATTGTGGTATATTTCTTTATAGAATACAGTATGGTAATCATAAAAGAACAAATTAGTGATACATAACAACATGAATGGTTCTTGCATTATGTTGAACAAAAGAGGACAAGTCAAAAGAGTATATGTTGAATAATTCTACTGATATGATGCAAGAACAGGCAAATTAACTGATAGTGATAAAAGTCAAAATATTGGTTACCCCTGGTTAGGAGAATTGACTGGGAATGGGCACAGGCAGTCTTCTGTTGTGAGAAAAATACTCTGTATATGGGTCTGTAGCAGGGCTAAATAGGCCTATGTATATGTCCAAATTAAAACTGTGCACTTCATTTTTATGTGGTCTTTTACATTTCTCACTGATTAAAAAAAGTGAGAAAAAATATACGATTTGGGGCAAGTCACTTATTTTTCCTAAGCTTCAGTATGTTCATCCTTAAATCACAATAATACTTAACATGTTAGAATAGCACATGATCAACCTGCAATAATGTGCAATGTACAGTTATTATCAACAAGAAATACTTTAAATGTTTATTATGTGTGAAATATGTATAAATTGAGTTAATATGTTTGTAGAATTGTGAACCAAACAAAACCCCCTTATGCATTAAAATACTAATTTACCAAAAGATATACAATGAGTTAGATGTCTTTAGTTGGAATTTTTTTCTTCCTATTTTTAGCTTACAGAAATATTTAATGAGCATTATACTCACAGAAGCAACTTAATCTTATTTTAAACATTTAAAAATAATTTTCAGTTTATAGTAAGCTCTGTGTGAACCAACAATTATTGTAAATCCTCAAATAGTAATTCTCTTTTAGGTTAGGTTAATTGAAGAGTAGTAACTACAGTAAAGGAAATGATAATCACTTGGTGTTTTTTTTTTGTTGTTGTTTTTTTTTTTGAGTTGGAGTGTCACTCTGTCGCCCAGACTGGAGCGCAGTGGCCGCTCCCGGCCACCGCAGCCTCGACCTGCTGGGCTCCAGCGATCCTTCTACCTCAGCCTTCCTAGCTGAAACTACAGGCGTGCGCTACCACGCCCGACTGATTTTTGATTTATTGTAGAGATGAGGTTTCGCTGCCCAGGCGGGTCTCGAACTCGCGGGCTCAGGCAATCCACTCACCTCAGCCTCCCAAAGGCGCGGGATTACAGGCTGAGCCACCAAGCCCGGCTAATCACTTGGTTTTAATTGTCACCATTCTAAAGGGAAATAAATAACCCCGAATGTGTTCAGAAGAAGTATGAACAGGTAGTAAAGAAATATGTGAAAAAGACTGAACTAGTCATGGTTCTCTTGTAGAAGAAATACCCAGAAAGACCTGATAGCTTTTTTTTCCCCCCAAATTAGAAAGGCATTCATGTGAACAAGAGTTGATTGTGTTCTCCATGGTTTCAAGCAGAACCAGTATCAGTTGGTAGAAGCCATGCCGGGAACCAATTTCAGTACCATGTAAGAAAGGTCTTTGTGGCAATGCTATTCATTTGTTTATTCAAGTTATATATTGAGTGTTTTTCTGTTGTAGGCCCTCTACTAAGCATAGAACATCAGAAAATGTGTAAGACGTGGTCCCTTCAGTAGTGACCAAGGAAAATATAGAAACAATAACAGATAATGTTTTCAGTGCCATGATAGAAGTGTAACAAATGTTATGGGGTACAAAGGGAGATTTATCCTCAACTGCAGGGAATTAGAGAGTGCTTTTCAGGGGAAGTAACAATTTAGTCAAATATTGAATGATGGATTAATGGATATTTGCCAGCAACCAGGTGGAAAATGTTATCTGGGACAAAAACAAACAAATAAAAAACAGAGCAGTGTTTGATGCACTTGTCAAAGTATGTTTGGGACCAGACTGTGTAGGACCTTATGTATCCTTTTGTAGGCAATGGGGAGCGATTGAGGAAATGTTTAAGAAAGGGAATAGCATTTGTTTTGGGGGAGGTAACTCTAGCCACAGTGAGTGGAGACAAACTGAAGGAGAAGGGGGAATTTGAGTGATAGTGGAGCTAGAGAGTTGGACTGTACATGGAACATTCTGTGGACTCAAGAGGTCTTGATGATGACTGGCTAATTGGTTTAGAAGATAAGAGAGAAGAAAGAACCGAGGATAATTCACAGGTTGCTAGTTTAGGAAACTGGGACCAGCTGGACTTGGCCTTACCTACAGGGGCCTTTTGTTTATAATTGTGGGGACAGAGGAGTGACCACCTTCACCTTGACTGTAAGCTCCATGAGGGCAGGCATCGTATCTACTTGCCCACTTCTGTTTTCCCAGTACCTGGAATAATGAATGAGTCAACATTTTGACATCCCTCCCAAAGTGTCCTCCTAATTTGGTGACAGTTTTTGGATTTCAAGGGCTGGGCACAGTGGCTCATGCCTATAATCCCAGCACTTTGGGAGGCCAAGGCAAGAGGATTGCTTGAGTCCAGGAGTTTGAGACCAGCCTAGGCAGCATAGTGAACCTCGTCTTTACAAAAAATCAAAAAATTAGCTGGGCATGGTAGTGCTACTCAGCTACTCAGGAGGCTGAGGTAGAAGGATCACCTGAGCCTGGGAGGTTGAGACTGTGGTAAGCTGTGATTGTGCTACCGCACTTCAGCCTGGGTGACAGAGTGAGACTCTGATTTAAAAAAAAAAGAAGTCAGACAGTTTTTGGACTTCTGTTTGTCATACTTACTATTGATCAGGTTAAACATAATATCAAATAATACTAAATTTTGGAGAAGTTTATTCATTCATTCAACAAACTTTTGTCAGGTACCTGCTGCATGCCAGGCACCCTTCTTGGCTTGGGAGGTAAAACAGTGAGCAAAAACAGAGGAAGACCCATGCCTTGATGGAGTGTTAGTTCTAGTGAAGGGAGCCAATAAAAATAATAAAGAGGCAAAGTGTGTAGTATGTTATGATAAGTGCAGCTGAGTAAAAGCACAGCATAGCGTTGATAGGTATGGTTTAGAGTTTAAAAAAGAATGGCCAGGATTCTCCCCAAATCATTTTATGACACTAACATCACACTGATATACAAACCTGGCAGTGACCCAACAAGGAAAGATAATTACAGGCCAATCTCCTTGATGAACACAGACGTAAAATTCTCAACAAGATTGTAGCAAATCAGATCCAACAACACATCTCAAGGCTCATTCACCATGATCAAGTGGGCTTCATTCCTGGGACGCATGACTGGTTCGATATTTGCAACACTATAAGCATAATTCAATACATTAACAGATGCACAACCAAGAACCACATGATTATATCATTAGATGCAGAAAAGGCATTTGACAAAATCCAGCATCCCTTCTTGATAAAAATCCTTGAACATCTAGGCATAGAAAGAACATTCCTCAAAACAGTAAGAGCCATATGTGATAAACCCGCAGCCAACATTTTTTTCAATAGGCAGAAGTTGGAAGCATTCCCCCTGAGAACGGGAACAAGACAAGGATGCCCACTCTCACCCCTTCTGTTCAATATAGTGCTGGAAATCCTAGTCAGTACAATCAGGCAAGAGAAGCAAATCGGGGGTATCCAAATAGGAAAAGACGAAATTAAGCTATCCCTCTTTGTGGACAATATGATTCCATACTTTGAAAACCCATAGGAGTCTGTCAAAAGCCTTCTGGCACTGATAAATGTCTTTGGTAAAGTTTTGGGGTACAAAATCAACATGCTAAAGACAGTTGCATTTCTATACACCAGCAATAAGCAGGCAGAAAACCAAATAAAAATCACAATCCCATTCACAATAGCCACACACATGCAAAAGGAACACATTGGCATCCACCTAACTAGAGAAGTGAAAGACCTTTACAATGAGAACTGCAAAACACTGCTCAGAGAAATCAAAGATAACACAAACAAATGGAAGAACATTCCTTGCTTATGGATTGGAAGAATCAACATTGTCAAGATGTCCTACCCAAGGCAGTCTACAGATTCGATGCAATACCCATCAAATTACCAACATCATTTTTCTCAGACGCGGAAACAACAATACAGAAATTCATATGGAAACAAAAAAGAGCATGAATAGCCAAAACAATCCTCAGCAAAAGAAACAAAGTGGGAGGTATCACACTTCTAGACTTTAAATTTATTACAAATCTACAGTAACAAAAACAGTCTGCTACTGTTACAAGAATAGACACATAAACCAATGGAGCAGGGCAGAGATCTCCAGAAGCAAAAACACTATCTCAACCAACTCATCTTCAGCAAAGCCACCAGTAACAATCACTGGGGAAAGGAGACTATATTTAGCAAATTGTGCTGAGAAAACTGGCTTATCACTTGCAGAAGAATGAAACTGAATCTCTACCTGTCACCATATACAAAAATCAACTTGAAATGGAGCAAGGATCTAAATGTAAAACCTCAAACTATAAGAATACTAGAAGAAAACGTAGGAAACACCCTTATGCACATCAGAGTAGGCAACAAATTCTTGTCCAAGTCCCCAAAAGTGAATGCCATAAAAGCTAAGATAGACAAGTGGGACTTCACCAAACTGAAAAATTTTTGCACAGCAAAAGAAACCATAAGGAGAATAAAGAGACCACAGAATGGGAGAAAATATTTGCAAGTTATGCATCTGACAAAAGTCTAACATTCAGGACCTACAAGGAACTCAAACAAAGTGAGAGGAAAAAAGCAAACAACCTCATTAAAAAGTGGGCAAAGGACATGAACAGGCTCTTCTCAAAAGAAGACATACAAGCAGCCATCAGACACATGAAAAAATGCTCAGCTTCACTAATCATCAGAGAAATGCAAATCAAAGCTATAATGAGATACCACCTACCTCCAGTAAGGATGGCTATCATTACTTAGTCAAAGAACAACAGATGCTGTTGTGGGTGTGGTGAAAGGGAACACTTCTACACTGTTGGTGGGAGCGCACACTAGTTCAGCCTCTATGGAAAGCAATGTGGCAATTCATAAAAGGACTAAAAATTGACCTTCCATATGATCCAGCCATCCCTCTCCTGTGAACATACCCAGAAGAACATAAATCATTCTACCAAAAAGACACCTTTACATACATGTTTATTGCTGCACTATTCACAATAGCAAAAGCATGGAACCAACCCTACTGCCCATCAAAAGTGGACTGGATAAAGAAAATGTGGTACATAAACATGATGGACTATTACACAACCATAAGGAAGAACAAAATTATATATTTTGCAGCAAATTGGATGGAACTGGAGACCATCATACTAAGTGATCTACCACAAAAACAAAGACCTGAATACCACATGTTCTCACTTATAAGCGGGCCCTGAACAATAATCACATGAACACAAGGAAGAGATCGACAGTCACCGGGCACTACTAGGGGAGGGAGGGAGGAGGGTGGGAGCACATGACAGCACAAAGGGTACCAGGTTCACTACCAGGGAAAGGAGGGCCAGGTGGAAACCCAAACTTCACCTGCATGCAGACTACCTATGTAGTTAATCTTCACTTGTACCCCAAATCTCTATAATAAAATAAAGTACAATAAAATAAAATATAGGATGACCAGGGAACTGATTTCACTGAGAGGGTGATTTGAAGAAAAACTTGAAGGAAGTGAGCCACACGGGCAGCTGAGAGGAGAGACGTTCAGGCAGAGGGAACAGCAGATGCAGAGACCTGTTGATGGGAGCTTGCTTGGTATTTAGAGGGACAAGAAGGTGGCCAATAAAGCTGGAGCAGAGTGTGTGAGGACAAGGACAGGAGAGGTAGTCAGGGATATGGGCAGATCAGGTCAGGAAGGCTGATAGAAAGACTTGACATTTTTCCAGGCTGGGAAGTCATTGGTAAGGTTGCGCAGAGGAATGACATGATGTGACTTACGTGTTAGCAGAATCACTCTGATTGCTGTTTTGAGAATAAAGTGAAGGGGAGGACAAGAGCAGAGGAAGGGAAACCATTTAGCTAAGATGCTGTGCAGTAATCTGGATAAGAGATCATGATGACTTGACCTGACTGGTAGCAGCAGAGGTGGTGAGAAGAATTTGGACTCTGGATCTGGATGTACTTTGAAGATAGTTCTTGCTGACAGATGAGATATGGGGTAAAGTGAGTAGGAGGAGCAGGTGGGATAATATCAGGAGCTCAGTGTGAACATGTTATGTGTTACATTTGAAATGCCCACCAGGCATCCAAGCGGAAAGGCTAAGTAGGCAGGTGGATGTATAACTATGAGATTTGGGGTAGAAGTCCAGGCTGAAAATATAATTTTTTTTTTTTTTTTTTGAGTTGGAATCTCACTCTATCGCCCAGACTGGAGTGCAGTGGCCGCTCCCGCCCACCGCAGCCTTGACCTGCTGGGCTCCGGCGATCCTTCCACCTCAGCCTTCCAAGTAGCTGGAACTACAGGCGTGCACTACCACGCCTGGCACATTTTTTGATTTATTGTAGAGATGAGGTCTCGCCAAGTTGCCCAGGCGGGTCTCGAACCCGCGGGCTCAGGCAATCCACTCACCTCAGCCTCCCAAAGCACGGGATTACAGGCTGAGCCACCGAGCCTGGCTTGAAAATATAAATTTAATTCTGAGGGAACTTGTTACTGTGAGCGTAGTTTATGATTTGACCTCTCAAGACTCAAGGGAGTCTTCTTAGAAAAGACATTGCAAAAATAAATAAATGCAACAGGGTGCCTGAATGAAACGTAATTGTACACCTAACCCTTAACTGTACCCCACAAAACCATAATAAAAAATACTGATTAATGGAAAAAAAATAAAAAAAATAAATAAATAAATGAAAAGACTCAAGGGAGTGCCATATACAACACTACTTTGGCATCATAGAAAGGTCTCTCGGGGGAAATTTCTGATTGTTTTTAGGCCCAAAACACTTTATAAATCAGATAAATTAAGCTGCTAATTTGTACACAAGTTAAAAGTTATTTGTATTTTCAGGGGCAGATTGTTAAGTCATGTATAAGTTCTATTCTTTAACTTTACTTTTACTTTAAAAGTAAAACATACTTCTTTCTTACGTCAATAAGATTGGTGAAACTGATAATTTTTAATGCAACTGCTTTTACTCTGAATGTCCAGTTCTTTCTTAGCTTACTTTGCTCTTCTCATTCATGTGTTTACAGATTGCAAGTTAATTTTAACAAATGCAAAATATATAATTAGGAAATAATGCATAGTACACTAGATTTAATCTCTGACTTATTGATAATAGCTGCAAGAAGATTGGGATCTACAAGTCACAGTAAAGCACTTTTATAGTTAAACACTTCATAATATATATAACCAGTGATATTCTATTTAATATGTCATTACTTTGGAAACCCTGAATATTACTCACTTTGGTAAGAATTTATGGAAAATAGTCTTCTTGAAACAGTGGTATGAAATGAGGATTTGTTTATTGGTTTATTGAAATGTTTTATCCTTCTTTTAATATTTAACCTTACATACATGACTGAGTACCATCTACTAAGTGTATATTGTGGAAAGCATTTGGCCCCCGGCTGGGAGGTTGGGGCAGTTGCTCCAGGTACCATTTGAAAAAGATAGATATAAAAATTGAGTTGGTTAAAGAGTAGAACTTTGCCCAATCATTTCTTCTATGAAACATTGATGTAGAGTTAGGTATAGAGAAACTAAAGATAATCTGAAGACAGTGTTCTGATAGAGGAAAATAGATCAAGAACCATTCTGCTCAGCTTCGCATCATTGACTGAGTGATGGAAGCCAACACTCATGTGGCACTATAGGTCAAGCAAAGTTTCAGCACTAACTAGCAACCCTACTGAGTTAGGCCTGGTTATCTCCATTTTGCACTTTGGGAAACTCAGATAGAGAGGTGTAACTTGTCCAAGTTCACGCTGTTAGTAAGTAGTAGGGCCAGAGTTTGAACCCAGGTAGTATTACTTTTTGAAGTGCTTCCCTTTTGCCAGGCAGTGTTCCGAATGCCTTATATATATTCATCTAATGAATTCCTTTAATCTTACATAGAAGATTGTAACCCGCACTTCATACATGAGATTGCAATGCTTAGTGAGATAATTACCAAAAATCATACAGCTAGTATATGGCTGAACTGAGGACTCAAGTCTATTGAACTCCAAAGGCCAATGCCACTATGTTGCCTCACCCAGAAAAAGGAGTTGATAAAAGACACCTTGCCCTTATGTGAAATGACAGCAGCATCCCTGGTTACCTGAACAGGTCATTCAAATTCCAGGAAGTGAAAGCAGCAAGTCACTGTGAACTTATCTAAATATTTGTTTAAGTCAGATATAAACACCCCAACAAATTATTTTTGTGGAGAAAATAATACAATTCTCTGGGGCACAAGTTGAATTATTAAATGTAATACAGTATTTTTACTGCAAACAATTCTGGTTATTACTTTGTATTGCATTAGTAATTAATTACATTGTTTTTTAAATCTTATTTAGATTTGAGCATAGGTTACTTTGTAAGTGATCCTAAGCCATCATTCTATAAACAAATTAGTGGAAGCCCGACAATCACATTCCTCTTTAAACAGATATTTCAGTTGGATTACTACATATCTCATTACCTGAAAGTGCTTAATGCTCCATCAGCTTAGGTTTTCCTAAGCAATGCTCACAAATTAGTAAGAACAAAAGTGAAGCCGGGCTCGGTGGCTCAGCCTGTAATCCCGTGTCTTTGGGAGGCTGAGGTGAGTGGATTGCCTGAGCCCGCGGGTTCGAGACCTGCCTGGGCAGCGAGACCTCATCTCCACAATAAATCAAAAAAATCAGCTGGGCGTGGTAGTGCATGCCTGTAATTCCGGCTGCTCGGAAGGCTGAGGCGAAGGATCGCTGGAGCCCAGCAGGTCGAGGCTGCGGTGGCTGGGAGCGGCCACTGCACTCCAGTCTGGGCGACAGAGTGAGACTCCAACTCAAAAAAAAAGAACAAAAGTGAAATAAATTCCATCTGTGAGGATTTACCTGGGTGCCATTAGTATAGGGGACTTTTTATAGGTTTTCTGCAGTAAAAACTCAGCATTATCTAACACAACAAAAGATAACAAAAAACTACTTCTTTTTCCTCCAAGTGAATATTATGTGCTTCAAAAAATGTTATTCTCTTTCTCAGCAGAATTTTGAAAGCCTTTTCTGATTAGATTAACACTTTATCAAATTGCTACTTAGTACTATGTTGAATTCTACTTTCTCTTTAAGTTTGTAATACTATTTCTTCTGTCTACTGATCACAAGTCAGTAATATATTTATGAAATTTTAATCTATCCCTGCTTTTCACACTCATGTCAGTATCTTTTAAAACCCTTTCTTTGTAGAAAAATGAGTATTAGGGAAAAGAAAAAAACTGTAATTCTTCCATTTAGTGATAGCTGTCCTTAATATTTTACATTTATCTGTGCATATGTATGTGTATGTATAATATGTGTTAGATAAATGTCTATATGATTTTAAAAAATAAACATGGACTCCAGCCTGGGCAATGGAGTGAGACTCCAACTAAAAAAAAAAAAAAAAATGGATACATACCACAAACCATAAATAGGTACAACACTGTATCTTTCATTTACTGTGTCTTTTGCTTCTTCTTATGTCAATAATGTCTCTGCAGTAGTATTTTTTTTTTTTTTTTGAATTGAAGTCTCACTCTGTCACCCAGACTGGAGTGCAGTGGCTACTCCCGGCCACCGCAGCCTCGACCTGCTGGGCTCCGGCGATCCTTCTGCCTCAGCCTTCCAAGTAGCTGAAACTACAGGCACGCGCTACCACGCCCGGCTAATTTTTGATTTATTGTGGAGATGACGTCTCGCCAAGTTGCCCAGACGGTCTCGAACTTGCGGGCTCAGGCAATTCACTCACCTCAGCCTCCCAAAGCGTGGGATTACAGGCTGAGCCACTGAGCCCGGCTTGCAGTATATATATATATATTTTTTTTTGAGTTGGAGTCTCACTCTGTCACCCAGACTGGAGTGCAGTGGCCGCTCCTGGCCATCGCAGCCTCCACCTGCTGCGCTCTGGCGATCCTTCCACCTCAGCCTTCCAAGTAGCCGGAATTACAGGCATGCGCTATCATGCCTGGCTGATTTTTTGATTTATTGTAGAGATGAGGTCTCGCTGCCCAGGCGGGTCTCGAACCGCAGGCTCAGGCAATCCACTCACCTCAGCCTCCCAAAGGCGTGGAATTACAGGCTGAGCCACCGAGTCAGGCACAGTAGTATTTTTTATCAGCTTCTTGCTCTGCTGTATTTCAGAGCCTATGTTCTGCCTACCCTTTTACAGTCATGGCATCTTAATCTGGCAGCAGCAGCTCCTGAGGGTACTATGCTGTTATACGTTTTAGTATTTTCTTGTATTCAGTGATAATTATGTTCTGCTAAATGCCATTTGAATCATCCTGGCTGGTCCAAAGGTAGAGTTCTCTTGATTGACTGTTCACAGTCAGTTGCAGATCAAACTCCTTGTTTTATTTTTTCTCCCCTACTCACTACTGTGCTTGACTAGTTTTAAAAAGAAAAAAAGCATCCCACATACTTTCATTGGATGGAGAATTTTGCTGTAATGATGAATAGTTTTATTTAAACATTCTCACTTTCTCCATTTACCCCAGTTTTCCAGGACACAATTAAGGAGAAGAAGTAAAATGTATTTCATGAAAACTAAAATGGATACTGCAATCAATTCACTTTATTCATAGGAGACTATCTCAGGCTTTTTGCTTGGAGCTCTTTTTCCCTCTAACTTTAGCTGTCACTCTAGGGCTAAGCTTCAGTTACCTGGAAAATTTGATGATATGCTATTAAAACAATTCTAAGCTTATTAGACCAGTTATTTTCTTCTTAGAAGATATGTCTGTTTATTTGATTAGGGGTGAGGGAGATGGAGAGACCTTTTTATGATAGATCCTATACGGCTTCACAGAAATCTCACAAGGCATGTATTCTATTGTCAGTGTAAGAACCACATGAGACTCAAGTTCCCACCCCTAGAAAGTGACAGAACTAGGATACAACCTCAGGTCTGACTGCAAAGCCCATGTTTCTAGGATTCAAACAGGTGTATATATAATTCAAAGTGGAAAAAATAACTTTTGATTTGGTTACATGATTTTATCTATCCATTTGAAATTGGGTATATTTCAAGTCCTGATAAATATCTGCCAACAAAAGTGGGGGGGGATGAAAGCACCCTGAGCAGACCTTATTCAAAAATACCCTCAATGTGTCTAACTCCCTCCTCCTAATGCTTACTCAGCTCTTCTCTATCAGTTGACTGTTTTTCACTACTATTTCAAGACCTCATCTTAAAAGTAAGTGTTTTATAGTTTATTTTGGCACTCACTGTAGCATATTTTCTTTCCATCATGTTCATTTCTGTTCCTAACTTATTTTCTCCTGTCCATGTGGAAGTAGGGCAGTGTAGCCCAGTAACTAAGTCCTGAGCATTGGAATCAGACCCGAGGCTGCCTCCTGACTCTGTCATTTACTGATACTGTAGCTTTAGGCAGGGTTACTCAACTTGTATGTGTCTCAGTTTCCATAGCAGTTAACAGGAATATAATAATACAGCACCAACAGAACTGATAAAACAGAATACAACCCGACTGAGTGGCTGTGAGAAAAATGCATGTACAGCATCACCTTGCCTCTTAACACAAAGCAAGAATTCAGAATAGATTAGCTTTCCTGCCCCCTTTACTCCTTGGACTAATATGAAATGATTGACTTTGCCCACTGGCTGACATGACATTTTCCCTCCCCCATGTCACCATCTCTGCCCAGCATGTGAGTACAGATGAGAGGGAACATTGGACCTGACATACCTGCCCAGAGCTGCTCATTCTCTGGTTGACTCCTCTTCACACACACCTGTTTCCTGTCTTCTCCTTCCCATAGCACAGAAGAATAAAAGCAGAATTCAATTTACTTAACGTAGAACAGTGACCTCTTACCCAGGAACTTTCTAGAAAATAATGCCTGCCATTAATATCCCTGGCTGCCACGTCAGCTCCATCCACTAAGGCCTAGACTTGAAGTGTTTTCCAATGTACTTTCAGCCTCTCCCATGCTCAGTCTTCTGTTCTTTGCCCAGAATTTAGTGGTTTGTGATCATGTGCTTTTGCCAGTGGTGTGGTTCTGACTCAGTAAGGGTTATTTCTTAATCTTTTACAATGTTATCCCTTTTTCCTTAGTGAAAGGAAAAGCATCATATTTTACCTGTAAATCAGATTTCTGAAAATATTTTTTCTGCTTAAGCTAGAGTTAGTTTTCTTTCAAGCTCATTTTTTCCTCATTGCTTTGGCATAAAAGAAATTCCATGTGTACATAGTCACTGACCGTCTGTTTTGTGGGCTGTAGATTCTAGAGTTTGTCTTTAAACTTAATGATGTATTTTTCTGGTCTTTCCTTTTTGTGGGGAGGGTGTGTGTCTGTTTAATAGACTGGAGACTTAAAATAAGTAAATATAAACTTTAAAAATAATGAAATGCTTCCTGTTAATTTTTTATTGTAGTAAAATATATAGCATACATTCACAATTTTGGCCAGTTTTTTTTTTTTTTTTTAGTTGGAGTCTCACTCTGTCGCCCAGACTGGAGTGCAGTGGCTGCTCCTGGCCACTGCAGCCTCGACCTGGCCAGTTTTTAAGTGTATAGTTCAGTACTTCAGTATCGTTAAGTATATTCACACTGTTGTGTAACCATCACCACTACCCATCTCTAGAACTTTTTCATCATCCTAAACTGCAGCTCTGTGCTCATTACACAATAACTCCCCCCCCGCCCCACAGCCTCTTGTAACCACCATTACACTTTTCTGCCTCTATGAATTTGTCCATTCTGGGCACCTCATATAAGTGGAATCATAGGATATTTGTCCTTTTGTGTTTGTCTTATTTCATTTAACATAGTATTTTCAAGGTTCATCTGTGTTGCAGCATGTATCAGAATTGCCTTTCCTTTTAAAGCTGAATAGTATAAGTTTTAAAAGATAAGTGTATTTCTTTTCAACAAGGATTGTATCAGAATTTAGCAGGAAATCATGAAACAACATGATAAATGCATAACCAAATATTGTATTTCTTAATAAATGCATAACCCAATATTGTAATTTTTAACGTTTTGTCAAGATAATCTCATGCCATCAAATTAGTTTACCATTAATACTAGTTGTCTTTTGTTCAAATAGAAATTTTCTGCTATTACAAGAATAGATAGGGTCAAAGAGAAGATCCAGGATCCACTGTGCTCTATATCAAGGAAGGATTTTTGGTATGTGCTGTCATCTGTATAGATTACATTGTGTTCAGTTTTATTAAATACCAAGTATTGTTTGATTTCAGATTTTAATAATATAGAGACTACTGAAGGGATGCACATTTTTCTATAGATAACTTTTCAAGCCATAGATGTATTCATTTGCAACTAAATATTTAAGATCCTATTTGTTTTAAGGTAGTAAGCTGACTGTTGTAAGAAAAGCATCCCTATAAATTTTTTCCACATAGGTCATAAAATCACTTATTCATTCATGTCAACAAATTGTTACTGGCTTCCTGTATGCCAGGCTCTGCTGACTGGGTGGGGATGAAGATGTTGATTGCAGACAAGTGAACAGGCCTGTCTTTATTGGACTTGCATCGTTCAGTTTTGTGAAAGTGGAAGTACACAGTGCCTTGGGGTGTTGGTGGGAGAGGCAAGCCAACCAAGACTTGGAGAGGAGGGAAGAATGTGTCACCAAGATTTCCCAGATACCCCAAATTCTTCAGGAAACATATTCTCCCTAGAACAGTTGACTCCCAGAAGAATAAACATTTTCATAGCACTTTAACATCACCTCTTATTTGTGAAATGAGTATTTTGTTAAAGGAGCAGCAGTTAATTTTCACCATGCCCAGCAGCAAAAAATATCAGTAGTTTAAAAACTGTGCATATGAGAATGTGACCTTACTTAAAGAAAACTTATCTTAAAATAATAAATACTCAATGTTATAAAGGAATGTTATGGGAATTTTTGTTTTAATATTACTTAATTTGGGTGTAAAAATGTTCCATGCATAGCTAATCAAGCTCAACAACTATTTCTAATATTATTTTCAAATAAGCCACAGCTGAGATAAAAGACATGCTGCTATTCTTTATATAAAATCTTCTATTCTAATTTATTTTTTAACACTTTCATGACTTTTAATTTTGTTTACTTTCGCATCCTTTTTTTTTTAATTACTAAAGAAAAACACGCCAGACGTGATGTCTCATGCCTGTAACCCCAGCATTTTGAGAGGCTGAGGTGGGAGGATTGGTTAAGCCCAGGAGTTCCAGCCTAGGAAACATAGTGAGACCTCATATCTACAAAAAAAATCGGAAAGTTAGCCTGGCATGATGACACATGCCTGTAGTCTCAGCTACTCAGGAGGCTGAGGAGGGAGGATCACCTGAGCCCTGGAGGTTGAGACTGTGGTGAACCATGATCATGTCACTGCATTCCAGCCTGGGCAACAGAGTAAAACTCTGATGAGAGAGAGAGAGAAAGAGCGACAGACAGACAGACACAGAGAGAAAGAGAAAAGAACAAACAAGCTAGTAACAGTGAAACAGAAGTAAATGAAGTAAAACGTTACATTTTCTTCCTCTCTTCCCCTCCACCAATTTTACCCCCCAAAAGTAAGCACTGCAAGTTTAGTGTATCACCTTCTTGACCATGTAAGCATCTGGACAGCCAACTACTTACATATGAGGGGACCCAAAAAATCCTGGAATTTGTTTATACAAAATTGTGTATTCTTTCATGTTTAAACTTCAGTTACCTTCAAAGCACTTTTCATTTGATGCAATACACCTATCAAGAAACTATTTCCACTGCTCAAACTCATTTTTGTGCTTGTCAATTTTGATGCCTTTTAGTGCCTCTGCCGTTTGTTGTTGTTGTTGTTTTACCTCTTCCACATTGACAAAACATTTCCCTTTGAGAATTTTCTTCATTCCAGTTAACAAACAAAAGTCACTTGGGGTGAGATTGAGTGAATAGGGAGGGTGGGGCACGGGGGTCATGGCTTTTTGGTCAAAATCTGCTGACCACTCAGTGCAGTGTGGGCAGGTGCATTGTTTTGGTGGAAGAACCAGTCACCTGTTTGCCACAACTCGGGATGTTTCTTTCACAAATCATGACACAACCTTCTCAAAACTTCCAGACAAAAACTTTGGTTGACCATTTGATTTGGAGGAACAAATTCCAAGTATATTACAAAGGCCCACCCTCCAAATGATAATCCCAGGGATTTTTTGGTTCCTCTCATAGTTAAGAAGAGGAAGAGGGGGAAAGGAAAGAGAGGGGGAGATTGTGTGTGTTTGTATGTATGTGTGGGTACATATGCTTACCTACACATAGTTTCTAAAAATCAAAAAATTAAAGGGGGTACTCCATAATCATAGTCTATAGTATAGTTTGTTTTTCACTTAATGCAATGTGTTCTTAATCTCTTTTCATGTCAGTATGTTGAATTCTGCCTCATTCTTTCTAATGGCTGTGTACTTTTTCAGTTTGGATATAATTGTTCTCCTATTTATCAACATTGATGGGTTGTAATAACATACTGCAATGAATGAATATACTTACATATGTGTTTTTGCACACTTGGCTAATATTTCTGTAGGATAGATGCCTAGAAATGTGAGTGTGGAGCCATTTGCGTATGATGTACTCATCATTTTAAGGCACTTTGATATATTTTACTAATTTGCTCTCAAACATTTGTATCTATTTACCAAAAATCTTATCACTTTAACACTAAATTTAACAATTGCGAACAACTTTTGCTAATCTAAGGGTGAAAATGGAATGTCATTATTTATTCCTAGACTGTCTTTTCATATATATGTGTTTATACATATATATAATTTATTCTCCAAATTTTCTCTTCATAGCCTATGTTTTATTAGAGTATTTGCCACATCATTATTGGTTTTAATAAGTCTTTATACATATTACTCCTTCCTACTATGTAAGTTGGAAGTAGTTTACCATTTTGTTCTTTTTATTTTGTGTATATCAACTTTTGCCAAATTAAAGTTTTTAATTTTTATGTAGTCAAATCTGTCAGCTTTGTCCTTTATGGTCTCTGAGTTTAGTGTCATGATTATAAATGACTCTTCCAAATCCGAGGTTATGAAACTATTCACCTATTTATTTTTTCTTCTATTATTTCTAAATATTTATTATATTAAATTGTGAATGCATTTGAAATTTATTTTTGTGTAAGATATAAGAGTAGAAATCTAATTTTAGTTGAACAGTCAGTCCTTTAATCATTGTTTCGAAATGCACTGTGTATCACATGCTTCTCATTTGTGTAAGAGTCCTTGGACTGACTCATTAATATTTTGAGTGCAGTTGCTTTAAAAGTTTAATTTTGGGAGAATTGGTATCAACTTTTAGAGTTGGTTTGATCTAAATTAATCTCTTGTATTCAGCATATAGTTTGATTTTACTTCGGGATCGTTCTGAGAGTCTTGCTTTTAATGGTTTTATATGACGATTTGTTGCTCTGACAGATATGTTTAGTCTTAGTTCTGTCTTGTTTAATGTATTTTTATGCTTTTAGTACTTCTTAAGTAGTTTTTGCACTATGTTCAGTGTTTGCACTACCTTGCTTTGTTGATGTTTTCCTGCTGATGATTTGAACATTCACCATTTTTTCCTAGTAGTTACTTTTGTAACTATAACTTTAAATTCCCTCTCTCTCTTTTATCACTTAATTTTTGGTTAGTTATATTACTGTTATTAGTTTTTCTAGTGATATTTCAGTTAGGATTATGTTTGGTTTTTATAGAATAGAACTCCAGTATCAGTGTCTCAACCAAATTGAGATTTCCTTTTCTCTTAAAATGAATCGTGCAGAGTTTAGCAGTCGAACTGATTTTGTAGGTGCACAGTGATCATTAGTGCCCCTGGCCATTGGTGCCCTCCCAGCTGGCTATTCTTGGCTTGTGACTTTTGTGCTCATGCTTGCCTTGTGGTCACATGATGTTGCACCACTCCTGATCTCTCATCTGCATTCAGACAGGAAGAAAAAAAAGAGGAAAAGGAAAAAATATGCCTATATTGGGGAAGCAAAACTTTCCTAGAAACCCTCAACTTACGTCTCATTGATCAGAACTAGTTCACATGATCACTCCTTGCTGAATGTGGAAAATAAAACAAAGAATATATATTAAGATAATTTTACCAGACCAAGTAAAAGTTATGGTCAAAGACACTAATTTTAAAATACTTTCTGTAGTAGGCAGAATCATGCCCCACCAATACCCCCGAAGATGTCCACATCCTAATACCTACACTCATATTCCCCCTTTCAGTTTTTGTACAAAAATCCTATGCTTATAAGTAAAAGGAATCTTTTCCAGATGAACTTTTAGTGTTGACTAGGGACTAGGGGAATAGATAACATAGTCGGGAGTTTGATTTTAGATCTGTCCATGGAAATTCAGTTCTAGGCCAGAACTAGATCTCCCAAGATCCATAGGGAAGCCCCAGTCAATCAGGTGTGTGTGTGTGTGTGTGTGTGTGTGTGTGTGTGTGTGTGTGTGTTTATACATATGTATATGATGTATCTGTGTGGGGGTGACTTATTTTTACTTCTCTTCAGCTAACAGAGATTGGCAGTTGTAGGGCACTTGGCCACCTCTTACTTTTCTACCACAAGTATTACTTCTTACTTACTTGTAATTCTTTTTTTTTTTTTTGAGTTGGAGCCTCACTCTGTCACCCAGGCTGGAGTGCAGTGGCCACTCTCAGCCACTGTAGCCTCGATCTGCTAGGCTCCGACTATCCTTCCGCCTCAGCCTTCCAAGTAGCTGGAACTACAGGCGCGCGCTACCATGCCTGGCTAATTTTTTGATTTAGTGTAGAGATGAGGTCTCACCAAGTTGCCCAGGCGGGTCTCGAACCCGCGGGCTCAGGCAATCCACTCACCTCAGCCTCCCAAAGCGCAGGATTACAGGCTGAGCCACCGAGCCTGGCCTTTACTTGTAATTTTTAAACACACTATATTTTATGTATGCATTCATTCATCCATTTATTTTAGTTTATTGATATTAGAATATTTCTATAAGTTAAACAATGAAAATGATGGCTATACTAGACATATTAGTGACTAATTATGCCTGCCCACCACCTACACTCTTTTTGTCCCAGCTTTTTTGAGGTATTACTGACAAATAAAAATTATATATATTTAAGATGTACATTGTGATGTCTTGATTTATGTGTACATTGTGAAATGATTACCACAATGAGGTAATTAACTTATACATCATCTTACGTAGTTACCATTTTGTGTGTGTGTGTGGCAAGAATACTTAAGATCTGCTCTCTTAGAAAATTTCAAGTATGCAATACAGTATTGTTAACTACGAGGGAGACCACCCAAAGAAACCAAAATTATCTTTTGGAGGGCAGACCCCATGTAATAGTATACTTGGAATTTGTTCCTCTGGATCAAATGATCAACCAAAGTTTTTATCTGGAAATTTTGAGAAGGTTGCATCAGATATGTGGAAGAAATGTCCCAAGTTGTGCCAAACCGGTGACTGGTTCTTCTGCCATGACAATGTACCTGTCCACACTGCACTGAGCGTTCAGCAGTTTTTGGTCAAAAATGACATGACTCTCATGCCCCATCCTCCCTATTCACCCAGTCTTGCCCCAAGTAACTTTTTTTGTTTCCCTGGATGAAATAAGTCCTCAGGAGGAAACATTTTTCTGATGTGGAAAGCGTGAAACCAAAAATGGCAGAAGCACTCAAAGGCTTCAAAACTGACGAGTTCAAAACCAGATTTGAGCAGGAGAAAAAGCATCTTGATAGGTGTATTGCATCAAAGGGAGAGTACTTTGAAGGTGACTGAAGTTAAAACATGTAAGAATAAATGCACAATTCTGGGTTTTGTGGAGTCCCCCTCACATAGTTGCTATGCCATACATTAGATCTCTAGAATGTATTCATCTGCAACTGAAAATTTGTACCTTTAACAATATCTCTTGACCTCTTATAACCACCATTCTCTCTGTTTCCATGAGTTCAACTTTTTAGATTCCATATTGTAAGTGAGATCATGCAGTGTTTGTCTTTCAATGTCTTACTTATTTCACTTAGCATAATGTCCTCCAGGTTCATTCATATTGTCACAAATGGCAGGATTTTCTTGTTTAAAACTGAATAGTATTCCATTGTGTGTGTGTATTTGTATGTGTGTGTGTATCACATTATCCATTCATTTGTTGACTGACACTTTGGTTGTTTTTTCCCATATCTTGACTATTATGAATAATGCTACAATGGACATGGGAGTGCAGATACCCCTTCAAGATAGTGCTTTTATTTCCTTTGGCTATCTACCCAGAATTGAAATCGCTAGGTTATATGGTAGCTCTGTTTTTAATTTTTGAAGAACCAATATACTTTTTTCCATAATGACTGAACCAGTTTACATTCTCACCAGCAGTATGCAAGGGTCCCCTTTCTTCTACATACTCGTCCTACTCCTTTTTAAGAGAAACTGCTCTGCTTTGGCCTTGCTGAGCAGTGACCATGTTTTGTACCACTTGATTCTTGTCTTTCATCTCTCACCCTGCCACATCTGAGATAGGACTTGATCCAAAGATGGCCAACCTGTGCGCTTACCAATGACCCAGGGCTTCATTTGAAGTTTAACTCAGTTCGTTTTAAGAATTATGCATATTTTCTAGGTTCAATTCAGGGTCAGTCATGTGTTAGTTGTATAACCTTAAGCACATTTCTCCAGGTTCACTATGCCTCAGTTTTCTTCTCTATAAAATATTAGATCCCATATGTTAGTTTTGAGAATTAAAAATAGTTTACATTAAGCCCTTAGAATAGTATCTGAGCTGGGCTCGGTGGCTCAGCCTGTAATCCTGCGCCTTTGGGAGGCTGAGGTGAGTGGATTGCCTGAGTCCACGGGTTCGAGACCCGCCTGGGCAGCGAGACCTCATCTCTACAATAAATCAAAAAATCATCTGGGCGTGGTAGCGCATGCCTGTAATTCCGGCTACTTGGAAGGCTGAGGCGGAAGGATCGCCAGAGCCCAGCAGGTCGAGGCTGCGGTGGCCGGGAGCGGCCACTGCACTCCAGTCTGGGCGACCGAGTGAGACTCCAACTCAAAAAAAAAAAAAAAACCAACAACAAACAAACAAACAAAAAAAGAATAGTATCTGGCTCATACTCAAAGCTCCATAAATGATAGCCATTGTTATTATTCTATTAGGAATTTGGAATTAAGAAACTGAATGACTAAATTATTAATAGAAACTAAAGATGGAGTGTCATGAGATGGAATAATGGTTCTTATTCCTTTCTGAGGTAATTGTCCTCCTGAGAATATGATGAAAGTTTGAACATTTCCTGCAGACAAGTACATAAGCATATATAAACACGCCCAGGATCAAAGTTGAAAGCACCTGAAAAAGAGAACGGTGGGAGGGGTTACAGCAAGTCAAAGCCACATGCAAGGCAAATGTATGAAGGAACTGAAACTACCATCAAAACAAGGGAAGTGCTTAGTAAAGGGAGGGAAATGGATTGAATGAAAAGAGAAACAGCTGTGAGATAGCCCTTCGGTTCTGGGACCAGTGATTTCTACCCCACAATTCCTGTGAGATTCCTGTTTGTGTGTCCTCACAGCAAACGTCTCTCACATAACCAAGCTGGCATAACCCTCCTGTCTTGCAACCAGACTATCCAGACCAAAAAGAAAAAGAAAAAAGAAAAAATGATGAAACTGACTTATATGATCAAGAATTGTTGCTGTGTCATTTCAGATTTCTTTTAGCCAACATTATGAAGTTTTCCTGTGGTGTGATTATATCAATAGCAAATGTTTTCAGAATAAAGTGAATAAACAGCTGTAGTTACTTTTCATCGACTGCTAACTTCCTTTTTTGTAGGTTGAACACTTTCCAGGCGTATCTTTCTTTCTTTTTTTTTTTTTTCCAATATTCCAGTTTTAAGGAAAAAGCAAGGATGAGGTAACATCAACCTCTCTAATAGAATTCTTTTATTTTGGTTAATTTTTCAAATTTTTTGAGCTAAAAATGAAGCAGAACATTATAAGAGTATGTAGACTAAAAGGATCTTAAGAATTTTCCAGTTCCATCACATCTTTCAGAAATAAAAAGAACTGGACCCCAGTATTATATTGCATACACAGTCTCATTTGGTACTCACAATAACCTTAGGTGGTAGTGCTTTCTCTTACAGATGAGGATACAGGCTTAGAGAGAGCTAACTTATTGCCCAGGATTAAAGATACAGAAGTGATGTAGTCGGGATAAACCAGGTTTTTCTGGCTACAAAGCATACACTGTGATGTTTACTGGGACTCTAAAATTCAAGCTGGAGAAGGGTGTGGTTTTCACTTTAAATTTCTTTCTCCCATTGGTCTGTCTCTCAGCACTTATTCTAGAAAAGTAGACTGGAAACTTACAAGGCCTACTTTTTGACTGTTGAGCTGGATGGGTCTTGAATGTCCATCTAGTATCTGCTTCCATCGAGTGTAGTCTCAACTGGTTAGAGATCTTCCCACTGAGCTGGAACTACTATTGAATACTTAGCCAACCTTCCATACAGAGGCCTTCACATGGGAACCAGCGGTGGTGGGGAGGATAGTCAGAGACTGTAGGGGCAGCAGTGACCCAAGCATCACTAATACTCATTTACAGAATATTTACAGGATAGGGGTGTGGTTGTGAGCACTGGCTCTAGAAGTAGACTGCTTGAGTAAATCCCAACTTTTTAATGTAATGCTTGTAGAGCAAGTACCTACTACCTTTTTTTTTCTTTTGAGTTGGAGTCTTACTCTGTCACCCAGATTGAAGTACAGTGGCACACTTGTGGCCACCACAGCCTCAACTTGCTGGGCTCAGGCAATCCTTCCACGTAGCTGTAATTATAGGCACATGCCACCATGCTACCACGCCCAATTTTTTTATTTATTGTAGCGATGAGGTCTCGCCAAGCTGCCCAGGTTGGTCTCGAACCTTTGACCTCAGGCATTCCTCTCACCACAGCCTCCCAAAGTGCTGGGATTATAGGCATGAGCCACCATACCCAGCATTACCTACTACCTCTTAAAGTCCCAGTTTCTTTATCTGTAACGTAATAGTTTTGTTTTTTGTTGTTGTTTTTTTTTAAGTATGACCACATAGGGTTGTTGTGAGGATTAAATGTGATATAATGCATGTAAACTACTTAGCTTGGCATGGTAATACTCAGTATTGGCTATTATTTATTATACTACTTGAACATGGTTTAAAGAAAAAGCAAGGAAGAAACAACATCAACCTCTCTACTAAAACTCTTTTATTTTAGTTCATTTTAACTTTTCAAACTGAAAACGAGTTGTAACTTCATAGGCTTTTATAGCTGGGAAAGATTACTTTCCTTGAAGATGGCAACCCCTGTGTTTGGCTGACAAAACCAATTTTTAAACTGCAGTCATTTTATGAGTATAAAATATTAGTTTCAAAATGCATAAAATGTATATGAATTTTATGACTACAACGAAAAGAGGTAGAAATATGTTTTTGTTCCATGTTATTTTGTTGTTAAACCATTAAGTAATCTGGCTGTTATTTTCCTGTTTCTTGGCAGCATAGAGAAGCATCAATCCCTTATTTTTTAGAAATGCATAAAGTTTGTAGATTTTGAAATGTAGTAGTATAATATGTGAAGTATTTAGCAGATAAATACTATTTTTATCTTGTTTATAACAGTATATCTAGTGTTTCACTAAATAAAAAATCGAGACACAAATAGTTACTTGCCTAAATTACATAGATGCATTGTGATAATTTTTCCTAACTAAAAAGTTTTTATGGTATGGTTTTTCTTGCCATTTATCGTTTCTCCTTTTTTAGTTAAAAATACTAAATTTGGATGTGGAGAAAAAGGAACACTTCTACACTGCTGGTGGGAATGCAAATTAGTGCAACCTCTTTGGAAGACAATGTGGCGATTTCTGAAAGAACTAGAAATTGACCTTCCATATGACCCAGCGACTCCCCTATTGGGAATATACCCAGAGGAACTCAAATCATTCTACTAAAAAGATACCTGCACATGTATGTTTGTTGCAGCTCTATTTACAATAATAAAAACATGGAACCAACCATGTTGCCCATTGAAGCTGGACTGGACAAAGAAAATGTGATGCATATACACAATGGAATATTATGCAGTCATAAAGAAGGGCAAATATATGGACTTCACAGCAACTTGGATGGATCTGGAGCTGATCATACTCAGTGATCTGTCATAGAAACAAAGAACAGAGTACCATATGTTCTCACTCATAAGCGAACCTTGAACAATTATAATACTATAAGAAAGCGTTCGACGACAACTATCGGGGAGGGTGATTGGCAGTTGAGGGAAACTGCTAGGTGAGGGAAGGGCATATCTCATCAGCATATCTTTATAATAAAAAATCTAAGTTTTTATTATTTTGTAAAAATCTCCAAAAAGAGACTATATTATATTTGAAGTAAGACTTAATTCTGTTTTGTTTTGTTTTTTTCTTTATTTTAAAGGTGTGGGTACAATTCAGGATTAGGTATACAAATGTTCATTATGCAGGTACCCTTGTTGATGAGGTGTGCCCCTCCCTACCCTGGCAGTTTCCCTCAACTGCCAATCCCCCCCCCCAGCAGTTTTCCACTACTGCCAATCCCTTTCTTATTATAATTGTTCAAGGTTCACTTATAAGTGAGAACATATGGTACTCTGTTCTTTGTTTCTGTGATAGATTACTGAGTATGATAGGCTCTAAATCCATCCAAGTTGCTGCAAAGTCTGTATGTTTGTCCTTCTTTATGGCTGCATAATATTCCATTGTATACATGTACCACATTTTTTTTATCCAGTTCAACTTTGGTGGACAGCATGGTTGGTTCCATGTTTTTGTTACTGTGAATAGAGTTGCAACAAACATGCGTGTACAGGTGTCTTTTTGGTAGAATGATTGAGTTCCTCTGGGTATATTCCCAATAGGATTGCTGGATCATATGGAAGGTCAATTTCTAGTTCTTTCAGAAGTCGCCACACTGTCTTTCAAAGAGATTGTAGTAGTTTGCATTCCCACCAGCAGTGTAGAAGCGTTCCTTTTTCTCTGCATCTTCACCGGCATCTGTTGTTGTTTGTTTTATTGGTGATGGCCATTCTCACTGGGGTTAGGTGGTATCTTGATGTGGTTTTGATTTGCATTTCCCTGATGATGAGTGAGGCTGAGTACTTTTTCATGTGTCTGTTGGCTGCCCATATATCTTCTTTTGAGAAGTGACTATTCATGTCTTTTGCTCCCTTTTTAATGGGGCTGTTTATTTTTTTTTTTCCTTTCGGCACATTTGAGTTCCTTGTAGATCCTAGATGTCAGGCATTTGTTAGATATACAGTTGGCAAATATTTTTTCCCATTCTGTGGGCTGTCTCCCTGTTCCCTTGATGGTTTCTTTTGCTTTGCAGATGCTTGTCAGTTTGATGAGATACCACTTGTCTATCTTATCTCTTGAGGTATGGGAACTTGGGGTTTTGATCAGGAATTGATCAAATTTCCATAAGGGTGTCTCCTGCATTTTCTAAGATTCTTATAGTTTGAGGTTTTACATTTAGGTCTTTGATCCATTTAGAGTTAATTTTTGTGTATGGTGATAGGTAGAGGTACTGTTTCAATCTTCTGCACGTGGTCAGCCAGTTTTCCCAGCACCATTTGCTGAATAGGTTCTGTTCTTCCCAGTAGTTATTGGAGGCATTGTCAAAGATGAGTTGGTTGAGAAACTGAGGCTTTGTTTCCAGAATCTCTATCCTGTTCCATTGGTCCATATGCCTGTTCTTGTACCAATACCAGGATGTTTTGATTATTGTAGCCTTATAGAGAAGTTTGAAGTCTGGAAATGTAAAACCTCCTGCTTTGTTTCTTTTGTTAAAGATTGTTTTGGCTATTTGTGGTCGTTTATGTTTCCATATGAATTTCTGTATTGTCATTTCCAGATCTGAGAAGAATGATGTTGGTAATTTAATGGGTATTGCGTTGAATTTGTAGATTGCCTTTGGTAGGATGGACATCTTGACAATGTTGATTCTCCCTATCCATGAGTATGGAATATTTTTCCATTTATTTGTGTCTTCTTGGGTTTCTTTGAGCAGTGTTTTTTAGTTCTCATTGTAAAGGTCTTTTTACTGAGGTATTTCATTTTTTTGTTGTTATGAATGGGATTGTGCTTTTTATTTGGTTCTCTGCCTGCTTGTTGTTGGTGTATAAGAATGCAATTGTCTTTTGCATGTTTATTTTGTACCCTGAGACTTTGCCAAAGTCCTTTATCAGTGCAAGCAGGTTTTTGACAGATTCTTTTGGATTTTCGAGGCATAGGATCATATCATCAGCAAAGAGGGATAACTTGACTTCCTCTTTTCCTATTTGGATACCCCTGATCTTCTCTTGTCTGATTTCTCTAGCTAGAACTTCCAACCCAATGTTGAACAAGAGGGGTGAGAGTAGGCAGCCTTTTCTTGTTCCAGTTTTCAGGGAAAATGTTTCCAGTTTCTGTCCCGTTAGCAATCTGCTAGCTGTGGGTTTATTGTAGATGGTGCTTACTATTTTGAGGTATGTTCTTTCTATACCTAGGTGTTTGAGGATTTTTATCAAGAAGGGATGCTGTAAATCCTGTTTTTATGATGAAGACGGATTAAGGTCTTGATATTAAGTTTTAAACTCATATTTAATGTTACATCCAGGAATTTTTCCTAATATCCACAATTGAGGTAAGTACACCCATTTATTAGATTTAAACCACTTAATATAAAAACAGTAAAGTAACTTAAGGTTCACCAATTGCAAATACATAATATACGTACTTTCGAAGAAAAATTATATTCAAATATTTTTTTCTCTTGCCTAATATTTGAAGATATTCTTAGAGAGTCCCAGTCTATTGCAAACTTGATTAGTTAGGATCCAACTGAATTATTTAAAATTGAGTTTTATTTATTTATTGGTTACATAATATTTTTATTTCTATTTTTTTAAACATAAATTTTAGTAAGTACCTGTAGTTCCAGCTGCTTGGAAGGCTGAAGCGGAAGGATTACCTCAGCCTAGTAGTTCAAGGCTGCTGTGGCCATGAGCATGCCATCACACTCCAGCCTGGGCAACAGAGTGAGACTCCAATTCAAAAAATAATAACAATTTTAGTAAATAAATCTTTAGTGTAAAGCTTTATAATTATTACATCTATTATAAAGGTACTTATCCAGCATCCTTGAAAACTCTCTCGTGCTCTCTCCTGGTTAATATTCTCCAAATTTTGATTGCTTTTGAACTTGACATAAATGGAATTATAGTTTGTGCTCTTTTGTGTTTGGTTTTCTTTTGCTCAATATTATTTATATGAGATTCATCAATATATTTGCATATATCAGAAGCTTATTATTGCCAAGTTGTATTTCACTGTATGAATATAATCCATTTTATTACATATATTTATCCATTCAACTGTGGATAGACATTTGTCATTCCCAGGTTTTGATCATTATATATAAAGCTTCTGAGATTTTTGTAATACATATTTTATTCCAAAGATGTGGGGTACGATTCAGGATTAGGTATACAATACAAGTGGACATCATACAGATAAAATTTGGGCCTCTCTTTGGTCCCCACTTGGCCTGGTTTGAGATCAGGTACCCTTATTGATGTTGTGTCCCCACTCCCACCAAGGCAATATTCTGCTACTGCCAATCCCTTTCTTATAGTTAAAATTAAGTTTTAATAGTGCTACAGCAGTTAGCTGGGGAAGGAAACCAAAATAAGTATTTAAGTGATTTCAAGGTTCAAGACCAAAAGTAATAATTAATATTGGACTAAGTTTCCAATTTTTCCCTTGGTGTGGAATGCCAACCCTCCCTCTTCAGCTGTCTAACCTTTATGCATCCTTCTGGCTCTGCTTTTGTTTCAGGGAAGCATTCCCTAAACTGGTTTGGTCTTGTGTTTTATACTGTGTTAGCACTGTGCTCTCCTTCTATATCTCAAGTTTTTCAGAATTGTAATGATATTGCTACTTGTAATTTAAAAAGCAACAAAAAACTATATTCCTCATTTGACTTTAAGTTCTATCAGGGCAGAAACCAACTGTATCTTTTTCACTACCAGACACATAGACTTGGTGTTAAGCATCACGCTAGACCCATAGACATTCTCAATAAATATTTATTGGCTGATGGATGAATAGATTTCTTGTTTAGGCTGTCATAGCTAGGAGATGTTGAAAATAATCTACTGGCTCCTTCCTGTAGGATTTCAGATCATATTAGTTGCTACTAGGTCACCATGAGTTAAGGATTTGTTTAGCTTTGCAAGCCCAGAAATTTAATTTTGTCATTTTGATAATCAGAGTTGTCATTTTGTTAATCTAGTAAACAAGTTTATAAGAAACTAATACGTGTGCCAGAGTACAACCTTCAAATTTACAAAGGAAATGTATCTAAGAACTGGGATTTGTGGTCTGTACGGGTGTGATGGAGACAGCAGTCACTGAATAACTTTGTAATTCTCTACATTTCCTAGCCTGACTTGCTGTTAGTTTGGGACCACATGACTAGTATTGGCCAATGAACTCTGCGCAAAGTGATGTGTGTCACTTTAGGGCCGACTTCCTTCAGAGCCAGTGTATTTTTATTGTTTCTTTTTCCTTTGCTACGGCATGTGTTTTTTTAGGTCACATGTTGTAGTTGGTATAGCTACAAGATTGAAAAGGATCTTGTAGATATACCAACTGCCTGACCAGGATTGGACTTACATGAGCAAGATGTTGGCCACTGAGATTTCAGGGCTTTTTTGTTCCACAGCATAACCTAATATTATCCTGATTAATAAAATAGAGAACTTTTTCTTGGTTTACAGATTTCCTTTTTTCTTTTTTTTTAATCAATATTTTTTATTTTGATATTGTGGGGTACAGTTAAGGGTTAGGTATATAAATATGCTTCGTTCAGGCACCCTTGTTGATAAGGGGTATCTCCCCATGCCCAACAGATATATTGACTACCGTTAATCCCACCTCCCTTTCCCTACCCCCCATAGTTTCCCACCACTGTCAGTCCTTTTCTTATAGTATTACGATGGATGTTCAAGGTCCGCTATATGAGTGAGAATGCTTTAAAAAATAAGAATAAGAGCTAACATGAAAATTTAAAATATTTAAGTAATTAATATTCATTAACTGGGATTTTGCTGTACTTTAGAAATAGTACTCATGGCTCTTATTGAACTGCTAGGTTGGAGTGATTTTTGGTATCTTCTTGGTGAATGAGGAGAATCCAGGTTGAAATGAGCAACTTCCATAAATCAATATCTTTAAAATCTTGTTTTTTTCCCCTGAAATTTGTATATTTCACAGTTAATCTTTTAGCAGTAGTTTATGCAATAAAATGGATCTCTTAGGAGATAACTTTTTTCCTTTTTTTCTTCAGAATTATATTTGAGCACTCAAATGTCTATTTTCTTCAAGATACTTTTAAGCTCTGAAAAGATGAATGAGGCATGTTTTTGTCCTCAGAATTTTACCATCTATAGCAGAGATTGCTAACTATTCACCAAAACTTATTTCCTGTTCTGTTTGGGTGTATTCTCTCTTGCCAGTTATATGTGTCATGTGACTGAGTACTCACTAGTGGAATATTTGAGGTCTAGCTACTTCTAGGTCTCACTCATAAAAGCCTCCCATTTAAAAAAAAAATACAAAACACTCCCATGTGACTCTCCATTCTCTGTCTTCTTCTTTTGGCTGCTTATTGATCCCTGGGGTGACTTGAAGTCATGTGTTGAAGATAGAAGAGTTTCTGTCAGATAGGTCACTAAATGATTGCATGAGTCAAAGACCCATTCTCTCTCCCCCAGAAACATTTGTATTGGACTCCTGTGGGTAACAAATCAACTTCTTGTGTTAAGCCACTGAACGTTTGGTGTTTATTTGTTATTGCAATTAGCATTACCCTAGGCACCCTTTAATAGGTAATATAGCAATTCCAGAGTAAATATTTAAATTTTCAATAATAATTTAGGTCTTAATTTGTAATGCATTCCACTTAGAAGAAACAGAATTTCATTTTAAATAGTCTGTTAAATCTTTGTCTTGCTTTCATTTTTTAAAATTACATGGGTCTTCCTTTGACAGCCAACAAATGGCTACTTTGATTAAATAGGCCCTTTGTTTATTCTCCTTTCTCCCACACCATTTTATTGGGACGCATTTCTGTGTTTACAAATCCAGACAGCGCTTACTCTTATTTATACTCACAATGGGGAAAAAGGAAGGAATGAATTTAAAATGTCTACACAAAAGTCATTTTTATATGACTGACCTGAACTCTGGCAGATCACTTTTCTAAAAAGTTTTTCTCCCTTGAGAAATTTATCAGCATGTAAAAGCTACTCGGTATTCACCTTTCCACCTAATGCCCAAGTCAGAAATCTAGTTATTCTTGATTAATATCTCTTCTCACCAGCTTTATCCCCTTATGGTCAGTTACCAGATGAGGTCAATCTAGCCTCCAAAATAACTTTTGAAGTGACTCCTACAGTGCTCCTGTTTAGGTGTCTATTCAGTGTGCCATGGATGCAGCTGGTCTCCATAGCTCTAGTCTTAATACTTCATGCCGTAGCTAGAACATCTTAACATGACTTGGAAGGCCCTGCATCAGCAACGATCAATTCTCCTGTCTTCTGTCTACTATTTTTCCTTCCCTTTACCTCCACAATCTTCACTCTGCCCAGTGCTTCAGGCTTACTGAACTTCTTTTCATCCTTTAAACATGCCTTACACTTTCTTCTATTACCTCTATTCCTGCTGTGACCTCTTGTGTGAAACATTCTTCCCACTCCTTCTCTACCCCATCACCTCAATAATCCCTACCGATCCTTTCATTCTCAACTTCTGGGATCACCTTCTCAGATCCTTGAAGTCTGGGTTAACTGCTCTTCGTTTGTACTGTAATGTATAACCCTGCAATTTCCAGTATTATAATAGCTTTGTTGCTGTGCTTTCCTTTTATTTGTCTGTGTCCCCTACTAGGCTGTCTGGAGCATCATAGATCATAGTTATATTAAGCACCATTGTATCTGAGCCCTTAGCATGTTGCCCAGTATATAAATATTTGTTAGATAAATGAGTAATAGGAGAACCCAGTCATTCTCAAACTTGTCTGTAGAGTGATATTTGAGGATATCCTAAAGAAGACTGAAATCAATGCCAGAATGTCTTTCCAAGTATTAGGAAATCATTAGTGCTAGAGACCATTTGCAGGAGAAATTATTGAATGCTGGATACACGTTGGAGGTTGAACTCACAGGATTTGCTGATTTGGATGATGGGTGTGGATGACTGCATGCATACAAGTTATATTTGCTTCATGAAGTTGTTCATGTAAAGATAATGTCACTATTATAGTTAAGGTTATTGCGAGAATTGAATAACTTACTTATAACTAGGTATAAAGTTCCTACCTAGCCTAGTGCTTGGCATTTTGTAGGTACTCAGTAAATATGATTTTCCTATTTATAAGTGACTCAGTATCTTGTTAAGGCACGGAGGCTGAATGCATTGTAACATGCTGCTTTTCCTAAGCAAAACTGTGCAGCAGGTGAAGTTGGTACCCTGTGACTGCAGGAACTTTTGCAGTCTACTACTCCTACACAGAATCCAGTAAGCTGTCTCTGGAGCAGTGGCTCTTGCCTTGACCTGATACTCTAGTTGCCACTCCAGCTCCCTCACATGGAAAGTTTATTACTATCCTGCCTTGTTCTTTCCCTCCAGTTGAAGCTTCCTCCCCCCTCCCCACCCCCCACCCCCGAATTTTCATACTTTATATCTGTTTCCCTGAATGCTGCCAGTTGCAACTCCTACATTCTCTTCTCCTGACTTAAGCGTAGGTAGCACAGCATAAAGAGTTAAGAGCCCTTACTCTGCTGACAGACTGCTGGGTTTGAATCATGGCACTACTACTACCTTGGCCTTTATAACCTTTGGCAAGTTACTAGACCTTTCTAGTCCTCATTTTTGCTTTATGAGGTAAAATGGGAATGGAAACTCTTAGAACTGTGAGAATAAAAGAGATAATTATTTTAAGACATTTGAGATAGTGCCTAGCAGGTAAAAACTACTGAATAATTGTTTGCCATCATAAGCCATAATCAGACCTGGTGACTTCAGCCACTTTCATGTAGCTCTAGATAGCCCTTCTGCACTCACTCACGCACTCCTGTCCTCTCACTCATCCTTTGACTTTGTTTCCACTCAGATGCCCCACAGTAAACTCAAATGGAATCAACTTCCCTGTTAAGCTAAGCTTATCTCCTTTTGTAGCAGAATGTGTTGGTTGCAAGTAGTAGTGACTTAAACCACAAAGAAAGTTATTTCTCTCCTGTAACAAGAAGTCTAGAGGCAGGATGGATCCAGGGTAGGATAATTCAGTTTCTCAGTCATGTCTTCAAGGACCCACATCCTTTCCATTTCTTCAGTGTTTTGACTTGTCCTTTTAGGCTGACTCTCCTCTCCTCAAGATGAAAATTCAGACAAAATGTGCGTATGAAAATCTTCAAAAGGATTTCCCCTCATCTTTACTCAGGTCCAAGGAAACCTTCCTAATCTGCTCAGTGACAAGGACTGGGACTCCCAGTTTTAGCTTAGACTAACCAAGGTTTATTCTCCTGAAGCCAGGGATAAGATTCCATTTCCAGAGCACATAGGTGGGTTAGGGTTGAACACCTGAAAAGCAGCATCAGGACTTTACTGGCAAAGAAGGGGAGTTGGGGGTGACTGTGAGTGGAAGATATACAGTATCTGCTTTGGGGCTTGAAATATTTCATAATTAGAAGGAAAAAATCTAAAACTGAAGAATTGGGAATCACACTGAAGCTAGACAAACTAGGTAGCAGGTGTTACAGAAAATCAACTCAAACCAAGGAATAGGGCTGGAGTGGAGGGGATGGATTTGCAAGATATACCTCAGTAACTGGATGTGGGGACGGGAAAGAAGGGCCACACTTGGTTTCCAGTTTTTGTTTGGGTAAGTGGATAACCATTCATGGAGATGAGGAGGACAACAGGATGAGTAGGTTTAATTGGTAGGAGTTTAACTGAGTTAAGTTTTAAACAGGTTGAGTCTGAGGTGCCTAGGGAGACATATTATTAGTGGAAATATTCTATAGGCAGTTGGAAGAAATGTTTGAAACAGAAATGTAGATTTCATAATCCTGCCCTTTTGAGGGCAAAAGATTATTCTGCTTCTTCATTCTTGATACTATCTCCTAGTCTCCTTCAAGTCTTCCTTATCCTTTATTGCCTCTTTCGGGTCAATAGCTTTCTCTCTCTTTTCTTAAGGAATGCTCTAACTTTTAGTGAAGCCATTGCTTCAGTTGCTGTCTGCCTGCCAAGCTTTCAGTGTGAAGCTGTGAGGCAAGTAACCAAAACCCATTAAAATTAATTCAGAATTTTTTTTAAAGTAATTTGTTGATCTTCTTTTTGAAGGCTCATAAAATTATTAAATTATAAAAACACAGAAACAACTCCCAAAACAAAATACCCCCATCCTAAGCCTAGGAAATTGTGATAAGTGGAGGGTTTTTCAAAAGCATGTTAAGAGTTAGAGACTTGCCTTCCCGAAAATAGTTCCTGAAAATTATAAACATAAGAAACAGAGATCAGGAATTTTTTCAATCATTTGCCATTTAGACCTAAATCACCTGGAAAATTCAACCAGCACATTCCATCTGGTACACGTCCAGTATCTGTACCTTTCCTGGGCCTGTGACCTCTAAATTTCAAGGTCGCCCTTAGAGCTCTTTGTATCTGCCCTTCTTTTCTCTTGTTAGCTGCTCTCCAGTCTCTCCCTTCCTCAACCTTCCTGCCTGTTGTCTGGGCACTCTTCATGTGCAGTCCCTTGTCAATGGGCTCCTGACTCATGCTGCCTACCAGTCTTACACTGCTTCTCTCCAGTGTTTTCACACCTTCTAACCACATCCTTCTCCTAACTGCTTCCCACTCACCCCTCAGGATCACCTGCAGTGACTGCTTTTGCTTTGTCCTGACTGCTTACCCTCACTCTTTACTTAGCACATTCCTACTATCTTTAGGGACAGAGGAGGCACTAAAATTTTGTAACCTAAAAATAAGATGTTTAAACTGCCTGAAACGCTACAGTGTAGTCTTTACCTTTTATTAATATATATTAAAACAGTTGAATTATTATATGTTAATTTTTGTGAGTTTTTTTCCAATCTGGTGTAAATTGACTGTAAAATCCACCATGAAAATAAACTAAGGTTTGAGAAATCTGAGTTGTGCAATTGTTAGTTTACCTTAAATGAAATTAATGTATAGCCTTACTATTTATGTGTATATATAATATGTACAGAGAGCAAAGAGAATTGCAAAATTCACCTATATTTATACACCCTATATTATTTAGTTAAACTATATGTGTTGCCAGTTTTATAAAATAGGAAATGCCACTCACCATTTACTCTGCACCACTCCTTTCCTGAGTATGCTGGAGCTAAAGGGCAGGCAGAGAAATAAGCAACTCATTCACAGTGAACAAGCAAGGAACTGACTAGCATTGCCTTAGAAAGCCAAGCTCCCTTTGAGCTATAAAAATACAGTAACAGATGACATAATCCCTACTCCTAAGAGACTAAGAAAAATATTTTTAAAGTATATTAATCTCTAGGTATTCAAAATATGAAGGTTCACCTTTACAGGTTACTGTACTCTTTCTACAAAGCCAGACATTCTAATTTACTAAAGAAATATATGTTAAATATACATTTAAAAAATAAAGTTAAGCTCTAATTGAAAAAGCAAACAGCATAGCACCTTATATAGGGTGGGATAAGGTTACTTTTATAATCATAAGCCTCTTCCTGTTACCAGATTTCATCCCTGCATTTGCCTATAGCCTGAAAATAAAGATTGTAAAAGGCCCTAAAGATAAGGTTTGAACAACTATGTCTATCAGGGAAAATGCTGAAACCTGTGGCAAGAGCACATAGCCTTTGAAAAAGCTTTTCCAGAAATCAGATTCAAGATCCATGCTTCTTTGGACCAGTCCAACCCAATGAGCTACTACCTCAACCTGGGTTAGACTATCCTGTAAATGTCAGCTTTTTAAGGTAGTACTTTTTTTTTTCAAAGAATTATTTTGGTTTTGAAGTTATTTGTTTTTATCTATAAATGCTGTCTAATTTTGATTATTTTGTGGTTTAATTAGTTGGTTATCTCTGCAAATAACACACTTCACCATCAGTTTTGGCTTAAAACCAGACTCAATATGAGGAAATTCTACCTCTGAGTAAAAGCTAGTATAAACTCTTTTGGTCTTCATTTCTCTAGACCTGCTTCCATCATCATAATTTGGTTCACTATAACTAACTTAGAAAAGATGTGTCATTTTGGGACAAAAGAGTCTATGAAGCTTATTTTGCAAAGGATTAGGCATAAAATTAAATTAGGATTAAAAATAAATAATATACATTTTATTTCCCTACTGTCTTAGTCTGTTTGGACAGCAGTTTATAAACAATGGCAATTTATTGCTCACAATTCTGGAGGCTGATCAAACTGTCAGCAGATTTAGTGTCTGATAAGATCTGCACATCATAGCTGGTACTTTCTTGCTGCATCCTCACATGGCAGAAGGAGCAAACAAGCTCCCTTGGGCCTCTTTTATAAGGTACTAATTCCATTCATGAATTTGGAACCTTTGTAATTTTATCACCTACCAAAAGCCCTACCTCTTAATACAATGCAAATTATGTTTTAACATATGAATTGGGGGGGAAGGCGGGGACACATTCAGACCATAACACATAGTTTAACTAATAATGCTAAATTACAAATTTAAAAATAGCATTTAGCCAGGCAGTGGCTTAGTCTGTAATCCCGCACTTTGGGAGGCCGAGATGAGTGAATTGCCTGAACCCGTGGGTTCGAGACCTGCCTGGGCAACTTGGCGAGACCTCATCTCTACAATAAATCAAAAAAAATTAGCCAGGCATGGTAGTGCGCGCCTGTAGTTCCAGCTACTTGGAAGGCTGAAGTGGAAGGATCGCCGGAGCCCAGCAGGTCAAGGATGCAGTGACCAGGAGCGGCCACTTCACTCCAGTCTGGGTGACAGAGTGAGACTCCAACTCAAAAAATAAAAAAAAATAAAAATAAATAAAAATAGCCTTTAATTAAAAAATAAAATGATTATAAATATAAGTGATATAAATAAATCCCTACATTTTCTCTCATTTTTATGTACTTTTCAGTTAGAGTTGATATATTATCCTTAAATATGACACTTTGCAGCATGATACTATGTAATTATTGTGTTTTACTATCTAGCTTGTGTCATACATGACATCACCATGCTGCCTCACCATGTGAGTTTGACAGCATCCAGACTGGTCTATACTTGTTAAACAAAATGATCCCACTGATCTTTACTCTTGGCTGTCACAATAATGTCAAATTACCATAAAAGTTTCTAAACAGTCTATTATTCCCTTACTTTTGTCACAGACCAAAATAACAGACAATTTGCAGACCAGAACTCTTGGAGTAGCACTGTTCTAGGAACTATTGGGAAATATAAATACATGTAGAAACACTGAAAATATTAGATAGCAATAAAACATTTAATAGCTTAAATGAGTAGTAGAAGAGATGCCATAGTGCAACATCCAATTAATTGGCAGATAAGTTGTAGAGACAGTAATTGTCCTGTAAGTCTAGTCCAGGGAGAGAGACCACTTCAGGCTAGAGGTGCTAAGAAAAGCCTTATGGAGGTGGGTGGACTTGAAATATTTCTTAAAGGATGATAAGATATTTAAAATAGAAATGGCATCAATTTTATCAGTAATTTCAGTATTTTTCTGTAAACCCCAATATAAACTTAAACTGTCATACTAGTTGATAATCAGTCAATCCTCCATCTCCATGGGTTCATCTGTGGATTCAGCCAACTGCAGATAGAAAATAACTTGTAAAAAATTTGCATCTGTATTGAACACGTACAGACTTTTTTGAGTCATCATTTCCTAAACAATATAGTATAATATAATAACTGTTTGCAAAGCATTTGCATGATCTAAGTAATCTAGATGGTACAAAATATACAGGACGATGTACATAGGTTATATGCAAATATTTTGTCATTTTATATCAGGAACTTGAGCATCTGTGGGTTTTGGTGTCTGTGAGATCCTAGAACCAAACCTCCCACAGATACCAAGAGATGACTATATATAAATACTAATGTTACTATATAATATCAATACTCAAAGGTCAGCCTTTGAGTGCAAAGGGAACTTTCTTGATTGTGTTTGTTTAAAAAAACTTGAATTAAAAAATTAAAAACAAAAGTGTTTGTTCTTTTGGATCATTACAAATTTCCTGGTAATTACTGTGTTTGAACTAGATTCTTTATAAGTGGAAATACTCTATAATCTTCCTTTAAAAGCTCTGTTTTGCAGATGTTGTTTTGTAATATAAAAATCAATCCTTGCCAGCAGAGTGTAGTTTATATTGCATCACTTCCTTTCCAAGAGAATTGACTGCAGGATCCTTGGGTCCGGGGTCATTTTTTTTTTCATTGTTTTGCATGTTGTGTATTACCTATTTATAGTGTTAGAACTTTCTGACTAGTCATGCCCAGAAATTAAATGGGGATTCTTATTACACTTGTCAGCTGGTAGTGTGGTGGGTTGTATTCAAGCTAGAGATAATATTTTCCCAAAGCCCATTTTATCTTTTACTCATTCAGTATTATTTTAAAATAGGATAACATCTATTTAACATCTGTATTTCTAGCTTCTCTTGAAAATCAGAAGCTCTGGCACAACTTGGTCCACATTTCAGAATGGGAACCATTTACCAGAGTGACATCTGCTCACTTTATAGAGGGCACAGCTTGTCACAGACCCCGCCATAGCCTGTTTGATTTCTTTCCTTTCTGTTTCACTTATCTGTCTTGCCTACCTGTCTTTCATAGACATCTTAGTTTGGTTGCTGGACTAGTGTGTAATAGTATGATTTACTCACCAAGTCTAAAACCAAGACAAAACAAAGCCTTAGGCTTTTCCAGAACCATCAAGTACCTTTCCTAACTTGAATTGTAAGTCGTTTAATGAATAAAATGATATACAATTTTGTCTTTGAAATAAGCTGGTTAATCTCAAAAATAGATTATTATAATTTGTATAGATAAATGAAATAGCTGTGTGTATTTATTTGTTATATAAACACACTTTGTTATATATACACACTTGTATATGTGTATATACACACATACCTTCTTACAACTTTTAAGTTTGAAATTATTTCAACATGAAAATTGTTTTTAAAAGTCAAAGCTAACTCTCAACCACAGATTTTTAACAGTGAGAAAGATTTTTCTTCTCTAAGTGATTAATCTTTGTCAGATTAGTCCGAATTTGAGGAAAAGCAAAATTTAAGGCCAACTTAATTGATACCATGTTTTACACATTATTTCCCAGAAAAAATAAAACCTTTTCTTTATTTAATATTAAGACTAAAACTGAGAAAAAATGTTTTTATATGCATTAACAATTGAAACAATTTCTTTCTCTGCATCCATTGTTAGTATCCTGACATAATAAGGCACTCAAAGCATAAATAGATGTGTATCCATCCAAAGAGGAACCTTATTAGCAAAACATACACCAAGATGTTGATGTGTAGGTAGTCACATAGTAGGTATGTTAAACAAGTGACCATACTGTCAGGAAAACCCAGATTTGAGCTGTTTGTTCATTTGTGGTGATTAATTTGTGCCGATTCATTTCCATTGGTCTGGTCTTCCTTGTAATCAATGGTATGTGTCTCCTAGAAGGCTGGTCAGGATAAAAACTGTAGACCACATAGCCAAGACAGAGAACAAAGATAATCAACAATGAAATTCATTATCCTTATTTTCTCTGATAAGCTAAATTACTTAGATTTGGATACTTCAGCTGGCTGCAGTATCTTTTGACATGTCCCTGTTTTTCTTTGATAACTTCCTTACTTTCTGGCTCATTAAGATATTCCAGGTTTATCTTGTGTTTTCTCTGTCCCAGTAATAGAATCAGCCATTTCTCTAAAAGGCCTTGGTTCCTTTTAGTAGAGTGTAGTATTTAGAAATAAAGATCTGAGTGATAGATATGGTTGTTGCTACTGGTGTGATTGCTACTGGTGTGTTATTGCTCTTAGACTTTCTCAGTAAACAGACCTGGAGAGGAAGTTGAGGAATGCACACATAAACGCATATGCATACGTCTATATCTGTTTCTTTGCCTATGTATTGATAGATATCATATTAATATCTCCCCTTTCAATCTAATACCGTGGGATTTATTTTAGCCTTCCCTCTTTCATATTTATAATTTCCTTCTGCTGTAGGGAGAAACCTGGCTCCCATTATCCTCAACATATTTACTTATTTTCTCAGTACTCTATGTAACTAATTTCCCCGCCATGCGGGCCACTTCCTAGACTTCAGCTCTACTGGACAAGCCAGCTACACCAGTGGAAACCTTATCCTGGCCCCACTGCACACACAGTGAGCTAGCTGAATCCTCAGCCCTAGCTCTGCCAAATATACTGTCCATGCTGGCCAAACGCTTGACTTTTTAAACTTAGATGAGTTATAAGCAAGAGCTTAAGACAAAATAGTTCCTGAAACTTTAAAATAAGAATATTAATATTTCTAGTTATTCAGTCACATTGTTTGGTTTCAATTCTTATCACAGAAAATGATGGGACTTGTTTAAGTAAAGATTTGGAAGTAATGCTACCTATAAGTAGGATTAATTTTTTTTTTGAAATACATTCATAGATATTTAAAGAAACTGTTTACTGCTTAAATGAACAAGATTGAACTAGAAGACAGCTATTTTTGTCTTTTTTAAGTTTTAATTGGCAAATAATGATTGCATGTGTATATGGAGTACAGTGTGATATTTTGATACATATATACATTGTGGAATGGTCAAAGCAGGATAATTAGCATATCCATCACCTCAAATGTTTATCGTTTATTTGTGGTAAGAACTTTTAAAATCTTCTCTGTTGAATTAGCTCGGCATGGTGGTATGCACCTGCAGTCTTAGGAGGTTGAAGTGGGAGGGTCACTTAAGCCAAGGAGTTCGAGGCTACAGTGAGCTATGATTGCACCACTGCTTTTCAACCTGAGCAACAGAATGAGACTTTGTCTCTTAAAAAAAATCCTCTCTTTTAACTATTTTGAAATATACAATACATTATATTAACTTTACACACCTAGTTGTGACTTTTTCCTCCTATCTAACTGAAACTTTGTACTCATTGACTAACATCTTCCAATTCCCCAGCCAATCCTCCCAGCTCAGCCCCTGGTGACCACTATCTACTGTCTATTTCTATAAGTTCAACTTTTTTAGATTCACTAAGTGAGGTCATATTGTATTTGTCTCTCTGTGCCTGGCTTATTCCACTTAACATAATGCCCTCTAGGTTTTATCCATCTTGTTGAAAATGATAGAATTTCCTGTTTTTTTAAAGGCTGTGTAATATTCCATTGTGTATATATGCCACATTTAAAAAAATCCATTCATCCATCGGTAGACACTTAGGTTGTTTCTGTATCGTGGCTGTTGTGAATAATGGTGCAATGAACATGAGAGTGCAGACATATGTTTGACATAGGTTGCTGAATGATATGGTGATTCTAATTTTAGTTTTTTTGTGGTTTTTTTTGTTTGGTTTTTTTTGAGTTGGAGTCTCACTCTGTCGCCCAGACTGGAGTGCAGTGGCCACTCCCGGCCACCGCAGCCTCAACCTGTTGGGCTCCGGCAATCCTTCCACCTCAGCCTTCCGAGTAGCCGGAATTACAGGCATGCGCTACCATGCCCAGCTGATTTTTTGATTTATTGTAGAGATGAGGTCTCGCTGCCCAGGCGGGTCTCGAACCTGCGGGCTCAGGCAATTCACTCACCTCAGCCTCCCAAAGGCACGGGATTACAGGCTGAGCTACTGAGCCCAGCTTAATTTTAGTTTTTTGAAGAACCTCCACACTGTTTTTCAAATGAATGTACTATTTACCATACTACCAACAGTGTAAAAGAGTTCCCTTTTTCTCACATCTTCTCTCACTTATCGTCCATCTTTTTAATAATAGCCAATCTAACAGGTATGAGGGAAATCTCAGTGTGGTTTTAATTTGCATTTCTCTTATATTTAGAGAGGTTGAGCATCATTTTTTTTTTTTTGAGTTGGAATCTCACTCTGTCACCCAGGCTGGAGTGCAGTGGCACGCTCCCGGCCACCACAGCCTCAACCTGTTGGGCTCAAGTGATCCTTCTGCCTCACCTTTCCAAGTAACTAGAACTACAGGCATGTACCACCATGCCCAGCTAATTTTTTGATTTATTGTAGAGATGAGATCTCGCCAAGTTGTCCAGGCTGGTCTTGAACCTGAGGGCTCAAGCAATCCTCTCATCTCAGCCTCCAAAAGTGCTGGGATTATAGGTGTGAGCTACTGCACCTGGCTGAGCATTTTTTCATAAATGTGCTGGCCACTTGTATGTCTCCTTTTGAGAAATGTCGATTGAAGTCCTTTGCCCATGTTAAATAGGTTATTTGCTTTCTTATGATTAAATAATTTTGAGTTCCTTGTGCATTTTGGATATTAGTCCCATTTCCAAAGTATAGTTTGCAAATATGTTCTTTTCCTTTTTCTTTTTGTTTTTGTTTTGTTTTGTTGTTGAGTTGGAGTTGCACTCTGTAGCCCAGACTGGAGTACAGTGGCCGTTCCGGCCACTGCAGCCTCCACCTGCTGGGCTCCGGCGATCCTTCCGCCTTAGCCTTCCAAGTAGCTGGAACTACAGGCATGTGCTACCACGCCCAGCTAATTTTTGATTTATTGTAGAGATGAGGTCTCGCCAAGTTGCCCAGGCGGGTCTCGAACCTGCGGGCTCTGGCAATCCACTCACCTCAGCCTCCCAAAGTGCAGGATTATAGGCTGAGCCACCCAGCCCGGCTTGCAAATATGTTCTTTCAGCTTGTGGATTGTCTCTTCACTCTATTAATTGTTTCCTTTGCTGTACAGAAGCTTTTTAGTTTGATGCAATCTCATTTGTTTATTTTTGCTCTCATTGCCTGTGCTTTTGGGGTTATATCCAAAAATTCACTCCCAGATCAATGTCATGGAGTTTTTGCCCTATATTTTCCTCTAGTAGTTGTAAAGGTTCAGGTCTTTAATGTTGAAATCTTTAATCCATTTTTAATTGAGTCTCATATAAGGAGTGAGATAAGGGTCCATTTTCAATCTTCTGTATGTGGATATATAGTTTTCCTAACACCATTTATTGAAGAGACCAAGAACAGTTATTCTTTGAGGACAGCCAAAGCTTTTCTTATGGACTATAAAGCTCAGAATGCAGTCATGGTTGGGATGACACTTAAACGAAAAATATTATAGTATTTGTCTTAAATTGGCAACCAGTCCTGCATAAATTCCTTTCTCAGTTTGACCTAGCAATAAAAGAGATTTAATTTCTGCTAGAGGAACTAAAAAAAAAAGGAAGTATTATTTGTTTTTTCCATTTCCTGATGTATTTGATCTGTTTTTAGTTTTTGACTCTTTTCTTTGCCACTACATTCTTATTCTCTTAGTTCACTTCCTGGTGTCTGGTATTCCTGAATATAGACAGTAGTTGGTTATTTTCACAAGTGAAGAAGGACTGACTGGATAAAGCAAGATAGTAGATGATCCAAATCATATTTGTCTTTGGAGTATGTTGATTCTTATAAACCAAATAGAGGCCCATTTAACTCTTTGAGATTTTAGCAATGAATCTCTTAATAATTCCAGGTTCCTCCTTTCTTAGTAAAAACTTTGTTGGGTTCCAGGGTAGTATACTAGAAGTAAGTAAAAATAAAAAGAAATCTGTCTTACAGTGTTTTAGGAAACTTGATTACGTATAAGAGTAAAGCTATAAAATGCTGCATCTCAAGTATAATTTAAAGATGAAAAGTCCTTGCAGAGTGGAAATAGTTGATATCTTTCACCTTTTAGATTTTCTTTTAACCTTTTAAAATTCAGTCCTCTTATCCTTACCATAATAACTCTGTCCCAAAATGAACAGCCATCACTGAGGACTCCAGGGAGCAGCTTTTGATATTTCACTTGAGGACTCCATCTGGCATTCTTAACTTCCCTTTGGGGACTGCTGGCAATGGAGGAATTACAATATTACCAGATTTGCACCATAAAAATTGCATACACCCCTGGGCACTCCTGACCCATTGAAATAGTGAGTGTACCAATTTAACCACTGAGAGGGGAAAGGAAGGTAACGCCTCACTCTACATTAGGCACAAGGAAGGTTGTTTAAAAAAGATAAACCCAAGCCAAAAGAAAATGCCCACTATAAGAAGTATAAGAATAATACAAAATATAAGAAGTATTAAAAACTTTACATTAGAAAATACTGCCTTACGGATGTTTCAGACTTCTGACAAGGAATGTCAAGGAGAGCCAGCAGACAAGGTGTCTGGCTCGTCATTCATTCAGTAAATATTTTGGTTGGTTTTAAAATCCTCTGATAGTTCTGTGGTGGCTACTGATTTACACCAACAAAAAATAATAGCTAAACAATAACTTACCAGCATCTAGGAAACTTTCTAGTTTTTCTACTCACACAGTCCATTCTGTAATAGAACTATACCTTCTTCCCAAGCTAAGTGAAAATTTTGCTTTTGTAATTCAGATTTCTTCAAGGAGAAGTGATGGTTAAATGATTAGCATAAGTGTATGGTAATTTCTTTCTTACCTGTATCTGGGCACATGATATCAACAAAAGAGGGTTTTGGAAAGTTTTCTATTAGTAATTAGTAACATTATTAGCAACATGCATGAAAAATATCTAGTGTGACTCTGTTTATTGAACTTAAAAAGGTATTGTCATAGTAAACTGAAATGGAAATAACCCATTCACTTGACTTTCACCATTTATTTTTCTCCAGTGTCTCTTGCCATGACTACAGTAGCCCCCCCATCTGCAGGGAATATGTCCCTCCAGTGGATGCCTGAAACCACATATAGCACTGAGCCCTATACAGACTATGTTTTTTTCTCATACAGGCACACATACCTATGACAAAGTTTAATTTATAAATTAAGCACAGTGAGAGATTAACAACAATAATTAATAATAAAGTAGAACAATTACAACAATATACTGTAACAAAAGTTATGTGACTATGATCTTTCTTTCAAAATATCTTTATATTTTCAGTCTGTGATTGACCGAAAATAACTGAAACCATAAAAAGTGAAACTTTATATAAGGAGGACTACTGTACCACCCAGCTGTACCCAAAAGCTACCTGCCTGGCTGCCTGAGGACTTTTTATTACACCTGGGAGAACCTTTATTTAAATACATCAAAGCACCAGGCTCGGTGGCTCGGCCTGTAATCCCATGCCTTGGGAGGCTGAGGTGAGTGGATTGCCTGAGCCTGAGGGTTCGAGACCTGCACTCCAGTCTGGGCGATAGAGTGAGACTCCAACTCAAAACATAATAATAATAAATAAATAAATACATCAAAGCCTTCGCATATTATGAAAATTGGGATAGGGAACTATGGTTTTTAAAAAGCGATGTGGTTTATTGATTGGATTTTCTGCCACTTACTAAATTAGATGTAGTTATTACAAAGTGACAGAGTATACTGGTTTGGTTTCCTGTCATCCAGAGGACTCCCTTCCTACTCTCATGAAGTGGCATACCTAAGTACCATGTAAGTTAGTGAGGCTGCCTACCATTGTAAATGTGAGGGTGGGGAGGGATGAGAATCTTAAGTTTATCCTATTTAGTTAACATCCATTTATTTCTTTGCTTTTTTTTAAAGCATGTTCAAAACTGTAGTTCAGGTGGTTTGTAATAATATTTTAAATGCATTATTGTTATCAATTCATATAATTGTACATTCTGCCAGAAGATTTTCTGAATCAGGTCCTGGTATCCTTCATTTTCATGAGCAGTGTTGATTTATAAATAAGCTAACTCCCCAGTGAAGGCAAAATGCAGTCCACTATTTTCCTAGATATGCTAAGTAGCCAAATGTTTACTGTAGTGGAAGATTATTTTAAAATGGAATGGATGGAAAGGAATAAATATATAACTGTTGTGCCCTATGTTAGAGAAAGAGATTGAAAGAGAAAATATAGTGTATTTTCATTAATAGGAAAGTTTCATTCTTATGTTTTGGTCTAGATATTCATGCCTGTCATTATTGGACACACAGCATTTCATAGCTAAATAATGCTATTGTGATATATTTATATAAATAAATAAGTGTCTTATGGCAAGAGATACTGAAGAAAAATAAATGGTTAAAGTCAAGTGAATGGATTATTTCCATTTATTTATATATTGATATTGCAAAATGTCTAGCATCTTTATTATATTTTTAAACCAGATTTTCTGGGACACCTTAGTAGTTAACCTTTTATAGAGCAAAGTTGTTTCTGTTTTCTTTTCTTTTTTTTTTTTTTTTTTTTTGTTTTTGAGTTGGAGTCTCACTTTGTCGCCCAGACTGGAATGCAGTGGCTGCTCCCAGCCACTGCAGCCTCGACCTACTCAGCTCCGGTGATCCTTCCGCCTCAGCCTTCCAAGTAGATGAGGTCTCGCAAAGTTGCTCAGGTGGGTCTCGAACCCGCGGTCTCAGGCAATCCACTAACTTCAGCCTCCCAAAGTGCGGGATACAGGCTGAACCACCAAGCCCAGCTTCGTTTCTGTTTTCTTATACCAGGAAGGTAGAATCACTAAGTAACTTGATATGATGAATTTAGGTAGTAAAAAAAATTTTTTTAAGTAAAATCCATATATCGCCTATCTCTTTAAAATCTTTCTTTGCTTTTAAGTTGGGCAGTAGAGCATGGTCTTCTTACAGCATTTGCCCACCCTGGTGGGTAAGAATTCTGGTTGCCCTCTCTGTTCCTTATGTTCTATGTTTGCCATCCTCTGTGGTGTTCACTTTGTGTCCAGGAGATCATGTTCAGTTCAATTAGGAGAGAAAGAAGAGTGAGAAACATCATCACTGGATATCTCTTAATGCCTCCAGTCTCAACATAACCCATTAGAATCACAGTCGCTTCCTGAGATTTTGCTCTTTCTCTGCTGTTCCTATCCTCGTGAATGGAGCATTATGGTCTACTCAGTGCTTCTGTGAGACATCTTGCCTCAGTTCCCTCTTCCTCACCTCTCACGTGCAGCCAGTTGTCCTGTCCGATCGGTTCTACCTCTACTCTTAAAGCCTGTCTACTTTTCTGTCCCTCCACTGCTTCATCCCAACCAAGCCCCAGTCATTCTTTCCTGGGATTAGTATAGTATCCTCCTAACTGGTCCATCAGCAGGCACTCAATTCCTTACACCCTGCAGCCAGAAGGAGCTTTCAAAAAAGCAAACGTGATCAGTGCTTGAAACTCTGCCCTCAAGAGAAGTTTCGTAACCCGTGGAATGTCTGCGAGGCCTTGCCTGCTCTGACCCTCCTCTCGTGCCACTCTCCCTGTGCTCTCTCTGCTGTGGTATAGTCATGTGCTTGCTCTGGATTCCTCACACACTTGTGTCTACTGGCCGGTACAGGGCAAATTCTGTTGGCTCTTCCCAGAGCCCTTATTTAGCATCTGTACTTATTACCCTGCATTAGGGGGGAGATGAGTCTACTGTTTATTCTTCTGCCAGTGGCTCTCAGCACACCGCTTGGAACATGGGTGCTAATAACAATTGATTGAACAAATGAATACAAATAAAATTAAAGACATCAATAACATTTAAATTAGTATTTCTCTACAAGGCATGCCTTCTATAACATATGATAGAAATGTGTTTTGAAAAAATAAACATCAACTAAAAATGTATATATCAAAACCAAATTTTTTTCCATTGCAAAGAAAAGGTAAAACAGCTTAACCAGGCATCTCCTGACCATGTTTTTGGTTAACTATCGTGTATGCTCACATGAAGAGATCACACCAGGAAGAGAAAACCAGAAGATGAACTCAGGAAGTCAATAAAACCACCACCAGTGGCCCTAACTAGATTCCTGTGTTCCGTGGAAACCTAAACATTTTTATTGAAGGTTTTTGGCTTGAAAGGTCCCTGTGAACTACTAGAAGAATGCTTTCCGGATATGATGCCAAGCTGGATCACCATCCGCTGTGCTAACTTAGAAGTAACCCTTGCTGTGATGTTAAACAGAAGCAGCCCAGATGCTGCACACTGGACAATGGAGCCTGAGTTCCATTGGAGGAAAGATGTTTCCTGCCATTCTGAGGACTTACAGCACTGTGCATAATAAAAATAGGATGATAGCTAGGCATGGTGTCCCAGCCTGTAATCCCAGCACTTTGAGAGGCCAAGGCGAGAGATTTGCCTGAACCCGGGGGTTCAAGACCAGCCTGGGCAACTTGTGAGATTTCGTATCTACAATAAATCACAAAAAACTAGGTAGGCATGGTGGCATGTGTATGTAGTTCCAGCTATTGGAAAGCTGAGATGGAAGGATTGCCTCAACCCAGCAGGCCGAGGCTGCAGTGGCTGTGAGCGTGCCACTGCACTCCAGCCTGGGTGACAGAGTGAGACTCTGACTCAAAAGAAAAAGAAAGGACTGAGTAGGATTGTTCTATTACCATGCATCTTTGTGTGAAGAATCTCATTTTATATAACAATCCTGTAAGATAGGTTCTATTGTTGCTCCACTTTTCAGATAAAGAAAGTGAGACACAGAAAGATTAAATAACTTATGATCATAGAGCTAGTTAGTGCTGAACTGCAGTCAGATTCCAGATCCTACTTTCTCAATACCCCCTTTCCTCTACTATCGCTGGGCATGGGAATACCCATGTGCCTCACAGGTGGGCTGTGGTGGTGCTTCTCAAATGTTCTCTTCCAAGTTGTGAATTCTAGTCTTCAATATGTTAACAAAAGGTCAGAATAAAGCATCCTATTCCAAATCATCCTAAGACAGTGAAAACCAAGAAGTGCCTAGGACTGCCTATGTGGAGACTGTATAATCACAGAAATAATTCAAATGTCAAGCAATTCAATTTTTAGTAAGTCATTTTTGAACCCTTCTACTCCTAAAGCTGTGTTAGGTAGCCTTCACTAAGCTTCCATGGCATTCTTTCAATATTTGTTATTGCCATAAATCTTTTCTAAAACAGCACAAGTATGTGTGTTGGGGTGCATGGGGACGATAATGAGAACAAGAGGGAAATAATAAGTAAAAAATTACCTAAATTTTAAGCCCTCTGTGCTTACTACATGGCATTGTTTATATAAACCTTTGAGTACAATAATACCATATGGTATTTTTCTTTGGAACTCAAATTCTTGGCATAGTGTCTGGCACATAGGTACTTAATATTTCAGAGGTTTATGAATACACACTATCAGTAACTAGCAGGGCCAGGACTCAAACCCAGGGCTCCAGGGCTGTGTGACTCTAAAACTCATAATCTTTCCAACACTTGAACCCTGCCCATCTCAGGACCACACAGTCTAACAAAGGAGAATAAAATTAATTGACTGTATCACATGATTTTGCCAAAAGAAGCAGAAACAAGATGCTTTTACTCATAGGATTCTCCTGTAAGATGGGAAGGTGGATTGAACCTTACTGAAAGTTGGCAGTAACCTAGTGAACATTGCATAACCTAGGTGTATCAGTGAAGAAAGGGGTCAAAGTTTTGTGTACTTTGAAAATAAAACTGCAATGTAGACTATCCTTTCTTATGGGCCAGTATCGTTAGTTAAAAAACACACATCTAGGAAAGAGAAACTCTCATACATTATAGGTCGAAGTTTAAATTAGTATGTAATCTCTTTGGAGAATAATTTGACAAAAATTCAAATGTAACTTACACATACCCTTTGAAACCAGAAATTTTAATTCTAAAAGTATGTTCTATAGGTGTGTGTGTATATATATATACACACACAAAGAAGTAGATACCATTATTTTTATACCAGCATTATTCATAGTAACAAAAGATTGGTAACAACCTAAATGTCCAATAGGAATCAATTAAACATATTATTGTATATTCACCCATACTCAGTGATCTATCACAGAAACAAAGAACAGAGTACCATATGTTCTCACTCATAAGCGGACCTTGAACAATTATAATACTGTAAGAAAGGCATTGGTAGTAGTGGGAAACTGTCAGGGGAGGGAGTGGGATTGGCATTTGAGGGAAACTGCTAGGGGAGGGAGGGGCATACCTCATCAACAAGGGTACCTGCATGATCAATGTTTGTATACCTAACCCTGAATTGTACCCCACATTTTATAATAAAAAAAAATTAGAGATGTCATGCCCCTTTTCCACTACATAATTCAAGGTATACTTCTTAAGAACAAAGACATTATTATATAACCACAGTACAATGATCAAAATCAAGACATATAATTTTGATGTAATTCTAGTATCTGTTGTTTTCAACTTTATGTCTGTGTGTACCCATCGTTTAACTCCCAATTATAATAAGTGAGAACATGAAATACTTGGTTTTCTGTTTCTGCATTAATTTACTTAGAAGAATGGCCTCCAGCTGCATCCACGTTGCTACAAAGGACAGAAAATGTTTAAATTTAGTCAGAATAGAGAGCCAGTTACAGAAACCCAGGAACCAATTCAGAAGACTCATGTTTAAAACTCTGTTCCTCCAGAACTATTTTCAGTACCAAAATCTGTATTAGCCTATGTTCTCAAGAGAAAACAGAACCAAACTCCAATTGGAAATTTTATATATGACTACATGAGCATTCAAATAATGTCAGGAACACATTACAGTCCACTGAATAAGAATCTATGAGAATACAGAGAGAGAGAGAGAGAGAGAGATTGACTGATGGATTATATGGCATTGGCTCATGTGATTATAGGGCCAAGAAGTCCAAGATCTGCAGTGAGCAAGCTGGAAATCCAGGAGAGCCAGTGCCATAGTTCAGTCTCAGTTCAAGGCCTGAGAACCAGGAGAACTCATGGTGTAAATTTCATTCTGAGTTACAATGTAAAGGCAGGAGAAGGCTGATGTCACAGCTCAAAGAGAGTCAAGCAGAGAGAAAAAGACTTTCTTACTTAGCCTTTTATTCTATCCAGGCCTTCAATAGATTAGATGATGCCCACCCACACTGGGGAAGGCAATCTGCTTTATTCAGTCTACCAATTCAACTGTTAATCTCTTCCCAAAACACTTTCACAAACACACCCAAATAATGTTTAGTCAAATATTTGGATACCCTGTGGCTAGTCAAGTTGATACATGAAATTAACCATAGCATAGGCGTTTATGTCAGTTTGCTCCAATATTGGTAATACTAACTTTGATCCCTTGGTTTAAATAGCCATGAGTTTTCTCTCCTGTAAAATTATCATCTTTCCCTTTGTAATTAATAAGTAATTTGTGGGGAGATACTTTGAGGCTATGTAAATATCCTGTTCCGTATAGTTAGGTTAAAAATATTCCAGAGGGGCTTCCAAAATATCAGGTCAGACCTGCCAGGGTGTGTCTGGTTGTGATCTGGTGCCACATGAAAGATGCAAAGAATTGCACAGAAGTTAGATTGGAAAATATAGTTTATTTAGAAAATAAATTAGAGAAAGAGAGAGGTGATTCACCTCCCCAAGGTAGGGGAGGGGACCAAAGCTAAGAAAACATGACAGCCATAGCTCAAAGAATACATGGTCTGACTAGTGCTTAGCAAAGCAATGGCAAATGGCTGCTTGAAGCTGAATGCTTTTAAGCCTTCCCTTTGGTGTGGGGCAGGTCGTTAAGCTGATTGGGTGCTGGTCTGTTCCACATCATCATAAAGGGGACAGGTAAGCACAGGTTTTGATGTCACCATGATAGACAGCAGGCAGATGGGTGGGTTAGTCACATGATTGCCGCCATGTTGATGGGATCTATGTCATTAAGGGCCAATTAGGTTAACTTGTTTACAAAACAAACTAGGGAGGGGGTTGTAAAACAGCTATCAATAGCTACCTCTGAAAAACTGATTCTGTCCTTGGCTAGTGATTAGAGGGTAAGTTAAAGTGAACTGCTAGAAAAACATGATAGAACTAAGCAATGTTAAAATGGCTGTTCATTGGGGATATTGACTCCATCTTTTGTTCTTTTACTTATCGTATTGTCACCTACTAGTTTTAACATCCACTAATAATTTTCTAACTCAAGCCATTCATTGACATTAAACCCTAAGGGATAGCTTTTCCCTCTTTCTTATTCTCTTCTTTCTTTATATCACTGTGGACTCATAGATTCTTATTCAGTGGATTATAATCTGTTCCTGACATTTGAATGCTCATGTAGTCTCACACGGATCCCAGTGGGAGCCCATGCACGCTGGCTTCTTTGTCCTTTTGACACGTCCTGGGTATTCTTTGAGCACTTGCCTATTTTCTGGCTCAACAAGACATTTCACGCTCCTCTTGTATTTTCTGTGTCCCAGTGGAAGAAACCACTTTTCTCCAAAGAGTCTTGAGTTCTTTTAGTTAAGAATGGTATTTACAAACCAACATCTGGGCGTTACTGCTTCTCTGCATTAACAGAGTTAGGACGCATTGTGTGTGTGCATACCCTTCTCCCTCTCTCTCCCTCTCCTTCTCCCTGTCCCTTTTTCCTTCTTTCCTTCCTTCCCTCCCTCATATTCTTCCCTCTCCCCTCTTTTTGCCCCCCTATATAAGTTGCCCACATAAAGAGAAAAGATTAATATTTTCTGTCGGGACACAGGGATATGGTCCATCTTTTAAAAACTAGGTGAAATCTTTATTTTATTCACCACCCGCCCACCACTTTTGAAAGTCATAAGGATCACCCCAAAAAAAGATGATACTAAATAGAAAAAAAATGGTAACAATGGCAGGTGATTTAAGGTTTTTCACACCTGATAGCCTAAGTTTTCTCTATAAATAGGGTTTACTGACATCTATTATTGGTATATTTACTATTTTTAAAATGTCACCATTATCAGATACTAAATAAAGTATTCAGGGACACCAATTATGAGATTTCCATCATCTTCCACCTTTATAATTTTTTTCTACATTAACTTTTTTTTTTAAAAATTAATTTTGGTTACTTTTCTTTGACTTCTCTTGTCCATGTCTACTTTTGGCAGTGTCCATTCTCCTCCTTGTGTCTTTTAATATAACCTTCGCTGTTGTGGATTTTTTTTTTTCTCTTCTGTTTTTTTCCTTGAGCTCTTCCAGCTTTTTATCTCTTTTTAAAAATGATTTTAAACACAATTTCTCTTTTTAAATGATGTATTTGTTGATATCTTGTTTTAGCTATATTTTTATTATATTCTTAAATTTTATACAGAAGTAATCATAATTTTTCTACTTTATGGCATTTTTGGGAGGGTTACTCTTGATCTGTATTTGGCCTACCAGATTCCTTCCTTTTTTTCTTTTTTTCCTTCTAACATCTTATTATGGGCCCTATTCTGGTTTATTTCTAATTCTTGTCATCTTTGAATGGGTATGGTTCACTCTGGGTCAGTTAGTTGGTGAAAGACAGTGTGTACTGAGTTTAGTGGTCTACAGATGAGTCCCCTTCTCCCCAGTGCTCCTCCCTGAAACAGCAAGAAGCTTGCCTGACTAGTAAGCAAGCCCCGTGTGTATGCCTGAGACTTCTGAGCGATGACTTCTCATTACCTCTTTTCATTTATCAAGATCATCTACTGCAGAGCCATTGTACCTACCTTATCTCTTTTGTCTCACCACTCTGACAGCCTGCTTTTTGAAAAATTTATTTCCAGCCATGTCTTCATTTAACCCCACCTCAAATGGGGTCAAATGGGGCTCATTTTGTTCCAAAGCCACCTGCATACTAAGACCCTGCCATTCTTAGCAAAAGACTTTTGGTTTGGCTGCTCAGGGACTGTGACCTACTTTTGGAGAACTCTGCTCCAGTGCCTGAGATTTGAAGAGGCATACTTTCACTCCTAGCAACGTCCATCAGCTAGGTCTAGTTTTCATAGCATTTCACAGTCTTTCACAGATTGTGTTTCAGAGTTGTGACTACTTTTTTTGTTTCATCATAGATCTTTTTCTCTGTTTTTGTGGTCGTGTTCTCCTTGTTAATTTTCACAGGGTAGAAGAGGGCCAAGATATCATGACTCTGTCCTTCTTAAATAAGAGCTCCTTGGATAGTATTTGAAGTTGATACTGGAGTCACCCTAGAGAACTAGACTATTTAGTAGAAAAGGGGGTCCGGCAAAGAAAACCAGAGAACTAGAAGGAAACTTCGAGAAGCCAAGAGTATGTGAGGAAATGGAAGCCAGTGGAGAATGCTGCTGAGAAACTAAGTAAGATGAGAACAGAAAACTAGCCAATGAGTTTAGCAGTTTCATTGGGAACTTCCTTTGAGAAGTTTGATCAATATTTATTGAAGTGCAGGAGTGGAACCTAGATTGGAGTTGTCTGAGGAGATCATGAAAGGTGTGCACACACATACACACACACACACAAGGCATGTGTGGGTGGATACCTCTCCTGAGAAATATGCATATTCATAGCAACTTTTGATTTCATTTGCATTGAAAAGAGAAGACAGGCCAAATCAATGTGATTAAGCAACACCTATTCAGAAAGTGTATGTTCCTCATGAAATAAATGAGTGATACTCATGAATAAATAAAGATTTTATTAAATACAGTACCTAGTAGACCATTCACAGGGAATTTTTCTCCTGATCATAATTAATTCCATCTATTTCAAGAAGTCAACCAAGGATAGCACTGAATTCTATTAGTGAGTGAATCTAAATTAGAAACTTCAAAAGTACGTTTGAAATATAGTCATCTGAAATAAAATCTTTTTTCTCTTCTGTGTAGCTCAAAGTTAAACATATTTTTGTCCCTTATGTTCAGTAAGTTTTCAAATTCTGTCCAACTTCACTTTGAAATAACTCAGATTTCTCATTTCTACCACCACTCCCCTCATTAAGCACCTTCTTGATCTCTCAACTAGAAAATTCTTCAGTGATTCCTTGTTTCCAGTCACATCAAATTTAAACGTCCAATTTTCAAAGCCTGTCTTAGCATATCAAGTCTGACTTCATCGCACGTTTCCACCTGTTCCCCAGCATTCCCTGACACAGCTTTGTGCTCTAGCTAGGCTGACCACCTTCCTGTTCATACCCCAGCCCCTCCCTCCAGGTCTTATACTTTTCTGTGAGGTTGTGCATGTAGCCTGCTCAGTGGAGGAGCTGCTTACATCTTGACTTCCTACTGTAGGTGGTCTTGTATATAAGTGACACGTGCAAATTTACAAGGCTGTGTTTTAAACAAACAAATGTTTCAGAATTCATGTACAATGGGCTACTGTTCTCCAAAGGCATTACCTTTATATTTTCTTTACTGATACTTGGTAATTCAAAAATTCTTAGAAGCTTTTTGTTTCATTTGGAAGCCAATGAAAGTATCTGGCCCTTTAAATAAATAATTTAAACTTTTTAAAGAAATTAAGTTTTAAAAAATCAATTGCTATTAAGCCATTTTAACCATTTAGGAAATTCTAAAGAGGAGGGAAAACAATAAACAGAGCAAAGACCATAGAACTGGCCTTGGAGATAGGGCATCGAGAATGACTTCAGAGAGGCTTTTGAAGAATGAAAGGGAATCTGGCAAGCACATGGGGGAAGAAGGGCCAGGAAAAGGTATTCAGGCACCCCATGGGCAAAACCATGAAGCCATGGTGCCCTTGGGAACTGTAAGTAGCGTGTTAGCGAGAGCAAGAGTGACAGAGAGAAAGTGGGGAAGGTTTCAGTAGGTGCAAGTGTGTTGGTAGACAGAAGTGAAGTGAAGAAAAACCTGGGGTCCAGACCCTGCATGCCCCACTATCGAGTTGGTGTGTAACTCTCAATGTTCCTCACTGAAAAGGGGTTGTTGTGATCATCTTTGCCACTACAGTACATGCTTTTTATCATCTTGCTTATCATACTATATTCTTACATTCTTACATATTTACAGTGCTTCCCTCTTCTTTACGACTTTTTAAATTCCCAGTGTTAGGCCTAGTATCTGACACAAGGTAGGTATAGACTAAATAATGAATATAAAAGCTTATTGTAAAAGGTTTGCACACAGGAGTCATAGAAATGCCTTCCTTGGTCTCTTGTAAGAGATAACACCCCATTTGTCATGTAAGATAATTACTACAGTGTCTCCTGGAGGCAAATGACCTAGGTGACTACATTACCTCAGTGCTTAGTTCGTACCCTAAGGCTTCCCAAAGCAAATTGAAATCTTGACTTGGTGTTACAGGTATACTGGCACCATCTAGTGGTAATTTTAAGAACTAACCAAGTTGAAAGTTCCTGCAAATAAGTAGAGCTTCTAACGTTTTGTGAATTGCTGAAGTGTTGTATTTAATATCATATTTTGTTGAACCTTTGCCACTATCCTCGAGTTAATACTTATGTATTCAGTGATTTTCATGCATGTATTTTGTTTGTATTTTATAAACATGGTGCCTAGAGGTTTTGATACACAAAATATTTTATTTGAAATAAAGTCTAGTTTTAGAAAAGAACGATCTATTAGTGGCTCTAAAAATTATCTGGTTAGAAAGAAAGCACATAATTGGACAAACCTGAAATCTTAGAACAATATTCTAATCTCATACGTTATATTTGCTCTTTCTTAGTGACAGTGTTCCAGGCTCATGAGATATTTTTTTCCCTGACATCCTTCTCCTTTTCTTTATTTTCCCCTGTTTGGACAGTGTTTTTTCAAAACTAAAAAATCTTGTCCTTTTAATTCTTTGCCTGTATGATACTGGTTGACCACATACTGCAAATTTGTAGATTAAGCCAGAAAAACAGGTTGTGAATCTTAACTTTTTCTTATTTTTGTGGGTTTTGAACATGTTATGTAGACATTTTGCTCGAGATTTGTAGTTGACTGACAGCTGAATCAGGGAACCAGATTATGATCATTGAATCCATTCCTCACATGTAGAGATTGTTGTGATTTCAATAGCAATGTTAATAAAATTAAAGCATTTGTTAAAAATCTGCTTTATAACATAATCAGAAGCATAAGATAATCAGAAGCATAAGATTAATTTCTTTTTTTAAATTACTTACTCAATGAGGGACAGAAGGTTATAATTCTCACTATTTCACAGATGAAGAAGCTGAAACACATGGCAGTTAAGTAGCTTCCACAAGGTCTCACTGCTCTTAAGTTTGCACTGTGATAATCCCCACCCAGATGTAAAGGTTGCCAAATTTGTGCTTTTAGCTACCATATAAACTTTCTAGCAATTGGGAGGATGCATAGGAAATACACAATAGAAAAATGCACAGAAAACCTTAAAGTGGTTAATAATTCTTATTTAAATACACACTACTTGATAAAAATCTGGGTTTTAATTTATTGTTGACATTATCAGCATCTGCTTGTTTCCACTCCTAATTTTAGCTGACAGCCTTCTTTCCAGCTTACAGGAAGTTGCAAGTTCTTGCCTTTTGGTCTCAAATGTTTTGTTATCTCTCCTTCCCCACTGGCTGTGTAGCAAGTGTGCTGGAGACATGCTGTCTGTGGGCCAGCAGTTGCCCATCTGGGCACTTTTTTCATTCTGCCCTTGGAAGGGGGATATATGTCTACCTGTACCTCCCAGTAGGTGGAGTGTTGGAGACAACTATTTTTGTGAAGAAACATCCAAGCTCTGTGTCACGTGCTTGTATGTGTGGATTACTGTGTTTACATATAACTTCTTTATTTGTAAATGTAGCACGTAAATTTGCATGATTGCAGTTATAGTATACTACTGGGGCTTTTTGCTCCTTTTTCTTTGTCTACCTGGCCTTCCTTCTCATTTCTCTCCATCCATTTCTTGCTACTATGTGTGTAAAAGGATGTGTAAAACACAACATGCATTCTTCCATATTTTCTATGCTTACGTACTCATTTATAAAATGTATCTATGTACAGGTAGACAATACAAATACATATATGAAGTAGGTTTTTAAGCTATTTTATAGGGGAAAGGTAGGATCTTATTATCTACTTAAAAACACATACCTTTCAATCAGCTATCCCATTCCCATAGAAATAAAAGCACTGATCTGCAGTATTGTACAAAGCAGCAGGAAGGAATGGGAATCCTTGAATGAACAATGATATGTCTATGCCATGGGATTTTAAGCAATCATAAAAAATAAATTTGATATATACCATAAAGTGCCTCCTCTACCATTCTCTCTATTATGGATTTTACTGTTTTTATTCATTTACTGACATTTTAGTACAATTTTAAGAGGGAGAAGAAATCAATATATTCATACAGCCTTCTCTGTAGTTAAAAATCTGACTAAGAGGATTTTAAGACATGCTTTAACTTCTGTTTCTTTTCCTCCTAGAACTCTGAAGTGTCTTCAAGCATTTTTACCCTTCTATATTTTAGAAACAGGAAATCCTCAGCCTCTAGCAAGTTAAATTCTTCCTTCTTGCCTGTCTTTTAACACCTCTGGTCTTTCCTACCAGCAGCGTTTGAAGGGGCACAACCTCAAACATCATCTCTGAAAGTTAACTCAGAACCAGTGAGACAGTAGTTCAGAAATTGTTCCTAAGATATTTGGACTTGCTTGGAAATAGGAGACTCATAAGAAAGAAATAGTATTTCTCTATAATCACAACTATGTCTTCTGCTTCTGTACAGATTTGAAAAAGGGCGCATCTACACATTCATTGGAGAAGTCGTCGTGTCTGTGAATCCTTACAAGTTGTTGAACATCTATGGCAGAGACACAATTGAGCAGTATAAAGGAAGGGAGCTGTATGAGAGACCACCTCACCTTTTTGCTATTGCGGATGCTGCTTACAAGGCTATGAAGAGGCGATCAAAAGATACTTGTATTGTGATATCAGGTATTTGAAGGGGATCACCTGTACTTCCAAGATCAAAATGTGCTTATCTTACTTGGTATTGAAGAATCTAAACAACAGATTAAAACTTTTTTTAAGGTTAGAAGCCTGAATTATTTTATAGGAAAAAAAAAGTAATGAACACTCAATACCAAATGATTTATATCGCTTCTGATTTCCCTCTAGTCTGTATTTATTTACAAATATATATTACACTGGAATGACTTCTGGCCAAATTGTAGACTGGGCTGACATGGAAAATACTTCTTCCTATCTCAAACACATAAAAGTACTCGATAAAAATGTAACAAGTATTTTAAATAATAACAGAATGAAACTAAGTATTTACAGAGTTGCCAAAACTGAAGAGTGGACTCAAAATCAGCCTGGTGCTTGGGAGCCAGTGCTGAGGGACCTGCAGAGGCATGAGGGCCAGAAATAGGCTTTCAGAGATGAGGGCCCAGCTTTAAAACCCAGTGAGGAGGGACACAGGTCACAGACCCTGTGCCCAAGATCTGGAGCTGAACTGTCTACACAAAGTTGAACTACAGGGAATCTGGTATAATGGGGACAAGAAAAATATCTGTCCACTGACTCTGGAGGGCCTCTCCTAAAACTATGGACATTTATTTTGGTGCTAGTAATTCCTCACATTTGCATTAGTAGTTTTGTGTTTTTAAAGCACTTTTATGATTATTAATCCATTTTGGTTATCAAAACAACTCTGAGTGGTATGTAGAACAGATGTTTTCTTACTTTATAAATAAGAATATTAAAGGTCAATACTAAGTTACTTAGTATTGAAGTCATAGAATTATATCTTAGGACTACATTTCTTTTTTTTTTTAATTAGAAAAGGTAGATTTATTAAAAGGAAGATATTTTGTGAAGGGCACAATGGGCAGGAACAGCAGAGAGTGTTTGCTGTTTGCTATCTGCTAGTACTACATTTCATTAAAACAGATTATAAAAACAACATTGCCAGGTTGTAAAGGGAAGGAAAAAAAGTCATTATATGAGTGTGTGAAAGCAAAAGGTCTCTTCCCCTTGAATACCTCATTCTCTCCCAAATTCCATCAGTAACAGATGTTAACAGTTTAGTGATTACACTTTTATACATTTTCTCTACATATGCAAATAACTATAGTCATGCTTGCATATGTAATTATATTATAAGCATATAGTTATATTATAGAATTATATTATGCCCACTGTTATGTAACTCATTTTCCACTTAACAATACGTATGTAATGGCCCCCTTTTCATTAGATTACCTATAGAGTTAGTGCATTCTCTTGAAGAGATGACGTGTAGTGTTCCATTAAGTAACTGAATCATAACTTATCTACCCACTTCTCTACTGATGGGTGTATAACTTCCAGATTTTAGCTGATATACAGTATAGTCTATAGAGATATTTTTAAACCTTTGAAAATTATTATTCGTATTTGCTTATGTTAATATGTTTTAGTATTTCCTTAGGATGTACTAAAAACAGTCTCTAAAAGTGGAGATTTGGGGTCAGGAGGCATAAACATTTAACAATTTTGACAGATTCTTCTGAATTGATTCCTCCTCCCCTCCCAATTATGCCAACTGGCCTGCTTTTTTGTCTGGAGCTTGCCGTTTTGTTTTATCTTATTAAAATTAACTCTAATTTTTAAAAGAATTATCTTATCCCTTTAAGAATAAAAGAAATTCTGCAATAGAAAATAGGGTTATGGGAATTGAACTGGGTCCTCTGTTTGAGTCACTACCTTATTTCTTTTCTGCTGGTCTTAGTTGTCTCTGCCAAGTTCACCACATTTTATCCCTTGATAATTTTTTCCTAAGTCTTGATTTATAGTCTGTTATTTTAGTTCTATAACAGTTTTTTTCCCAACATATTCAGGTCTGTTAGAACAAATACTGTATCAAGACAGGATGAAATTACTCAAAAAAGTAACAATAACAACAAAAGAATACAACCGGAGTGGTTTTAAATGAATAACACACACACGCACGCGCACACACACACATACACACACATATACCTGTATTTTTTTCGAGTCAGGGTCTCACTATGTTGCTCAGACTGGAGTGCAGTGGCACAATCACAGCTCACCACAGCCTCAAACTCCTAGGCTGAAGGGAACCACCCTCCTCAGCCTCTGGAGTAGGTGAGACTACAGGCGTGTGCCACTACACCAGCTAAGTTTGTTATTTTTTTTGTAGAGAGGAGATCTCGCTATGTTGCCCAGGCTGGTCTTGAACTCCTGGCCTCTGGTGATCCTCCTACCTTGACCTCCCAAAGTGCTGAGATTACAGGTGTGAGCCACCATACTTGGCCCCAATATCAATATTTTAAGTTATTCTATTAAAAATTAGTGTACTCTTGGTTTAAATTATCATGTTAAACCATGCACAATTTTTTCCCCAGGAGAAAGTGGAGCTGGTAAAACAGAAGCCAGTAAGTACATTATGCAGTATATTGCGGCTATCACCAACCCTGGTCAGAGAGCAGAAGTTGAAAGGTAAGGGTGATCTAATAGTGAAGAAAAGTTCTGATTGAAGCTTTGTTTACATAGGCTTGGCTAGGCCTAAACTCTGATAAGTATAAGTCAAGCGTTTTTTGATGATTACTTTGATTCTCTTATTGTATACTGTCCCTGTATTTTTATTTATAACACTATATCTATTTCTAGACTTGTTTTTAATAGATAAAGGTTACTATTATAAACTTTGCCTAATTATAAAACAAAACATATTGCTTTGAAATGGTTGAAAGTGTCCTTCTTCTGGCTTACAACTGCTGCCCTAAATGTGGTCACCAGAGCTGTCATAATTTACTCGTACTCTGGTAGCTTTTATTGTTCAAGCTTTCACAGGTCTCTTACTCTTTCTGCCACACCAGTGTTTTCTTAAACTGTGTTCTGAGAGTGAAGCAGGATTCTGGAAGGCAGATCCATGCTTTCCCATTATCATTACAACCAGAACCCACTGACGGTGGAAGTTCTAAATAAGATTCATTTTCTGAAAGGGTTTCATGCCATACCATACTGCTGATCACAGTAAGATGAGTAATAAAGCTAGCCTGTGCTCTCTGGAGCCCAGCATTTAGGACAGTGACTGGCACATAGCATTTGCTTAATAATGCATAAGGAATGAATGATGAGCTTTTGAAAAAATATGGCCACAAACCAACATGACTTGACTTTCTTATGTGGTGCAGCCTTTTTGAAGGAAAAAAAAGAGTTTTCCTAATTGGATACTTTGAAGCTCAATATTAATTTACTGAAAAGTCACACTTATTACACATTACAATCTTCTGTTTTATGGCTAGGAAGAAAGGATACTGGTTTAATTTGAAAGAAGAGAATTTACGCTCAAGAGCTTTTCGTGGATTTTCTTGTTTGCATCATGATTGGGCTATGTCAAAGAGATATTTTTCTTAATTGTAACATACCCATATTTCTGATTCTAACTTTGAATTCTAATATGGCAAGGACAAGAATATGGATATGTTTTCTTCGTTTCCCTAGGAGTTCAGAAGAACAACTAGCTGAGAAGTAAATTAATTTTACATATAGTAGAGTAAGGCATATATACTTTTATTAGTCTTTTCTTTTTTGAGCCGGAGTCTCACTCTGTCACCCAGGCTGGAGTGCAGTGGCCCTCATGGTAGTCAATATCTGTCTGGGAACGGGGAGTCACCCCTTATCAACAAGGGTGCCTGAACAATGCATATTTGTAAACCTAACCCTTAACTGTACCCCACAACTTTAAAATAAAAAATTTTAAAAATAAATAAATAAAAGGAGTTTTTTCAGAACATATCTTTTTAAAACATATCTTTTTCTTTTCAGAACATATCTTTAAATTTCTTTTTCAGAACATATATTTTTTAAAAGTTTGCCTTTGGATTTTTAAGCATTTACTAATACAACTGTATGCACACAATCACTCACATGTGCATGCACGCATGCAGACACACACACACACAGATCCCACATTGCATATTGTTTTGCGATTTGATTTACATTCATTAATATATTCTGGCGTACCTTATTACTTTTAGCACCTGCATAGTATTTCAATATACAGGTTGATGTACCTTATTATTTTTAGCACCTGCATAGTATTTCAATATAGTATATTGGAAAACAAATATGTTTATCTGTCCCTATTGGTGGATATTTAAGTTGTGTTTTAAATATTGCAAACAATGCTGCAGTCAGCATCATTGTATGAATATATTTGCTTGTGTTTTAGCAAAATCTAGTTTTTGAAAAGTCCTAGTCTCTAAAAATTTTATAATGACTTTCATTTATCTGTGTTAAAGAGTAAAGAATATGTTGCTTAAGTCCAACTGTGTTTTGGAAGCTTTTGGAAATGCCAAAACCAACCGTAATGACAACTCAAGCAGGTTTGGAAAATACATGGATATCAACTTTGACTTCAAGGGGGACCCTATTGGTGGACATATCAATAACTACTTATTGGAAAAGGTAAAATATGCTTAATTTCTGAGGGTAATGTTTATAAATACTGAATGTTTTTTAAAAATACATAATAATGTTTCTATAATTTCTTTTATTGTTTCAAAGTAGATTTAATCCTGTTCTCCCTCTTCAACTAACTTTCTATGAGAAGGTATTCTTTTCTATTCTCTTATTAGCACTTACAGTATAAAGTTGGAAAAAGTTACGGACTTACAGATACAGATTTAGGTGTGTGTGTATATGGTAGGGCACAGGTATGAGCATGGGTAAAGTTTAAACAAAAACTAATCTGGGATTAATCAGTTCTATTCTTTTTATATATCACCATCTTCCATACTTTTCAATTTTAGTTATTTTGGTATGTCATTTTCTTCTAGTTTCTATTTGTTTTCTGCTTTATAGTAACATATATATTTTGTGCTCTTACATCCTGATTATGATGCCATACTATTTGGTTAGTAAAAACTTAGAATACATTTTTATCTGCCTGTGTGAATGCTAAGCCCAATTTCTGGAAGATTCCAATTGAAGCTTTCCTCTTGGGACTGCCAGAGAGGTTGTGTCCTAACTAATCTTGGTAATCACTGGACGTAACTGCAGGAGATCACAGAGTTCATTCACCTGATTTTTGCGATTAAGCTGTACTTTACAGAGTTAAGTCTCCACCTTGAATTGTACTCAGATCTAAGCTGACATGCTTTCTCAGTTAATGTTTTCCATTCCTATTATGCCATACCACCCTTTATGGCAGTATAATGTAGTATAATCTTTATTTTTGTTTGTTCATTGAAGTCAGACTGTTAAAGAAATAAGTGTTTCATCAGAGTCCATTGAAAATGAACAGGGCATGTCAGATATTATCAGTCTTTTTCCAAAATGTTCCATGGATTCAGTTTACATACACATTCAATATGAAGGATCCCTTTGAATGAACACACATGGAGCCCCTCCCCTAACAGCAGTCTTTTTGGAATCATCTGAAGCAGAGGTTCTTACGAACTGATCCTGCTCAGTGATTACAGGATGTGTGGCATTGCTTTCTAAAATGCCAGCAGACCCTTGGGAAAGGAATGTTGAGACTATTCCTCCCTAAGCATTCCTTTCTATTCTCCCCACATCCAATCCCAACTTCCCACCAAATTTCATCTTTTGAGGTTCCAGGTTTTTAAAAAACCAAAATAGCCTCATTCTTCAGAAAGCCTAGGGATCTCTTTTAAGCAGAAAAAATAATCATCAAAAAATTGTACAGGAAATCCCATAGAGAAGACCTACTCTTAGATGAGTACTGCCCATGGGGATCTTTGGGATATTTTAATGCACTGTTGATACATAAGGAGGTGCCTTCTGTATTATTTTAGGTTAACTATTTTAATGTGTTTTTTCTAGTCTCGAGTGATTGTGCAGCAGCCAGGAGAAAGAAGCTTCCATTCTTTCTATCAGGTTAGTAATCTTCTGGTATGCAGGTAATTGATCATTTGCTCAGGAAATGAGTATTTGTGCAGGAAATGAATATTTGTATCTTGGGTGGCTCTCACCTGTCCTATGCTTCCCTTATCTCCATGGCCCATAACACATTATACATACACGCACATGTTGCACACCCTACCCCACATGCATCTTAACAGATTGGACAAGCATGACTGTTACCACAAGCTGTCAGGTGGTTGGCCAACCAGATGACTGCCTTGAGTAAGCATCACCCACATTTCCTTTCAATGCAGATAACAGTTTAATGATGATGAGAGCTTTTAAAAGGTCCATTCTAAATATATTCAATTAATTTTGTTTTATTTTGAATGGAAACTCTTGTTCCCAAATTTGAGAGATCCAGAGATGGGAATACAAATTCAGTTTATTTTGCTCATGGAGATTATAAAGTAATATGATTACTTTTTAAAACAACTAGGATTTATAAATTTAAGGGAGAATTATCTTCTTTATCCCATCAATGTTTAGAAAAATATTTGAATATCTCTTTTGGGAGTGCGTTTAGAGTCTAAAGCAAAATCTTTTAAATAGCCTGCCTGTTGGCAAGTCTTTACATGCAGAGAACAAGTTTAATATATTACTGTAGTTTTTTTAAAGCCCAAAGTAATATAAACCAAGACTAATAAATAGAGTGGGTGATCAAATTAAGCAATATGGTGTTGGGTTTTTAAGAAGTAAAACTATAAATTAAGATTGATCTCCATCTGTACACTGTCTCTGAAGGTGATTGAAAGGTTGCAATACAACTTAATACAATTCAGTTGAATTTAATTTCTTTTAGGTAACTGCTTTAGCAGGCGCTAGTCGTGTTTATATACAAGTTCTGGTATATTTGATTTAAATATCAATTTGAAAAATCTGATAATTCTATTGTTTAAGTAAACCAAAACATACAGTTTGATGTAAAGAATTTAAATGTAGTGCCTTCCAAAGCATACTTTATATGAAAGGGCTATCAATATTGTATTTGTCTTTTGGTTGACAATTTGCCCTTTTAAAAAATTTTTTTTTCTACTAAATGCAAAAGAGTTCTGTTTATTTCAGGAACCCATAACCTTTACCCAGTGTTTTTCCCACTTGGATGGAAGGATTAAAACTTATCTTTATCCAACACTATAGTCCTGGTTGTCCAATTGTCCTCCTTTCCTGAGGTCTACAGCTTGATGGGGAAGAGCTGTTTGTTTCTGGTGTGATTCAGCATATGACTGTCTACTGATTCCTCTTATTTCCTTGACAATATTGACTTTCTAAATTCTGAAACATAGCTATATCCTGGCTATAATATGGTTACTCAGCAAGTAACTACCACAGAGCATAGGATCCTGTTTTACAAATGACTGTATTCAAAGCAAGAAGTTTTTATACTAGTTTAAGTTGTGAATTAGATAAGACTTTTATTATTTTTTTCCAAAGGCCAAAATAATCACTTCATTAATCAATCAAGTCTGAGTATATATAACATTATGAAAAAGAAAATAGCAATGACTTCAAATCCAGTGATAACAATATATGGTTCAGGGGATTGTGTGATGATAAAAAAGGTCATAGGTGTCACAGTTAGTGCCAACCGCAGCAGCTTTACATGACCTTTCACACTGAAGCAGAAGGGGCAATGGTTTACTTTCAGCCGCACAGGTCTCCATCATGCCCTCAGACCCAACAGCCACACTTCCCCTCAACTCTTCTCTTCAGCACACTGCCCCAGAACACCTCGCAAGGCGACAGCAACTGGCACTTTGGGTGAGCACTTCCCTTCTAGATGAGACTTTTAAATTAATTTTCTTTATGACTGCATTCTCTATAACTGATGACAGTGAAGCCATTTATTTACCTTGCAAATAAAACAAGCTGGGTATGATGGCTCATACCTGTAATCCCAGCACTTTGAGAGGTGGAGGCAGGAGGATTGCCTGAACCCACGGGTTCAAAACCAGCCTTGGCAACATGGCGAAACCTTGTCTTTACAATAAATCAAAAAATTAGCCAGGCGTAGTGGCACACACCTGTAGTTCCAGCTACTTAGAAGGCTAAAGCGGAAGAATTGCCCGAGTCCAGCAGGTCAAGGCTGAGGTGGCCATAAGCGTGCCACCGCACTCCAGCTGGGCAACATAGTGAAACTCTGATTCAAAAACAAACAAAAAACTTCTTCAAAGCTCGAACAGGAAGACCTAAATGAATTGAGCTCAGAAAATGATTGAAAGCTAGATTACCATTAAGGTAGAATATTTGGTACAGCATATGTTTTACCAATTTATTTCTAATTAAATATTTTTCAGCTACTCCAAGGAGGTTCAGAGCAGATACTACGCTCTCTGCATCTCCAGAAATCACTTTCATCTTACAACTATATCCATGTGGGAGCTCAATTAAAGGTAAGAGTTTCTTCTTTGAGACTGTTCAGACAATCAAATAATCAGAAGGGATATTAAATAATTATGTCTTTTCTGTCCTGTTTTTAAATTCTCAAGGACAGAAATGCAGTAGATTATTGAACTAACAACCTTGCTTAATAACCCATTACTATATTTTATCACCATCTGACAGGAAAGAAGTTTTTTCTATATTAAGTGTTTTCTTTCGTTTTTAACCCTATTCCTATTTCTTTTATTTTGATACTATAAAAATATTGATAGGACTGAGAAGACAATTCCATATGAATTGGCTAAAGCAAATTAGTAAGACAGAAAAAAATTAAAAGCACATCTGTTCTCTATTTGTTGTTTTTCAAATATTGATTTTGATGTATACTAGAAATAATTTTTAGACCCTTGAGCGTTTCTATTCAGCTGTCCAAATTTTCCATTTTTCCCCTCCCTTTGCACGCAAATATTTATACACTCACATGCAGGCACATTTTTGCTCTTTACCTCTAGTTAGTTTTCTGCTAGTCACTTTACAACTAATTCTAATAATATAATGTTTCATTGATAGTATGTTATAAAATGATAATTATATTTTTATCATATTTTTGTAGGAGGGAAGATATATAAATGCATAAAATAAGATACGGAGGGATATAGATTACAATATTAGTTTATTCTGGAGAAGTGAGATTGTGGATATTTGTGTTCTACTTTATATTTTTTCTGTAATAAAATTCATCATTTTTGTAGGTGAGAGAGAAATAAAGAGAAACTCTAAAAGAATAGGATCTAAGATGTGGACAGTATTTCTTTCTTTCTTTCTTTTTTGAGTTGGAGTCTCACTCGGTCACCCAGGCTGGAGGCTGGACTGCAGTATCATGCCCACAGCCACCCCAGTGTCAACCTGCTGGGCTCAGGCGATCTTTCCACCTCAGCCTTTCAAGTAACCAGAACTACAGGCGCGTGCTACCATGCCTGGCTAATTTTTTGATTTATTGTAGAGATGAGGTCTCACCGAGTTGCCCAGGCTGGCCACGAACCCACGGGCTCAGACAATCCTCTCACCTCAGCCTCCCAAAGTGCTGGGATCACAGGCTTGAACCACCGTCCCGGCCTAGTTTAGTTGTATTTTTATTGTTATACATATAAACATTGATATTTTGATTTTTGCAACTAATTTTCCATTATCTGACATTCAGGTTATATTTTTACTTTTTATTTTTTACAGTCATCTGAGAGCAGGGATGTTTGGCTGAAAATTAGTTGAAAACAAAACAATAGAGGGCAGCACTTCAACTTTCTAAGAATTGGCCAGAGGTACTTAAAGATGTGTAAAGGATTGTAAAGTCAACACTTAAAACGCTGGTGGCTGGGAATATTTGTTTTCCACTTATCTTATTGACCAGATTACTTTTCGTCTAGTCATGTAGAGTCCCCACAGAAAGCAAGAGTTAAATTAACATTTAGCCTTTTTTTCCTAAGTTAAATTTAGCTTAGGTTCCCTTTTTATCAAAGTTTTCCATTTCTACTTTCCTCATCTTTTTTTCTTCCTCTCTAGGAAAAACAGCGTAATATATGATCATTAGTCAAAACTTAAAATAAAGATAAACCAAAAGGAAATAAAAACACACTAAATTTTAATATCCAGAGATGATTATTGTTAATAACTTGTACCTATATTTATAGATAGACTCAAACAATAAGTCCTGGTTAAATACATTTGCTTTTATTATATTATAATCTAAGCATTAATATCTTCCCATGCAGGTAAATATAAATCAATATTAATATAATAAGTTTAATAACTATAAAGTATTATACTGTATGTATCTTAATTAGTCCTAAAATGTATGAATCATGTACAATTGCGATATTTGGGGTTACAGGTAAGAAAAGACCCAATTAAAAGTCTCTAAAACAATAAGGAACTGAATTATCTCACATGACAAGAATCCCTGAGATGGAGCAATTCCAGAATTGGTTAAGTCATTGCCTTAACAGTGTTGTTAGGGACTCATGTGTCTTATTTGTTTGTTTTCCCAACTTATAACTCTGCCATACTCAGTGGACAGGCTGTTTTGTAAGGCTGGTTTTCCTTGTGGTCTCAAAATGGCATTAACACTTCCAGGAGTCACAGATAAAGGAACTGTTCATGGCTTATGTCCCTTTATAAGCTAGGGGAACCTCCTCAGAACACTCCCTTCTCCCATCCCCTACAAACACGTTCCCAATTGTCTTTTTGCTCAGAATGGCATCTTGTGTCAGTGACTGGCCAATCACTTAAGGGAATAGGACCACCATGATAAATTCAGACCAATGAAAATTTACCCCTCAGGCTGTGTAGAGGCCAATCACAAAGGACACATGCACTTGGAGAGGCATAAACAAATCCAGGTTCTATCAGCAAGAAGGAAATGGGGATGAGGAATGGCTGTTAGTTAAGCAGTCAACCATTCTCCACAGTAGGACATTTTGTTTTTTGTTTTGTTTGGTTTTTTTTGTCCAGTTACTTTGTAGTTTCAGCACAGTTGCAGTTTATAATAATAGTAATATCTGATACTTGAGTATTTTTTTTAATGTGCTAGAAACTAGGGAAGTACTTTATTTAAATCCTCATTCAATTCTTGCAATCACCTTATAAGAAATATATTATCATCCTATTTTACCTATGAAGAAATTGACACTCAATGAGATTAAGTATTTTGTCCAAGGTTAAAAAAATCAACAAACAACCAAAAAACCCTAGTAGGTGGAGAAGCTTACTTAGTTGTCTCCAGGACACTAGAAGAGCATGTGCCTCAGGCAGAGAGGTCCCCTTCCTCAGCAGTGAGCATTAGGCCAGATCTCTGTGTCCAGTCAAAAGGAGAAACTCCTCATGGAAAGCCTTATTAGTCAGGCCTTTGTAGCTACTGCTTTGGGAAAACTTCTAATATAAGCAATTGCCACTGCTTTGTTGTGAATTTCTATTTACACACTTGTATTTCCAATGTAATGGCCACAGGTTCTTAAAAGCAGGTGATTCATCTTCAAACTACCTATACCAGTTAGATCTGACTTACCAAACATTTATTGAATGAGTGAAAAATGAAGTGCTGGTCCCAGACTGTTTAGTAGCTTGCTGAATGACTGAGGCTGGCTGCTTTCCTTTGGGAAGGGTCCTGCTTTTCCTCACCTAGGAAATAAAACATCTGATTGCACAAAATGGGATTGTTGTTGCCAGCTTATACAAGCAAACTGTAGAACAAAGAGCCACAAACCACAGTAGCCAAGTGTGTATTTTGGAAGATCCCATAGTCAACATTTCCATTTGTGATCTCACATCCCATACCATTGCCTTCACGATCATGGAGTGGCGATCAACTTCTCTGAGCCAAACCAGGACTTGCTCCGTCACTGAAGGTTCCAGAAAGGGGCACAGTGCTTATTTTGGGTGATGACTTCCACACACAAGTAGGCTTTGTATGTGCTGAATGATGTTTTCACTCTTAAAATCATTTTTATTTTCTCTGGACACTCATCATCCCAAGTGATTTACTATAAAGGCATCAAGATGCTGGTTAAACAAATTAATTTTATAATTGTTGGATTTTAATGCTCATAGGAAATGTCTGTGATTTGAGTTTTTTATTTTCATCCCTAGTCTTCTATCAATGATGCTGCAGAATTCAAAGTAGTAGCTGATGCTATGAAAGTAATTGGTTTCAAACCTGAGGAGATTCAAACAGTGTATAAAATTCTGGCTGCTATTCTTCACTTGGTGAGTAGGGGCACTGCTAAGAGTATATTGTCTTCCAGACAGAATGCTTTCTCAGAAGATTTTTGTTTTGTTTTGTTTTCTATAGATTTAAAAAGTAATTTATTTAGAGAAAATTTTGCTGACGTTTTGAAGAAATTATTATGTCTGTGGTTCTCACCATCATTGTATGAGGGATTTTCAAGCCACTGTAGGGTTTGAGACTGTGACTTCAGTTAATTGTCTTACTGGTATCGTCAAGCTTGGAAGTGGTTAATTTCAAGGACAAAGAATTCAGCAATGATATGATTACTAATGGTATTAAGTTTCCAACAGCACTTGAAACATAGAATCATAGATTATTAGAACTGGATTTTTTGATCGTCTCATTTTACAGATTGGGAAATGGCCCTAAGGGGTCACTTGACTACCTCAAAGGCGCAATCAGCTCATCACAGAGCCAACACTGTAGACCATTCTTTTTCCATAATACCATACCACACTTAGAAGTGAAGAACTGTGTGTTTGATTTCTTTCATCACCATTTATATAATTAGAGATTTTTTAACTATAATGAACATGTAATCTTACAATATGTGAGTGATTGCATGGATTCAAATCTGGAATAAAAATTCTCTTTCACTTTAATGTAGGAAGATTTCACTGTAAATGAATAAAAAATGTTCAGGATCTATATGAAAAGTATTACACAGAATATAAATGATAAATGTTTCTGACTAGGAAGACTTTAATATTATAAATTGTCTCATCTCTTTGAATTAGTTTTTAGAGACAGGACAAAAATCCCTCTCAGAATTCAAACAGGAATTTTATTTTGTTTTTAACTTGACCTATCAATTCTAGAATTTACCTGGAATAATAAACCTGTAAGAAGACCAATAAAGTGTATTAAAGACGAGTAATAGGGTAAGGTGAAGGGAGGAGAGGGAACATGACTAATTCTACCAAATTTAAAATGACAGTAAAACTTACAGTACTTTAAAACTTCTTGCACAAATTCAGTACCAGATTAATCAGATTAGTTGATGTACTGAACATTTGGAAGATAGTTAATAAGTACATATTGCTTATTGAATGAGTAGAATATAAATAGACTCAAGCACTTGAAGAAATTTAATATATTAAAAAAAGATGACATTTCAAATCAGAGTTAAAAGCTAGCCTCTTCAATAAATTGTGTTAGAGCAACTAACCATCTGAAAAATAAAGTTAGAGTTTTACTTTATCCTGCATACCAAAATAAATTCTGGATGGATTAAAAGTTTAAATAAGAAAAAGAACTATAAAAGTATCAGAAGAAAACATCAAATACTCAAAAACCTTTGGAGTAGGAATAGTTTAAATATGACACCAAAGAAAGAGAAACCCTGAGGCAAAAGATTCATAGATTTGACCACTAAAAATGTAAAACTTCTATCCATCACAAACATACACTGAAAATGAAAAGATAATTGAGTGTCTGAAAAAGAAAAAAAAGTAGATGACACACTCTGTTATTATATGTTGAGATATGTAATATATTTAAGAAAGTAGCTACAGACAAGGTCACTTGAATTATATCTTAAATTGACAAATATATCCCTAACATAATGTTTAAGAATCTCTGTCTTGTTTTTTTCAATTTTGATATAGGGAAATTTAAAATTTGTAGTAGATGGTGACACACCTCTTATTGAGAATGGCAAAGTGGTATCTATCATAGCAGAATTGCTGTCTACTAAGACAGACATGGTTGAGAAAGCCCTCCTTTACCGGACTGTGGCTACAGGTCGTGACATCATCGACAAGCAGCATACGGAACAAGAAGCCAGCTATGGCAGAGACGCCTTTGCCAAGGTGAGATTGCAGCTCACTTTTGTCAGCCTTGTGTTGATCTTAGTTGATGTTTGAGTGAAATCCTATAAGGATGCATTCAGATGTTCCTTAAAAGTAGGTTAAGACTTTGAGACACTATAATAATATATTTTGGCCATCACAGCCTCAATAAAACCTCCTGCCAGAGAAGGTTCTGAGAGAAGCAGAGGCCGGCTGATGGTGGAGCTGAAAAGGCTTACGTTTTCCAGGGCCCCTCAAGTGTGTGGGCCCCTTTCATGGCCCTCCATGTTGCTTCTCGCACGTAATAATGCCCCACAAGAGTCTCCTTCAGTCCAACTGACTAAGCTCTAATACATTTTTAATTTTTTCTTTTATTTTTAATTGACAAACGGTAATCAAATATATTTATGGAATGCAATGGGATGTTTCAGTACATGTATACATTGTGCAATGATCAGATCAGGCTAATAATATATCTATTACCTCACATACTTAATCATTTCTTTGTGATGAGAACATTTAAAAATCCACTCTTGGTGATTTTGAAACATACAATACCTTATTACTAGCTATAGTCACAATGCTGTGCAATGGATCACCAGAACTTCTTTCTCCTAACTGAGATTTGTACCCTTTGACCAGCTTGTCCCCTTTCCCTGTCCACCCCCACTCCTCCAACCTCTGCTATCCACCATCTACTCTCTGCTTCAATGAGTTCGACTTCTTTAGACTCCACATGTAAGTGAGATAATGCAAGTATATGTCTTTCTGTGCATGGCTTATTTCATTTAGCATATTGTCCTCTAAGCCTGTATACCATCTGTGGTCTTAGTACCACAATTTGTTTAACCATTTTCCTCTTAAGTCATTCACTTTCTTGCCACTGCAAATTGTGCTACTAGTCTTTATACATCTATCCTTACACCAGTGCTTTTATTTCAGTTGGATAGATTCCCAGGAGTGAGCTTGCCAAGGAAAGGGTATACTGATTTTAAACTTTAAATATATTGGTTTTATGCCTGTACTGCAATAGCTCATTGTTGCTTTAATTTTTATTACTAGCATTGTTGAGCATCTTTTCATGTTTTGTAAAGTATTTATATTCTGAGAATTGCCTGAGTAGATCCTTTTTGTACGTTTTCTTTGGGGCTGTTATCTTTTTATTGTCAATTTCCAGAAGTACTTCTTATCTCATAAACTTTAATCCTTTTCTGCTATCTGTGTGGTAAGAGTTGTATTTTTCCAGGTCTTACTTTTGTTTTTGTTGTTCTACTGATTGATTAGACTGCTGTCTATTCCATTTTTTACTCTTGTGAGGCTCCTGCTTGGTTTTTAGTCTTGGGACGAATTTGAATTTATCCTAAGTGCAGTGGAGAAGAATTGGAGGATTTTAAGACCAGGCAGTAACATCAAGTTTGAAGTGTTAAAACAATCACTCCTGCCTTATTGTGGGAATCTTATGAGGGGAGAGCAGGAGAGGAAGCAAAGACACCAATTGAGATATTTTATTAATCTAGGAGAGAGATGATGGCAGCTTGGACTAGGGAGATAGCAGTAGAAACAGGGAAATGAAGATGATTTGAGATGGACTTTGTTGAGAAAACAACCCATGTAACTTGCTGTGTGGGGAATGAAGGAAGTAAGGATAATACCTTAACATGATTGACTCTAGCCTACCTCTCTGGCCTCATTTCATACCATATTCCAGCTTCTTTCTTCATTGTAGCACATCAGTCTTCTCTCAGTCCTCACAAGTTATATTTATCCCCTTTTCCTTCCAGCCACAAGGCTTTTGTATGTGCTATTTCCTCTTCTTGAATTGCTCTTCTCTCCCCACATGCCTGGTTACCACTTACTCATCCTTCCTGTCTCAACCCAAACAACACTTTCTCAGAGAAGGCTTCCCTGACCTCCCTGACTACTGAGTAGATTAAATTCCCCACATATCCCATGCACTTCTCCTTCAGAGAGAGAGAGAGAGACAGGCAGACAGACAGACAGAAAAAGTGTATGTGATTTTTTTCCTTCATATCACTCCCTAAGCTCCTTGGAGACTGAGATGATGTTTGTGTTTGCTTAGTAATGCAATTCCAATAAACTACACATAATAAATACTCAGCAAATATTTGTTGAATGAATTAAATAATTCCTAAGTGTCTGGCACTGTTTATTCATTGCTAAAAGTCAGATAAAAACAGCTTTTGGAGGTGGGAAGAAAAAGAGTCATGACAAGATGTAAGTTTGAGATGGCTGTGAGACATCTAAGAGTCACTGTCAGGGAAATGGCAAAGCATGGGAGTCAGGAGCTCAGAGGCTCTTCTTTGGGTCTGGATTGGGATAATACATTGGAAGTCGTATTAGTATTATTTCATCCTGGATGAGGTGACTCAGAGAGTGAAAAGAAGAGGGCCAGGAGGAATGCCAACTTTGAGAGGTCAGGTAGATGAAGAGCCCTTACCAAAAAGCACCAAGAAGGAGCAGCCAGCGAAACAAGAGGAAAATTAAGAAAGGCTGGGATCACGAATCCCAGAGAGGAAACGTTCCAAGAAGAGAGTGGGAAACTCGGTTGAGTGCTGCTGACAAGTGTAGCAAGATGTCTATAAAGAGGTACAAAAAAGGGTCTCTGTAGAGGTGCTAAGGGTCTTTGATGAGCCATTTCAGTGGTATAGTAGGACGAGTGAAGACTTGAGTAGGTTGAAGAGTAAGGGAGAAGTGAAGAATGGAGACAGTGAGGATGAGTGAAGAGTGTGGGTAGCTGGCTAGAGATGTTACGGAAGGAGTTCTAAAGACATGGCATTGCAGGGCACATGGGGATCAAAGTATGAATTTATGTCAGCATGTGGCATCTTTGTACATGTGTGGTTTGGCATGTGTAGCCTTGTGCATTGAATGCATGTTTGAGTTTCAAGGAATTTCGAGTCTTGGCCTTTTGGCTCAGATCTTTATTTAGGATTAGAAATAAATGTGCATATTTTGGGAATTCATAGAATTTTAATGGGTTATAGATATTAACTCATTAGTTCCCAACTTTTTATAAGTGATGAAATTAACAGTAAAGCAATGAAGGGACTTATATAAGGAATTAGGCAAATTATTGATATAGCTACACATGTAAACATGCTTGGGGAATGTTGGAATAGATGTAGTGGCTGATAATAATTTGTTAAAAATTTAAGCCATTTACTTTAATTTTGCATGCATTATATAGTTTTTTAAACAGATGATCTATATTTTCAATTGTTCTGTTTAATAACAGCTATGCTAAACAATAAGGAGAAGGTAGACAGAAATTTAACATTTATTGCAAGTCCCAGTAGAGGACTCATTCCCAAATGGGCAGGAATTTACAATGTTGTTTTCTTCACAGGCAATATATGAGCGGCTTTTTTGTTGGATTGTTACTCGCATCAATGATATTATTGAAGTCAAGAACTATGATACCACAATTCATGGGAAAAATACCGTGATTGGGGTCTTGGATATCTATGGCTTTGAAATCTTTGACAACAACAGGTAAAATGGATCATGTACTTAAAACCATATTGCTTTTTAAAAAATTTATTTAAGTCTAATGTATTCCTTTTCTTGTAGCTTTGAACAATTCTGCATCAATTACTGCAATGAGAAATTGCAGCAGCTATTTATCCAGCTGGTTCTGAAGCAAGAACAAGAGGAATACCAGCGGGAAGGGATCCCATGGAAGCACGTGAGTAGACTCTTGTGGAAAATGTCTTCATGTATTTCTCATATTGCTCATAATGTAAAATCTTAGCATTTTAGGTATTTCTTGATCTTCTTGGATAGTTGAAACAGCTGAACCTTAGTTGTTGGTTTTTTTTTGTTTGGATACATTCATTTTTAGGATTGTTAGGTGGGTATTTCTCTAATTTGATAGACTACCTCACTGGTTCTCTGAAAATCCTGAGTTACAGCCAGTAAACCTAACATTTTTTACTTTGTGGCTTATACCATATGGCCGTTCTGTTTCATGTCTGTCTGTTAGAGTTTAGCATCATTTATTATCAAATTTTGCCTTAAATTGGGTGGACTTTGCTTCCAAATCTAGTTTCTTCTTCATGTTCTTTTTTTTCCTTCTCTTCCTCCTTCACTTTGTAAACTGATATTTTATTGCCTTCAGTTAATGTTGTTCATATTCTCTGAAACCCATGCTTTAAAATACCTATATTGCCTTTCATCTCCATTTACTTTCCTTTGTCTCATACTTCAGTCACCCCCTGTTTTCTCATGGCTCTTTGTGAACTTTTATATTTGTTAGGAGCAAACTAGTCTAGTAAGATGTAACCTGAGAGTATAACTGGTCTAGGATACAAACCACAGAGATCACAGCTAAAAGGCATGACTTGTTTGATTTTCTTATTCCCTACAATTAGACTTCCTACTTATGATAGAACTAAGACCTGGTAATATTTCTTTTAAGTTTGTATTTTTATTTTGTTTTTTTTTAATTTCAAATATGCAGGGTACAATTCAGGATTAGGTATACAAGTGGGCATCATACGGTAAAGTTTGGGCCTCTAGTCCTCACTTTGCCAGGTTTGAGATCAGGTACCCGTCTTGATGTTATGCGTGGGCCCCCTCCCCCCGCCTCACCCTGATAATTTCCCACTACTGTCAGTTCCTTTCTTATAGTAAAAACATGGAACCAGCCATGCTGCCCATCAAAAGTTTGTATTTTTAAACTGTTTTGAGAATATATTTGAAAAATGCAAAAACTTGTGAGTTTCTATAAGTTTCTGAGTTTGTAAAAACCATATTTATCATCTTGCCAGACAGTGAAAATAAAGCCAATATTTGTTTTCCAATATCCAACATAATAGCAGTAAAAAGTTATTTAGAATGCTATATTTATTTCATTTTTATTTTTATTTTAAAATTAAAAAAAAAAAAATATAGAAGCCGGGCTCGGTGGCTCAGCCTGTAATCCCGTGCCTTTGGGAGGCTGAGGTGAGTGGATTGCCTGAGCCCGCGGGTTCAAGACCCGCCTGGGCAGCGAGACCTCATCTCTACAATAAATCAAAAAATCAGCCGGGCATGGTAGCGCATGCCTGTAATTCCAGCTACTTGGAAGGCTGAGGCGGAAGGATCACCAGAGCCCAGCAGGTCGAGGCTGCGGTGGCCGGGAGCAGCCACTGCACTCCAGTCTGGGTGACAGAGTGAGACTCCAACTCAAAAAAAAAAAAAATAGAGATGGGGTCTCGCTATGTTGCCCAGACTGGCCTCAAACTCCTGGCCTCAAGCTATTCTCCCAACTCGGCCTCCCAAAGATTATGGGCATGAGCCACCAAACCTGCCTGAAATGCTATATTTAAATGACTTTTATATTCCCTCCTACCTTCCTGTTTTCTGTCTCTTCTCATTCAGAAAAAAGAGACAATGATATAATAAATAGCTTTCCAGCCTCAAATTACATCTTTGCCTTCCATGATGTGTTAAACATTAGAATATCATAAAGAAGTTTGTTTGAGAATATTAGCATAAGTGTTACCTATTTACAAATAAACCAAAGAGTTACTTTATAATATAATTATCTACACTTTGATTTAAATAGTGAACTCTCATCATAATTAAAATGTAATTCAATTAAGTTTATATGAAGCTTTCTAACAATGAGTCTGTTTTTTTATGTAATACATAGTGTAACTGAAACTTATATTTTTATAACAATTTAACCATAAAACTTGTTATTCAAATGTGATTTCAAGATACTGGTCAAAAATATCCTTTAACAATCACGGTATCAAATTCCACAGGCAGAATTGATAATGGAAAAAGTAACAATTGTGGTAGGGTATTCCAAACATCAGAAAAAAGAACAAGAACCCTAAAATGCAATCGTTTTTCACTATATAAACCAAAAAATATGGGAGGGAGGGAAGGAGCAGAAGATTAACCCCAAGGTAACAGTTACTGACTACGTGCCAGTTCTTCCCAAAATGAGATCTCTAGTCTGAGTATTTCCTTTAAAAATTCCATACTTCTAAACATAGCAATTCTTTAAAAAAAATTTTTTTTTTATGGAAAATTTTAAACATACTTAAGAGGAGAAACTATAGTATAATAAACTCTATGTGCCCATTCCCGTTTTAACACATCAGTAGACTGCCAGTCTGTGTCATCTGTTCCCCTACTCACCTGCTCCCAAGTTATTTTAAAGCAAATTTCAGATATTGCTTTGCTTCACTTGTAAATACTTCAGTGTTTTTCTCTAAAAGATAGAGTTTTGATCGAATAAATCTTTCTCCGCTCAAAAAAAAGTTTTTACAGAAACCATGACCACAATACTATTATCACACCTAAAAAAATTCCTTAATATCATAAAATATCCTGTTGTCCATATTTTATATTTTCTCAATTGTCTTATAGTTGTTTGGGAGTTTGTTTGAATTTGAATCCAAATAAAGTTCTTACATTATGATTGGCTGATAGGTCTCTCACACATCTATAGACTTTCTCTTCCATCTCCTTTCTCTCTCTCGCTCTCGCTCTCGCTCTCGCTCTCGCTCTCTCGCTCTCGCTCTCTCGCTCTCTCGCTCTCTCGCTCTCTCGCTCTCGCTCTCACTCTCACTCTCTTTCTCTCTCCATTCTTTTGTTGAAGAGAATTAGTCATATGTTCTGTGGAGTTGGCCATAGTCTAGAATTTGCTAATTGCATTCCTGAAGTGTCATTTAGTATGTCTCTTCATTCCTTGTATGTTCTGAATATTTTTTGTTAACTCTGGAGTCTTGACTGGATTCAGGATTTGGCGTTTTTGGGGTTTGTTTTTTTTTTCTCATTTATTCAGTTTTATAGACTGTGGGTGAACTTCCACCAGGAGGTTCATGATATCTGGTCATCTGTGATTCATTCACTTTTTAAAACTTTTGTTGCTGAGTTTACAAATTATTTTAACTATTGAGAACATGCCACTCAAGCATAAAGCTGTTGTATTTGGAGGGAAGTTAGAGGCCAGAGCCCCATCTCTCTATGCCATCCCATCACATTTCTTCTGGCTCCCTATGTCTCTTAAGAAACCTCCAAGAATGCCAGCCAGATTGGAAGAACCTAGTTTGAAGACTACTGCTTTAAGCAATGTTTGAAGCAGCATTGAATTTGCAAACTAAATGTTACTGGAATCTTCAACAAAGATCAATATCCTTTAATAATATAATTGGAATATTAGAGAAAGTACTTCTTCAGTCCTGGGGTCAAAAGACATAGTCTTTAATTCCATAGTCCCAAAGTCTAAGATGTCAGCTATCAATTAACATAGGGTTCCTGCTTTTGAGTATTTTTAGGATTTTTTTCCCTAAAGATAGAGATAGCTTTTCTCCCTAATTAGAAATGTAATAAATACCCGTAATAAAAGTAAATATTTAGACCAGGCTTCTTCACCTTAATACCATTTTAATTTTGAACCAGGTAATTCTTTGTTGTGGGGCTGTTCTGTGCACTGTAGGAAGTTTAGCAGCATCCCTGGCCTCTTTCCGCCAAATGCCAATAGCATCACCACACCCATTACAACAACCAAAAATATCTCCTGACATTGCCAAATGCTCTCTTGTGGGCAGATCACCCCTAATCAAGAATCACTAATTTAGACAAACAAGGATAAAAAAGAAACTAAAAGCCTCCCAGTTTGCAGGCTTCAGTCCATGGGATACTGAGGAGAGCAAGAGTAGGAAGGGAGCTGAAAGCCACAGAAAAATAACTGGCTTCAGTCCTTGGATTTTACAGTAAGGAGCAGGAATATGTGTTACACTTTAGTGGTGTATTACAAGTATATAGACCTTTTAGCAAGTAATGGAACAATGCTTAGTTTAGGTAGCTCCTGCTTAACACAAGACATACTAATCACAGGATCAAAATATGTGATAATAGACTTCCCCTCTTTGTGGCGCTCATCTTGTCTGAGTTCGATCTGTGTGTATATGGTGACAGGTATACTGCAGACTATCCGAATAAACAGGTGTACTAGAGGATTTTTGGATAAACTTTGTGTATGTTGAAATTACTAAAAGGCCAGAAGTTATTTAGAACTTCATTCAGCTCATGGAAGTAAATGAAAAATGTATTCTTATCTTTTACAGATACTTACATCTCAGAATTCAGTTTTTTATATTATATCCAGAAAGATGTCAAAACTCTATTAGGCCTGTACATGCTTATTAACTTTGGGGAAACTGAAGGAAATGCTCTTTTGGATTTTAGTCATTCAAAGTTGTATAACTAAAAATGCAAGTTCTATGTAATACCTTAACTGTATTATCAAATAGTATATCAGATATTACTTTGAGGTTATTTGTGAGCACTTCATGGAAGGTGGGTCTTATGATTGGTTAATGGCAAACAGATTGATATGAAGGACAAGGGTTGGGTGTGGGATGTGGAGATGGGATTAAAACATGAGTTAGTAATGAGAGAAATATTGTCTACTAAATTTATAGTTTTTGCCTTAGCCTATACTCATCTCAGGGAAAGTGCTTCATGATATAAAGTTATTTTAAATAAATTTTAAAATAGCCTCCATTAGAATATGTGCTCATTTTAGTGTAAGACCTCATTGATGTTAATCACATATTTGACATCAAGGTAGCTTTGTCTAAATTCCTGATACAAATGGAAACCTGGGTGTTTTACCTGTTCTGGTCACTGTTCTATTTGGAATTCCTTTTGCGCTGTGTCCTACAGATTGACTACTTCAACAATCAGATCATTGTGGACCTTGTAGAGCAGCAGCACAAAGGAATCATTGCAATCCTAGATGATGCTTGCATGAATGTCGGCAAAGTCACCGATGAGATGTTCCTTGAAGCACTTAACAGTAAATTGGGCAAACATGGTCATTTCTCCAGCCGAAAGGTAATATGTTAAATGACACCTTCCTCTTCTTTTGACTTGTATGATTTTCCTCATTGTTTGACAGAGTTAAGTGACTTTATATGCTGGGTTAAAAGAATGTCTACTTAAGTAAGAAAGAAGGGCCACAAACATCCATTAAATGATTTATTGCTGGGGATACATTCTGCCTTTCTGGTTTATAGTATGGCCAGACTGATAAGATCACATTATCCAGGAGAGGGAGCTCCAGACTGTCCAATTTGCTAGAAATGGGAAAAATGAACATGATTCTTTAGAAAGCATGATGTCATTTATAACCAATTGGTGCAGAGTACTTGTTCATGTGCTAGAATTTTACTCCTGCATCTAATAATTCTGGCACGGAAAGTAGCTTTTGTCCTTAACTTTTTACTGTAATCCTCAATTATAAAATGTGTGTGCACTGTCATGATTCTTCAGACTATGTGACTTTCTTGAAAACAGAGGAATTCCAGCTGTAATTGTAGTTACTACAAGGAAACACATTTCATTAAATGAATGGTTATGCTTTTAACTCCCTATTTTTCACAATCTAAAAATGTCATAAACAGGTCACATTTCTGTAATAATTGGTGGCAGTTGTGGTTATCAGACCTTCGTGCCATGCTTTGCATGTAGTATGTTTGTCATTAGTATTGTTCAAGGAATATGTGTCAGAAAAGGAGCACATCATCATCACTGCTGAGACTTCTCTACAAGTACAGTCTTGTCTAACAGCAACCATAAGCTGAGGGGAAAACAGGCCCCCTGCTCCTTCTTGTCCATAAAGAAAGGAGACAACATTTCTGTTTTGCCACAGTTCCATATAAATCTGTGACACGGCTGCCATTTTCCCAGCATGCATAAATCTGTTTTCTAACTTTGTCTCCTTTGAAATTATGTAATCAGAACAGGAAAATCCCACAATTCACTCGATAAAGCCCAAATCATAAAGAAATAGATCTCTGGCTGATATTTATTTTAGGCCATTTGTTTCTAAAATATTCTCCTTTGTCCGTTACTGAGGTTTATAATCTTGCTATAAGTTGACTTTCAGATACTACAGACTGATATGGGTTATACCACAAATACCTAACAAGTACCTCTCATTTTCCAAGTGCATTCCAGAGTGCTAGGGACAGAGCAGTAAGCAAAGCTGGAAGCCTCCTAAACAATTTAGAGTGATGCTTCTAAAGATGGCATGATTACACAGGCAGATGTCCTATCTTTGAGGGATAGTTTCTAAATACCCTTTGTAATCACAATTTAGGTTTTGGAGCTCACCTAGCATTAGGCCTACCAGATGGTAGACAGTAGGTGTTTCAATTCAAAGTTGAATTGTTCACGGTCATACCAAATAAATATTACTTAAATCTTTGTTTAAATAAATAGATACAAGTTTTACATAAGAAATCAAATCCACCTCATTTTAATGTCTTCTACCTTGGCTGTTTTGCCTTGACCTGAATTAAATGTGTCAACCAAATATTTTGAAATATAATCTCATTCATAAGAGTAACTGTATGCCAGGCATGGTGGCTCATGCCTATAATCTCAGCACTTTGAGAGGCTAAGGTGGGAGGATCGCTTGAGACTGGGAGTTTGAGACCAGCCTGGGCAACATAGCAATACCTCCTCTTTACAAAAAAATACAAAAAAATAAAAATAAATAAGTCTGGTGGGGTGGTGCAAGCTTGTAGTCCCAGCTACTCCAGAGGCTGAAGTGCAAGGACTGCCTGAACCCAGGAGGTCAAGGCTATGGTGAGACATGACTGTGCCACTGCACTCCAGCCTAGGTGACAAAGTAAGACCCCAACTCAAAAAAAAAAGAGAGACAGTAGCCATACATCCTACTTTTAAGTACTTGCTACCAATGTGATAGGAAATGCTTAATAGTAATTTATCTGTGGAGAAGTTTTTTTATTTTTCTTTTAAATTGTGGGAGCTCAGGTTTCCCAACAGTCAGACCAGTAGCTCTTTCTTTTGGCATTTTCCCAGGACAGATACTGAGATGAGTGTGTTATTCTCTGGGTTTTTTGCCTAATGAAGGAAAGAAATGAAATGACCAAGCTGTCAGGATATTTTAATCACTATGAATTTTTTTGTTAAGTAATGCTGTTATCTGTACCCCACATCTTTACAATAAAATATATAAAAATAAAAAATAATGTTATCCTGTATGCTGAGCCAGGTGTCATAATCTGTACTGCTTACTGATTAGATTTTTTGGCATATTAAATATGAGATTTCTGGCTTGTAATAGTTGTTTTATTTAAGGGCTAAACTGTTTCTTATGCACTATAATTACCATGGAGAAGCATGTAAATGATCCAGTAAAACATAAAATTATTACTTAAAATATTATTAACATAAAATGTTAAATGATAAATATATAACTACTATTACCAAAAAAGTAAAGAAAAAAATCTAAAACCTTCTGTGTCTAGACAGTTGAGCTTTTTCAGTATTCAGATGTAAGACTATTCCATAGGTATAGATGTCTCTTGGGTCTTTTCCTTTATGGGTTTTTTGGGGTTTTTTTGTTTGTTTATATAAATACAAGGGTTTTTATTACAGGGGTTAATTCAAGAGAGAGCAGGAAGGAGGAATTAAACATTTTGAAGACTTTGCATATTAGATGCTTTGGTCGTTGTTGTTCATTTAACCCTCAGAACAACTCTGTAAGATATTTAAAAAGACAGAGCAAGTGGATGGTAGAACCAAGATTTGAACCTTGGTAGTCTGACTCTAATTTCCTGTAATTATTCACTTGTCAAATTAATAGACTAATTATTCGTTTAGCAATCTGCTTATCAGTAGAGAACCCCCCATCATGGTTGGGATTATTTGTTATCTAATATTAAAATCTAAGTGGTTTTTGTATGTAACTGTACTCAGTGCTTTGTGGATTTTTAGATGTCTGCTTAAGAGCTTATAGGATTCCAAGTGATCCTTTTTCACAAGGCAAACAGAAGTCTAGGAGACAAGGAAGGTGGTAGAAAATTGTGGAGCCCTCCAGGACCATATAAAAACTACCTTTCTTTAAATGATTCCTCGTCAGCATGAAAGAGCTGCAGAAGAGATTGATCTTCTGTGGAATGACAGGCCTGAACTGGAGTCCGAGCTTAACAGACAGAAGAGCCAGCCTACTGTGTACATAGACGACTACAGACATTACATTTGGTTCCCTGGAACCAAATCCTTCCCAGAGTCCTTCACATACCACTTACTAGTTATGTGATCTTGGGTCAATTACTTAACCCCTTTGAGCCTCGTTTCCATATGTGTAAAAGAGAGATCATAATACTTACCTTAAATGTCAGTTGTGAGGATTGAATGAGATGTATGTGCCTAGCATCTAGTAAGCCTTCAGTATGGTTCTTTTTATGTGAACCTTGGAAGAGAAAGAGACTGTATCTATCACACTGGGTTGGACTGCATTAAGTTAGTTGCCAAGATTTAAGTGTCATAACATAGTAGAAGTGTACTTCTCTCTCGGGAGCCCAGACTTCCTCCATCTTCTTGCTGTTCCATCCCCCAGGGACCATCCTCTGCATCCTGCTAGTGGGAGGAAGAAAGAAAGCAGAGGGGGATCATCCACTTCTTACTAGCTTTGGCCTGGAGCAGCCACATTGTCCAGAACATGGTTACTTGGACATATTCACTTGCAAGAGTAGAAGGAAATATAGTCTAGCTATGTGGACTTCCGATGGAAAGTTCAGTCTTTGCTATATAGGCCATGTATTTAAATCAAGTCCCACACAATGTCATTCCATGATTTGTGACATTGTTATCATCATATATTAAGTTGGAATATATTTTTAGGAAAATAAAAATATCTGTTTTCAAAAATAATCTTCTTCTTGATTTCTTAGCTCTGTGCCTCAGATAAAATTCTGGAGTTTGATCGAGATTTTCGAATTCGACATTATGCAGGTGATGTAGTGTGAGTATCTTACTTTGATACCTAACATGATGACTTGCATGCAGCCTCACTTCAGAAAACATAACCAGGGAATATGTAAATTTTTAAAATTCATTTATATTTTCAGTCATTTGATATGTCAATATATTTTAATTTGGTCATTTAGAAATTGTCATAGCTTCATTTATTCTTGCTTTTCAATCATTTATTGAGCACATACTCTGTGCCTATGCACCATTCCTAGCACAGTTGGTACTCAGTAAAAATCAGTTGATGGATGAATAAATCATGAAAGTGTGTTAAGAACTAGGATAGGAAGGTGGATAAGATGATCCTTGCCCTGAAGAAGCCAACAGTTTAGTGGAAGATACAAACAGGTACATCATAAATCATTATAATAAAGAATGGAAAGAGTAAAACCAGAGAGGCGCAAGCCATTATGAGAGCAGTGAGAAGGAATAGTTAAATTCAGTGTGAGGAGTATAGAGCGGTCTTGATGGAGGAAGTGATATCCAGCTTGAGTCCTCAAAGTAAAAGAGGGTTAGTCAGGGGAATGAATTAGAAAGAGGAGAGAGATGAGAGTGAATTCCAAGTACAAGAAGCAGTAGCCATAAAAAAGACCTGCAGGTGAGAATTACCTCTGTACTGAGAACAACAAGTGGTTGGGTAGCTACAAAACAAATATTATTTGAAAAAAGTAAGACACTTGCAAGCCATATTTTTACTACAATACAGTAAAAGTAGAAATTGATAAGAAAATATAACTATTAGTATATTAGGTTCAAAGGGCTGCTATGACAAATTACCACAGATTGGATGCTTAAAATAACAGAAACATTATTTCACAGTTCTGGAGGCCGGAAGTTCAAAATCAAGTTATCAGCAGGGCCATACTCCCTCCTAGGCCCCTCTAGAGGAGAATCTGTTCCTTGCTTTTTCCTGCTTTGGTGGCTCTGAACATTCCTTGTCTTGTGGCCACATCACTCCAATCTCAGCCTCCGGGGTCACATTTACCTCCTCCTCTTTTGTGTGTCTGTGTTAAATTTTCTTCTGCCTCTATCTTGAAAGGACACTTGATATGGCATCTAAATAATAAAGGATAAGCTCTTTCCTCAAGATGCTTGATCATATCTTTTCCCATATAAGGTAGCATTTGCAGATTCTGGGGAATTTTTGACGTGGATATCTTTTGTTGGGAGTGACTTTTTTATCCTACTATATTTAGTATGTTTTTACTGTCCACCAAATACTGTTCTTCATCTTATTGTTTAAAGTATTCTCTTCCCTTTTTTTTACATTTAGAATTCTTTTCATGTGTCCCATTACAAGATGAGGTTAAACAAAAAAAGTAAATGATTATCTCTATAAATGCTGAAAAGACATTTGAAGAAATTTTAATTGCTGTTTCTGATTTAAATTAAAATTCCTGAATCATAAAATAATATAACAGAAAATTATTACCTCATCTGTCAAATTAACCATCAGTACTAGAATGGCACCATTTCCCACTTTTTCTGGTCCTGTTCCCAGGTTCCAGAATACTGAAGAGGGAGAAAGATCCAGTACCAGACAGACATCTCCCATTAAAAATCAAAGTTTCACTTACAGGGTGCTTTTATACAACTCAGAATGGCATAAATGCAGAGTTGCAGAGGCCTTAGAGATCACCTAGGCCAGCCACTTTGTTTTGCAGATGAAGAAACTTAGGCAGAATGAATAAAATCTTTACCTAAGGTCAGACAGCAAGTTTATGGAAGGCAATAACTAGGTTTCCAGACTCCCAGTTCTGAACTCCAATTGATCCCTTTGAGGGATATTTAATGCCTCAGACTTCCTCTTTTCTCCTTAAGCCCTTCAGTTCTTTTTGGATTTTTACTGAGTATCTTCTATATGCTCAATACTTTATGAGGTATGGTCCTTGCCCACAAAAAGCTTTCCATGTAAGATATATACATACATATATGATTGTGTATTCATTTATACACACATGTCTATATACACACATATACATACATACATGTATGCAATAAAAGATCATCTTTAAAAATTGCCATATGAGTAATAGCAAGTGCTGTAGGAATATAGAATAAGGAAATACTTATAGCTGTGTGTGATTAAACCCTGGAAGGCCAATGCTGATTTTTGGAGGCTAGGAATTATTTTTATAGGAAGAAGTGGGAAGGATGATTTTAAAAAATATTCAGGAAATAGCAGCTAGGTCCATTTGATTGGAGTGTTTCATTTTTTATAGCACAGAGAAGTACCTCAAAAAGTAGCTTGAGATCAAATCACAATGAGTCCTGAAAGCCAGAGTCCTTCAAGCTCCAAAGTATGAGTTGTATGAGTTAGACAATAAATTAAGAAAAGGTCAGGTGACGTCAAGGGTTCAGTCAAAAGTGACTTGAAGACAAGGGAATAATTTTGGACATGGTGACCTTAAAGTGCTCATGGGCAGCACAGCCTGAAGGAGCTTTCTTGCAGAATTAAATATGTAAGGCAAGGACTCAGGGTTAGAGATCTGGGAATTGCCTACATTGATAGGATTGTCAAGAAAGAAAGCATAGACAGAGCTGTAAGGCCCAGCTGCATCTAGAGTTAACTGCTTAACTTCCTAGCCTCTCTCTTAATCACCCAAAGCCCCTGATTACTTTTATCCTCCCAACACTGAATTTGCTCCTCCTGAAGTCCAGGCCAGTCACTGAAGCAGTACAGCTTCCATTCCCACTCTTCTCTCCAACTGCAATCTTAGCTGGCCTTTCAAAGCCTCAATCGTCTCCCTTCCTCCAGCCATGAGTACTGGCCTCCCCATTCTCTCTCCAGAACTCCATGCATGTGCCTGCTTTCATTCCTCTGTTCAATGTTTCCCTGTGTGATCTACCTGCCTTTTTCTCCTCTGCTTATCCAATTCTTACCATCCTTTGCAGTTCTCGGATTCTTTTATCCTACCCTGAACATTGAGTGAACCTTAGGCAAGTCACTTGACCTCCATACGGAAGATACTGTTAGTTCCTGTATGTTGCTGTTTTGCTTTTGTATTAGGAATGCTGGATGATAAATGCCCATGTCTTTTTAAAAGTCATCTCCTTGAGGTAAGCATAAACTAGTAGAAAATGATGATCTTAGTCACAATGATAGTACTGATATTTGCCCTCCTTTTGAAGAATAGAAACAAAGTCCCTTCTATTTAATAGGTAAATTGGATATCCTTTAACACAGATTAAAAAGACGGACAATATCAGCTTTTTAGATGTTCAATTACATAATTAACAGAGGAAAGGCTTGTAAACTCCTAGAAAAGCTTAAATGTGGCTCTTGCTTGGGGAATAATGCATGTTTTCTGTGTTTTTCCCTATTAGCTATTCTGTCATTGGTTTTATTGACAAAAATAAGGACACTTTATTTCAGGATTTCAAGCGCCTTATGTATAACAGGTAAGGTTGAAATTATATTAATTAACTTCATATTAAGCTCTTTGACATGTATAGTATATAATTATGCACATGATTATTTTTATGTGACAATTTTAAGAGTTTCTGGTAGACTTTTTAGTTCTGCTTTATCATACTTAATGAATGAAATAGTATATGACTTTGTGATTATAAAATCTATAAACTTATGACAGAGCCTGCTACTAATATAATTTGCTTTCATTTCCCTTGGGTTGCCTCGATGTCTTGTTCACCTTCTGGCACCCTCTATCAGTGTACTCAGCAGTTCCCAGGCCAGACCAATGGTGATGGAAGAAGTGTCAGGTGACCTCTGGCCCAGCTGGAAGCTTTCCACACTCAGATTCCCACTGTAGTGTGTTTCCCCCAAATTGAGACCACTCTGATATCACAGTGGCATCTCATGTTGGTGAGCACTGATTGTGACTGAGCAGATAGAATCTTCTTACAAACCAACAAAATGTGAAAAAGTTGTGGCAAAATAAAACCAGGCAAGTTTAATCCCAGTATGGATACTTTGGCAAGAAGACTCATGAAGAAGAAAGAGGATTCTTGGACAGCTTCTTATAGGTTGGAGAACTGTATTCACTATTCATTAAGTCTACTTAGTTGGTCAGTAGCTTATCAAAATGTGTTGAGTACCTTTGAGCCACACGTTCTTCTATGATCTGGGATGCAACTATGAAAAAATATAGACAAGGTCCCTGCCTCCAGGGAGCTTATACTGTAGTGGAGGTGATAGTTAATAAGCAAGGAAACAATTTTCAGATAATGACAAGTATTGTGCAGAGAAAACAAGTAAGAGATGGGAGGGTCCAACTGAGAAAGGCAGGGTAGGTGCTATAGATAGTAGGGTAGTCAGAAAAGGCCTCCTACTAAAAGTGACATTTTAGCAGAGTCCTGAATGAAGTGAAGAGGGGAGCCATGCTGGTAGCTGGAGGAAAAGCATTCCAAGCAGAAAGAGTTAGCTAATACCAAGGCCCTAAGGTAGGAATGAATGTTAGTGTATTGTTAGCAGGAAGGACAACAGAAAGGCCTGTGTGGCTAAACACAGAGTGAGGGATGGGGAGAGTGGTAGGGAATAACCTTAGAAGGTAGGCAGGGCCTGCATTATAAAGAGTCTGTGAGCCCCAGGTAAGGACAGAGTATGAAGGAAAGCCATTGGAATTTGTGATGCAATATGATATATATTTTAAAGAGATCACTGGTGCTACTGTGTAAGATGCATACTGTATAGGGCAAGAGTGGAAATAGAGACCAGATAGGAACCTAGTTTAGTTATCCAGGCTGAGACTTGGGCGATAGTGACAGAGATGCCATTTTTCATGTGGTCAGATTGGGTGGTATTTTAAAAGAAGAGTCAACAAGAATTGCTGATGAATAGGACACGTGATGTGAGGGAAAGACAGAAATCAAAGATGATGCCTGAGCCTGATGCAGGAAGACAAGAGGAAGCTAAACAATTTGGTTGTGGGCAATCAAGAGGTTTGTCTCAGATATGTTATGCCTGAGGTGCATATGGATACCCAGTTGAAGATGCCCAACACACAACTACTCGTATGCATCTGAGTCGTGGGAAAGATGAGGCAAGAAATATAAATTCAGGATCATCAGTATACTGATTGTATTTAAAACCATAGACTGGATTAGTGTGTAAGTCAAGCAAGGAAGGAGGAAGTAGCAAAGGAAGCTGAGAGCATGCCAGTGAGTGAGGAAGAAAATCAAGAATCTGGTGTCACAAGAGGCCAAACCAAGAAAAAATACTTTAAAAAGATAAAAATTTTAAACTATTTCAAATCTTGTCAAAAGCAGAAGTGAGGTGAAACCAAGACTGACCATTGGATTTGCTAATTTCAAGGTCAGTGGGACTCTTGACAACACTGGTTTCCCTGGAGCACTGGAGACAAATGTTTAATTGATGTGGGCTCAAGAGAATACAGGAAATGAGAATGTAGAGGCACTGTGTTTAAATAGCTCTTTCAAGATGTTTTGCTATTGAGTTCTTCACTGTGTGGATGCTTTCACTTTTGTTTTCTGCCATGGCATTGAGGATCATTTTCCTACTAGTGATTTGTTCCCATTTTTAACCATAACAAAAATGATTTTGTTTTATGTATATAAGGTAAGAGCCATGTTCACCATTTGAGGATCCTAGGTAGTAATAATAAGAATGTCACTTTAAAGAAGTTTAAAGAATTTTTTAGATGTGCTATTGTTTTGAAAAATCTCAACTTGTGGTGCAGTATCAGTTACTGTATTTCCAGCATAATTTTCTGGCTGGAATCATTCTTCCAATTAGGCCTTTGTGAGTTCAATCTGTAGTCCAGCTATAATTCAACAGGATTGCTTAGCAGTTTTTATTCAGCTTATTTGAATGTAACATTTGAATTGCTCTTTCTGTGCTTCCCAGTTCAAATCCTGTGCTGAAGAATATGTGGCCTGAAGGCAAACTGAGTATTACAGAGGTGACCAAGCGACCTCTGACTGCTGCTACCTTGTTTAAGAATTCTATGATTGCTTTAGTAGACAACCTTGCATCAAAGGTAATGATTTTCTTTTCTAAACATCTATTTTAACTCATAGATTTCCTCTTGGCATGAGTTATAGAGAATGTATGTATGATTTGCTTTTTAGGTCATCATACGTAATCAAATTAAAGAATATGTATATATTTAAAGTGAATGCTATAAATAGAATTTCTGTCCCTGCTTTTTTTTTTTTTTTTAATGCCTGGATATAACAGTTGTTTGTGTTCCAGATGAATACTTTTCTTAAATTTGGACTTTTTATCCTACTGTCATGGTCAAGGAGAAAAATCTTAGATTTAAAAAATAGATAAGAGGCTGGACTCGGTTCAGCCTGTAATCCCAGCACTTTGGGAGGCTGAAGCGAGTGGATTGCCTGAGCCCATGGGTTCAAGACCAGTCCGGGCAACTTGGTGAGACCTCGTCTTTACAATAAATAAAAAATTAGCCAGGTGTGGTAGCATGCTCCTGTAGTTCCAGAGGCTTGGAAGGCTGAGGCAGAAGGATCACCAGAGCCCAGCAGGTCGACGCTGTGGTGACCGAGTGTGCCACTGTAGCCTGGGTGAAAGAATGAGACTCCAACTCAAAAAATTAAAATTAAAAAATAGTGGCTCAGCCTGTAATCCCGCGCTTTGGGAGGCTGAGGTGAGTGGATTGCCTGAGCCCGCGGGTTCGAGACCCTCCTGGGCAACTTGGTGAGACCTCATCTCTACAATAAATCAAAAAATTAGCTGGCTGTGGTAGCATGTGCCTGTAGTTCCGGCTACTTGGAAGGCTGAGGCGGAAGGATCGCCAGAGTCCAGCAGTTCGAGGCTGGAGTGGCCGGGAGCGGCCATGGCACTCCAGTCTGGGCGACAGAGTGAGACTCCAACTCAAAAAATATATATATATACATATATAGATAAGAGATAGCATGCCTGACAAAATGAATTTCGACCCTGTGCTAAAGACAGAGCCTGGCCTGAATAAATAAACAAAATCTAGTTTTAAATTGTAGAATGTACTATCCATATATTGTGTTTGAATACAAAGTGACCAGAGAGTTCTAAGAGGAAGTTTAGTAAGCAAGTATTATCCTTAGGCTATTTTAAATAGTTGACTGTAGACCGGGCTCGGTGGCTCAGCTTGTAATCCCGCACTTTGGGAGGCCAAAGTGAATGAATTGCCTGAGCCTGCGGGTTCGAGACCTGCCTGGGCAACTTGGTGAGCCCGCATCTCTATAATAAATCAAAAAATTAGCCGGGCGTGGCAGCGCGCGCCTGTAGTTTCAGCTACTTGGAAGGCTGAGGCGGAAGGATCGCGGGAGCCCAGCAGGTCGAGGCTGTGGTGGCCGGGAGCGGCCATTGCACTACAGTCTGAGTGACAGAATGAGACTCCAACTCAAAAAAAAGTTGACTATAAAGATACATTATTGGCAGTTATTTCTGCTTTTTATTATTCCTTCGAGGGCTAATACTATTTGATATTATTAGATCACTTTAGTCTGTTTTTTTCCTTAAGGAACAGATTTCTTCTCTTAACTGCTGCTGTTGACAAGTTTGATAAATTAGGCAGCATTCTTAGCCTTGTTATTTTTAGTTTCTTCATTTTTATCTTTTTCTTGTGGTGCTTTTCCTATGTGGCTTCTTCTTCATTATCTTTTTTTTTTTAATTAACTTCCTCTCTAAGAATTTAAATCTGTACTGTTTCTGGTTACTTCACTATGGATAAATTAGGCAAATGCCATAGGAACACATCTGTTCAGTAGCTTTCTCTTCTTTTTCATCAGGATTCTTTGGCCTCAAGTGATAGCAAATAAGCACAATTAGTTGGCTTGTATAAACAAACCTCCAGAAGGGAGGGACACTGGCACCAAAGACTAGAATACCATTAGGACTCTGCTCTTGTGTCTCAGCATCTCTCTGCATGTCAGCTGCAACCTGCTTCATCCAGCAAGGAAAAAAGTGAACCTGGAAGAAAGGCATGTGACATAAGAAACAGTTAAACACTGAATTTCATTAAATATTTTTACTTATTTAATTAACTAGATTTACTTAGCTAGAAAAAGGAGTGTTCTTTTGTATTCTAAAATTGATAATTAAATGTGCCTTTTAAAAAAATAGAAATTTCAAAATCTTTTATAATTTCTGTACTGGGAATTCCATTCAGCTTCTAATAAGAAACCCCAAAATTAGTGGCTTAAATAAGAGACATGTTTATTTCTCTCTTCTGTAAATGAAGTACAGAAGAAAGCATCCCAGGACTGATAGAGCAGCTCCAGGGTTTTAAAGACCCAGGTTCCTTCTGCCTTTGATCTACCATCCTGAGTGCTTGTCATCCATCCTTCTAATCCAAGATGGCAGGTGGAACTCCTCCCTTTTAAAGAGATTTCCTGGAAGTTTCACATAGGACTTCAGCTACATCCCATTTGCTGCGTGTAATTGCCAGGGAAGCTGAGAAGTACATTTTCATTCTGTTCAGCACGCCCAGCTAGTCATAAGAATTCTGTTTCAAATTAGTAAAAAGATACTGGACATAAGGTAGATAACTAGCCAAGCAGTCTCTGCTAACAGCTTCCCAATCTGGGTGTGTGTAGAGGTGAGGGAAGGAGAGAGGGAGTAGAGATATAAATAGCTTATCATAAGTTCAATAGAAGGCAAGAAGGTGAGGCCAGAGTGGGGAGTTCAGAAGAACAAAACATGTTACATTTAGAAAATACAAATCATATATAAAAAGAAAATCTAAATAACTAGTATAAACCATAAATGTAAATAGACTAAACAGACTAGATAGAGGGAAAATCCAACTGAATGCTGCTTACAACAGACACATCTACATTTGTCATGCAGAAAGCGCAAATTAAAGACATTGATAAAGATATGTCAAGCCAACCCCATCACCAAGAATGGTTAAAAACAATGTTAATATGAAAAAATATAGAATTTAAGAAAGCAGATATTAATATGGATAAAGAAACCAGTAATAACAAAATAAAAATACCCAAGACAAGGAAACCACTTTGAACTAGATACCTAACAACATAGCCATGCTTATTATGAACTCTTAAAGAAAAAACCTGAACAATTTTAAGGAAAAATTGACAAGTTCATTATCATAATGGGGAGATTTTAAAGAGTGCTACCAGAAACTGATAGATGAAGCAGACAAAAACATTAGTAATGCAGAAACTTTGAAAACCAAATTTAGAGCTTATCTAATAGATCAAGAGAACTCTGTACTTAGGAAAAAGGAAATATATATTCCTTTCAAGTATACATTGAACATTTACAAGAACTGACCACATACTAGATCACAAAGGAAATCTCAACCACTTAGAAAGAATGTATATACAGATACATTTCTATCCTCAAAGCAAGTAAAATAAAAATTGACATTAGATAATTTTTAATGTGCTTGGAAACTTCAAAAAGTACCTTCCTACGTAGCTCACAGGTTGAAGAAGAAATCACAATGAAAATTGCAAAATATTTGGAATTGCATGACAGAGAATTAGTCAAAATTTGTAAAATACTGCTAATGTGATTTATTTGTTAAGCTATTACAAAATAACAGGGAAGATTGAAAGTAAATGAGCTGGCCAGGTGCAGTGGCTCCCATCTATATCCTAGCACTTTGGGAGGCTGAGGTGAGAGATTGTCTAAGCCCGCAGGTTCGAGACCAGCCTGGGCAACTTGGTGAGACCTCATCTCTACAATAAATCAAAAATTAGTCAGGCGTGGTGGCACATGTCTATAGTTCCAGCTACTTGGATCACCTGAGCCCAGCAGGTCAAGGCTGTGGTGGCTGTGAGCATGCCACTGCACTCCAGCCTGGGCGACAGAATGAGACTCCAACTCAAAAAAAAAAAAGAAAGTAAATGGACTTTCAACCCAAGAAGCCAGAAAAGGAACTCCAAAGAAAACCTTAAAAATTTGCATTTCTCTGATGATGAGTGAGGCTGAGCACTTTTTCATGTGTCTGTTGGCTGCCCATATATCTTCTTTTGAGAAGTTTCTATTCATGTCTTTTGCCCACTTTTTTTTAATTTATTTATTTTTTGAGTTGGAGTCTCACTCTGTCACCCAGGCTGGAGTTAAAGGGACTGTTTGTTTTTTTCTTTTGGCACATTTGAGTTCCTTGCAGATCCTAGATGTTAGGCCTTTGTCAGATAAACAGTTGGCAAACATATTTTCCCATTCTGTGGGCTGTCTCCATGCTCTCTTGATGGTTTCTTTTGCTTTGCAGAAGCTCGTTAATTTGATGAGGTCCCACTTGTCTATTTTATTTCTTAAGGTATTGGCCTTTAGGGCTCCCCTATTAGGAATATACCCAGAGGAACTCAAATCATTCTACAAAAAAGATACCTGCACACATATATTTGTTGCAGCTCTATTGACAATAGCAAAAACATGGAACCAACTATGTTGCCCATTGAAGCTAGACTGAATTTAAAAATGGTGCATATACACGGTGGAATATTATGCAGCCATAAAGAAGGACAAATATATGGACTTTGCAGCAATTTGGGTGGATTTGGAGTCGATCATACTCAGTAATTTATCACAGAAACAAAGAACAGAGTTCCATATTTTTTGACTCATAAATGGACCTTGAACAATTATAATGCTATAAGAAAGCGATTGGCAGTAGTGGGAAACTGTCAGGGGAGAGAGGGTGGGATTGGCAGTTGAGGGAAACTGCTAGGGGAGGGGGGGCATACCTCATCAACAAGGGTACCTGCATGATCAGTGTTTATGTACCTAACCCTGAAATGTACCCACATCTTTATAATAAAAATTTTTAAAAAAGAAAACCTTGAAAAAAGTAAGAAAATAATTTTAATAGCAAAAATTAAAATAATAGATCAAAAAAGTAATCAAATACACCTTTAATAAAACCGATAAGGAAAAGACAATATTATGGATGGAAAAGGGCTATAGTTGCAGATATCATAGAGATTTTTAAAAGCATCAGAATATTAGGAACAACTACATGCCAATGAACTTGAAAATTTAAATAGTTTTCTAGAAAAATGTTATCAAAATTAATTTAAGAAGAAAGGAAAAACCTGAATATACATTAAAGGTCCTGAATCACTAATAAATCTAACTTTCCCCAGTTCTGCCAAGGACATCAAGCCCAGATAGTTTTACAGAAGAATTTTATAATACCTTTGAGGTGCCATTCATCCCTATCATACACAAACTGTTTTGGAGACTGGGAAGAAGAGAGGCCACTACCTAACTCATTTTGTGCAATTAATTTTACCTTAATACAAGATTAATATGATAAAATAAAATTAGAGGTCAGTTTAACTTAGAAACATAGATAAAAAGACCTCAAAAATATATGTGAATAATGTATTTTCTAGCAACATGGTGAATGAGGTAACCACCATGAGGTGGTCATGAGGTGACTAAAGTCAACTGAAAACAACTGAGGTGTTAGGTAAAATGTAAAATTCAACTTCTTGAATGTGGGCATGAATTAACAAAAAGCAAGGAATATGCAAGCCAAGAAATGAGTAAATGTAGAAGTTAGCTGAGTGCAGGAAAAAATAATCCAGACACCTAAAGCTGCCCCTCACCCTGAAGGGATTTGTCGAGGTAGGTGACTTTATTAATATAGCTATCCAAGACTGGGTCCTTGAAGTGAAGCCCAGGGTATGCTGAAAGTAGTGTCTAATAAGAGATTCTACACACACACACACACACACACACACACACACACACACACACACATATTCTTCAAAGGGCTACAGCTAGAGTTAACTAGAAATCATTCCCCATTATCAGGAAAAGGCAAACTGCCTGTCTTGGTCCTGAAGTAAAGCCCAGGGTATGCTGAAAGTAGTGTCTAATAAGAGATTACACACACACACACACACACACACACACACACACACACACACACACACTCTCTCTCTCTCTCTCTCTCTCTCTCTCTCTCTCTCTCTCTCTTCAAAGGGCTACAGCTAGAGTTAACTAGAAATCATTCCCCATTATCAGGAAAAGGAAAACTGCCTGTCTTGGTCCTTGGCACAGAGCCATGGGTGGAGGGCCTATGAATCTGTCTTGAGAATTTGTAATTACAAGCCAGCTTTTAAGAGGGTGTGCAGCCCAAGTTCGTACTACCTGGGTGGCCTAGAAAAGCCTCAAACTAATAGTTTAGTTAAAAGTGGTACAAGTCTTATATTGCCATCAGGCACCTGAAATGTGCAAACACAATTTTTTTTCTTGAGAAAACCACCTTCACACCAGACCTTAAAGAATTTTCACAAAGTTCTAAGAAAAATAAGGAGCTCACAGTAAAGAATTCTTCCACGATACCTTCGATGAGAGTCAGACTAAACAACAAGCAACAGGTTCAGATTCATGAAAAACACTGGTACTGGAATGATCAGAAACAGAATATGAGAATGTTTAGTATGCCTTAAGAAATTAAAGGCCTGAAAATATAAGAAAAGCAAGCAACTAGACAATTAATAGAAATGAAAACTAAGTAATTAAAATTTTAAAAACTTAATGAATAGGCTTAGCATCAGTTTAGACAAAACTGAAGAGAAAATAGTGAAATGAAAATAAGAATTGAAGAAAGTCTTCAGAATGCCACTTAAAGAGACCAAGAAATGAAACAAATAAAAGAAACATTAAGATACCTGGAAAATAAAATAAAAAGGTCTAACATGCATCTGATCAGAGTTATAGAAGAAGAGGAGAAAATGGGTGGAACAACATTTGAATAATTATTCCTGAGAATTTCAAGAACGTTAAAAGATTTTCACTTAACAGAACCAGGAAGCCTAGTGTATCCTGAGTTGAGAAAATTAAAAGTAATATCCATGTAGACACGTAGTGAAATCCTAGAACATCAAAAACAAAGAAAATGTCTTGCAAGCAGCCAAAGAAAAGACAGATTAGATTCAAAGGAATGACAATTAAGCTGTGAGAAAATGACTGTAAACCAAAATTCTATATACAAAGAATATATTTTTCAAAAACAAAGGCACAATAAAGACTTTTTCTGAAAAGAAAAAGCAGTTTATCAGCACGAGAACCTCACTAAGGGAAACTAGAGGATAGATATTAGGCAATAGGAAGAAAAAGAAAAACAAGAAAAGAGAAGCAAAGACATTAGTAAATATGTGAATGCATGTAAATAAACTCTAAAGTATTTTTGTGGGATGAAAAATCTAGATTAGAATTAACTAGCGTAACAATAGCATATAAATTGGAAGGGTCGAGAATTGTAACTCAAGTGTTTAAGGTGGCCGGGCTCGGTGGCTCAGCCTGTAATCCCAGCACTTTGGGAGGTCGAGGTGAGTGAATTGCCTGAGCCTGAGGGTTCAAGACCCGCCTGGGCAACTTGGCAAGACCTCATCTCCACAATAAATCAAAAATTAGCTGGGTGTGGTAGCGCACGCCTGTAGTTCCAGCTACTCGGAAGGCTGAGGCGGAAGGATGGCCGGAGCCCAGCAGGTCAAGGCTGTGGTGGCCGGGAGCGGCCACTGCACTCCAGTCTGGGCAACAGAGTGAGACTCCAACTCAAAAAAAAAAAAAAAAAAACTGTTTAAGGTCCTTAGTTCAGGACAAAAATGAAAATATCATTTAACCGACAACTCTGATGAGTTAAAAATATATGCAAAACTTTTCTAGTGTAATCATTGAATATAGTAGAAATAGAGATTATGAAATCCAAATTAAAAACCCAGAATGAGTGAAAAGAATTCGCCCTGAAAACATAGGAAAGAGGAAACAAAAGAACATAGGAACACTGGGTATTTATTTGGTAGAAATAAATCCAAATGTATTAGTTGTCACGTTGGATGTAGATGGATAAAAGTCAAATCTGATTTTTAAAAAAGATTCCAGATATATGCTACTTATTAGTGATATCTTTTTTTTTTCTTTTTTTTTGAGTTGGAGTCTCACTCGGTCTCCCAGAGTGGAGTACAGTGGCCGCTCCCGGCCACCGCAGCCTCGCCTGCTGGCTCCAGCCATCCTTCCGCCTCAGCCTTCTGAGTAGCCAGAATTACAGGCATGCGCTACCACGCCCGGCTGATTTTTATTTTTATTTTTATTTTTTTAATTTATTGTAGAGATGAGATCTCGCTGCCCAGGCAGGTCTCGAACCTGTGGGCTCAGGCAATCCACTCACCTCAGCCTCCCAGGCGCGGGATTACAGGCTGAGCCACCGAGCCCGGCTTATTAGTGATATCTTAACATAAGGCAATGAAAAGTTGAAAGGTTACGTTTATATCAGACAAATTCTGAAGTTTGGGATCATCGTTATCCCATTTCAGGACCTGTAGTAGCTCAGGAATAGACTGCTGTCCTTCAAAGGGTCTAGTTGTTTTCCATTCACCTTTCTTTAACTTCCAGGTTTAGCTCTTCAGGATTCCACACCAAAGCACAGCCCCTCATCTAAGGCCTCGGGCTCCAATTTTCTTTCATTCCCCTAGTCCCAAAAAGGTTAAAAGCCTTGCATCTGTCTTTTCCAGATCAATAGTAACTTCTAAGACAAAAGCAACCTTGAAGGCTTAGCTCACTCCTCTAGATTTAGTCTTCTGATCTTGGCCAGGTATTTCTTCACTATCTTAAAGTTCTATGGTGCATTTAAGAAGACCTTTTCCCACATTTTGTCTAGCACCTTTTGTAGTAACTTCATCAGGAAGATTGATACATATTACCTAGTCCTCCATTATTTTCTCAGAGTCCATACAGTTTTTAAAATGCATGACTTATCTTCCTATCCAGATTATAAGTCTTTTGAATACACAGAATGGGCTCTATTAATTTTATGTAATTTTTGTTACCTAATAAAGTACTATAAACTGGTGGTCATTAAATTGCAAAATGAACTTGAACTTGCATCAACTTTTCTTAACAGTGTTCAAAGCAGATTAAGTGGATTATATTTAAATAGTGTCTTCTGGCTAATATATAAACTGATTGGTGTACTTTCATAAATGATATTTTTCACATAAAATATAGGGAGACAGGTTTAAAAGTTCAAGAGAATAGGATCACAACTTTTGTAATTTAACCTTTTTAAGACACTAAATTTGCCAAATTTAGGATTTCTTAGGCTTAGTCAGTCTGGATATTTATAAATGAGAGAGGAGGCGGCATTATAAATTGAGACAGAATGCTGATTAAGAGAAAGTATTCCCACCAGATTCCTTATCCGAAGACTTTTTTATTATTGAACAGGATGAAAGGGCTTCCCCTACCCCTTAGTTGGTTGTTAGTGTCTCATCCAGTGTTACCACTTTCTGTGCATAATCATTCAAAACTGGTAAAATTCCATTCAACTGGTTTCTGTTTAGTAAAGTAGCTTATATATCTCAGTTGATGCCTTATATTAAGATTGCCTTGCCCTCATGATTTTATAAATTATTCATTTCAAAATATTTCCTAATTCACATTGTAATTTTTTTTAACTTGTAATGGTCATTTAGAAGTATTTTTCTTAATTTTCAAACATATAGGATTTTCTAATTATCTTTTTGCTTCTGATTTCTAGCTTAGTCTTGTTTTGTCAGAGGGCATATTCTATGTGATTTCAATTCTTAAAAGTTTGCTAAATTTGCTTTATATATACATTTTTTACATTTAAAAATTTAAAATTTTTACATTTTACATTTTAAAATAATTTGCATTCAGTATTCCATTAGGTCAAGTTTGCTAATTCTATTGTCCAACTTTTCTGTTTTCTTACTAATGTCTTTGATCAATGTTAAAAAGATGTGTTAAAATCTACTTTGATTCTGAATTTGTCTACTTGTCCTTATTTTACCTTCAGTTTTTCATTTGAATATCTAGAGAATTTATTAGGTTCATTCAAGTTGGAACTGCTATATCTTCCTGGTGTTTGAGTCATTTATCATTATGAAACATCTCTATTTCCATAGTGCTTTTTGCCTTGAAGTCTTCTTTGCATGAATAATATAGCTATGCCAGCTTTTCCTTTGACTAGGGTTTGCATGGTGTATCTTTTCATCCTCCATTATGTTTCAAGTATGTCTCTCATAAGCAGTATATAGTTAGTTTTGGTTTTTTAATCCATTCTGACAATTTTTGTCTTTCAAATAAATCATTTAGTTTATGTGCTTTTAATGCAGTTACCATATATTACATTTAAATCAGCCATCTCATAATTGCTTTCTATTTGATTCTTCTGTATTTCTCCCCTTCCAACCTTCTTTTATTGATTATTGTGCACAAAAGGCAAACAAAGCTCTATTCCTTATGCTTGACTTAACCTCAGTTAAATTTCTAGCTCTGTTCCTCTGGTGACCTACTAAAACATATATCAACTATATCACTAAGCAACATTGCTTATGGTAAAAATTACCCGTTAGTAAATTCCACCTATCCTGGGAGAATGATAAATGTCTGGTGGGAATGACATACTTTGGGTTTGCCTGAGCTTGGTGACTCTTGTAGTAGGCATGTCCTTTGCAGGGACCCTGGAAAATATATCTGCTGGCTTGTTTTAAAAGATAATGAGGCATGAGGTTTTTAAGCCAAGGGCATCTCGCATACCTCCTCAATGTAGATCTCATCTCCTTATACCTGAGCTATCACCTGATGTTATGTGAACTGCTGCAAGAATGGTGACACTGCCAGCTGGCAAGCTTTCTTATCCTTCTGAGGAGATTGGTGCCAAATGTGACCTGAGTCTTTTGAGTCAGAATGGTTAGATGGACCTAAGAATATACCCTTCCCCCTCCCCCAATGTTACAATTATTTTCATTCTATTTATTTTCTTTATTATTTTGGAAGATTTATACCTTAATATTATTTTGGTGATTACTTGACTTTTTATACTATGTCTTCAATATAAAAATCTAATATTATTTAGTACTTTTACCTCCTTCCTGGAAAATGCAAGGCCAATAAAACATTTTAATTCCTTTTACCTTCCTCCTAACTTATATGCTATTTTGGTCATGTATTTTAGTTACACACACACACATACACACATACACATACACACACACACAATTATATGTATAAATTAAATATATATTTAAAGCCAATAAGACATTATTGTTACATATAGTCAATATCTATTTAGATTTATTTACTTCTTTACCATTTCTTTTTTTCTCTTCCCATATTTGTTTATTTATTTATTTATTTTGAGTTGGAGTCTTACTCTGTTGCCCAGGCTGGAGTGCAGTGGCATGCTCATGGCCACTGCAGCCTCTACCTGCTGGGCTCAGGTGATTCTTCCACCTCAACCTTTCAAGCAGCTGGAACTACAGGTGTGCGCTACCACTCCCGGTTTATGTTTTTATTTATTGTAGAGATAAGGTCTCATCAAGTTGCCTAGGCTGGTCTTCCTGTATTATTAACCTTTCATCTAGGATCATTTTCTTCTGCCTGAACTTCACCCTATTATATTTGAGATCTAAGTGACAAATTCTCTGTTTTTGTTTACCAAAAAATATTTCTATACTGTTTTCATTCTTGAAAAATACTTTTTGCTTGGTACAAAACTCTAGGTTGCCAGTGTCTTTCGGCATTTCAAAGATAATGTCCTTTGTCTTCTGGATTCCATGGTTTCCTTTGAGAAGTCAGCTGTCATTCTATTTGTCGCTCCTTAAGATAATCTTTTTTCCCCTCTGGCTACTTTTCTTTGAATTTCAGAAGTTTTACTATGATATGCCTAAGTGTGGATTTTTTAATCTACTTGGAGTTTGTTAGATTTCTTCAGTTTGTGGCTTGATTCATTTTCATCAGTTTTAGCAAGTTGTTAGCTATTATCTCTTCAAATATTTATTCTGCCCCTTTTTGTCTCCTATTCTTCAGGACTTAGACCAGTTACTTAGAACATCTCATTGTATCTTCTATACCTCTTAACCTCCCTTCTTTGTTATCTTTTTGTCTCTTCATGCTTCATTCCATAAAATTTCTTCTCACTCACCTTCTAGTTCAGTCTCTTTTTCTTCAGCTATTCCTAATCTACTCTTCTACTGATCCACTGAGTTCTTAATTTCCATTATTATATTTTTCAGTTCTAAGCTTCCATTTAGTTTGGTTCTCTTTATAGTTTCTGGTTCTATTCAAAACTCTCACTCTTGCCTTTTGTCATCTTGAATATACCAAGCAGTTATTTTAATAGCTCTATCTGATAATTCCTATATCTATATTCCTGCAGGTCTGTTTATTTTATATTTTATTTGGCTACTTGTAATTCATGTTATCTTGACTCCTTATATTCTACTTTTTTATTTGGTTCAAAATGTTATATTTGCAAAATTATTTCTATAAATGATTGGGGGACCAAGTTTATGCCACTTTTCTCCAGGGAAGATTTACTTCTATTAGATACCTAGGAGCAATAGTATTCTAAATCAGCTATTCTAGTTTTCAGGACTGAGGTGATTCAAAGCTGAACATGGTCCTTTTGAGGGACTGCCTACTTCTGATTCATCCTTATTCTTAGTGGCAGGCTCCGAACCTAAAGTGAGAGGGATTTATTTATGGCCTCCTCCTTTTCAGGCCCTAGTCTCCAATCTTTTCCCCATTAGCCCCATAAAGTTGCCAAAACCACTACTCATTTCATCTACCTCCTTTGGAGTTGGCAAACTCCCCCAGGAAGAAAAAAGGCAGTCTCAAACCTGAGCTCTCCTGTGTGGCTTTCTTCCTCTCCTGGATTCTGGTCCAGTAACTCTCTACTGTCTTGTTAGCTCTCCAATATCTTTAGACAAATAGTCTGTGTATTTTGTTTACCTATTCTAGTTATCCCCAGTATGGATGTCAATTTAAATTACCTAGTCTGTCATTGCTCAGAGAAAGCCCTAGTACCTTCTTTTCATAAATTAGCTAATTAAGTCCAGAGAGACGCCACCATAGCTAGTTAACAACAGAGACAACCAAGACCCAAGTGTTCTAATCTTGTGTGGTTTTATTCTGTTACACCAGTACCAAACATGCAGATAGATCTAGTAGCATTTCAATATTTACTGTATAAAGCCACTTTTCTTAGGTCACTCACTGCAGCAAAGATGCTGTATTCTAGGAAACTTGTAGAAAATCCTCACGTAAAGAGTGCCACCTCCCTCATTTCCTCATCCTATCAGTTTTTTTAAAAAACTGTTAAAAGCCATTTTTAAGCATAAATTACAACTCCCCCACCCCTCAATATAAATGCTTCATTTGAAAACCATTACAGATTTAGTGAACATTGGACCACCAAGCACTATTTTTTAAAGTGGGATTCTCCTTGTGCTTTATAATAATATTGATCTTTTGCTTAAGTATACAAAAATCTAACATCTAATCCAGGGATTGGTGTTCCGAAATAGGGACGAGGTGTTAGTTATCTATCAGTCATAACTCATCACTCTAAAATGTAGTGCTGAAATGACAGTTTGTTATTTCTCATGATTTAGTAGGTTGAATGGGAGTTCTTCTGCTAGACTCACCAAGCACCTGCTGTCAGCTGAGACTAGATAATCTCACTCAAATGGTGTGGCTAGGTGACTGGGCATTTTTCTTCATGTGGTCTTTAGTCCTTGGATTCTTCACATGCTGGAAGAAGTGTTCCAAGAGGGCCAAGCCTCTCAAAAATGAGTCTCAGAAGTAACCTAGTGTCACTTCTGCCACATGCTATTGGTTAAAGCACATCAAAAGTCAACCCAGATTCAAGACGTGGGATAGAGATTTCACTTCTTACTGGGAGGTGCTGCAAAATATCATGGTCATGGTTTTCATTCTCCCACAGGTGACAAGATTAAAAAGAACAAGTGTGTGGGCAATTTAATGGCCTCTGCACTGCAACATCGACTCTCTGCCATAAGCTAGATGTCCTACAATTCAATTTGGGCACTAACTTCCCAGAGTTAGCACCAGATCCAAGAAGTTAAAGGGCCGGGACCCAACAATACTGTCCTTGACTTCAGACTCTAGTTGTAAGTGAGTTCCCCAGAACACCTACACTTCTATATGATTTGGATACAAATTTGGGCATTCCCATGGCCCCTCTTCAGGTTCAGTAAGTCACTAGAATGGGTCACAAATCTCAAGAAAATGCTATACTTGTGATTAAATTTTCATTATGAAGGATATAAGTGAATAGCCAGATAAAGAGATATATAGGGTGATAAGATCTGGAAGCAAGGCCTAAGCGCAGGAGCCTCTGTCCCAATGGAGTCAGGGTGCCTAACCCTTCCAGTACATAAATATGTTCACCAGCCAGGAAGCTCCTCCAAACCTCAGTGTCCTGAGGTGTTTTGGGTTGGTTTGGTTTTGTTTTTTATCATTATGGTTTCATTATGTAGGTGTGGTTGATTAAATCATTAGTCACTTGATTAAATTCACCCATCAACCGGGCTCGGTGGCTCAGCATGTAATCCCGCGCCTTTGGGAGGCTGAGGTGAGTGGATTACCCGAGCCCTGGGCAGGCGAGACCTCATCTCTACAATAAAATCAAAAAAATTAGCCGGGCGTGGTAGCGCGTGCATGTAATTCCGGCTACTCGGAAGGCTGAGGCGGAAGGATTGCCGGAGCCCAGCAGGTTGAGGTTGTGGTGGCCAGGAGCGGTCACTGCACTCCAGTCTGGGCGACAGAGTGAGACTTCAACTCAAAAATAATAAAAATAAAAAAATTAATTCACCCATCCTCCTAACTTTCCCAGATGTCAGGTAGCTGAAAGTTCCTGCTGTCTAATCACATGGAGGGGTTTTCTGGTGACCAGCTCCTACCCTGAAGCTATTTAGGGGCCTGGCCAAGAGCCACTTTTTTAGCTTAACTAAGACACTTCAATCACTGAAGAAACTCCAAAGCTTTTTGAAGCTCTATGCCAGAAACCAGAGGCAAAGACCAGATATATGTGTTGTTGTTGTTGTTATACCATAGCTATCCCAGGATGTCCATATCCTAATCCTCAGAGCCTATGAGCATGTTATGTTGTATAGAAAGATGGAATTAAGGTTTCAGATGGAGGAAAGGCTAAACATAGTCCCTTTGAGGGACTGCCTACTTCTGATTCATCCTTATTCCTAGTGTCAGGATCCCAACCCAAAGTGAGAGGGATGACCCATGACCTCCCCCTTTTCAGGCCCTAGTGTCTAATCTTTGCCCTACTAGCCCCATTAGCAAACCTTGAAATAAGGGATTATCCAGGTTGACCCAGGATTATCAAAAGAGTCCTTGGAGCAAGGGGAAAGCAGAAGAGTCAGAACTAGCAATGACATCATGAGAAAAACTCACTTGGCCACTAAAGATGGAAGGGACTCACCAGCCAAGGAATGTGGGCAGCTTCCAGAAGCTGGAAAAGACGAGGAAATGGATTTTCTTCTCAATCTTCCAGAAAGTAACAACGCTGATGACACATTGATTTTAGCCCAGTGAAACCGACTTCAGGTTTCTAGCCTCCAAAAATATAAGATAATAAAATTTTATTGTTTTAAACCACTAAATTTGTGATAATATGCTACAGCAGCAATAGGAAACTAAGATAGCAGGACTTGAGAAAAGGAAGAAAATAATATTACTTTTCATCATGTAGGACAGCATGATAAATATATAGTTGGAATTTCTTTTTTAGGTTTTAAAACTGTTATTCTGTTCAAAGTGCAAGGAAATACACATTCTTCAAATCTCTCCTACTTCTTAAATTATTTACTATCCTATCCTACCTCTAGCTCTCAGTGGAGCACAAAACTGCCTGATTTAACTACAGAGGATTCTATATCTTAATTAGAGTGCATCTGTGTGTCTGATAGATAACAGATTCAGAGAAGAGAAAGAAACTCTCTATACTTATGAGCAGGATACATTTGACCTCATTGATTCATCCAGTGATAATTTATTCATCATCTTCAATGTACCAGGATATATGCCAAGCATAGTTTTATATTTAAAAGGAGTTATGATCTGACACATGATAAAAAATACTTAATTGGCATAGAGGGAAGGATTCCTAGCTGGGTTCCTTCATAGAATAACTGATGTCTGTAGATGGTTTTGTAACTTCTCTACTTACCTATGAAGTTTAATCTCTTTTTCAAAAGCAAAACTAGTGCAATAATATTAATTATGCTGGGTAACACTTAAAGAACACTTACAATGTACCAGAACTGTTCTTACTGTTCCTTAATATAACGCTAACAAAGAAAGTCCTTTTACATTCTTAATCCCATTTGATCTTTAACTGCTGCCTTCAGTTACTTTAACCATGTTTTCAGAAATACACAAAAACTTAATGTTTGTATGTCTATTATTTTCTAGTTTTATCCCTTTTCTACAATTCCTCATGAAACCTAAAATGTAATTAAGCAAAATTTTAGCTGCATGTGAGAACTTCTCACCTTGAATTGAGAAGGAAAGAAGAATAACTACTTTATTCACAAATGTATGCCTGAGAAATAAGAAGCACTGAGCTTAACTTGACACAATTAACACTAATTACATGTTAGTGTCCCTAGTCTGGGAATTTTTTCCAGCAAAACTTATCATTTGCTGATTTGTTTCTTTAGGAACCATATTATGTACGTTGCATCAAACCCAATGACAAGAAATCCCCACAGATATTTGATGGTGAACGCTGCCGACATCAAGTAGAATATCTTGGACTACTGGAGAATGTGAGAGTACGTAGGGCAGGATTTGCCTTCCGCCAGACTTATGAGAAGTTTCTTCACAGGTGAGACTAGACTCAGCAGAGAATCCTGATAGCACACTGAGAATGACAGAGTCCTCCCCATATGTGACAATGTATTAGCACATTTTAGGCAATGTATAAATATTTAGTTGAATGAACAAAAGAGTTGAAGAAATTACGAAAATAAAAGACTTTCCCCAGAATCAACAAAGAGACCCTGAGTGCATTGGTTTATGGATCATGGAAAAAACTTCAGTCGTCTTGAGGGGAAAGGGGGCATTATAATATAGAAAGAACATTACTTTGGAATCACATCTGGATTGAAATTCCAGCTGTGCCACTTGTTTGCTACTTGCAGTAGGCCAGAAATTTAACTTCCTTGACCCTGTTTTTGCATCTGTAAAGTAAATATAATAATGCCTACATGGGTTAATAGGGCTGCTGTTATGAGGATTAAATTAACCTAAGTAAAAAGTCTGGGTGCAGTGACTCAAGCCTGTAATCCCAGCACTTTGGGAGGCCAAGGCGAGAGGATTGCCTGAGCCTGTGGGTTCGAGACCAGTCTGGGCAACATGGTGAGACTTCGTCTCTATAGTAAATTTTTAAAAATTAGCTGGACGTGGTAACGTGCTTGTAGTTCTGGCTACTTGGAAGGCTGAGGCGGAAGGATCGCCTGAGCCCAGCAGGCTGCCACTGCACTCTAGCCTGGGCGACTCCAACTCAAAAAAAAAAAAAAAAAGAAGCCTGCCTAAATGCCTGATACTTAGTAGATATTCAATTAATGCTTTTATTATTACTACTATTAGTAATTATCATAATAATAAAATATTAAGGAAGTTAGCACAGAGGCCCTGAAATCAGTCTACCTGGTTTGAATCCTGGATCTGCCATTTTTAGTTGTATGACCGTGGGCAAATCACATAACCTTCCTGTGCCTCAGTTTCCTAATGTGTAAAATGGGGATAGTAGTACCTAGCTTGAAGGGTTGCTGGAGAATTAAATATGATAACATATACAAAGCACTTAGAGTAGTACTTGCATATAGTAATCACTTATTAAATGTAAAATGTTGTTGCTATTGTTAATTTATTGTTAATGATGATAGTTGACAACTGGTAATCAGAAGACTATTTTAATTATCTGTTCATTTATTTTAAAATATTTATTGAACATTTCCTACATTCTAGGCTACAGATTCCCAAAAGAAGTGAGTAAATAAATACATAAAATATAAACCAGAAAAATACAGAAAATTAAAATACTTTAGATTGGTTGGTCAGAAAAGAGTCTTTAAAGAGTGACAGGAAGGAGCTAGTCATACAAAGGTCAGAGAAGAGAAAAGGTGGGACAGAGAGAACAGCCAGGGAAAAGTCTCAGTTGCAGTCATAAGTGTGGGATTTTAGGTACCAACAGTCTAGCGTGGTTGGAGGACACCAAGTGACAGGACGGTGGTGTGAGAAGAGATCAGAGAGATGGACAGGAGTCCAGATCATGTTGAACTTTGTAATCAAACTAAACTATTTAGATTTTGGCCAGGTGTGATTTTTTTTTTTTTAAATGGTGCCTATTAAGCATGGAGTGACACAATCTTTTGGATATCTTAAGGGGATCACTGTGGCTGCTGTGTGAATAGAAAACAAGGAGATGTTTAAGGATGCTATTGCAGGAGTCCAGGAAAGATAGCCTGATGATAGCATCTTCAACAAGAGATTATCACAGATGTAACAGTAGTGGACTGATTCAGGATATGTTTGGGAAGTAAAGTCAACCATACTTGCTCATAGATTGCATATGATGAAACAGGAATAGGAAGGAATGAAACAGATTTTGGTTTGAGCATCTGGGTAACCATGGTATCATTTCCTGAGATAAAACTGAGCAAAAGAAGTTTGAGAAAGAGGGTATAGAACAGGAACAAGGATAGAATAAAGATTATTTTCTTGACCTTGTTAACTTTGAAATGCCTACTAAACATCTAGCTAGAAATATTAGGTAAGATATAAAATACCTGGAGTTCTGGAAAGAAGTTTAGGCTGCAAATAAGAAATTTTGGAGTCACTAGTATATAGATTACATAAAAATTCCGGAGGACTAGATAGAAAAGAAGAAGAGATCCATGACACTGTTTTGATTTGTGGTCTGGCATGGGGGGGGGAAAGGCAAGAAGAAGAAGCAACAATAAGGTAGGAAAAAAAAAAAAAAGAGGATTATATCACAGAAGTCAAGAGAAGATGGCATTTCAAGAAGAAAAGGATAATCACCATATCAATCAATCATTGCTGTGCAGTCAAGTAAGATAAAAGCAGAAGCCTAATCATTAGATTCGGCAATGTAGGTCGAAGGAGAGAGGGTAGGGCAGAACCTGATTTGAACCAAATGGGAAAATGAAGTGAGGAGTTAGATACCTATAGAAAGCTCAAGAATTTTGCTGTGCATGACAGTAGAGAAATAATGGAAGCACTAGCTGAAATTGGAGGTAAAGTCAGAAGATACTAGGAAATTTTTTATATGCAGATAGGTATAATTCAGAACAAAGGGAGAAACCAGTGACACAGGAGAAAGGGAAATAATGTGATGATAACATCCTTGAGAAGGCAAGAAGGGAAGGGATCCCAAACATAAGTGAAAGTTTTGTCAGATTAGATTAGAGTAGGAGGACTTCACCCATAGCAGCAGGACACAAGACAAAGAATATGGATACAGATGCAGAGAAAGCTTGAAGCATCTTCGATGGCAAAGATGATGTTCCTATCTGATTGCTTCTGTTTTCTCATTGAAGCATGAGGCAAGTCTTGAACTGAGAGGGAGGGTTAGGAGAGATGGTAGAAGAGGGTTGAGGGGAAATGAGAGTATTCATTTTGGAAAGTAGAAAAGCATATATTTGTGTAGTAGGATTGCTGCCAGGAAGAACTAGCCCATTTGTGATTTGAGGTTATAATGTAAGGTAGCCCCACCTAGCACTATTAGTTTTTCTCCATAAATGGTCAGCTACATGTGTGCAGCAGTAAGAGAGTACATTAAATGGAACCTCTTGGAATGAATAAAACTTTATAGCGTAACAACCTAGAAAATTGGAGTTTAATTTTACATTGGTCAAAAGGTTATGCTCAAAACTGACCATTTTCCCTTGTTGATATTGCACCATTCTTTAAAATTTACTTGTTTTTTGTTTTGTTTTGTTTTGTTAGTCAGTCTCAGTCTGCCACCCAGGCTAGAGTGCAGTGGCATACTCATGGCCACCACAGCCTCGACCTGCCACCACAGCCTTGACCTGCTGGGCTCAGGTGATCCTTCTGCCTCAGTCTTCCAAGTAGCTGGACCACAGACATGTGCCACCATACTTGGCTAGTTTTTTGGTTTATTGTAGAGACGAGGTCTCGCCATGTTGCTCAGGCTGATCTCGAACCCATGAGCTCAGGCAATCCTCTCGCTTCCACCTCCTAAAGTGCTGGCATTATAGGCTTGAGCCACCCATGCCTGGCTCACTTTTTTTTTTTAACTGAAGACTGTATAGTAGGAATGTTTTCATGAGTATAGATGTACTCATTCTGAGTCTTCATTTCAAACAGCATCACATTATATTGTTAGAAAGATTTATAGTCCGTTGTTATTGCTTGTTGAATTCTAGAAATTGATCAGACATGGGATTTGTTTTGTGTAGTCAGCTTTTTAAAATCATCAGAAGTTAAATATTCAAATGAGCAGTGTGGGAATGGGTAATTATAGGATGAGGCTGAACTGAAAATATATTATCATGAGATAAAATAGAAGCCATGGTGATAGTGGAAGTGAACAATAAGCAAACTTGATTTGGAGGGGCAAGGAATTTTGCAAGTGCATATCTTTTTCTACTTTTAATCTCTTTTTGGACTTATTTTACTTTCAACTCAAAAGGTTTTAGTGTGTCTGGGTTTTGGCATGAAAGACGAGACATGCTGTAAAGATCAGAATGTGTTTTCTGTGCTGGGCTCAGTGATTCAGCCTATAATCCCAGCACTTTGGGAGGCCGAGGCAAGTGGATTGCCTGAGCCCGCGGGTTCAAGACCAGCCTGGGCAACTTGACGAGACCTCATCTCTACAATAAATCAAAAATGAGCTGGGCGTGGTGGCGCACACCTGTTGTTCTGGCTACTTGAAAGGCTGAGCTGGAAGGATCCCTGGAGCCCAGCAGATCAACCCTGGGGTAACCATGAGCATGCCACTACACTCCAGCCTGAGCGACAGAGTGAGAGGCTCCAACTCACCAAAAAAAAAAAAAAATGTTTTCTGGCCACTTTGGGAGGCTGAGGCAAGAGGCTTGCTTGAACCCAGGAGTTTGAGACCAGTCTAGGCAACATAATGAGACTTTTTTCCTATAAAAAGTTAAAAAGTAAGCCAGGCATGGTGGCGCACACCTGTTGTTTTAGCTACTGGAGATGGTGAGGCAGAGGATCACCTGAACCCAGGAGGCTGATGTTGTGGTGAGCCATGATCATGCCACTGCACTCCAGCCTGGGTGACAGATTAAGACCCCAACTCAAAAATAATAATAACAAAAACAAAAAAGAATATGTGTTCTGATACTCACGTAAAAAATAGAATAGAAGGCAGGCGCAGTGGCTCATGCCTATAATCCCAACACTTTGGGAGGTGGAGGCAAGAGGATTACCTGACCTCGTCTCTACAGTAAATAAAAAGATCAGGCGGACATGATGGCACATACCTGTGAAAGGCTGAACCCAGCAGGTTGAGGCTGCAGTGGCTGTGAGTGTGCCACTGCACTCCAGCCTGGGCAACAGAGTGAGACTCCAACTCAAAAAAATGTATATATGATAGAAAGAATTTAAAAGAACCTATAAATTTCAAATATGTTGGTCTTAGTGGGGGTATAAGCCTAAATGTCCTACTCCAGAACATCCCCAAATAAAATAAAATATGTAAATTTAAAACTAAGTAAATACATAGCCATGCTATGGAATAAAGAAGGAGCATTCTCAGTGAACCGTGAAGATGTGAGTCACTCTTAAATGTGGCACTATGCAGATATGAAGACCTGGAAGTACCTAGGGTCACAGTTATAAGCGAAGACTGCCTAGGAAGTACCTAGGGTCACAGTTATAAGGGTCACAGTTATGAGACGGGCTGCCATTTAAGAAGCCTTCCCAGCCACTGTGCTGGGCCTCACTGTAGTTGTAGTACCAGGAGGTTGCCATAATGGCCAAAACAAATAACAACTTCAGCAGTTGCAAGGGAAACACCGTAGACATAAAGACCAAGACCCAGGAAGCAAAAGTAGCCACCAAAGAGGCCAACCAGGGCCAAGATGCACACAGAAGGATTCTGTGGCAGAAGATGAGATAACCATCAAACATTTGAGAAAGACCAGAACCAAGGAAAAGAGACCGTAGGGTCAATAAATGAAAAGCCTTACCCCCAAGGAATCAGAGCAAGGAGTAAAGGGCATTTGAAGAAGTCTATTTAATATTTAATAAGGTAAAGGAGGAGATTTTAGTCCTAAAGTAGGAATATTGAGTTAGAAACAAAATAGACAATTGTTAGAATGAACTAGAGATTTAGGAAATGAAAATCAGATAAATCACAACTACAGAGTGAATTGTCCATCCACAGGAGACTGGCTGGACAAATTGTAGTATATTCATGCAATGGTTACTAATTAGCATTGAAGAGCATGAACACTTATACGATGACAACATGGAGAAATATGTAAAATATATTATTGACAGAAAATAAACACAAAAAAGTACATACTTTATACTTCCCTTTATATGAAGTTCCAGTGCAGGTAAAACTAGTTTATGGTGATAGAAATCAGAACAGTGGATAGCTCTGGGTTGGGGGAATGCCTGGAAAGCAAAATGCGGGAACTCTGTGAGATACTGTATTTTGGTTGGGATGTCTGGTTCATGGATATATACATTTGTCAAAACATACTGAATTGTATATTTCAATATATGCATTTTAGTACATTAAACTTAACCACAATTTTAAAAAAATTTTCTTTTAACTAAACGTTTTTTAAAAATGAGTTAGTGGGCTGGGAGATCAGGCTGAAGACTTCTTCCAGATCTCATCACAAAGAAAAAGAGAAGTATTGAAGAAAGGTCTAGCTACATGTAAAGTTATTCCAGGAGTAGCAAAACCCACCTCCCAGGAGCACCAGAGGAAAGAATAGTGAGAACGGGGGAAGCACTATTCAAACAATGGCCAGGAACTGACCTGAAGTGAAAAAAACATTAAACTTCAGAATGAAAGAATACAGTCTGTCAAGCATAAGGATTCTTTTTTTAAAACTGAAAAATACATTTTGTTTACTTTCAGAATGTTAAAGAAAAATACTTATAGCTCCCAAGGAAAAAAAGCTAACTGCCTACCCGGGAATGACATCAGGCTTCTCGTTAGCAACATTCAATCAAGTAGACAAAAGAGCAATATCTTCCCTGTGAAGGGAAATGGCTGTTAGGCTAAGAGTTGTATTCTATGTCAAATTGCTATTCAAGAGTGTAAAATAAAAAAACATTTTCTGACATGACTGGACTCAGAACATTTATTATTCCTAGATCCTCACTGAAGGGTTTTCTAGAGGATGTACTTTAGCAAAAAAGAAAAATGAATGCAGACGGGAAACGTAGGATGCAAAAAAGCAATATTGAACAAATAAATCAGCAAAACATTTTGTTAAATCTCAGCAAGTACTGATTGTAGGGGGGAAAATAAGTCTTTAGTGATAATCTGGAACTAAAAATGGGAGTGAGTAGAGACAAGTAAAGACTTTTATTCTGTTTATGGAAGGGATACAAATGATGATTAACTAGACAGGAAAGGATTAATTTATGTGTTTAAATTTTCAAGTAAATTATAATAATAGTTGCTAATATTTTGAAATGCTTACTATATATACCAGGCACTGTTTTAAGCATTCCACATGTAGTCAGTTAATGAAACTGATAACCATGTGAGAAGTGTACATTATCCCCATTTCACGCAGATCATCTAGCGATGATGAAAGAAAAAGTAGTATTTTCTGCAGTGAATTTTTGCTTTTAGATTCTACAGATTTTTTGTAAGTATTCTAGATTTGAACCTGAATTTTTACTTGTCACTTTATTTTCATTTCTATTATTGGAAAAAGAGAGAAGGATTTTTATCATTCTGATAACCTTAAAAGGTACTAAAGTCCTTTAGGGAGGTAAAACTAGTTTTCAGAAGCAGATGAGTTCAGCTTTTTAATTAGCAAGTTCAGGATGCTGGTTTTCCAGAGAACTGGGGTCATGCACTCTGCTGGCAGGAAAGAAGTCAGAGCTCTTCTACACTACCGTGTGAGCTGAGCAGCGTGACTGTAGGATTGCTTGCAGCTTCTGCAGTATTCTTGAAACACACATCATTACTTCCCAATCGATGACCCAGTGTGAACCCCTACTTGAGTTTTAAAACGAATTTGGGAGGTTTCTGATTTTGCTTCCTCTTTTTCATGTTTCATTATGTGGTATTACCTGTGTCTTCATATCAAAACTATTTTATTTGACTATGATTTCTGTCCCTGTATAGCAAATGGATAGGCTTTTAAATTATTTCCTTCCATTATTTCATTCATTCTGCAAATAACTATTGCCTCATAGCACGACAAGCAATATAATAGGTGCATGGTATATAGTGGGGAACAAAACAAAGTTCCTGTCTTCACATTACTCACAGACTAGTGAGGGAGACTGGCATTAAGCAGATAAACCCGCAAGTCGATATGGTCACAAATTATGGCAAATGGTGTGAGAAAAAGAACTAACTGCCTTAGAGAATTTGGAGGGGGGAGAGTTCATTGATGTAGGAAGATCAAGAAAAGACTAAAGGATGAGAAGGAGCCAGCCTTTTAAGGTAAAATGCATTTTGGGCAGGAGCAATAGCATATGCAAAGACAAGGAGGCAACCACATTACAGAACCTTGTAGAAGCCAGTGTGATTGAGGGATAGAAAAGATGGAGGAGGGAAGCAAAATATAATGATTTCATGCTTTTAGAAAACTACTGTGGCTGATGTATGCAGAATGGATTGGAAAGGAACTGGAAAACAATTTAGGAGTCTATTGTAGTAAACTAGAAAGTGGCTTGGATTAAGATTGAAGTGGTAAAGGTGAGAATTGTTGGATGTTAACCCTTTTCACTCAGATGTTCACTCTGAGGGGACATCATAAATCTAGCAAACCACTCTGATGTTCCCTCTTAGGGGACATAAAGAGATTGCTGGTGATTATACATGACAAACTTATGCAAGTGCAGATTTTTCAAAAATATATGTTTCCTTGAAGTTTTCTATCCAAATTGCACATCAAAGCAAATAAAGAGATGGAATGTATACTGAGATATATGTTTTTAAAAAATCAGTTGGCGTCACATAGAAAGAGAATGTGTGAAGTGCTTTCACAGTGGTGCTGACACTTCTTTGTAACAGAAGGTAGCTATAAAGAGCATTTGTATATAAGAAAGGCAGCTGTGGTATACCCTTTGTATCATATGGCATAACTTGAAAAGATAGATAAGCATGTTACTGTAGCCTTAAAAGAAAGAGACTTTGGAAGTTGAAGGCAGATTGTATTGAAGTATTGAGTGGCACAGAATAAATTTATTATTCTGCACTAAGTCCAAAAAGTAATATTCTTTTAATAAATTTCATTTTATAATTTACAATTCGAAATTGTTTAGATTTAGACTCATCTTCATGGTTTTCAGGAATCACGAGTATATCCTTCCGTATTATCTTTGAACAACAAACTGGACAATAAATTACATATTATTAATGTGGGAACAAGAAAATGAGACTTTATTGTCTGCTTGAATAGAAAAACACCAGGTGGAAGACATCAAACAAATTACTATTGCATAACATGTATCAGTAAACCTGCAGTGCATGTTAGTCACTGTTTCACATATTACCACATATCAGAAAAAGGAGATATAAATTTTTGATTTTTTTTGTCATAAATAAGTTCCTCAATGTCCAACATTCCATTATAAGCCAAATGTCATTGCAGTAAAATAATTGATTCCAATGCTCTGCTATTTAATATGATGTGATTCAATTTTCACTATTTCATTAAAAAGTACAATCAAGTTGCTGGTAGGCGATCTGCGAGATGTCTCTGAGTACAAAATTTAAATATATTTTGGAGGTAGAGTCAGTAGAACTCTAATGATGGATTGGAAGTAATAATAGAGAAGAGGAGGAGTAAAAATATTCTCAGGATTCCCAGTAACTGGGTGGATTGAGGTAGGAAAGACTGAAAGAGAAGTTTAAGATAACTTCAAGAACTATAGGCATTGAATATATGAATATGAAGCCCAGAACTGAGGGCTAGACTAGAGGTAATACACTCATAAATAGACACATATATTTTTTATTTTTAATGTAATTATAAGTTTAAATATTCACATATTTTGTTTTTATATTTTGAATATATTATTTTAGTAAATGGACTAGATGAGGTGATATGGAAAAAATGTACAGAGAGAATCCCTGACCTGAGCCCTGGGACACTTCAACATTTGGGGGCATAATGGTAGCCAGAGTAGCCAGAAAATGAAATTGAGAAGAAATATCCAGAGATAGAAGGAAACTAGGGTGTGCTGTAGTGGAAGCTAAGAATAGAAATATGCAAAAAGAAAGGAGTAATTAACTGTAATTAAGGAGTAATTATCAGATGTTACTTAGATATTTATTATCTTAGCAAAATATATGAAAAGTTATATGAGAAAAACTTTTTTTTTAGTGAGAAAGCAAGATTTATTGAGAGGACAGAAAAGCTCCCATGGTGGGAGGGGGACCCCAGGGGATTGCCCAAGAAAACCTTTTAAAAACTCATGAAAGGCACAAAAGTAGACTTGAAAAAATGGGAAGGCATCCCTTGTTTTTGGATAGGACAACTCAACACCATATATAATGAATTTAATATGTCAATTCAGTAAAACTACAATCAAGGGTGTTTGGGGGGTTTTCTTATTTGTTTATTTGCTGGATTCTGTTTTTTTCCTGAAACTATAAAACTTGATTCTAAAGTTCATGTGGAAATATAAACATGCCAGAATAACTAGGAATACCTTTAAAAAAGAACAGAAATAGGAGCGACATTAAAAGTAAATTAAATTTAAACTGTGTGGTATTGATGCACAGATTGACAAACACAGCAATGAAGTAGACCAGAAACTCTAAAAATAAACTGAAGCACATATGAAAATTCAGCATATGATAAAGGTGGCATATTAAATCACAGCGGGGCAGCGGGGAGATGGGCTTTTTAATAGTGTTGGAACAGCTGAATAGCCATTTGTTAAAAGATAGAATTAGATCCATACTTCATACCATATTAAAAAATAAACTACAAAAGGATCAGAGATCAAAATATAAGAAATGAAATTATACAAGTAATAGATGAAAACATAAATGAATGACTCCATAACCTGAGTGAAGGAAGCCTTTCTCATAATGATGTAAAATTCAGATGCAATATAATTTTTAACATTGCTAAATTTGACTACATATATTAAATAGTTTTGCATGGGGGAAAAAACTGTGGTAGTCAGGCTTCTGAGATGGCCCTTGTGTCCCCTGCCTCTTGGTATCTGTGCCCTGTTTAACCCCCTTTCCTTGAATGCAGGCTAGACCTAGTATGTTGCTTCTAATAAAATGGAATATGGTAAAAGTTTGAGATTAGGCAACAAAAAGATTGGCTCTTTGACGTCTGTCTTGCTCATACTTACACTTCTGAAGCAAGCTGCTGGCTGTGTGGTGAGCTGCCTTATGAGAGGCCCACATGCCAAGAAGCTGTTGGCTGCTTGTATGTAAAAATACAATTAGTTTTTGTCTTTTAATCTTATATACAACAATACTGCTTAATTTTATTTTATTTTATTTATAATAGTTTAAAGATCTGCTTGATTTCTTTTGAAGAGAGTCACATTATTCATAAGTAGTATCTGTTTTGTCCCTTTACCAGTTTCTTTATTGGTCTCACCATAGAACCCATGATAGAAGCATCCTTAACTTATTTCTGTTTGTAAAGACAGTGCTTCTAAGGTCTCCCCTTTATGAGTGATACTTGCTGTAGGTTTTTCGTAAATAGCCTTTGTTAGATTAAGGAAGTCCGTTCTAAGTTCAGTTAGAGTTGTTATCATAAAGAAGTGTTTTCATTTATTTGAAACCCTTTTTTGCATATCTTATGAGGCTAGTGAAGTTCTATTGCTAATTTGCTAAGAAAGTTTGGTTGTGTTCTGTTTTTTGTTTTGTTTTGTTTTGCTTGAGTTGGAGTCTCACTCTGTCATTCAGGCTGGAGTGAAGTGGCACACTCATGGCCACCACAGCCTCGATCTACTGGGCTCAGGCAATCCTTCTGCCTCAGCCTTCCAAATAGCTGGAACTACAGGCATGCGCCACCATGCCCAGCTTTTTTTTTTTTTTTTTTTTTTAATTTAGTGTAGAGATGAGGTCTCATCATATTGCCCAGGCTGATCTCGAACCCACGGGCTCAGGCAATCCTCTCACCTCAGTATTTCAAAGTACTGGGACTATAGGCGTGAGCCACTGCACCTGGCTCTTATTCTGTTTTCTATGAAGTATCTTGAGTTTTATTGGATTCAGTTTTTTCAGTGGAGATGACTATATGGTTTTTTCTCCCTTAATTGTGCCCTGTTCTTTTTTCATCCAGGTACAAGATGATCTCTGAATTCACATGGCCCAACCACGACCTTCCTTCAGATAAAGAGGCTGTCAAGAAACTAATTGAACGGTGTGGTTTTCAGGATGATGTAGCTATGGGAAGACCAAAATTTTCATTCGAACACCCCGAACATTGTTTACCTTGGAAGAACTCCGTGCCCAGATGCTTGTAAGGATTGTCCTCTTTCTTCAAAAGGTAACTATATATAAGAATAAAATTTTGCTTTAATATTCTTTTTTGTTTTAATGTTCTTTAAAATATTTTTAATGTTTTCTTTAATTCAAGAAATGCTCATGGATGGCATATTATTTTGTGTCTATGCATATCTTTATATGTTTTCTGTTGCCTTCGCACATGGAAAACTTTTTTAGCTGTCCAAGTTCAAAATTATTTTATCGTCAAAACTCTGAAGACATTTTGTCTTCTGGCATTTAAAGCTGGAAAGATGTCTGAACCTGCCTACTTTTTGTCTTTTATAGTTAAGTGTGTTTTTTCTGTCCGCTTAAATGCATAAAGTACTTTTTAATCTTATAACTAAAAAAATGTTGCCAACATGTTTGAAACTACCTCCTTTATCTACCATTACTCCTCTGCCACCACTTGACCTCAAGTGTGAAGTGCTGACTTGATGCTCATTAGTTGATGGTGTTGTAGTTGTCATCATTGATTTGTACAAGGCCCCTTCTCATTTTACTTACTCATTCATATATTTATTTTTATCCCCTATACCCTTTCCTGTATCTTCCATATGAACCATTTTAATGCGAAAAATTGAGTTTATATACACTAGGGTATATACCTCTGTGAGAATGTCCTTGGAATATATACATATCTGAAAGAAAAGTTGTTGGGTCATCAGGGATATGTATACCTAATTGGTATAAGCAATGCCAGATTCTTCCCCTGGATGATTCTGCTTGTTTGTACCACAGCAACTGCAGGTGAGAGTTACTATGTGCTGCATCCCTAAGGAGCCTCCAGCTACTTAAATTTTATCAGACTGATGGATATAATAATTTTGTGTTGTTGTTTCACTTTGTGTTTCTGTGATTACCATTGAATTTGAGCATGGCTCACAACAGCCTCGACCTCTTGGGCTCAGGCGATCCTCCACCTTAGCTTCCCAGTTAGCTAGAACTACAGGAACATGCCACCACACCTAGCTAATTTTTTAATTTTTTGAGATCTCGCTTTGTTGCCTATGCTGATCTTGAACTCCTGAGTTCAAGCAGTCCTCCTATCTTGGCCTTCCAAAGTACTGTAATTGCAGGCGTGACCTCACCACACCTGGCCATGTTCCATTTTTCTATTTGCCTGTTTTTGCTTTTATTGTAGTATGCCTTAGTATATTGGAAAGTTAGTTCACCTTCTCTACTCTTCTTAATTAAAGTCAATTAACCTGTACATGAACCTTTATTCTGCAATATACATTTTAGTGTGTATAATAAGTTAATTAAATTCAACAGTAATTTTTATTAGGATTGCACTTAATATGTAGATTAATTCAAAAAGATTAACATTTTTATCATATTAAATCATCTTATTAAGAATATAAAATGGGTTTATTTAAATCCTCTTCATTGACCTTTAGACTTAAAGAGGCCTTATGAATTTATGGCTAATTCCTAGATATTTTATTGTTTTGGTTGCTACTGTGAATCTTTTTATTACATTTTCTTCATGGCAGTGTTGGTTCAGAGAAATAATATTGACTTATGTTGCTTTATCTGATCTAGAACAAAACGTTTCTAGAATTATGTTTGTTGATTCTGTGAGTTTCTAGGTAAATGATTATATCACACTCAAATAATGTAAGTTTTTTTCTGCAGTTGGCAAGATGTTTCTAAGTGTTGATTTCTCTTTATTTATTTTACCTGGAACTCATAAACTTTTAGAATGGAATACTAAATTCTGTCTTATCCCAAAACATTTTTCCTTCTATTAATTGTTTTTTTAATGTTGCTTTTGTTCAGTTCTGTTTTCTTTCTTAAGAATAATTGTAAATTTGCAAGTTGGACCTCTGTTTTCTGTCTGCCTTAGTAAGTTATTCCTAGCTGGGTGTGATGGTTCACGCCTGTAATCCCAGCACTTTGAGAGGCAGAGGTGAGAGGATTACCTGAGCTCAAGTGTTCAAGACAAGCCTGAGCAACATGGCAAGACCTCATCTCTATGATTGATAGATAGATAGATAGATAGATAGATAGATAGATAGATAGATAGATAGATAGATAGATATAGATAGATAGATATGGATCAGGCATGGTGGTACACACCTGTGATTCCAGCTACTTGGAAGACTGAGGTAGAAGGATTCCCTCAGCCCCTCAGGTCAAGGCTGCAGTGGCCATGAGTGAGACTCCAACTCAAAAAAAAAAAAGTAAGCTATTTCTATGTATCTGTTCTCTATCATCAAGTCCTCAAGTCCTTTCCTTTTATCTTAGGTACTTACCTGTGGATTTTTTTTGTTGTTTTGACTTTTGGGGGGGCGTTTCAGATCAGGTACTATGGTTTTCTTTTTTCTGCCTATCTAAGAAATTGATTCAGGCTCAGAATTAGGTTCTGAACCAGGGTGGTCACAGAGGTTGTCATACCTCTCAGTTTGCTTGAGTCAGTCCTGGTTTATGACCCTGCCTGTTGTAATTATACCTCTTTCATTCTCAAAAGTGATCAAGTATGGATAAAAAAACTACATAGTTACTCTACCCAGAACTCACTTTCTGTCCACTGAGTGGCTGGAAAAATCTCTTGTTAAATCTTCAGTGGTCATTTGTTCACTTCTTTCACAACTGTCAGTGTCCCAGAAGCTTTAGTCTATTACAGGCTCTGCTAGCCAAAGATGGGGGTCCACCCCACCCCTTCCAGCCCCAAGGCCCAGCTCATACATAAAATGATATAATTCCAGGTATACACAGCTACTAGTGCTCTTCCTCTCTTGGTCCCCTCTTAGAGCACTTTTCTTTTAGAAATGTAGTGTGCCATTGCCAGCCCTACCTCTTCTTTCTGATGAGAAACTATAGTCTCGACCTAAAAAAGAAGAGACGACTGCTTCAAAAACCATCAACCCATGCATTTGTGGGAAAGCTGTCCAGTCTTCTCTGAGACAGATCTCATATTTCTTAACCATAATGCAGTGGAGTAGGGAATGCAAGAGTCCCCTCCCTATTTTCAGGGAGACTGTTCTAGGGTATATGTGATCTGTTGATTATGGCCATAAAATTAGTGGAAATTTCTCTCAGCTTTTGTGAACCAGTCATCAGACACCTAGCTATGTTATGTATATTTTCATTTTTTCTGTATCTTTATAGGAATTTAATGGGAAGTTAGGAGAGACAGCATAAGAAGCTGCTATTTTAAATAGGAATCTCCAACGACTGGTTTTTATTTTCTTTTAAAATAAAAATAGCTTTATCTTTTTTCTGATTATATAAAGTATGCTAATTGTAAAAGCAAATTTAAACCCTACAGAAAAGTATAAAGGAAAATATGAAAAATCACCTAAAATCCCACCATCCAGAGGCAGCACTGTTAACATCATGGCAACTGTCCTTTTAATATCTTTCTGTGCATATATGCAAGCATATTTACTATAATATAATTGAGATTATAGTACATATGAGAATTTTTTTAATTTTTAGTTTTAAAGATGTGTAGTACAGTTCAGGATTAGGTATACAAATGTTCATTATGCAGGCACCCTTGTTGATGAGATGTGTTCCTCCCTTCCCTGGCAGATTCCCACTACTGCCAATCCTGCCTCTCCACAACCCCTCCCCCCACCCACAGCAGTTTCCTGCTGCTTCCAATCCTTTTCTTACAGTATTCCGATAATTGTTCAAGGTCCACTTATGAGTGAGAACATGTGATACTCAGTTCTTTGTTTCTGTGATAGATCACTCAGTATTATAGACTCTAAGTTCATCCGGGTTGCTGTGAAGTTCATAATTTTGTCCTTCTTTATGGCTGCATAATATTCCATTGTGTATATGTACCACATTTTTTTTATCCTGTCCCCTTTCGATGGGCAATATGGTTGGTTTCATGTTTTCGCTATTGCGAACAATGCTGCAATAAACATATGTGTGCAGGTATCTTTTTCATAGAGTGATTTGAGTTCCTTCGAGTATATTTCTAGCAGGGGGATTGTGGGGTTGTATGGAGGGTTGATTTTTAGATCTTTTAGGAATTACCAAACTGTTTTCCACTGAGGTTGTATTAGTTTACACTCCCACCAGCAGTGTAGAAGAAGTGTTCCCTTTTTGCCACATCCTCTCCAGCATCTGTTGTTTTTTTGAGTTATTGATGATGGCTGTCCTGACTGGAGTTAGTGGTATCTCAGTGTAGTTTTAATTTGCATTTCTTTGATAACTAGTAAGACCGATCATTTTTTTCATGTATCCATTGGCTACTCATTTGTCTTCTTTTGAGAAGTGACTGTTCATATCTTTTGCCCACTTTGTAATGGGGCTGTTTGTTTTTTTTCTTTTCAGTATATTTGGGCTCCTTGTAGATCCTAGATGTTAGGCCTTTGTCAGACATACAGTTGGCATATATTTTTTTCCCAGTCTGTGGGCTGTCTCCCTACTCTCTCGATGGTTTCTCTGGCTTTGCAAAAGTTTGTCATATGAGAATATTATTATGATCACATTTCTCTTTTTCTACAACATCTTGTTATTCTTTTTTTCCCCACATTTCTTCTTGCCCTCTGTGTCAAGGATACCCCCTAAAACCACTTGCAGTTTCAGTGATTCACTAGAAACACTCACAGAACTCAACAGAGTTATACTGATGAGTAAAATTTATTACAGCAAAGGGAAAAGGCACATGGGGTGAAATTCAGAGGAAACCAGGAGCCAGTCTTCAAGAGTCGTCTCCCAGTGGAGCTGCACCTGACACATATAATTGCTCCAGCAATGAGTGTGTCAACACATGTCACATTTGAATGAGAAGTCACTAAGATGATATTTCTAGATGGCACTGGAGAAACTATTTTAAGTTTTCAAAATTATAACTTTCAGCAAGGAGGTGCTAAGAGATCAGTAAAGTATATTGCCATTTCAACAGCATACACGTGGAGCTAAGCTAAAGTATATAATGACTTTTAATAAGTGTGTTGTGAGGTTAATCATCCAAGTGGGTTTTTGGGTTTTTTTGTTTTTTTTTTTTTTGAGTTGGAGTCTCACTCTGTCGCCCAGACTGGAGTGCAGTGGCCATTCCCGCCACCGCAGCCTCAACCTGCTGGGCTCCGGCAATCCTTCCGCCTCAGCCTTCCGAGTAGCTGGAATTACAGGCATGCGCTACCACGCCCGGCTAATTTCTTGATTTATTGTAGAGATGAGGTCTCGCCTGCCCAGACGGGTCTCGAACCCGTGGGCTCAGGCAATCCACTCACCTCAGCCTCCCAAAGGCGCGGGATTACAGGCTGAGCCACCGAGCCTGGCTTCCAAGTGGGTTTTATTGTTTTCACCTTTTTTCTTCAACTGGGCTTTCTGGTTTGGAATTTCTTATCATTTATCTTCTGTGTTCATATTCATTAATTCCCAGAAAATAGGATACTTCTTTGTTGCATGACTGGGAAAATCCTGAAAGAAGGCTGTAGTTTTAACTGTCACCTAATAATTAACTGATTTTTTAATGGAAATACTGTACCAAATACATTAAAAAGAGTCACAGTTTTCTAATATTCTTTGTCCCTTTAGTCTAAAATATAATATTTTGTTGTCTTAGAATAGTAATGGGATATGGAAACTTTTTTTTTAATTCCTTTTTTGGCACATGTACAGTTTTAAATTTATGTTCCCATTCTAGGGGATCATAAGATAAGATCAAAATTGTCACATAAGGTGATATTAAGGGCAGATTCTCAAAGGGAGATGGAAAAGTATTGAGAGCATGTATCTGTTGTGAGGACATTAACAACAAATTTGGATTGATTGATAGATTTGAAGAGAGGATTTCTTGACCCGCCTATAAGATAAATAGGTACCTTTGTGAATTGTCTTTATTTGGGGGGAATTAGCCTTTTCTTAAAGGGCATCTGTAATTGGTTATAGACAGATTCTAATTGGTCACTATGTCATGTACTTGGACCATGTACTTTTCAGTCTTGAGTCCAGCTTTAGGAAAGGAATTATTCTTTCCAGTACATCATGGTGTAGGTAAGAGGTCAAAGCCCTTCCTATATCATGAACCAAAGCCTGCTAAACATATAATTTTTTTTTTTTTTTTTTTGAGGTGGAGTCTCACTCCATTGCCCAGGCAGGAGTGCAGTAGTATGCTCAATGACCACCCCAGCATCTACCTGCTGGGCTCAGGTGATTCTTCTGCCTCAACCTTCCAAGTAGCTGGAACTACAGACACACACTACCATGCCTGGCTAATTTTTTGATTTATTGTAGAGATGAGGTCTTGGCAAGTTGCCCAGGCTGTTCTCAAACCCGTGGGCTTAGGCAATCGCCTCACCTCAGCCTCCCAAATTGCTGGGAATACAGGCTTGTGCCATTGCACCCAGCCATAAATTTTTTTTAATGATAATGTCTTAAGACTGTAATCATTCTCTGAGCAATTTGTGGGCACCCTAGAATCACAGTTATAACTCATGAATTCTATAGCAGCAAGAACTGCCAACTCTTTGGAAATTTAGATTTTGCTACCCCTAACCTGCTCCATAGTCCATGCTATGAGTTTTCTGGATTTTATTTCAGTCCCAAATGTGCCTCATAGCTTGTAGCACCCATGACACAGTGAACTGTGGAATCTTCAGTCAAGCCTGAATCTAAAGTCATTTGGCAAACTTTCATTGTAGTTATGTGATACATGCCTTTATAGAAAATAATGGAAATCCCCTGCTATAAATGTTCAGATGCATTGGTCTCCTAGAGTCAGTTAGCTCCTAAAGTTCTATTTTTGCTTGTCTGGCGGCTTCCTGGTTAAAGGATGATATTGGTTTGACTTATTAGGTCATAGCAAAATTTGTGTAATTCCAAAAGCAGGATGGAAGAGCACAAAGAATGAATGGAGAAGAAAGTCTGTGAAAAGAAATGAAAGGGAAAAAGATGTGGAAAAGATAAAGTTGAGGAAGGGAAAAAGGTCTCAAGCTAGTAAAATAAAATTTTCAAAATGTGAGCTTAAATTATATGTAATTGTTTCTAATTTTATGTGAAGTTTGAGATGGAATTGTAGGGTATTTCGTTATCATCTTTAATTCAAAATAATAAATATTTGGTATTCTACTAGCAAACTAGTATTATGAAAATATTATGCAAAATAGAGCTATCTGACTTTATCTCTAAGTCAGCAGTGTTTGCATAATATACGTATAGTAGGCACATCATATATAAATATGCACACCATGTATATAGTGGGAAAGGAAATAACAGAAGCATGTAGGGCCTGGCATCCATCTGTGATGGTTCACAGTAAAAAAAAAATTTCTGTTGTTATATCAGGATTAGCTGTACTTCTCCTGGGCTACTGCCCTCAAGATGGCAGTCCTGTTATGCAGAGGGGACAGGCTGCTACAAAGCTGCCTTGTAAAATTTCCTTGAGTGGTGATACTGGACAGCCTTGAAATGTTCCTGCATTTAATGGGAATGTTTCTAATGATTTCTGATTATGCATGATACTGGTTGAGAGAGATATGTTTGAACATTTTGAGGAGGTATCCATCTATCCCAGTTTTGTTAAGAGTAGTATACTTTTTTTTTTTTGAGTTGTGGTCTCACTTTTGTCACCCAGTCTGGAGTGCAGTGGCACACTCATGGCCACCGCAGCCTCACCTGCTAGGCTTAAGTGATCCTTCCACCTCAGCCTTCCAAGTAGCTGGAAGAACAAATGCACACCACCATGCCTGGCTAGTTTTTTTGTGTTTTATTGTAGAGCTGAAAGGTCTCACCAAGTTGCCCAAACAGGTCTCGAACCCCTGGGCTCTGGTAATCCTCTTGCCCTTGGCCTCCCAAAGTGCTGAGATTACAGGCTGAGCCACCACACCCTGCCAAGAGTACTATACTTTAAAAATCAGAATAGATGATGAGCTATATCAAATTCCTTTTTAGCAGGTATCAAGATGTCCAGGTGATTTTTATTCTCTTTTGTGTTACCAATATAGAGAATTCTACTAATCAGTTGAATAGCAATATTATGTTTGCCTCAACAAGATGACAGTTAATCTGTTCAGGTTGAATTCCCCGTGAAGCCATCTGGAAGGGGGCATCTGTTGGTGCATAACTGGATATAAAGAGCAGAAACAAGCAGGTTATCTTTCTTCAACTTCTGGAATTGGGTTCCTCATTCAATTTTTCTTTCACATTTATTAATGGACTGTGGAATTTGTTCTGAGATCTGCTTTTGCTCTGTCTATAGGACCTAATACATTATTATGTAACTATTTTTTTATATTTAGATTTCCTTTTTTCTCAAATTTGCTTAAAAATCTTTTTTGTTTTTTGTTTTGTTTTGTTTTTTTTGAGTTGGAGTCTCAGTCTTGTCACCCAGACTGGAGTGCAGTGGCATGCTTACGGCCACTGCAGTCTCAACCTGCTGGACTTAGGCGATCTCTCTGCCTCAGCCTTCCAAGTAGCTGGAACTACAGATGCACGCCACCACGCCCAGCTAGTTTTTGTGATTTATTGTGGAGACGAGGTCTCACAAAGTTGCCCAGGCTGCTCTTGAACCCCCGGACTCAGGCAGTCCTCTCTCCTCAGCCTCCCAAAGTGCTGGGATTACAGGCTGAGCCACTGCGCCCTACCTGTTTAAAAATTTTTTAAAAATCATTTCCAAGTGATGCATGTTTTGTATGTGTATTTTTTTTCATATTCTAATTTTGTTCTTAGTTTTTAATTTTATTGCTTTACGATCACAGAGTGTTAAGTGTACCGTTTGTACTTTTCTGAAATTTTTTGAGGTTTACTTTGAGGTCTGATATATATTCGTTTTTGTGAGTATAATGTGAAAGAAGGATTCTTTCTTTGTTGATATTTTAATTGTGAAAATGTGTAAGTATTCACAGAAGTAAAAAGAATAGTATAATAAATCTCCAGGTTCCCATCATCTAGATTCAAGAGTTAATAACATTTTGCCATTCTTGTTTTATCTAGTACTCATCTCATGCTTTTATGTGTGTTTGTTTTGTTTTGTTTGGAGTTTTTAAAGGAAATCACAGATAGCTTATCCTTTCACCCTTAAATCCCAATCTACAGACGAGGACCTATTTCTTACCATTATCATACCATATAAAATTAATTAGTCCTTGACTTCCTCCAATACATTGTGTCTGTTCATTGTTCCCAGTTAACAGACTTTTCACAGGTGGATAGGGATGTGTTTGATCACCTACTGAACTGAGGCACCACTGAGAAAGGAACACACCTGTCTTTATCAAAGTACAGTCTAAACACTTAAGACAGTGGTTCCTAGAAATCTGTTAAATATCTCTTTGGGCATTTGTTCAAATATAGTTCAGAACCTTGATATGTAATATTAATTATGATTTTTAATGGCATCACATTTCATTCTTAAAAATTGTATATTTTGAAAGTGGCTTATGCATGACAAGGACTGCCCTGATTGGTTTGTCTTAATTAACAATTTAATATCATTTGTATGTTCTTGTATTTATTTGTTAAATTTGCATTTTATATTTTTATTGTTGGATTGTATTATAGTCTCAAAGAAGGAACTTGTGAGATATTAAAAGAGACTCATGAAAGTATAAACATATAATGAAAATAGTAAATTCTGAAACTGAGAGTAATATAATAACTTAATTATTAGTGGCAAAGGTTAATATAGACCTGAGTATAATAATTTTGTAAATCACCCAAAAAGTATGAATATACTCATTATACTCTGAAAATTGCATTTTATTGGTTTCATCATTCATTTGCTTCTATTCTTTAATATTTTGTTTATGAAACTTTGTCAGGTAGTGGCATGAAGCCTTGAGGCCTTTCACATTATTTTCAAACAAAGCACACTGGCTTATTTGTGAAATTAGGCACATGTTTTGTTTCTTAGACAAAAAACAAAATAATTATTTCTCATGTAAAATTGATTACTTTTGCCCTTATACACACAAGCAAAAAGCCCTGCTAAGATGGTAGCTAATATTTCCAGAGTGACAACCAGTATTCTGGTTACTATACTATTCTGGTTATTTAACTAAATCATTACAAAAACCTTGTGAATGAGTGTCTGTTCTTATTTCCACTTAATAGATAATGGAACTAAAGCCACTGAGGGGTTAAGAACTTGACAGAGGTCACACAGACGATGAATACCAGAACTGGGATTTGAACCCAGTAGCCTTCCTCCCACACACACTCTTTTAACCACTGTACACATATACCATAGTGACATCATTCAGGATGTGCTCCCTGTAGGAAAAACAGGTATGACTCACACCATATTGCAGAAAAGTTTGTAAAACTAACCACAAAGGTGATGATGGCATTGTGCTCAAAGAGAAAGAAAAATGAGGTTTAGCTAAATTCCTTTATTTAAATAACCTTGGTAAATAGCTAATGATATATTCTGAGTCATTTACTGTCAAGTATGTGGACTAAGATATATTTTTAATACAATTGAAAGAAAAAAACTAATGTTGAAAGTATGAGTCAGCCCTTGACATATGTATAGTAATGAAGAGTGATCAATGACTGTTTTGGGGGTTTTTTGGTTTTTTTTTTTTTTGCTGAGAATACATGCTCCAGAAGATTTCTGGTTTTTTTTTTTTTTTTTTTTTGATAAAAGTGACTTTTGAGCCATAAGTAGGTTAGGAAATGTGTGTTTGGATAACTACCAACAAAGCAGAAGCTGAATTACAGGAAGTGGGGAGTGCATTCTTGTGCAATAAGAGAGATTGCCCCCCAGTGCCAGTTTATTCATTCATTGCTTTATTCACAGGAAATATATATGGCCAAAATATGAATAGAATTATTATCTGAAAATTTCATTTTATTGGTTTTGTCATTCATTTGCCCCTATTCCTTTATGTTTTGTTTATAAAATATTGTTGGGTAGTTGCATGAAGTCATGAGCCCTTTCACATTATTTCCAAATAAAGCACACTGATTTGTGCTGCTTGTGGGAGGCTAAGGTGGGAGAATCTTGAGCCCAGGAGTTCAAGGCTGCAGTGAGCTATAATCATGCCACTGCACTCCAACCTGGGCAACAAAACAACACACACACACGCATACATACATATACACATACATACATATATACATATATATTTATATACACACACACAGGGTGCCAAAAAAAGTATACACGTTGTTTTTTTTTTGAGTTGGAGTCTCACTCTGTCGCCCAGACTGGAGTGCAGTGGCCGCTCCCGGCCACCGCAGCCTTGACCTGCTGGACTCCGGCGATCCTTCTGCCTCAGCCTTCCAAGATGCCGGAATTACAGGTGCGTGCTACCACGCCCGGCTGATTTTTTTATTTATTGTAGAGATGAGGTCTCGCTGCCCAGGCGGGTCTCGAACCCGCGGGCTCAGGCAATTCACTCACCTCAGCCTCCCAAAGGCGCAGGATTACAGGCTGAGCCACCGAGCCCGGCTAAAGTATACACATTTTAAGTGATGTTATCTATGTATTACTTTTCAAAGTTGAATTGAATTACAGTAGCAATGTGTAGTATGACGTTCGCTCAACCACCATTTTCTTTGACTGTCCTGCCTGAAAGTCGACGCTGGGCTGGCCATGAGCATGTGTGCCACGGCACTCCAGCCTGGGCAAAGGGTGAGACGCCAACTCAAAAAAGAAAAGAAAATTTAAGAGAGAGAAGTGATGTCGTCAGTGTATGAGTTTTGAATAGATCTGTGTCAAGGAGAGATTAGAAATCAAGAAGGCTGGAGACAGGATAACCAGTTAAGAACCTATTGCTGTAATCTAGGAGAAAGCCAGTGAGGACCTAAATCGCAATTGTGGTTTTGAGATGGGGAGAAATTTGAGATATATTTAAGACGTAAAATTAGCAGACCATAATATTTGATTGGATGGTAGACTAATGAGTAGCAGGAATCAATGATTACCAGTTTTCCAAAGTAGAGTCCTGGATAGCTGGTATCACTAACAACAGATAGAGGTAGAAGTTTCAGAAACAGGAGCATATCTGGAGGACGTTAATAGTGTGGAGTGTGATGTGTTCGAGGTGCCTATGAGGCATCCAAGTAGAGATGGCCAGCAAACAATTGGATATATGCATCAGGGAAGAAAGGGAAGTAGCAAAGGTACAATAAGAAGGAATGATTGGCTGGGCACAGTGGCTCAAGCCTGTCATCCCAGCACTTTGGGAGACCGAGGCTAGATGATTGCCTGAGTTCTTGGGTTCGAGACCAGCCTGGGCAACTTGGTGAGACTTTGTCCCTACAATAAATCAAAAAATAAGCCAGGCATGGTAGTGCACACCTGTAGTTCCAGCTACTTGGAAGACTGAGGCAGAAGGATTGCCTGAGCCCAGCAGTCTAGGCTGTGGTGATCGTGAGCATGCCACTACACTCCAGCCTGAGAGACAGACAGAGTGAGACAGCAACTCAAAAAAAAAAAAGAAGAAGAAGGAATCATCAGCAGCATCAAACATAGAAGACATGTCCAACAAAATAAGAACTGAAAAGTACCCACTTAACCTGGCAATTGTAGATCATTGGTTTCTTTCTGTCCAGCATGTTAAAGTAGATCAGGATGTGTGCAGAGTATAGGAGAAGCACAAACCAGGTACCAGAAGGTACCAGCAAGGAAGTATATAGAACATTTATTGGTGAATCATGGTAATGAAAGTAGGTATAAGAAGGACGTATGTTCCTAATGAAGAAGCCAAGGAATATTTATCTTCTATAAAACATCTAGTAGACATTGAAATATTGAAACCTTACCCCATGTGTATTACTGAGCAGTACTATTAGACTATCATTACTGTATACAAGGCATTGATTTTACTATGGTGAAGAAAATTTCTGTTGATTTATAATATAAACCTATAATGGGTCCATTTAGTATTTACCTATTGGTGAATGTGAAGCCCTTTTAGAACAATAAAAATGCTTTAGCAAAAATTTAACATTGAAACAACAGAATATTCTTCCCCAATTCCTCCACCCTTCTAATTCTTCCCACCCAATTGGTGAATAAAAAGATAAAAGCATATTTGGAAAATAATGGTGACCTGTCAAAAATGATTTTTTTCCTGTTTATCTCCTCTCAGATATGGCCAATAAGAAACCACTGCCACTTCATTCCCAGCCCACTCCCCCATAAGTTGGTAGCAGATGATTTGCTCTCTTGAAAGAGCAGCAAATCCGTTGCCTGGGTGATATCTCATTACTAAGGCAACCAATTTGGTGCATCAGTGTGAATCCCAATTTTAAAATGTAATTATGCCAAGATGTGTACATATACTTGAGGTTTACTTAAAAGAAATCTGTTCCCTTTGGAAAGGAAAACATTTCCTATGTTAGGTAAAAGAAGAGGGGAAATACTGCTTTTATTCTTTGCTAGCTTAAATACTTCTTTCAATTGAGCCCCTGCTATGTTTAGTATAACAGCTTGCATTGGTTTCTCTCTCACTTTTTTTTAAACTTGAGATGTTTCCTTTCCAAGACAGTTCTCTCTTGAGACCTGTCACTCATAACCCAACAGCTGTTGTCTCCATGACAACACTTTCTGGCCCCTATAGGTAGTAGTAGCAAAAAAAAAAAAAAAAGGAAGGAAAAAAATGGCTGTTTTCATTTTGCTTTTCTTTCTTAATTGCTACAAGCTCAAGAGATTTGACTCTTTGTAAGGAGTTAATTAATGAAGGGGAAGTGATTCTATGAATAGATGTCTATGTTAAATTACAAAACTTCTAAACAATTCAGTGAGGATTGCTATCCACGCCTCAAATGAAAGATCTTATAGATAGGATATGTACAATCAAAAGCTTGTCTGGAGGAAGGTTCCGTATTACAGAGGTAACTGAAGATGTGTACAGCGAAGACATTAAAATACCATCGAATCACTGCTAAGCAATTACTTTTTCCTTCCTCACCAACTATAAAAATTTGTTTAAAAATAAAGTGGGCATATTTGGGTGAGGAAGTATTTACTTTAATTACCAACCTTATCAAATAATGCCTATTAAATAATGAAACCCATGCAACTCATTAAGTTTCCCATTTGCTGTAGATGCCAGGAAGCTCAGGACTCAGATTTATATGCAAATCCCGAAATCGTTCTTAGTTTGGGATTTTCAGTGTAACTATCTCCCCTTTCCACCTATACTCCTGCCCCCATTACCTGGCTGTCCTTTTTTTATTCTTACTTTGGCAATACAGTTGTCTATGTACATTTTATCGTAAGTTATCTCCAATCCTTTTGGAAATAATTAGATAATAACTATTAATGGCAATGATGAAAATGTTTTATTGTAGTAGTTATTCACTGCTTATTCATAATGCTCACATTTAATGTAAAATATCACCTCCCAAAAAGTTGGTTTTTAAACCTGACTTTTCTAAAAAGGAAAGGCTTTTCTAAAGTATATAATTTTGCCACATGTTTTATTAAACTAAGAAACTTTATGGGCAACAAAACATGTCCTGTTTACCAAGTTGGGTATACAATGGGATATATGTGGCTTAAGTGTGAGGCTACTGTGTTGAAGTTTATTTTATTCTTATTTTACTATAGTAAATGTCTATAATTGCTACCAGATCTAACTGTAACAGAAATTGTTAATATTCTTTGTCATGGTACATTTAAACACATTCTGCTTGGGCTAGCAAGTTTTGCTAACCTAAAAAAAAAAAGTTTATGAAATATTCAGCATGTTCTGGGAAATGTATATATTTAGAGCATTCACTTTCTCTTAATGAGGTGACATGTAGTGGCTTTGAACTCTAATTTTTATTTTAACAACTGCAGAATATTAATGCAGTATATGAATTAATATAAAAGAGGTCATTCATTTCTCCAAAGAAATGAGATAAAACCTCACTAGAAAACTGAACAGAAATAGGGATGACCTGTCCACAAAAAAGAAAAATGACCAGCAACCATATTTTCACCTATCAGATACTCAGGTTTTTTTTAAAAACATACACAGTGTTGCTAAGGATATGTATACTATTGGCGTAAGAGTTATTGGTAAGAACTTTCTGGAGAGGCAGTTTGGCAATATTCTTCCCAAAAATCTGAAAATTTTATTTACTTCTAATTCAGCAATTATACTTCTTAAGAATTTCCTTAATATTATTTTTAAACTTTATGTTAAAATTTAGTTGTAAGAATTTTCTTTGTAACATTTCTCATAAAAGTTTAGAGTAATGGAGAATCTTAAATGTTAAGAAAATAGAGTGAGGGGGTGAAGAGAGGTTGATTTGGGTACAAACATATAGTTAGATAAGTTCTAATGTTTGATAGCAGACTAGGGTGACTAATGCTTAGCAACAATATCATGTGTATTCAAAGTAACTAGAATAAAGGACTTGAAAGGATACTAACACATAAAAATGATCAACATTCAAGGTGATGAATACCCCAGATACCCTGACTTGATCATTACACATTCTATACAAGTATCAAACACACATACCTGATAGATATGTAAAATGTAATATGTCAATATAAGAGAAGAAAGTTCAATACAAAAAGTTATATAAATTATGATATATTTATACAATGGAAAGCTATGCAGCCCTTGATAATGATAATTTTTTTAATTACATGATAAATGTTTCTAATAAATGTTAAGTAAAAACATATATTGCAAAACAGGATGTTCAGTATGATTCCTCTTTAACCACATTGCTAATTTGGAAATATCTACACACATGCCCATTGTATATACTGAAGAGGAGCTGATGAGCCATTCTTTTTGGGGGGCATTATTCAGAGCTACAGAAAATTTAGGATTATTTTTATTCAATGGTTTTGTCAGTCTTAATGTTGCCAAACATAGCTATCTATTCAAACTTAGTACTCTAATGTGAGTCAGTATTTTTCGCAAATTTAATTTATGTTTACTACTTAGTTGTCCTGATTTGTTTATATTTTATTTGGTTTACTTATTTATTTATTTTCTTACCTTAAAGTAAGCCAGTTTTGTATTTGTATATATAAGAAACCAAACACTTATAGAAAATACGTTAGAGACAAACATCTTAGGGGCACTAAAAATACAACCAAGCTTTTATCATTTATTTAAATCCAGGTTTACATATGAGCAGACAACAGATACGTGAAAAAATGCTCAGCCTCACTAGTCATCAAAGAAATGCATATTAAAACCATACTGTACCACCTAACTCCAGTCAGAATGGCCAGAAACTCAAAAAACAACAGATGCTGGGGAAGATGTGGGGGAAAGGGAGCACTTCTACACTGTTGGTAGGAGTGGAAAACATTGTGGCAATTCCTAAAAGATCTAAAAATCGACCTTCCATACCTAGCAATTCCCCTTCTGGGAATATACCCAGAGGAACTCAAACCACTCTATAAAAAAGATAACCTGCATACACATGTTTATTGCAGCATTATCCACAATAGCAAAAACATGGAACTAACCGTACTGCCCATCAAAAGTGAACTGGATAAAAAAATATATGGAACATATACACAATGGAATATTACGCAGCCATAAAGAAGGACAAAATTATGAACTTTGCAGCAATTTGGATGGATTTAGAGTCCATAATACTCAGTGATCTATTACAGAAACAAAGAACTGAGTACCACATGTTCTCACCCCTAAGTGGACCCTGAACAATTATCATAATACTGTTAAAAAGGAATTGTCCATAGAGGGAAACTGCCAGAGAAGGGGTGGACACACTTCATCAATAAGTGTACCTGATCCCAAACCAGGCAAAGTAGGGACCAAACTGAGGCCCAAAATTTACCTGTACAATGACCGTTTGTATATCTAATCCTGAATTGTACCCCACATCCTTAAAATAAATAGTTAGATAGATAAATCCAGGTTTACAAAGTACTTTATTCATGAGTTAATTTCACTTTAAAAGGGTTATAGGAAGAACATATAACTATAATCATATATTCCAACCTAAAGCTTTAAGTAACAGTTTTTATTATAAAGCAATATGTGTTCATTGTGAAATATTTTTTAAAAGTTTAAAGAAGGGAAATATGACCCATCATCTCACTACCAAAAGATAACCACTATTAATATTTTGGAATATATCATTCTAGTCTTTGTCTCTTACGCGCACACACACACACACACACACACAGAGTTAAAAATAAAGTCACACTGTGTGTACTGTCAATAAGTATCAAGTAAGAAAACCAGCAGAACCACAATGATGGTTGTGGTACTCTGTCCTTAAACCACTTCTGTGTTATCTTCCAGGCTTCTTTCCTTGACTCTAATCCGCACAGCATCCCAGTCTTAGGTTTAAGGATGTTGTTCCTATTCAAAAACCTTTCAGTCACCTGCAAAATTAAGACTAGACTTTTCCAGAGTCTGGCTCCAACAAACTGCATCTCTCATTATACCACAGTATGACATTGGTTTTTTGTTTCTACTGAACCCTCAAACATAACTGCTTTTTTACTTATATGCTTTTATATGTACCATTTGCCTTGCCTTCAGTGTTCTTCAAATTAGTTTTGACCTCTTCGCTATGTCCTCCTGGCCAGAACAGTCTAAAAATAAAGTCATCTTTACTTGTTTTGCTAGAAGTCATTTGTCAGTTGTATGTGGCTGTATGAGCTGGTAAGTTCAATGATAGGCAGGAACATGAGCCTACTGTTTTAGGATTTAGGCTCATGTAAGGCTTTAGGTCATCCTCACTTCGTTTATCTGTCAAATGATAGGAATGAATATGGGCACATCTGTGACAATCAGATGTGAGGTATGCTGTGGGTAATTTTTTACTAATTGTGAATTACTTTATAAGTATGAATTGATTTGAGGTTATTCCTATAAATTTATACTTGCTTTCTTGAGTGGACAAGAAAGGCACATTTCAGGGATTGTACAGTCCCTGGAAGTGTGTTGCGCATGTGAATGTTCCTCCTAACATACTCCAGAAAGAATAGTATCAGGACAGAAAACCTCTCAACTAGATGATTTACAAGAAGTCTACAGCTCAAAAATTCTAAAATAGAGGTCTTGAATTGGATTCTGTAATTTTTGTAGTCTTTAACAAGTGTTTAAATCTTAGATCATATATTAATTTTGTACATTTGTCTGATTTTGTCAAATAAATTGTAAATCATCGTGGGAGGCAGCATCTTTATTCTTGATTGTGTTCCACACAGGGCCCCCAGCATAATGCCCTGTACACAGTGGCCCTAGGTAATATTTTATCAATAACATAATTATCTTATCATGAGTCAATGGTAGGTATAACGCGCTTTTGGATTTACAAGATTTCTTATTAGCTGTGTTATGTATGAAAGCAAAGATATTTTTTAATACATAAGAGCTATTCATGCACGTTTAAGTGAGGTACCTTAATAATATCCAGCAAATGGAGTGATTCGTAGGCACAATAATTATTCACAACTGAGAGAGAAGTCTCGAAGTTTTGACTCTGCTGTCATAGTCGAAGAATTACTAATGTCTGGATAATTTCTAGACCCTACTACTGCCTAATCAGCAGATAGTTCTGGGCTTTAGTCAGCTATAAGGCACTTGGGTTCCAATCCCAGCTACAATACTTACAAGATTTTATTTGGGGGCCTCTTTGTGCCTCAGTTTTCTCATCTGTAAAGGGGAAATAAATAATATCCACCCAGTAGTGTAGTTGTATTATCTGAGTTAACATTCTCAACTTATTTTGAACACTTGGTAAGTACTATGTATTTGCTATTATTATTAATACTAGTATTATTATTGGTTTGGGTTTGCATCAGTTAGCTATTACCACAATTATGCCACATACCACCTTAATTAGTGTCCTAGAGCTGCTTCAAGAGGGAAGAAGTGAATATTTGCTGGACAATAATGTAACCTAGCATGGGGCTCTCTGTAGGTGGCAATAACCTAAAGCTAATTTAGCAACATGCTTATTTGGAAGAGGAAGAAAATTCAGAATTAAAAGCAATGTTATTTAGTAATAGGACAGTTTTCTGTAGTTCTCATTTACTTGGCCCTTAGTCTGAATCTGATAATCCTAGAAAACATGTTCCGTGATTTTTCATTTAGGGGATAAACCTCTACAGACATGGAAACTGAGTCTCCTTTGGGTTACCTGGCTCTTGTCCTTATTATACAGTTACATAGTGGATTCCACAAAGGTATGAAAAAGAAGCAAGGGCTTTTTGCCCCTTTGTAAGAATAAAATATGTGCTGATTGCCTCTCAGAAAGAGACATGACCTAGAGATTACTCATCAACTGCTGAATTAAAACCAAAGCAACTTTAATTACAGTGTCTTCTCATGTCATCTTTGGCCTATAAGCTTGGATAGCTAGTTCATCTAAGTAATCTAACCCAGAGTTGGTTCCTTACACGATTCTTAGAATCAAATTTTTTTTAAATTTGAGAACCAATATATAATATTTTTGATAGAATTTTCCAGTCTAGTTTTTGTTTGTTTGTTTGTTTGTTTGTTTCTTCTTATTACAATAGCTGAGGAATTATATCATTCTCACTGGCCCAGTGAAAAAAACATCAAAACACAGTAGCACTTATGGGTGCTTTCTAGGTTTTGTTGACTTCAAGAGAATAATGATGTGCACATTTTCATTGGTCACTTGATAAAATACAGTGACACTGTGTTGTTGACTTGTCAAAAAAGGAAAAATAAAGAAGAGTTTTTCATGAAAAAATCCTATTATTAGAATAACAGGAACTTGATTTAGGATATTTGTATTTTCACACTGTAACTGAAAGAACTTATTTATGATACAGAATTAAAATTTCTAGTGAAAACTTTTTATGTAAACCAGACTCTTTCACGCATCAGGTTGCTCACTGGCAAATTGGCAACAGTTTTTCAAACTAATACTTATTCATGCTAGTCTGCCCTAGAACCATCCACCATCAACACTGAATTTGAAATTCTATGAAGACTTGAAAACTGCATGACAGCTGCTGTGTATTTTCTTCCTTGAACGTTTCATAGTCTGCTTGGCTCATCCTCACAGTGTATCACAGGATAAGCTGTCAATTTCTTTTCTGTGAGCGCCTATATCCTAAGGTTCCTGAGCCCTTCTTGGATATAACACCTCCATAGGGCCTTTTTACAGATAAGCCAGTCTTCTTTCAAATTTCAAATAAAGCCGATAATAATTCATTCAACAGATGTGTTTATTGCTAGGTATTCTTTGGAAATACAGTGATGAATAAAGTAAATATAGTCCTTGTCCTCATGGAGCATGCATTCTAGTCAAAGAATAAAACAAAGCATAAGTGAACAACCAAATCATTACAAAGTGTGTAACAGTTATGAAGGAAAAGAAAAGCTGATTGGGCAGTCATTCTCAGAGGACAGGAGAAATGTATCTTAGAATGGTCAGCGAAGACCTCTCTGAGGAGGTGCCATTTAGCTGAGACCAAAAGAATGTGAAGGATTTGACCCTAGGAGAGAGAATTCAAGCCAGGAAATACCTAAACAGCAAGGCTGCAAGAACAAGCTTGAACAGATGAAGGGCCTTTTAAGCAACATCACCATAATGTCTGTGCTTCTATCATTTTCTGATGCTATTCCATTTCTTCAGGGTCCAGTGCGGCAGGGTTTATGTCTGTGCAAGGTTTCATCTAGAGTCTGGGTTTTGTTTTTTCTGGAAGGACACCTGTAGGGCAGCTTTAGAAGATTTCCATGAAATATTGATCACAAGCCAGTTGAGATGAATGAATAAAGACCAAAAAGAAGGGTAGATTTTGATCATCCTAAAATATTTCCATGGTTCACATACAGAAATAACTGTTTAGGCAGTCTAAGGCTGGTGTTCATTTGAAGAGCAAAAGCAGTCGAATTTGTTTTCTGAATTTAAGGTTTTCATGACTTTTCATGAAACTACTCATTTATTATGACTAATATATGAAAAACTGTAGCATATACCTTTTCATTATACCTTATGCTTTTGTAATAAAAAGGTTTATTTATATGTGTGTGTGTGTGTGTGTGTGTGTGTGTGTGTGTGTGTATACACCAGTATTTTCTGATAACTTCCCCAGTGACTTTTTACACCTCTATTTCAGAGAAGACATGTCTTATAAAGATTTCCAATACTGACCCTTCCTTTTTTTTTTTTTTTTTGAGTTGGAGTCTCACTCTGTCCCCCAGACTGGAGTGCAGTGGCCTGCTCCTGGCCACCACAGCCTCGACCTTTTGGGCTCCGGCGATCCTTCCGCCTCAGCCTTCCACGAGGCTGGAACTACAGGCACGCGCTACCACGCCCAGCTAATTTTTTTCGATTTATTGTAGAGATGAGGTCTCGCCTGCACAGGCGGGTCTCGAACCCATGGACTCAGGCAATCCACTCACCTCAGCCTCCCAAAAGCGCGGGATTTCAGGCTGAGCCACCGAGCCCGGTGTGACCCTTCTTAATGCCTGACCAGGTGCCGACTTGGATTCAGTTCATTCACATGGAACATTTCTCCTGTCATTTTCATCATCTGTGGCTGATGCCTCATTTATATTTCAAAGAATTCATCACTTTAGTAGGCATTTCACACATTTAAAATTATGGATAATATACTGGAATAGACATAGTCCACCCCCATTCATGGAGTGACTATAAAATAAAGGCCCTATACTAGTTGTGGTTAAATTCTCCCAATCCCCCTAGAGCTAACATTTTAACAAAAACATACATTCATTTTATGGGCACATGTTTGATTTTAAAGTAGGGAAGATCTAACTATAGCAGCAACAGAAGTCATAAAAGCAAGATTGATAGGTATTCCTGCATAAACATTTAAAATTTCTGTTTCTTAAGAAACTCTATTGTATCACAGTGTGTTCAGTTGCAAAATCGTAAAATGCAATTCATGCTGGCATAGAGAGTAGCAGATTTATTTCAAACAACAGAAAGCCTCTTCAGTCTGTCTTCTCTTGGATCATCTTCGTTCTAAGTTTGGCTCCCCCTTGTGGCTGCTAACAGTTTCAGCAGCCAGGTTTCCTCCATGTTCTAGGAGCAAGTCACCTCTAGAAGTCCTTGAACATTCTCTCAGAAAAGTGATAACTTTTCTTCTCAGAAATACCCACCAAAACTCTTCTCATGTTTTATTGACCTGAACCAAAAAACATGACCAGGATATGATAAAATGCAAAATGCTAAGAAATCTTTGTAAATGTAGTAAAATGTTAGCTTGTTTCATATACAGAAAGCTCTTACAAATCATTAAGTCAAATTACAAACTTGTGATGGACCAAAAAAGGGAATGAAGAAACAATTCACAAAAGAAAAAAATCAAAGATCTAGTGAAGCTTTAAAAGTTGAGTAACACTAATGATCAAAACAATCATATCAACAATATATTGTCCTATCATGAAAATACAAATGGGTCAAAACAGCAATTCTGTTACTAGAACTTTACCATAAATCATCTATGTGCTTGAATTCATGTACTACTAAAATGTTACTGTATTATTACTGTATTTATAGTTGCAAAAAATAGAAAACATCAACTATATCTCACAATAGGGGATAGGCTAACTGAACTATATATGCATCTATCTGACTGAGTACTGTGAGGCCATCCTGAATCTTATGTGGAGATATTTGATCACATGGGAAAATATTTCTGATATATCAAATAAAAAGCATTGCAAAGCATTTTATGATTATATATGATCTCGATTTGGTATAAAATATGTACACAGGCATAAAAGAAAAATGAATCGATTTGACTACATAAATTTTTTTTTTTTGAGTTGGAGTATCACTCTGTCACCCAGAATGGAGTGCAGTGGCCACTCCCAGCCACCGCAGCCTCGACCTGCTGGGCTCCGGTGATCCTTCCACCTCAGCCTTCCAAGGAGCTGTAACTACAGTCGCACGCTGCCATACCTGGCTAGTTTTTGATTTATTGTAGAGATGAGGTCTCGCCAAATTGCCCAGGCAGGTCTCGAACCCACGGACTCAGGCAATCCACTCGCCTCGGCCTCCCAAAGTGCTGGGATTACAGGCTGAGACTACATAAATTAAAAAAACAAAACAAAAACAAACTTCCCGGCCAGGTGTACCCCAGCGCTTTGGGAGGCTAAAGTAAGAGGCTTACTTGACACCAGGAGTTCAAGACTACCTGAGCAATGTAGTGAGACCTCATTTTTTTTTTTTTTTTTTTTTGAGTTGGAGTCTCACTCTGTCTCCCAGACTGGAGTGCAGTGGCCGCTCCCGGCCACCGCAGCCTCGACCTGCTGGGCTCCGGCAATCCTTCCACCTCAGCCTTCCGAGTAGCTGGAATTACAGGCATGCACTACCACGCCCGGCTGATTTTTTGATTTATTGTAGAGATGAGGTCTCGCTGCCCAGGCGGGTCTCGAACCCGCGGGCTCAGGCAATCCACTCACCTCAGCCTCCCAAAGGCGCGGGATTACAGGCTGAGCCACCGAGCCCGGCTGAGACCTCATTTTTACAGACAATTTTTTTTTTTGGGGTCACTGACTATAGTGATACATGCCTGTAATACCAGACAATTCAGGAGGCTGAGGCAGGAGGATTTCTTGACCCCAGGATTTCGAGGTTATGGTGAGCCATGATGGTGACACTGCACTCCACCCTGGGTGACAGAACAAGACTGTCTTTAAAATAAAAGAGGGAACAACAACAAAAAAACAACTTCTGTATCGTAGTATCAAGAGAAAAAATATTTAAAATTTTTACTTAAAATGAAAGGACGTAGCCAGGCTCGGTGGTTCAGCCTGTATATCCCACACTTTGGGAGACTGAGGTGAGTGGATTGCCTGAACCCGCGGGTTCGAGACCTGCCTGGGCAACTTGGCAAGACCTCATCTCTACAATAAATTTAAAACTAGCCGGGTGTGGTAGCGTGCGCCTGTAGTTACAGCTGCTTGGGAGGCTGAGGCGGAAGGATCACTGGAGCCCAGCAGGTCGAAGCTGCGGTGGCTGGGAACGGCCACTGCACTCCAGTCTGGGTGACAGAGTGAGACTCCAACTCAAAAAAAAAAAAAAATGAAAGGACGTTTCCCTTAATTTATAAAGGGCTCATACAAATTAATTTTAAAAACAACCCTAATGAAGATAGAAGTACACAGTTCATGAAAAATAATTACAAATGATTGGTAAAATAATTTTTAAGTTTATTTTAAAATTTTTATTTTTAAATTAATAAGTTTGACAATAATAGAATTTGGTTGAAAAATTAATCATATTCCTGTTGACATTCATTTAAAATATGGTCTGACTTAATTGCTGTTATATAACTAAGAAACTCCCATTCTCAAATATTGTGTTCTAAGACATTTCTTTGGGAAAAAATAGATGAAGTAATAGGATTTTTCAGATTTGCAAAAACAGTTCTGTTTCTGGTAGGATTTCCAGTAATAAAGATAGTTACAGTTATGTGTACAAATATAAAACCTCAACATCACTGAGTATCTCCAGCTTTTCACCTTATCTACATTTAGCCCCATAATAGTGACATTTCTTTCTGTATCACCACATTATCTTAGCATAAGCTACTTAGTACTCTGATCACTTCTATCACCTATTATTACAATAAACCATACACCCAAACAATGTAGTTGTATTCCCTGAGGAACATCTACTTTTATTTTTGTAATTAGGTAAGACCAGTAATGGCTTTCATAGTTAATTAATTGTGTTATGTTCAACTTGTATAAACTTGCACTATCAAAAAAGTATCTGTCTTGAGTAAGTGTACATTCTTTTATCCTACTGTTCCCTTCTACCTCATTACAGTTTAAGATAGGAAAATGGGGGGGAAGTATATTTGATGTTTACTGTAAATAAATGAGGGACATTTTCCATTTTATTTCTCCCAATTTACCCCCCAGGTTCTGAAATTCCCTTCCAGGAAGCATCTTCACCCAATTACCATCTACACTGGTAACTGATGGTAGTTGATACTCAGGGTTACTTTGAAGAGCAATGGTCATTGCCTACAACCAGAGCCAGGCTACTAGCAAGAGCTGGGAACATGAATTGCATTTTTCTGTAGAAGCAGAGTTCTTAGGACTGAAAAATTATTGTTTCCCCAAACCAAGCATTAACCAGCAAAAAATATACTAATAATGACTTTTAAAAAACTTATGTCAAATGCAGTTCCACTGTTTATGGTGAATTATTATATAAGAAACATATGACAGCACAGTACAAATATATGTCAAGAGTAAGTGCTTATAAAATACCTATTCTTAATGTATGTCACATGTTTAAGCACAAGGCATGGCACATAATAGTTAAATGATGTGTTCTCTCCCTTCTCTTGGAGGTAATAACAGTCACTGGATCAAAATCAAATATAATGGTTGTCAGTTACATGTTCACTTTGAATCAGGAAAAAAAACCCTTGAAATAACATTTTTAAATTTTTCCTAATTATCAGTAACTGTTACAAATGGATGCTGGTATATGCTCTTATAAGTCACCTGATTCAGCATCCTCAACTTACAGGTGAAGAACCCAAAGCCTACAAAGTTTGACTTACCTGATTCCCCAGTATTTAGTGGGAAATGCTAGCCTCTCCTTCCAAAATTGGGTTTTCCACTCCACCCCCAACAGTGCCCACCGAGGAGCTGTCCATCTGAACAGTGCTGGACTTCCTTTAAACAACCTCATCTCTGGAGCTGAGGATTGAAGCTTCATAACTGGAGTTTGGCATTGTTATGGCATTTGATTAGATCTTACTTTTTAAAGGATTAGTCAGTTGTCCACAGTTATCTCGTAGGCATACTTGGTTTTTCCTAGAATGTCATAGGCACCTCCTGTTTTCCTTTGCATTGCCGATTGAAACCACATAGGCATTCAGCAAATGCTTGTAGAATGAACAAATACTGAATTCTAGATATATTCTTAGCCATTGCAGTAATATATATCAAGAAAAAATGAAAAGGAAAATAATTCAAACACCAATATTTTGTAAAGATACAAAAATATTTTCAAGCAGTACGTTGACACAAACATAAATGATACTTGGATGAAAATTCAGTTACTTAGTTTAAGAAAGTACTTCTTTCCTGACACATGTGTATGCCTTTTATTAGCTAAAGGAAAGGTGTATAAAACACTTATTTCTGCTTTGACTTTTGATTGGCTTAAGGTAAGTTTTATACACAATTATAATAGTCTTCCATAGCTTAGATTTTCTGGTATAATTATACTTTATTTCATTATATGAATATTTTATTTTGTTTTAATTCAGTGTCTCCCAAAGGGATAGAAACTCGTTCTTTGGAAACTGTAGAGGAGGAAAAAAGCTTTATTCTTTTGGGTTCAGTGACTGGGGCCTATGAATTTAACTGAAAACAGACAGATTAACTTGAGAAAAGACATTCGATTTTTACTGATGCTAATGTTTTGATATGCACAGGAGCATCACAGAAAAGAAGTGAAAATCCTAAAAAAAAAAATAAAAGTAGACTCAGGATTTTATTTACTATTTTATTTTATTTTATTTTTGAGTTGGAGTCCCACTCTGTCACCCAGGCTGGAATGCAGTCGCACATTCACAGCCACCTCAGCCTCGACCTTCTGGCAATCCTTCCACCTCGGCCTTCCAAGTAGCTGGAACTACAGGCATGTGCCACCACGCCCAGCTAATTTTTTTATTTATTGTAGAGACGAGGTCTCACCAAGTTGCCCAGGCTGGTCTCGAACCCCTGGGCTCAGGCAATTCTTTCTCCTTGACCTCCCAAAGTGCTGGGATTACAGGTTTGAGCCACTGCACCCAGCATTTATTTATCATTTTATTTTATTTTATTTTTAATTGGTATCTCATTCTGTTGCCCAGACTGGAGTGTAGTGGCATGCTCACAGCCACTGCAGACTCAACCTGCTGGGCTCAGGCAATCTTCCGCCTCAGCCTTCCAAGTAGCTGGAACTATAGGCATGTGCCACCACGCCTGGCTAATTTTTTGATTTATTGTATAGATGAGGTCTTGCCAAGTTGCCCAGGCTGGTCTCAAACCTGTGGGTTCAAGCAATCCTCTCACCTCAGCCTCCCAAAATGCTGGGATTACTAGGCATGACCTATTGCACCCGCTATTTACCATTTTAAAGAAGGGTAATAAGATGTGGCAATGTGACTAGACACAGGAAAGGGAGTTTTAGATTCCAGGGCCAATAAATTATGGAAAAGTGACTAGGAACTGTATGGAAGAAATGAATGGAAGATGTGTTATTTTAAGATCTGTTTATACAGATAGATTAATCTCAGTGTTGACTCCTTGTCTTTCATAATAAGAGTTTTCTCAGCCTGGTATGGTGGCTCATGCCTATAATCCTAGCACTTTGGGAGGCAGAGGTGAGAGGATTGTCTGAGCCCACAGGTTCGAAACCAGCCTGGGCAACTTGGTGAGACCTCATCTCTACAATAAATCAAAAAATTAGCCAGGCGTAGTGGCATGTGCTTGTAGTTCCAGCTACTTGGAAGGTTGAGACGGAAGGATCGCTGGAGCCCAGCAGGTCAAGGCTATGGTGACCGTGAGTGTGCCATTGCCCTCCAGCCTGGGCGACAGAGTAAGACTGCAACTCAACAACAACAAAAAAGAGTTCTCACCTTCCTGGTACAAGGAAAGGGTACCTTTCTCATAGGAAATTTATGACTTGCTTTTAAGCTGTTATGGTAAAGACAGAGTTTTTCTGCATCTACTATTTCTCAATTTCCTTCCGCTCAAAATAATCCTTATGCCAAAATGGCATATTTCTGGGTGACATATCCTGATCTGCTTCCACATGAGCAGTCTAAAAACAAAGAAGTCTATTGTCGACTATGTTTTTTTTTTTAATTCTATCAAACAAAGTTAAAGTAGGTTTATTTATGTAGAAATTCTCCAGCTTTTAATATGCTAATGTACATCACAAATATCCAAAAGGGAATTGCAATAGGCAGTTTTCCCAAACTCACTCAAAACTGAACCCTTTTTTCTGGAAACATTTCAAAAGCCCTATGTTTCAGAATTTACTTTAGAACACTATAAAAATGAATGTTAGGTTATACCTTTGGTTGGTCCTTTCAATTATCAGTTATTTGAGTTTTTCAGTGATCTAGGGAACTCATCAAAATTGAAATCATTTGCAAGCATCTAAAGCAAATGCATACTGATTTATTTAAGGAGTTCTGCATATTTTGGATACTAGGCATAAAACAATAAAAGTCAGTATGTGTTACACAAGGTGGAAACCTGACCTGTACCCTTCACAGGTGGTAAGCCACCTCTCTGTTAGGCAGAGGTGGGTCTAGGGGTGCAGAAGTTTGTATAATAGGCTTCTGCCAGAGCTGAAACATCACCAGACACCTCTTTGGGTCTGCTCAAATGCTCAAACGCTTGACCAAAATTCTGTAGTTAGATCAAAATTCTGATATAGATCAAAAAACAATTTAAGGATAACCTTGACTTGCGATTTTTGAAGATTAATTACCAATTTTGTACCTCCTCTTTAATAAAAACAAAAGAAAGCAGTTACCTCTGTACTGCTCAATAGAGTGTTTATAAGACTGAGTCCTGAAAGGTCTATCAGAATTACTTAACCTATTAGCTGGAGTAATTTTATTTTCATTGATCTGCAAAATAATTGCAATTTGGGTTTTGGTAGTATTCATGTTGAGCTGTTCTTCTGATAGTAATTGACTAAAATGTTAAATTGTTTCTGAAGTTGCATTTATAGGAGTTTGTCAGATCATGTCATCATCCTAGTGAAGAAGTCTTTAATAGACAACAGTCGTATGCACTAAAGAATTGCTAGGTTAATGGATCTGGACAAGGTAATATATAAAATGTACACATCCTAAATGAAGGTTCATAAGTCAACTAACTCAGTAAGGTAGTCTCCCAGACCACTTAAAGCAGCTCAGGGGTGGCCATTTCTAAATTACATTTCACCAGAAGTGGGCCACTGCCACCAACTCCAATAGTTAAGTTCATCAGGACAGTTTATAATGACCAGACTCCTATGTGCTTTCTTATATGTATGTGTCTCTTTTCATTGCAATAATTTTATATTTGTTTATTGACTGAAGATTTGGTAATTTTATTGCTTGTTAGATTTTCCATAGGTCATCCCAAATGCTATTAATTGATCTGTAAAACTAAGGAATTTTGTATCAGGAATTGTGCTAAGAACCTATAAATTATATCCACTGGATCCTATTTTCTTCTCAGTACATATTAACCTGCTATTCTAACAACAACAACAACAACAGCAACAAATAACAACCACGGGCACCAGCATTTTAAAAATAGCACATCAGGTCTTTATTCATTTTGTCCCTCATAGAGATATTTGAGTGGAAGGGGAACAACTCAGGAAGATTTTTCTGTCTTTGAATTTTCCTTTAAATTAACTCTTAAAAAGTGCCAACCCTTTATTAATCAATCATGAAATATCCCAAGTTGGAGGCAACTGTCATATTCTAAATTTGATGGAATAAATATTGTATATTTCACAATTTGCTCAGAGTTCAACCTGGTACCTAAATAAACTCTCCTCTACTACAATTCTTTAACAACCATAAACTGTCAGAACTCTGCCAAAATAACCGCATGGAGAACTTAAGAATGAAAATGGAAGAAAGACCCTTCTAAAAATTATCTTTAGGCATAGGGGACTTAAGAAGTTGGGAAGCTGAATTTGGAGGATTCTGTTTGTGAAAACCAAGAGAATATCTAATTCAGATCATTAAGGTGCTATGAAATAGTGATTTATATTGACAACAAGACAGAAAGTGCCTAATACCCATAATGACTATTGTTTAAAACAAAACAGGACCAGACGCAGTGGCTCACGCCTATAATTCCAGCACTTTGGGAGGCTGAGGTGAGAGGTTTGCCTGAACCTGTGGGTTCAAAACCAGGCTGGGCAACTTTGCAAGACCTCATCTCTACAATAAATCAAAAAATTAGCCAGGCATGGTGGCATGTGCCTGTAGTGAGGATCACCAGAGCCCAGCAGGTCGAGGCTGCAGTGGCCATGAGCATGCCACTGCACTCCAGCCTGGGCGACAGAGTGAAACTCCAACTCAAAAAACAAAAACAAAAATAGGGAACTAGGAAAAAAAAGGAAAACTGACCTGTGTTTGATTCTAAGACTAGCAGATGTGTAATTGACCTACTTCTTAATAAAGTGTAACCTAGAATTCGATATCTTTTGTGAAGTGTTTTTGCACTTAATGGCTGCCAGATGTTGCTTTGAAACATCTGACCACTAAGGAAATATGCTCCAGAAGTTGATAGAATTAAGGTGGCATTATAAAGCATATGGTTAAACACCCCTAAAAGAGCAGGTAGAGGAACAAAAAAATGTATAAACCCACAAGGACAACTAGAACCATAGTGGAAACAACAGCAAACAAGAGGCATCAACATAACTTTGGAAGTAAGTGAATGAACCAAGCAGTTGAAAAAAGTACCTGAAATCTAAGTGCCTACAGAGAGCAAGGCAAACAAGCAAACCCATCCGTCCAACCACAGGGCTGCAGAAAGATTCAGGAGTGGGAAGGGCCAGATACTTCTCTAGACAGGGATGAGAGGTGGCGCTGAAGGAAAGGTTGGTTAAAAATCCATATAAAGAGACCTCAGGGTCTCTTTTCAGACCTCATTAAGCTAGGTGACTACCTTAGTCTCATCCAGATAGATAACAAGAAGTTTACTGTCCTGAGAAATTGACAAGAAGCTCCGGTCTTGGGGACACCAGGCTCAGTGGAGGAGAGAAGTCTAACACCATAATGAAACAAAGATATTAAGTGAAAGTGTAGATGCTGAAGAATAAGACCCCCCCACCCCCCCATCCCCCTTCACCCTGAGAATTGTGGCAGCAAAGAGAAAACACTTAGTGATCCTGACATTCTGGAGTTCCCCACAGTGGGCTAGTCCCCACCTAATCACTCTATATTGAAGTCCACCATACACAGAGCTTCCAAGTGGTTGTTCACTCTTCAGTGTAAGCAGATGGGCAAGGATACCTGTACATTTGAGAAAGGCATTAGGCACAAAAGGTCAAAACCAAGACAAATAAGGGAAGAGGGAACTTAGATGTAACAGGTACAATGTGAGGAGCTGTGTAAAAATAAAACCATAAGTCACATACTCAGAAAGAAAGAATGAGATGTTGCATTTATAGAATAAGAGCAACATACTTTTAAAAGAAATAATCTAAGAGCAAGAATGAGCTCTTGAAAATGGAAAACATGACAGCCAAAGTGGAAATTCAATATCAGGCTTGGATGATGACATTGAATTCATTCATTCACTCAACACATCTGATTGAGTGGCCATTGTGTCCTTGGCATTGTTCATGACAGTGAAGATATATCAGTGAGCAAAAGAAATGAAGATCCCAGTCTAGTAGACCTGAAGTTCCACTGGGTGGGGGGGGCACAACAATACCATGATAGGTAAATTACATGATATGTTAGAAGGCATTGGGTGCTAGGGAAAGAGGAAAAAATAGAGCATGGTAAAGAGAACTGAGAGTACCAGAGGGCAGGGTGGAAATAAGTTGAACTTTTTTTTTTTTTTTTTTTTTTGAGTTGGAGTCTCACTCTGTCACTCAGACTGGAGTGCACTGGCCGCTCCCAGCCACTGCAGCCTCGACCTGCTGGGCTTCGGTGATCCTTCCAAGTAGCTGAAACTACAGGCGCGCGCTACCATACCCTGCTAATTTTTGATTTATTGTAGAGATGAGGTCTCGTCAAGTTGCCCAGGCGGGTCTCAAACCCACGGGCTCAGGCAATCCACTCACCTCAGCCTCCCAAAGTGCTGGGATTACAGGCTGAGCCACCGAGCCCAACCAAGTTGAACTTTTAAATAAGATAGGTCTCAGTTGAGAAGGTGGCAATTGAGCAAACATAACCGAGAGGGTGAGGAAGTAGGCCACATGATACCTGGAAGCAAAGAGAATAGCTTGCACAAGAGGGTCCCTGGCCTGTGCAGGGTATGGCAGGGAGGCCATTGTGACAGTAGTGAGCAAGGGAGAGATAACAGCAGGAGACGAGGCTGGAAGGCAGCAGGACTACCCTGCGTGGGGCCTTGCAGGCCATTGAACAGACTCTGACTTTCACCCTGAGGGAAATGGAGAGCCACTTCAGAATCTTGAGCAGAGAAGTGACATGATCTAACTTTGGTCTTAAAAGGGTCACTCTGCCTGCCGTGTTGAGAATTAGCACTTCAGTTGCTAATGTCACGTTCTCTGCTTATACCTCAGTTGTTCCTTCTGAGCCAGCCTCTCTGTTAGCCTCCGTCCTCTCTTCTATCTGAGAGGTGGTTGCTCGCTCTCTCCTCTGTCAGTTTGCTCTTTACCTGTGTCTTCTGCTGACTTCGCTTCATGGGTCCCAGTACATGACCTTCAGCTCCTGCTCCCCTTGCATCATATCGTAAAGACACATGTCTGACTGGCTCCACTTTGTGTGTGAGTATTATTTTAACTAGGGCCCCTTTTTACTCCCTTGTTGTTTGTCGAACCTCTCAGGCATATGCCAATAAATAGTAAGAATGCATGTATATATGTATGTATATATTTAGATTGGAAACTATAGTTTATTTAGAAAGTAAATTAGAGGAGAGATTCACCTCCCCAAGGTAGGGGAGGGGACCAAAGCTCAAAAAGCCACATGGACACACCAGAGTTTAACAAAGCAATAGCCATATTTATTTTTTTATATAACAGTTAGTTTTCTGCTTTCTGTGGCTCTATCACCAGGCAAAGTCTTCTACAGAGGTAAGCTTTGGATAGCTCTTGAGAAACTCAACAGTTTAAGCTGTTTAAGCAAAGAGGGGAAATGGAAAAGTCTGTCCTGTACCTTAAATTCCAACCTGCAGACCCTTGTTGGGAGAATTACCCAACAACTTTTGTACCACACAGCTACACAAACCTTTATTTAAACCAAACATGGTTAGATTATAAGGAAAAATATGTGAAGCATTTTTCCCATAAAATCATTTTCCTTAGTAGTTTTCAATTTTTTTTTAATGCTAAAAAATAAAGCCATTAAGGGACATCTAATAAAGTTGGTGATATAACTGCAGGTTCACAAATATTTTTCCCTTGAAATTGTGAGACTAAGATCAAATGTAAAAATAACAAAGAACATGCCATCAATCTTGATACCAAGAAGAGATTCCAACTTTATGCCATAAACTTTGAGAAGTCCATCCAGAAAAAGAAAAATTGGATCAAATTAAAAAGAAGGTGCTAAAAAATTCAGTATATGCTTCAAAGATAAGAATGGAACATGGAGAAGTACAGGGAGGGAATTCTGAAAAGTCTTCCTGCTTTTGAAGACTCTGCGTTAAGTGCAAAGGCATACCAGAGGGAAGGCTTGTAATACCTCACACCTGCATTGGTAACCCTTTCCTCCATCAAGAAGACTTCTTCTAGGCTGGACACAGTAGCTCATGCCTGTAATCCCCACACTTTGGAAGGCTGAGGTGAGAGGATTGCCTGAGCCCATGGTTTCGAGACCAGCCTAGGCAACCTGGCAAGACCTCATCTCTACAAGAAATCAAAAAATTGGCCAGGCATGGTGGTGCATGCCTGTAGTTCCAACTACTTACTTGGAAGGCTGAGGCAGAAGGATCACCTAAGCCCAGCTAGTCAAGGCTGCGGTGGCCATAAGTGTGCCACTGCACTCCAGCCTGGGCGACAGAGAGAGACTCCAACTGGAAAAAAAAAAGATGACTTCTTCCCCAGGCAAGAAGAGTCGGCAAGGTTTGCCATCTTCCCTGCCTCTGATATATCAATAAGTGGGCAGAGAATGAGGGAGGCATCTGCAGGTAATGATGATTGCAGCTGAACCAAGAAAAAGCTCCACTGGACATGAAAAGGGCACATTTGGCTCCGTACCAGCCAGAAGCCCACAGTATGCCCTGGACCCAGTGAAGCAAGCCTCTGAGGCATTTATCTCATAAGAATTAAGGAAAGACCTCAAGGGCAGTTACCCAAAAACCCAGCACCCTCTCCCCTCCTCTTAGGCAGCTGAGAGATGGATAAGGCATGTCAACTTTGGATATCTAGTCTGTGTTACAGGTGAAAGAATAAGAAAATACCACATCAGTCATTGTTTAGGGGCACATGGCAGACCCAGAAAGAATGACTCACATTTTACTAAAGAATTTTCAGGTCACACTGATGTGTGGCCTATTGTGGGGTTATTTTATTCTTCCACCTCTAATATGGAGTGGTAAGCGTGCTGGGGCTGTGGGTAACTGCCCTTGAGGTGTTTCCCTAATTTTAATAAAATAAATGCCTCAGAGGTTTGCTTCACCCAGTCCAGAGTTTATTGTGGGCTTTTGGGTTGGTATGGGGCCAAATACTCTTTTCTATACCTAGCGGAATTTTTCTTGGTTCAGCTGTGATCATCATTGCTTGCATATGCTTTCCTCATTCTTTGCCCACTTATTTTGTATGTGCAGAGGCACGAACAAAATCTCTACGTACAAAAAGGAAAAATCTACTAAAGACAAGGAATAAACTTTCAAATAGTCATAACAGCATATACTTACTGAGCACTGATTACCCACTAGGCATTATTTTAAGTGGTGTGTGTGTGTGTGTGTGTGTGTGTGTGTGTGTGTGTGTGTGTGTGTTACTTCCTTTAATCCTCACAACAGTACCAGGAAAGCACTATTATAATCTCCACTTTACAGATAAGAATACTAAGACACAGAGGGGTTAAAAAGCTCGCCCAAGTTTACCCAGCTCTTAAGGGTCGGGCCAGGATTTGAACACAGGTGGTCTGGGTCCAAAGCCTGTTCTCAACTACACTATTCCTGTACCTCGGGAAACAGATAGCATTTTGGGCAACTGCTTTGTGCTCTAAAGGAAATTTAAGAAAATGGAAATTTACTTTCTGTGCACTTTTCTTGAAATCTACTAGAGACAAGAAAACCAAGTAAAAGAAAGATATAAGCTCAGGAATCAGGGATTCTACATGGAAGAGCTGTTTTAAAAATCTCAGGATTAAAAAATAAAACAAAACCTCAGGATAGGAGCTGTGCATTGGGCCTAAAGAACGTAATAGGAATATCAAAGAAAGGATTCCACTAATGTGCTTGACATTGGAAAAATAATTGCTGATCATTTGATGGATCATTAGGCAAAAATTAGCAGTAGGCATATAGCAAATATAGCAAACTTTTTTTTTTAAGTTAGACTCTCACTCTGTCGCCCAGGCTGGAGTGCAGTGGCACGTTCATTGGCACCCCAGCGTCGACCCTCGACCCACTGGGCTCCAGTGATCCTTCCGCCTCAGCCTTCCAAGTAGCCAGAACTACAGGTGCATGCTACCATGCCAAGCTAATTTTGCCAAGGGGCCTGGGCTGGTCCCGAACCCATGGACTTAGGCCATCCACTTGCCTCAGCCTCCCAAAGTGCTGGGATTGCAGGCTGAGCTACCGAGCCCAGCCAGATAAAGCAAACTTTAAGGCTGGGTGCAGTGGCTCACGCCTATAGTCCCAGCACATTAGGAGGCCGAGGTGAGAAGATTGCCTGAGCCCACAAGTTCGAGACCAACCCCGGCAACTTGGCAAGACCTCATCTCTACAATAAATCAAAAAGAAGTGGCTGGGCATGGTGACACGTGCCTGTAGTTCCAGCTGCTTGGAAGGCTGAGGCAGAAGGATCATCTGAGCCCAGCAATTCAAGGCTGCAATGGCTGTGAGCGTGCCTTCACTCCAGCCTGGGCAACAGAGTGAGACTCCAACTCAAAAATAAATAAATAAAACAAACTTTAAAACAAGACATTTAGCCGGGCTCAATGGCTCAGCCTGTAATCTCGCGCCTTTGGGAGGCTGAGGTGAGTGGATTGCCTGAGCCCGCGGGTTCGAGACCCGCCTGGGCAGCGAGACCTCATTTCTACAATAAATAAAAAAAAATCAGCCAGTCATGGTAGCGCATGCCTGTAATTCCAGCTACTCGGAAGGCTGAGGCGGAAGGATCGCCGGAGCCCAGCAGGTCGAGGCTGCGGTGGCCGGGAGCGGCCACTGCACTCCAGTCTGGGCGACAGAGTGAGACTCCAACTCAAAAAAAAACAAAAAACAAAAAACAAGACATTTAACTATAAAGCAAATTACGTGTTAAAGTAAAGGAATAATAGTCATATGCCTTAGCACAGCAATGAACCCAATATATGTAACATATAATACAATATAATATGTTCATATATCATATAAATTATTATTCAAGAGATAATATAGTTTTTTGTAGAGTTGGAGTCTTACTCTTGTCACCCAGGCTGGAGTGCACACTCACAGCCACCCCAGCCTCGACCTGCTGGGGTTAGTCTTCTGCCTTAGTCTTCCAAGTAGCTGGAACTACAGGCGTACACCAACATACCCAACTAGTTTTTGTGACTTATTATAGAGATGAGAATCTCACCAAGTTGCCCAGGCTGGTCTTGAACCCCCGGACTCAGGCAGTCCTCTCACCTCGGCCTCCCAAAGTGCTGGGATTACAGCTTGAGCCACCATACCTAGCCCCAGTTCAGTTTTGATGGGCAACTTGGTTGGTTCCATGTTTTTGCTATTATGAATAATGCTGTAGTATATGACCACTTGTATGCCTAGTCCTGAATTACACATCACATCTTTAAAATTAAAAAAGACAAAAAAAATTGATGTAACTATTTCACAATATAAACATATTTTAAAACATTCTGTTGTACATGTAGATATATACAATAATACTTGTTAAAAGTTAACAAAAAAAAGAATATGGTGGAAAAGCTAAACCAACTCTGTGATTTGGATAGTGTCTGAAAGGATTAACCAAGAAATAATAGTACATGTGTATTATTTATAGATATGACAGTAAATACTAGAAGTATCTAAAATAATTTGCGTGGATTATGACTACAGGGTGGTGAGGTAGGTTTAGGTGGGCAAGAGGGAGGGCTACTGTTTTTTATAATAAGCCTTTTTGTACCATTTGATTTTTTCAACTATTAAAAACCTAAATAAACCAATAACTACCCCTGAAAAGCACTTATGAAATGTTTTTTTCAAATTACTGAGGAATCTAACCAAAAGCATTTTAATAATAAACTCTATAAAACACTTCTTGAAAAATTAAAGATTGATTTCCTATATAGATGTGGCTCTAGGGAGCCTAAAATTTCTTCCTCTTAAAAAACAATAAACAGTATGAAACTTTAAAAATGTGTTTTGTCTAAGAAATTGAATCACATGCTTCCACCCTCTAATTGTATTCTTTTGGTTTTTCAAGATGCTAAAGAAGGGACCTTTATTTTAGCAGTTGGGTGGAGGCGTAACCAAGCCATCTGTACAGCGGATTCGGCTACAAGGAAAGGAGCCATTTTGACTAAAAAGGGTTGCTGTACTGATGCCACGTGAGATGACTAGTTAGTTTTTATTGCTTCATTGTCTTTAAGAATATTCTATTTATATATGAACTCTAGATTCCCATCAAAGATTGCCCATATGTCATGTTTCCCTTAAATATTGATTTAAGGGAATATGGTTTTTCTTGACCCATTGGGATCTGATGACCTCCTCACATGTAGTATGCTAGCAAATCTATCTTTATTATGCAGTAAGCTGAAAAGAGGGAGCACTGCAAGCACATGGTGCAATTTTAGGACACTGCATGAAGACAATCCTAAAACAACGGAATAAAAGAGGCATTGCACAGTTTTTCTGAGAGAAATTGGTGGGCGCAGATGGAGACTTAAGAAGAAATAAAAGAAACCTAAGGGAGTCTGGAGAGCCCATACTGTGGGCTTTGAACTAGAGGCTGAAAATCCTGACTCTGAAAGGCCAGGGTCTAGGGAGGGAAATAATACAACCAGCCTAATAATTGAAGCAGTTATTTAAATAGCAGCAGTAAATACTGACTGGGGCATGATGGGGGTATGCACAAGGAGTCTTTTGAAAAAAGCACTGAGGTGAGTGGATTGCCTGAGCCCGCGGGTTCGAAACCCGCCTGGGCAGGCGAGACCTCATCTCTATAATAAATCAAAAAAATTAGCTGGGTGTAGTAGTGCATGCCTGTAGTTCCTGCTACTTGGAAGGCTGAGGCGGAAGGATCACCTGAGCCCAGCAGGTCGAGGCTGCAGTGGCCGGGAGCGGCCACTGCACTCCAGTCTGGGTGACAGAGTGAGACTCCAACTCAAAAAAAAAAAAGAAAAAGAAAAAAGCAAGGCCGGGCTCAGTGACTCAGCTTGTAATCCCAGCACTTTGGGAGGCCAAGGCGAGTGTATTGCCTGAGCCCGCGGGTTCGAGACCAGCTCGGGAAACTTGGCAAGACCTCATCTCTACAATAAATAAATAAAAAACATTAGCTGGGCATGGTAGCGCACACCTGTAGTTCCAGTTACTTGGAAGGCTGAGGTGGAAGGATTGCCGGAGCCCAGCAGGTCAATACTTGGGTGGCTATGAGTTTGCCGCTGCACTCCAGCTTGGGCCACAGAGTAAGATTCCAACTCAAAAAAAGAAAAAGAAAAAAGCAATAGAGTCGTTTGGTATCTTGGAGACTTGGTAGCAGAAAGGAAGAAAAAGGGGTTTATACTGAAAATATTGTGGATGGAGGAATAAATTTGGTGTTAGGATATATAGGGAAGAGCTAGTAATGAATTGAAGATTACACCAAATTTGTTTTTTTCTTGAGAAGTTGAGAAATATGGGTACCTAGACAAAGGATTCTGAAAAAATATATAAATAACTCTGTCTTCATCATGCTTGAATAAAGTTGGCATGAGACATTTGTATATTGTCTGACTTATTTCTGAACACTGGAAAACTTTTAACAAAGATTCACATGATATTAGCACATAATCTTTTTTACCCTTTCTCTAAGAATACATCTGAATTATTGGGAGTTTACATACTGCCGGGATGGCGGGGGCACACAGGCTGTGTGTAAATCAGTTTGTAAATCCAAATTGGCATTACACCAATGGCCAGTGTGTATAATCTATGTAAAGCTTAGGTTTCACAAGAGAACTATAGATATTTATGACATTTGGTTCTAACTCATCTTGCTTCCCTTCAACTGGTATCCAAGGATATTTGCATTTTGGCTTTCTTCTTTTCATGACAGTGAAGTTAAAACAGAACTTAACTTCAAACTCAGCACACACTTGAGGGTAGGTTGACGAACAGCTTGACAGCTGAAACAAAATGACCGACATGACTCCCAGCGCCATCTGTTGGTGAAAGGTGAAATTGACATGCTTTGGCTCTGGCTGATTTCGTTATAAGTCGAGGAACTTGGATCTTTTATAATGTCAAAGTCATCAACAACTCAGCTAGTCAGCAATGTTTTCCTTTCTCTTTTTCTATTGTGAAGGTATGGCGGGGCACCCTGGCCCGCATGCGGTACAAGAGAACCAAGGCAGCTCTGACAATAATCAGGTACTACCGGCGCTACAAAGTGAAATCATACATCCATGAGGTCGCTAGACGCTTCCACGGTGTCAAGACCATGAGAGACTATGGGAAACATGTGAAGTGGCCAACCCCTCCTAAAGTCCTTCGCCGTTTTGAGGAGGCCCTACAGGCGATTTTTAATAGGTAAGAACTTGTTGCTATGTGCTTCGCTCATTTATGGTGGCACGGTTAATACTAAATAAAGTCGCAAACCAGAGACCATGATATTGGCCCATCCTTTTGCTGTTATGACATTTACCTTTGCCTTATGTCTTCAGTTTTGTAGATTTGGCTTTCAAAGGACATCTGCTTACCTCTCAAAATAAGGGAACTGTCAATTTATTTTTCCTGCAGCAGCTGACAGCAATATGCCACAACCCCTGGATCCAAGCCATATTTAAGATAAGCCACTAGCATGCTGTCTCCACTTTCTTTTATTAGCTAAAAAAAATCACCACACAATTCAGACTAGAAAATCCGTTAATCCTTTCAAAGCAGTAGTTCTTGATCCTGCTGCACCTTAGAATCATGAGGAGTTTAGGGAACACGCGGATGCCCAGGTCCTGGGGGTAAGCCCAGGCAGCTGTCTTTTTTAAAGTTTCCCATGTGATCTTAAAGTGCAGCCAAATGGGAAAACAACTGTTTTTAGGGCAAGCTATATTTTAAATAAATAAAAGCCCACATCAAATTTGGTACCTTTCCAGCTGGTTTTTATTTTTTTATAACCTGCCCTGAATCTGACTGTGCAAGTCCTTTCTCCTCATTTTTTGAGCTTATTTATTGCCAGTATGCACCAGATATATTTAGCTCTGTCTTAGATACAGCCATCTAGTCACATAAACTAAGCTGCTACCTCTCAAATGTAGTCATTTCATCACAGTACCTCTTAAAGAACACTTTGAACTAATTGATAAGCTGAATGTAAAAGAACTAATGTATAATTCTGTGCTAAATCAGATTTTCTCTTCTTTAGATTTTGCTCTCTATATAATTGGTACAAGGTATCAAAAGATTTAAAAAAATGCATAGAAAAACTTTAATATGTACCTCATTTGCTATTTAAAAAATAAGAACGGTTACTCATAAAAGGAAAAAAGGCAAACAATACAGAATTATTGAAAGCAAAAGTACCTCAACCCTCAATTCTCAGATAAAATGCTATAAATATTAGTTTAATCTTCCTATTTTTTACACAGTCACATATTATTTGGGCATTTTTTTCCTCTTTTTTTACATAAGCAGGATTGTATGACTTTACTTAAATATAAGTCGTAGGGACCTGACCATGACAATAAACATCTACATAATATTTTAAGGACTGCAGAAGATTGTTACTGATTTTTATTAGATTGCACTATGCCTATACCATCTTCTTTTTAGATTTTGAGGGCCTATTTGTGGCCTAGAAATGATTAATTTGTATAAAATTCAATTTACTCCTACAGCAAACATTTGAACATTTGCTGTGTTGCAGGTACTGACCTAGGTTCCAGAGATATGATCACAAACAAGAAAGATGCAAAAGACAGTCAGTCCCAGCCTTCCCAGGGCTTATAGTCAATGGCATTTGAAAATAGCTCGTCTGCTGTGTTTATTGTGTGTATACACACACCCACACACCCAGAAACATGCGAGTGCACATATACACACTCTGAATGAATCTTGCCAGTTGTGTTCATCTAGTCTGGGGTTCTGAAAACATTTTCTGAAAGGACCAGGTATTAAATATTTTAAGCTTCACAAGCTACAGGTGGTCTCTGTCACATATTCTTTGTTTTGCTTTGATTTTCTTAAGTATATAAAAATATAAAAGCTATTCTTAGCTTTTGGGCAGTATAAAAACAGACCATGGGCCAGCTTTGGCACAGGCTGTAGTTTGCCAACCCCTGATCTAGTCACTATCTGGAACTTTTTTTGTCTGTGGAATACAGAAAGAATTCCTCTGTGATTGTAGGGTTCTTGTGTTTGTTTTTCTAAAATCTCATTGTGCATTCTAATCATGTTTAAGATCACTCCTGTTCCTCACAGTAATTCCTCTTAATTGAGCCTACTTTATCCCAGCTTTGTCCCTTTTTCATGTCATTGAGGCTGGTGATTTTTATGGCTGCAGCTGTTGTCAGCTGCATGTATTTCTAGATGACGGTTTATTTTAGAATGAGAAGCCTGAGTAGTTCTCTCATAATTGTGTAGGTCAGGACTTAGATCCCCTAGCGTGCCTCTGTGAGCCTCTAGAATAAGTCAGATATGGACTTTGTCGTGGAGTACTGTGAGCAGTGACAAAAGAACCGGCTGACCTGTTTCCACATAGTCTGGAAACAGACTAGCCGACAGAACAAAGATGTCTCCCCACCAGTTATGAAGTTTGAAGCTCAAAGACTGATTGGGGCAGTTGCTTAGGAAGGAAGCCACTAAGCCTGCCTGATACTTTGGTGTCCTTGCCTTTGACTGCCAATTGCTCCAAACCTCATTCTTCAGGCCTCTTCTGGAATGATCTTAGGACAATCTGTCTCATTGGAGTGTTGGTTGGCCTTAGAAAGTAGAGAAGGGGATTTTGTTGTTACATTGAGCCTTTACTTTTGTGTGGTTGTTGCTTTGGCAACCTATTATCTCTGACTCTCTCCCCCATGGCAGATGTCCTCACTATGGCCAGACATTCTATGTGCAGGAAACTGGCACAGATCCCACCCTGAAATCCTTTACCTCCTGCCCTTGCTACCAGTCACTGCTGCTTTAGGCTTAAGGATTTTGTGCTTTGTTGAAAAATCCATCTATGCCTAAGGGTTCCTCTCCTTCCACTGAGTGGATTGCTCTGCACTGAGTCACTTCTCCGTCAGCCTGATCCCATCTGCTCCATGTCTTCCAGAAAGTCTTCACACCTTCTACTTTATTGACATCATTCCCATTTTCTGGTGCTGTTGCAGATTTTTCCTTATTTTTATATTTTGTATTCTGTTATCTCAGTGGGAATTTTCCATTTTAGTTGAATCTTGTTCTATGGGAACATAGTTGGAGCACCACTGGCCTTAATTATTTATCTGATTAAAAGTTTAGTTTGCTTCCAACCCTCCTGGTTTAAGCTCCTGTGGCAGAAAAATAAGTTAGGGCTAGGATGCTGCTAGGAGCCTAAAAGAATTTGTACCTGATCTTCCCAATCAGGAATAGGTTGTTTTCGGTTTATGCTTTCAGGTTCTTAGCTAAAAAATCTTAAAGTCATCCTTAAATCCTCTCTGGCCCCCAAGTCTAATCCATCAACAAATCCTGTAGGCTCTTCCTTCAGAACATTTTCAGAGCCAACACTCTTTTCCATCTCCACCACCTCTCTGATCCAAGCCACCTTCTTCTACCATGTGTATGATGGAAATAGCCTCCTGACAGGTCTTCCTGTTCCCAGCCTACCGCAATTACAGCAATCCTCTTAAAGCATGAATCAGGTGATGTCCCATCTTTGTCCAAAACTTTCCAGTGGCTTCTCATGTCACTTCAGAGGCCATCTGAGAGTAGCTTTTTGGCTCTTGTGGAACCTGGCCCTGGCTCTCTCTGTGACCTCTCCACCTGTTACATTCCTCATGCTCCTCTAACACACGATATGAGCTCACATCCCAGAGCCTTTGCACTTGCTGTGTTCTCTTCTCTTTCTGGAATACTCTTGCTCAAATCTCCATGTGACCAGCTCCCTCACTTCTTGTAGGTCTCTGCTCTCCTATTGCTATCAGTGGCGCCTGCCCAGACCCCCTATATAAGCCACACCTAACTGCTCCTCATTCTTTCCCTCTGCTGTATTCCTCTTACTCCTTGCCTTGTCTTGTTTTCCTCCATAGTGCATATCACCAATGTACATGCTGTATGTCTGCTCATATATTTATTGTCTGCTGCTCCTTTCTAGAATACAAGCACCTAGCAGAAAGGGCCTTTGTCTATTTTGCTTATTCCTGTGTCTCCACTGCCTAGAGCAGTGCCAAGTTTAGTAGGTACCTAAAAAACATTAGTTGAATGTATGATGAATCCAAATTTTCTGTGCCCTAAATGTAAATGTTATGTGAACCCATGTATCACTAAGTTCTAGTTGCTTTTAAGACACACAAACAACAAAGCAAGTTTCAGAAAATAAACTGTCTACATAAAATGATGTGAATTAAACAACTTTGCATATTTTGGGGACATTTTACTTGTTCTTTAAAGCATGCATGTATTTTGGTTTCATTTTACTTAATGGCAGCTCCAGTTATTCTTAAAATGAATGGGACTGCATTTCTAAAGCCTAATACATTTTGACTATTTACTTGTAGATGGAGAGCATCCCAGCTTATCAAGAGCATTCCTTCCTCAGACCTGCCCCAGGTCAGGGCAAAGGTTGCAGCCATGGAAATGTTGAAGGGCCAAAGGGCTGACCTCGGGCTCCAGAGGGCCTGGGAGGGCAACTATCTTGCTTCAGTAAGTCCGAACAAAGTGGAATCTACTCTTGCCCATTCTACAAAGAGATAGAAGAATTTTTCTCTAAGAATTTGCAGAAAGAATTAAACACCTTCAGAAGCTCAATAATTTCTATGAAAGATACTAAATTGAAAGATTTTTATTGCTTCTAAATGTACAAAATTTGATGTTTCCCTCTTTTTAAAAGGGTTCTCTGTGTTGTATTCATGTTTTAGGTATACTCAATAACCTGGCCTTTGACCATTTAAACCTTCCCTTACATAATTCAGTGACTATTTTTAATTACTATCTTTATATTAATTATTCCCAGAGCTACATTACATCCTCTCTCCCATTCCCTATTTTAAAATTTTTATAGAATTTTTCAAGTTATAACAGCCATTTAGTAGCTTACCATCTGGAGTGAAGAGATAAAGAGTACATGTGTGAAACTGTTATAAGTAGTTATAAACCAATATACTAAAACATTGCCTTTTCATCTAAAATGCTAAGCATACTCATTGTATCTTGTTTCCTTATTGTTTCAGAAGCCAGATACACCTCAGACCTCAGGTACTTTTGTCCCTGTTGCTAATGAACTGAAACGGAAGGACAAATACATGAACGTCCTCTTTTCCTGTCATGTTCGTAAGGTAAGGCAAGCTTGAAACCAATCATCTTAAAAAGAAAAGACTGATTCAGATGAAACTCACTTAAGTAGGCCTGCAATAACATATAACAGTAAATACGTAACTAGATACATCATCAGTGAGCTATACCTGCCTGTGCTAGCGCTTTGTTAAAATGACTAAGGTGACCACAACTTTAACGTTGGACTATAAAGACTTACTAAGGGAAGTGAATATTTTCTATAACCATTTCTTTTTAAAGCTGGCTGTGGAGGGACCTCCTTAAGCTCAGGGATTTGTATGTTTCTGCATGTGTATCTTTCTTCTATAGATCTGCTTTCTACTTAATGGCCATTTAGTACTTTTTATACCTGTATCATGTCAGTTTAGGGGGAGGAAGAACATGGTTTGGAAAAGAGAAGTAGGACATATTGAGATTTGGACGGTGGGGGAAAAAGTTACATGTTATGAATGCATTTGCTTATCTGATGCAGGATATGTGGACTGTTGTTTACTTGGAGATGACAGCAGGTGGGCAAATGGTAATATGGAAGCTGGGAAATGGAAGGCAAGAGACATAGCTGGTTTTTTAAAACCCTAAAATACTTGCTTAGAAGAATATAGAGAAAAGAATTGCAACAATTACAAAAGAGCATTTTGTAGAATTATCCAAATAAATTTTAAAATATTAATGGAATGGCATATTTAAGAAAAACATTGCTTAGGATGACCCAAGAAGAGATAGTGACGTATGACAGTATCCAAAGGATGAATTAAGAAAATTATCAAAGAATTGCCTCATAACAAAGGAGCAGGTTTAGGTAATTTTGCAAGTACTTCACTTCATTTCAAATTTTAAAAAATACAGTTACAGTATTATTCAGATCAAAATAATATGATTTTTAACTATAAATTTGGCACACTTTGAAGTGTTGTTAATTAACTAGTGTTTACAAGGACTTAAGGAAACATTATTGATAGGAGTATAAGATACAGTCCTTTTGAGTGAACAATTTGATAGTATCTATCAAAATTTAAAAGTCCCATACTACTTAATCTAAAAATTTCACAACTCATATTAACCCTAAAATATGTTTGCACAGGTATCCAAAGATAGAGATATATATAAGTTTGTACACAGTAACAGTTAAAAAACTGGGGGAAAATATAAATATGCATTAATACATTAATAGGTGATTGGATTAATAAATTGCATTAATAGTGTGTAATGTCATTAAAATGAATGGAAAAAGAATATATATGGGGGGAAAGGACAAAATATGTGAAACAATGTTTTTCAAGACAGTGGTCATCAAGCAAAGAAAGACAGGGATCCTGAAATATGAGAAAAATGAAGTGAGGCCTACAGGTTGCCAGTTTTCTGTCTAGAGAGACTTTCTAGTCCATGGCATGAGCAGAGGTTGGGGGAAGCCAAGGCAGAGCTCAGTAGACTTCCTTATTGAAAAAACAAAACTGAAAGCTAGTTGGGAGAGACCAAGCAACTACAGTTTGCAGAGCAGAGTATCAAAGAAGAGAGAGCTGCACAGAGAAAAAATTCCAGAGATCTTTAGAGGGTTCACTCTGACTATTCAGTTAAGTACTGATCAGCACATGCATAAGAGAAAACAACTCAAGACCGGCAAAGAACAACCCCAAAGGATTAGAGGTAACAATGCCCAATACACACACTGGGTTACAAGTAGTGCCTGTTTTCACCAGCCACACTGGAAACACTCATGATTCATGGTGTATTGAGTAGAATACTGATAAGGGTCTTGCCTGAGTAGGGGGGATTAATTAGCCCTTTACTAAACACTGTTCTAACTCTACCCAATAAATCTTAAAAGCACAACCAGAGAGAATCGAACTGTTCCTAAGTAACCTAACAGCATCCAGAACAAAGCTCAAAATGTTTATAGGGATACAAAAATATTCAGCACCCAGAAGGTGAAATTCACAATGCATTACATCCAATCAAAAGTTACCAGGCATACAAAAAACAGGAGACTACAACTCATAATGAGAAGAAAAATTAATCGTTCATTCTGACCCAGAACTGACATAGATTCTACCATTAATAGACAAGGTCATTAAAATAATTATTATAATTGTATTCCATACCTTCAAAAAGCTAAAAGAGGCTGAGGCAGAAGGATCGCCAGAGCCCAGCAGGTCGAGGCCGCGGTAGCCGGGAGCAGCCACTGCACTTCAGTCTGGGCGACAGAGTGAGACTCCAACTCAAAAAAAAAAAAGCTAAAAGAAAGATTGAATGTGTTAAATAAACACATGGAAGATTTTTTAAATGACCTGTATGAATTTATAGAGATCAAAAATACAGTGTCTGAGATTTTAAAAGATATATTTAATGGGATTAACAGATTAGACTTTGCAGAAGAAAGATTAGTGAATTTGAAGATGTAGCAATAAAACTACCCAGAATTAAACACAGAGAGGGTAAAAAAACACTAAAACAAAGCATCAGGAAGCTGGCAGACTACTTCATGTGGCCTTATATAAGTACAGTTGGAGTCCCTGAGGGAGAGGAAGGGAGAAATAAAAAATATTTTAAAACATAATGGCTGACACTACCCCAAAGTTGATGAAATGTTAAATACACAAATCCAAGAAGTTCAACAAATCCCAAGCACAGGAATCATGAAATAAATTGTACCAAGACACATTATGATCAAATACACAATTACTAGTAGTAAGAGAAAAATACACAAAGGAACAAGATAAGGATACATCAGATTTCTTGTCAGAAACAATGCAAGTGAGAAGATACTAGAGCAACATCTTTAAAGTTCTGGAAGAAAAAGTCAACCTGGAATTCTATACTCAATAAATATATCTTTCAAAAACCAAAGTGAAATAAAGCCTTTTTCAGAGCTACTTGAAGATATGCACTATAGGAAATGTGAATTCAGGCAGAAGGAAAATATTGCCACGTGAAAATGTGCACAGACACCAAAGAATGAAGAGCGAGGCAAGTGGTAGCTCTATGGATAAATACATACCATTTCTTTTTTTCTTTTTTTTTTCTTTGAAAACAGGATTTACTGAGAGAACAGAAAAACTCCCACAGTGGGAGGGGATCCGAGGGGGCTGCCCCATACCATTTCATATTTAAATCTATTTAAAAGATAATTAACTGTATACCAACTTTTATAGCAACATTATTCACAGTAGCCAAAAGGTGAATACAAATGTGGAAACAAATGTCAATTGATAGATGTATGAATGAGGAAAACGTATATCCATACAATGAATAAAAAGGAATGAAATGTAAGCTGCAACAGGGATGAACTCTGATGATACTATGCTAAGCAAAATAGCCAGACACAAAAGGACAAATATTATATGATTCCACTTATATGAAGTACATATGTGGTATACCCTATAATGATCAGATTCATAGAAATTGAAAGTAGAACGGTAGTTATCCGGTTGGGGAAAGTGAAGGGGGGGACTTATTGTTTAATGGGTACAGAGTTTCAATTTGGAATGATGGAAAAGTTCTGGAGATAGATAGTGGTGATGAATTAAAATGATAAATTGTTACGTATATTTTACCAGAATTTTTTAAATGAAAAAAAGGCAATTGACTACTCAAACAAAAACAATAATAATATAGGGCTTATAATATATAGAGAGGTAAAATTTATGGTAACTAGCACAAAGACTTGGATAGAATGAATACACTATTGTAATGTTTTATACTGTACAGGAAGTGGTATAGTTATCAGTGGACTTTGATATGTTAAAAATGTATTCTATAAGGCAACTCCCTCGAGTCTCCTCCCTCTCTGGGAGCTTTTCTGTCCTCTCAATAAATTCTTTAAAAAAAAAATGTGTTCTATAAATTCTAGAGGAACCACTAAAATACCAAAACAAAGAGTTATAACTAGTAAGCCAGAAAGAGAAATAAAATAGAACCACTAAAAATCTTAATGTAAAAGAAGGCAGAAAAATGTGGGAAAAAGGAGAACAAATGGGACAACAGAAAATTAATTGGAAAATGACAGATTTAAACCTAACCATATTGATAATCACATTAAATGCCAGTGGTCTAAACACCACAATTAAAAAGTAAAGATTATGGTGTCTCAGCATGTGCATGTGGGCACCAACCCAAAAGCTCTCTAAATCCCATAGTTTAGGGATTATGGAGATTTTATTACATAGGCATTGCTGATGAAATCATTGGCTATCAGTAATTAACTTAATCTCCAGCCCCTCTCCCCTCTGTGGAGGCTAAGGAATGGGGCTAAAGTTCCAACCTACTGATCATGCCTTGGTCTTTCTGGCAACCAGCCCCTGTCCTGGGACTAGGATCCCCCAGTCATCAGTCATCTCAGTAGCATATCGGAGCTCTTGTGTCAGGAACCTGAGACCAAGACTAAATATTATAACAAAAGATAATCCTATTAACCCATCACTCATAAAAATCACAAGAGTTTTCGGAGTTCTGTGTTAGGCGCCTGGACATTGACCAAGTATATATGTCTTATTATATTACAGTCAGTGCTTGAACGTTATAAGGAAGAAGATTTCAACTCAAGGAAGCATAGGTTTTTTGACAAAATAGAGAGCATCTGGTTTTAAAGTTAAAATGAAATAAATGTCATCAAGGAAAGATTGCTGGCAGTATCTTGGGGTGGTTATGACACTCCAGAGTTTAGTTCTGAACTCTAAGATCCAGAAACTCTATTTTACAAATGTACCTAGAGTTGATCAGACAATCAAGAAAAGACTTTTGCTTACCAGATTCACACACTTACATTTAAAAAATAGTATAAGCCATAATGCCAGTTTGTAAATGTAACAAAGGAACACGTCATTTCAGTGAGTCCTCACATCCACTATGTAGTGTACCTCCTTGCTAGTACCAAAGTATCTGGGAATTCAAATTAGGAATCAGAACAAGTGATCAAAGAGTTGGGTGGTTTTGAGAATCAGATCATCTACTACAGAAAAGCCTGCTATCTCTTTCCAGCAATGACAATTTATGTCTGACAGAGAACATGTCTCTCCCTGGGTCCTGCTGGATTAAAAACTGAAACGTTCTTATTCATGTTCCTGTATTTCTGAGTTTAATGCAAAATACTCTTTCTTCACACTGTAGCTTAAATAATATCTTCTTTAGAAACCTTTTAAACCCAAGGCTGCACCAAGTTAAACTTGATACCATTTCAGTAAAACCTTACTCTTTATGCTTTCATTCTTTTTGAAACAGCCACTTTCCATTAACCACATTTCTAAAATGTCCTTGAAGGTGGAGGACTTTTGTAAATAGTTACTCTCACTCATAATGTGTTTTCTCCTGGTCTAACTCTCCAGGAAAATTTTTATCTTTGGCTCCCTGTGGTACTAACTAAACTTATAAACAGATCACTTATAGTGTTAAGAGAACAGTAGGATGATGGAATTTTTTTCTTTGGTAGAATAGCAGAAGAAACAAGCTCAGGTCTTATCTAATATTGAGTTTATAATCTAGCTTTTCTATTACTGTTTGAATTCAAGCAGAAGAAAATAATGTTCCTATGCCATAATTATATTAAGTCTGGGATTTACATATGTATGTATAATTTTTTTGTTTTGCCCTTTTAATATAGTTACATTATGCAGCTTACTTACGGCTTTTAACTTTGTTACCTGATGTCCTTCCCACTCACTTGATTCATGTTTTAAGGATAATTTGAATTATCCTAAAACAAAGTTAAGCTTTGTGATGTGCCCTCTTTAGAAATAACATTTTTTATATAAAAATGTAATCTCTAAACAGAACTTCAATACAGTTGCTGCTTTGAGATTGTTGTTGTTTTTTAGATTAATTCACTCAATCATATGTCCTTAAAAGGATACGGGGCCTACTTGTTTTGACTCTGGAACCTAGTGAAATTATGCAACAAGTTTTTAAATCATATTCTTTTGAACTGTACTCATATTTTTCAATATGATTCCACAAAACATGAGGAACATGACTTTTACTTATTATTCAGTTTTTTGTTTTTGTTTTTGGCAGAGTCTTGTTCTGTTACCCAGGCTGGAGTGCAGTGGTGCCATCGTTGCTCACTGCAGTCTCAAACTGCTGGGCTTAAGCTATCCTCTCGCCTCAGCCTCCTGAGTAGCTGGGATTACTAGCACAAACCACCACACCCAGCTACTATTCAGTATCTTTTTAGATAGTCTCTATTCTGCATATTCTAAGATTGATACAGATGACAATTAGAGTTCTCCAACATGGGTCTTACCATGTTGAATAGATGGTCTTACCATGTAGTATTCTATTGAATACTAGTATGTATTTGTTGAAAGGGGATTTCATAATTAAATGTATTTCAGAAATACAAATTAAACATGCTCTTTACGTACAGAATTCTCAGAGCCTCTGATATATTCATTGGTTATGAATGTCCTAGTGGAGGCTGTGGTTTGCAATGTTTCTCAGCCCAACTTGTCTATTAGAACACTTTCTTTCACAAAGCTTCACATAAAGCTGGTATTGCACAGAACAGCTTAGAAAAATGTTGATACAGAAGCTCTACACTCACCCTGTTTCATAAGTGTCAATCCTCTGTTATGGCAAAAACTGTTGCTGTGTGAAGTTATTTACTAAGAGTAATAACTATTTCACCACATAGATTCTTTTGCTTTTAATTATAGATACTGTTTTTGTCAAGTCGAAGGCTGAAAAATACTTTGGCTATAAAGAAAATATTTAGAGAGTTGTCTGATTTCTAATACTATGGGACAAAAAAGAGAAGACTGAATAAAATATATCCTACCTATAGCAATATGTCCTGTTATATCCTATCCTGCCTATCCTTATTTGGTTAGCTGAATATTTGGTTAGCGGAATATCCTACCAAAGCAAGCAATGTTTTCAGATTGATCTCTAACTTCTTTGTTTGCATCTTGGAAATAAGAACATGGAAGAGGGGATGGGCTATCATGACTATGCCTTCTATTCTAGTTGGGGAGGCCTTCTTAGATTTGTTTTATTTTGTTTGCACTCTTTTGCCTTCTAGTCCCTGAAAAAACATGACATTGTAGTGGTTCAAAAATTTTTAGTGCTAGATACTTTGATTAAAATGTTACCCAAGTCTAGCCAGGTATGGTGGCCTAAGCCTGTAATCTCAGCAACATGGGAGGCTAAGGCAGGAGGATCACTTGGACCCAGGAATTCAAGACTGCAGTGAGCTATAATTGAGCCACTGTACTACAGCCTGGTCAATAGAGTAAGACCATTTTCTCCTTTCTCTCTCTCTCTCTCTCTCGCTCTCTCTCTCTGTATGTATATAGGTACACACACACCACACACACACACACACAGAAGTGGGGGCGTTTGCCAAAAAAATGCATACACACTTTAAGAGATGTTACCTGTGTATTACTTTGCTGTAATCAGAAGTGTCTGGATGTTGATGGTAACAACTTTGGGCACCTCTTGTATTTGTGGAAGTCAAATGTGACTTGTATCCATCTTGTGTTATTGATATATATTGAGCATTACAATTTTAAAGCAGTTTTTCCTTTCTTAAAATGTGTATACTTTTTTTGGCACCATATCTATCTCCATCCCTAGTCTAAGTAGCTATTTATTTATAAAATGTCCTGTGCTTAATTCTCTCTCAGAAAAAGATTTACCTGCAAATGTGAACATTCTGTGACCTTTTGTCTAATAAAACAGCACTCTACAGAAACATACCCATACACCCATACTTTCTCCCAAACTTATTATCTAGTTTCCTTTTCTTTATGTCATTCCTTTGTATAATTGGTTTGTCTTTTAATTATTGTGTTGTATTAGTTCTTTATATATTCTAGATATGTTTCTTATCAGTGATTTACAAAAATTTTCTCCCATTCTGTGGGTTTGTCATTTCACTTTCTTGATAGTATCTGGGTTATGTGTTTTAAATCCTTTAATTCTTCTGTGGTTTTCCCTGTTAAATTGTAAAATTTTATTTGCCAAATTCCACAAATCTGGAAACTACTAGTCCTTTTACATCTTTATAGTTTCTAAAAGAGTGGCCGTACATGGTTCTCATCTATTAAAGAATTTGCCTCCACAGTCAGCCAACTTAATTTTATTCTTAATGAGATACTATGGTTTATTGGTTTGTTCTCTTACAGGTAAATCGATTTAGTAAGGTGGAAGATCGAGCAATTTTTGTCACTGACCGTCACCTGTATAAAATGGATCCCACGAAACAGTACAAGGTGATGAAGACTATCCCTCTATATAACGTAAGTACTCTTTGCTTTTCTCTGATTAAGAGTTTTTAATCTGGTGCTCATGGACCACTAGTGGGTCAATAGACTGATTTCTTGAATCTTTGGGACCTTAGGGAGCCCGTGAATTCCCGAAACATTATGCCAAATCTTGTGTTTTGTACAAATGTACAGTTATTTAGGAGGATCCAAAGTCACTTTAAAAAGTATAAAGACTGGATTCTAAGTGATCTTTACTACTAATCCTACTCACTGCTTAAATGTGCTGGTACGTATTTTCTTATTTATTTTCTTATTTATTTTCATGAAATTTGTTTTTATATGAAAATGGAATCAGGTAGAAAAACAGTAGGGATTGCTTTATGAAAATATTATTACTCTTTTAAACGTAAAATTTATGCGGCTTCCAGAATTTTTTTCGCCAATATATTTTATACACATTCAATTGCTGATTGTGTGACTGCTGATTTAAATCCACACTGTTGCTCACTATAACCATAGGGTTTTCAAATTTGGTAATCATTTTTAATTTGAAATATAAAATTCAATGACTATGTCGTTAAATTTCAATATAAGTTTGTTTTGTTTGTCTTTTTAATTGTCCTTAATGGAGTCTGCTTTGCAAGTGACTGTTCATTCTGATTCTTCAGAAAGATCCCACTGGACTGTGGGATCTTTTCATGTGTCAGGTGATTTTTCTCTGTCTGCTAGTTCTTAAAGAGGGGAGTCTGTGTTTGTCTAGTACTGGGATCCATGCAGAGTATTATTTAGAGATTGTTTTAAATCCTTTGGTCTCTGCAAAAGAGAATTGGAAACATATTGTTTTGTAATTTTATTTTGTTAAACCAGGGATCCTTTGAGGTTGTAAGGTACAAATAAGGTGAACTTTTCATGACTTTATTGAATGATTTTGAATGCCCTGATTATGGGGTTGATTATTCACCTCCACACCCACCCCCGACACACACACCCTTTTTCCTTTCAATAGAAGGGCCAACAGATTGCAGCTAAGAAAATTATATTCTAAGACACTTTTGATCCAATATAGCCTTCTTAGTAAAAACTTGTAATCTTATACGAAGGGAGACCCAAAAACTAACAGAATTATCTTTTGGAGGGTGAACCTCTTGTAGTACCAGCTTTCCTTGCTAGGTAAGTGTTCTAGGAACCCATTGGCATCAGTGTAACAACTAATGTTGTTGTAAGAAGCTGCATTCTGCTTCAATGAAATTTTTTTGGAGATCTTTTCAGTGTGTTTCCCCATTTCATGATGGGCAATTTACAAGCACACCTGTCCACACCATGCTGAGTGTTCAGCAGTTTTTGACCAAAAACAGCAATGACCCCCATGCCCTACCCTTTCTATTCACTTGATCTCATTGACTTTTTTTGTTTCCCCAGAGGAAAAAAGTCCTCAAAGGGAAACGTTTTGCCGATGTAGAAGAGGTAAAACAAAACAACAAAACTGGCAGAAGCACTAAAAGGCATCAAAATTGACAAGTTCAAAAACTGTTTTGGGCAGTGGAAAAAGTGTCTTGATAGGTGTGTTGCATCATACGAAGAGTACTTTGAAGTGACTGAAATTTAAACATGTAAGATTAAATACATAATTTTTTATAAACAAATTCTGGGCTTTTTGGTTCCCCCCTCATATATCAGTCAATGTGTAAGCCTAATAACCCTGCAGTCTTGAAGTAGAAGATGAAAGAAGATGAGGGAAAAACTAATATTTTGTCAAAGTTTAATGAACCGTGGAACTAAACAAAAATAAGTTGTGTGCATTTTATTTCTTTTCCTTGCATTCTATTAAGGGAAGATTCATCGTGCACATGACATAAATTCAATGAATAGTTAAATTAATTCAACTATTTGAATTGAAGTTATTTTCCCAAGCTGTCTTTCTTTTTCACATTGACTGGTTTGTATTTATAGTCACTGTTTCCCTTCATCATCATAATCATCATCGTTAATGTTAATAATATAAAAATTAAGTGTTTAACAATTGTAATAAGTGTAAAACAATGTCAATAGAATGGATACACACTATCACAGATGCTCTCAAACTCTGCCCTATTCCCTTGGATTCCAGTACCATTTTGTGCATACCAACCTAATTTCCAGCAGCCAACATCTTTGTCAAAAGGCTGCCTCCAGACTGCTAGAACCCAGTTTGCCCTCACTCAAAGAGGCTTGGAAGTGCCAGCCACTCAATGTGTAATGGGTATGGGGGTATAAATACACCAGCTCCATCGCTCAATGGCCAAGAAATCCCAGCTGTGTCTCACTATTTCCTAGACCCTCGCTGCAGGAGTAAGCTGCAGTTGCCCACAGTGACTGCCTTCCCTTCCTGAACCACCTCCCTGTTCCTTTATCAGGATCTCTGCGCCTCCCACATCATCTCTGTATACTCTCAGTTGTTGTCTCAGGGTCCCTTCTTCAAGGAAGAACTAACTTCAGAAGAGTGACTACTTCTTCAGAGGGAACAAGTTGAATGGGATAGGGGACTTCCAGCTGGATATATAATTGTTTTTCAGTCTGAAGTAAATGTGGGAAAATATTAAATCTGGATGATGGGACATGAGTGTTATATAATTCTTTATACTTTTCTGTATGATTGAAATATTTTGTAATTAGAAATAAAGTCTAAGACTAAAAGCCTTTTTAAAAACATGATAATGCTAATAATAGTGTTGGAGAAGCTGGAAAGAGATGAAGGGAAGTGATTTCAATGTTAACCATGCTGAGTTCGAGGTTACAGAATATTTTCCATAGATAATTGGCAGGCTAATAGTATAGCGTGGGAAAGAATCAATCATTTAAGATTAAAATTTAAAAGTGAATCCACATATAGTTGGAGGCTGAAATTATGAGTCTAGCAGGAGAAAGGGGGTGGATTGTTCAAGAAATTCACAGTTAAATGATGGGAAAAGAGAATCACTGAAGCAAAGGAAATAAAAAGGGAATTTCTTTATGGTTCTCTATTTTCTCATCTCTCTTTTAATGTGCTAAATGAACTCTAATTTCCCTTCAGTTCCATACATTTACAAATTATTCTAGAAATGACAAAAACTATGAGAACACCATGTTTCAAAATGAAATTGGAAAGTTTTCAGAAATAAGAATAGTCAGTAAGAGCATACAGGGTATATCTAAGGGTGCCCACACTTCTCTCTTCTCTACCTTTCATTCCTCCCTCTACATAAGCTCCTTTCCTGTTTTAGTTAGGCCTTTCTGGCTCCAAGGAACAGAGTGTGACCACATACTACCTTAAGTAATGTTTTGTTTTGCTTTTATAAGGATACACATGGTATTAAGGGAAAGGAATCTCACAGGAAAACAGGGAATGACACAATTGGGGTTTTATGGCAGCTCTAAGGGACCATGCTGTTCTTTAACCCCCTTCACAGTCTGAATTTTGTATAGTCTTTCTGCCATTCCTTCAATCTCTCTTTTCCTTTGTCTGTCTTCCTACAATCACCTCTTTCTTGCCAGCATGGGTCAGCTCTAGGTTAAGGTCTGAATGAGCCAACTCAACAAACTATTAGTTTCACCTCGCAGTAACATGTTGATTGCAGTATCTCAGATGAAGCCTTACCCAAGCAACCAATGCTGTGTGATCCAAATCAGTACTTTAGTTCATGTCAAACACTTGCAGCGCATTCATAGTCTTTCCTGACATTTTCTGGTATGATATGGATAATTCCTACTATTCATTTTGGGCATTGTTAATCTGTTCCCTCTACTGTTTATGAATGTTGTCCTTAGACCCAAACCACATTTGGACCTTGGACACAGATCATGCCGAGTATCAGGTGGGCCATTGGGTTTTCCCAGTGGAAAAGAGCAGCAGAAGAGAAGTGCTTCAGATAAGCCAGGTTCATCAGGCCTCCTGTGACCTTGAGTCTTCCCAGCTACCCCCACTCCAGTTGCCAGAATCCCAGTCTGCCAAGCAGGCCCTCAGATTGTGCTCAGGAACCCCCAGCATGGGTGAGAAAACAGCTGATGTTGCAGTTTGACAATACATCTCATCAGTTTCTGAACCTAGTCTTCACAAGTACTTTCAGAAAGTACTCCCTTTGTTTCCTTAATTGCTTCCAATCAGACAGTATAGGACCAATATTCATTGGTTTCCTAATGCACTGTAAAAAAATGTTCAACCAATTCTACATCCTTTCATTTCCTAGCACATTGAACTTCTATAAATCAACCGCAGGTAAGTACCCCAGCTGCTCAACTTTAATGGGCACATCAGCAGTCCCCCACGGGTCACCAATGATAAGTAAAATTCCACTTCCCAACATAACACTCTAATTTGCCACAACCATATGAAAGGAAAGAGAGCCAGGGACTGCAGTAATGGGAATCCTATCAGAAAGGACAACTTCCTGTTTGTGCATTCTCTTTGTCACAAAGTCAGATGCCCTTAGGAGACAGACAAGTCGGTACAGAAATGAATGAAGTGCATACCCCATTACGTGCAGCCACCACTCCACTCCAGACAGTCATGGCCATGCCTGAGTCCAGTATGCCAGAGCTTTGGATCTGCCTAGAAAAATCAAAAGTCCATATTTTATGTAAAATCTTTGAGTCGTTGTTATAAACTAACTTTAAAATGCCATGCAAGCCAAATGAAACATGTCTGTAGGCCATATTCAGCTCCGGGCTACCAGTTTGCTCCTTTTACTAGAAGAAGAGCAACTGTCATTTGTTATTCTACATGAGCTAGTACTAGACTCATCAGTCTCCTCTGTGCCAAACTTTAAAAATTCTAAAGTCTATGCTATGTTATTCTAGACTTTATGTAGCTGAGGTAGACACTGAGCATTTCTCACTTTAAAAGAGCTATAATTGGGTGTAAGATTTAGAAGAATATATTTTCTACGTTAGTAAGCAAGGAAGAAAAGGAATAAAGGAAATCTTTGATATGCATGTGTTTCTTAACTTGAGAGCTTTCTGTTCCCTCAGTGTTTACTGCTAATTCTATCCCTTTGACTGTTATGAAAATTTTCAAACTTAAACAGAAGTTGAAAGAATAGTACAGGGAACACTCATGTGCCCCTCACCTAGATTCAGTAAATGTTTTTTTTGTTTCCATATTTGTTGTATCTCTCTCTCTTATGACACTTCACCCTAAAATACTCATGTGTACATCTCCTAAGAATAAGGACATTCTTCTTTATGACCACAATACCATTTTTATATTTAACAAAATTAATACTATCATAAGATCTAATATTCAGTACATATTTAAATTTCCCCATTTGTTCAAAGACTGTCTTTTAAACCTATGTTTTTAAAAACAGAATCCTATCTAGGTTCACATTTAGATATCTAGGAATAGAATTCTTCTATCATATGGCATTTGGTAGTTAACATCTCTTTGGTCTCTTTTAGTCCAGAGTATTCCTCCATACACATGTGCCCTGTTCCTCCACTTTTCCCCATAATATTGACTTTTTAAAACTGCTCTATTGAGATATTTTAATAACAATTTATGGTTGTAGGCTAAACTGTGTTGCCCCAAAATTTATATATTGAAGTCTTAACTCCCAGTACCTCAGGATGTGACTATATTTGAAGATAGGGTCCTTAAAGAGGTAGTTAAATTAAAATGGAATCATTAGAGTGGAACCTAATCCTGTATGACTGGTGTTTTTATAAGAAGAGGAGATTAGGACACAGTCAGGTACAGAGGGAAGACCATGTGAATACAGAGAGAAGATGGCCATCTACAAGCCAAGGAGAGAGGCCCTCAATGGAAACCAGTCCTGTCAACACCTTGATCTGACTTTTATCCTCAAACTCTGAAGAAATAAATTTCCATTGTTGAAGCCCCCTAGTCTGTGGTACTTTGTTATGGCAGCCCTAACAAATTATTAACACATTTACATAAATGTATGCAGGTGTGGAATCATCACATAATCCAGTTTTAGAATATTACCATCACCCTAAAAAGTTGTCCCATGTTCATTTCTAGTAAATCACCACTGTCATCTCAGTCATACACAACCAGTTATTTTCTTTCTGTCTTATACTTTTGCCTTTTCTGGAAATTTTGTATAAATCACAAAAGGCTTTGTTTCGTGTCTGACTTCCTTCACTCAGCATAATGTTTTTGATATTCATCCATGTTTTTCTATACATCAGTAGTTTGTTTTATTGCTGAGTAATATTCCATAATGTGGGCATAGCATGTTTTGTGACTCCATTCAACAGGTGGTTAACGTTTGGCTGTTATGCACCTTCATATACAAGTTTTTCTGTAGGCATATGTTTTTACTTCTCTTGTGCAGATATCTAGTTGTGGAATTATTCCATCATATGACATTTGTTTAACTCTTTTAGAAACTACCAAACTGTTTTCCAAAGTGGCTCCATCTTATATTCCCTCCACTATTTGAGGGTTCTAGTTTCTGCACATCCTCACCAGCACTTGGTATGGTATGACATTGACCACGTAAAGAGTCCAGGATTTGTCTTGTTGTCTGGATTTCTCTGATTCTTTTGTCATGGTTCATTTAACTTAGTCTCCTATTCCCTGCACTTTATATATACTAGAAGTTGTTAGAAAGTGTTAATTTTATTCATATAGTATACTACTTAAAATTTTACCTGTATCTCAACAAAAACTGCACAGACACAGCTAACTCCACCTTATAATCATCTTTGGAAATATTTAATTGTATGCAAGCTATTATTATGTTGCCCTCACTATAGTATATATTTCTAGCTGCCTATAGAATAGATCCCATATATTTTCCTGTGAACAACTAGAATTTAGCATAAAAACTAAGATAAGTGTTGCCATCAAAAATTTGCCCAAGCCGGGCTCGGTGGCTCAGCCTGTAATCCCGCGCCTTTGGGAGGCTGAGGTGAGTGAATTGCCTGAGCCCGTGGGTTCAAGACCCTCCTGGGCAGGTGAGACCTCATCTCTACAATAAAATCAAAAAATTAGCCAGGCGTGGTAGCACATGCCTGTAATTCCAGCTACTCAGAAGGCTGAGGCAGAAGGATCTCCGGAGCCCAGCAAGTCGAGGCTGCAGTGGCCAGGAGCGGCCACTGCACTCCAGTCTGGGCAACTGAGTGAGACTCCAACTCAAAAAAAAAAAAAAAATTTGCCCAACACTAACACCATCTTTTTTTTTTTTGAGTCAGGGTTTTGCTCTATCACCCAGGCTAGAGCGCAGGGGCATGGTCCTGGCTCACTGGAGCCTCAACCTCCTAGGCTCAAGTGATCTTCCCACATCAGCCTCCTGGATAGCTAGGACTACAGCCACGCACCACCATGCCTGGCTAATTGTTCTCATTTTTTGTAGAGACAGGGTCTCACTATGTTGCCCAGGCTGCTCTTGAGCTCCTGGCCTCAAGTGATCCTCCTACTTTAGCCTTCTTAAGTGTTAGGGACCACAGGCTTGAGCCACTGTACCCAGCTGCCACTTTCTGTTCATAATCAAATTCTTCCAATACTTTGTCTGCTTTGGGGTTTTTTGTTTGTTTGTTTGTTTTGTTTTGAGTTGGAGTCTCACTTGTCACCCAGGCTGGAGTGCAGTGGCACACTCATGGCCACATCAGTCTTGACCTGCTGGGCTCAGGTAATCCTTCCACCTCAGCCTTCCAAGTAGCTGGAACTACAGGTATGCGCCACCATGCCCAGCTATTTACTGTAGAGACGAGGGCTCACCAAGTTGCCCAGGGTGTTCTCGAACCTGTGAGCTCAGGCAATCCTCTCACCTCGGCCTCCCAAAGTGCTGGGATTATAGGCGTGAGCCACCACACCCAGCCTTGATATTTTTTATGTATCTCTACAACTATTACCTTATGCCAAGCCTCAGTCACAGTTGGATTATCTTGGAAATCTCTTTCTCTTGTTCCTACTGCCCATTATATAGACCTCTCCTTCAAATGCAGTAAACTCATAGCTACTGAAATAATCCTTGCTAGGCACATTTCTTATGTTATGGATTTTTGTGGTTCCTTTTGTGTGATTCTGCCAATTCTTCAGAGGTCTTGTAGGCCCAGGCCATGGACATCCCACTCCAGTCAAGCAAATCTGTGTCCATCTTCCTGGACCAGCTAACCCCACCTGTGATGGCAGATAGTGCCCTTCCCCTGGTTTATGGGTTTACTCCGTTTTTAACTTAAAACTTGTTTCCTCCACCAAGACTGAAATTTTATTTTACTTAGTTTTTCCTCATCTCTTGTGTATTTTGCCTTTAATATTAATATATATTTTTCTGCTGGGCTCTGGCGATCCTTCCACCTCAGCCTTCCAAGTAGTCGGAACTACAGGTGCGCGTTACTATATCCGGCTAATATTTTTTTATTTATTGTGGAGACCAGGTCTTGCCAAGTTGCTGGGGCTGGTCTTGAACCCATGGGCTCAGGCAGTCTACTTGCCTCGGCCTCCCAAAGTGCTGGGATTACAGGCTGAGCCACCAAGCCCAGCCTAATGTATATTTTTCTAATTGATGTTGCTTTATACAAATATCCTTGCCTCTGTCATGATGATGGGAAAAGAGGTTTTTTGTTTGTTTATTTGTTTTTTGAGTTGGAGTCTCACTGGGTCGCCCAGACTGGAGTGCAGTGGCCACTCCCGGCCACCGCAGCCTCGACCTACTGGGCTTCGGCGATCCTTCTTGCCTCAGCCTTCCAAGTAGCCAGAATTACAGGCATGCACTACCATGCCCGGCTGATTTTTTGATTTATTATAGAGATGAGGTCTCACTGCCCAGGCAGGTCTCGAACCCGCAGGCTCAAGCAATCCACTCACCTCAGCCTCCCAAAGGCGCGGGATTACAGGCTGAGCCACTGAGCCTGGCTATGAAAAGAGTTTTAACCAACCCATGGTGATGAGGAGCTGCCAGCCAATACCCCTTCCCTTCCTGAGCGCTGCCTCCTGTGGATGTCCTCTTGGGGCACAGCCCCACTTCCACGCTCGGCTCCCTCCTTCAGAGCCTTTCCCCATACCTTGAGCTGCTGACCGCTGGGGACTCTGCTGACCACACTCCCTGCATCCCTCATATTACCTCTGAGGCTCTGTGAGACCTTAGAGGTTGGACTTGATGAGTAAGGGACTTCAACATAGGAACGTTCTGTGCTTAGATAGTCAGCAGTTGGTTATCATGGATTTTTGTTAATAGACTTTATTTTTATTTTTATAACAATTTTTATAACAATTTTAGATTTACAGAAAAATTGAGAGACAACAGTGCAGTGGGTTCTCATCTATCCCACTGTCCCACACCCAGGATCAGTTTCCTCTATTATGAGTATCTTAAATTAATATGAATTAATAATGAATGAATTAATAATATCTTAAATTAATTCATTCAGATTTCCTTAGTTCTGATCTAATGTCATTTTCCTGTCATATCCCATCATTTTGTTGTCATATCTCCTTAGGATCCTCTTGGTTGTTGCAGTTTCTCAAACTGTCCTTGTTTTTGATGACCTTGACAGTTTTGAGGATTACTAGTCAGGTATTTTGTAGGATATCCCACTATTGGAGTTTCTCCAATTCTTCTGTTAAAAGACTGAGGTTATGAGTTATTGGAAAGAAGACCACAGAGATAAAGTGATACTTTTATCATATTATATCAAAGATATATACAAGAGATGTGATTTATAACTGGTAATACTGACCTTGATTCCTTGATTACCTAGCTGAGATGGTGTTTGTCAAGTTTCTCCTCTGTAGTTACTCTCCCCCGCTTCCCTGCCTTTCCATACTGTACTCTTTTGTAAGGTCACTATGTGCAGATCACACTTAAAAAGTGGGATTTATGCTCCACATCCTTGAGAGCAGTGTATCTGCATAGGTTATTAGGAATTCTTCTACATAGAAGATTTTTCTCTTCTCCTCCATTTATTACTTTATTCAACCATGTCTTTATATCAGTATGGACTCATAGATTTTTTTTTAATACTTTGAGTTATAATCCAGTATACAACCTTATTTATTTTGTTGTTCAAATTGTTCCAGTTTGAGGCACTGGGAGCTCTTTCAGTTGGTTTCTGTGCTCCTTTGACATGCCCCATCAATATGGAGTTTTGTGTGTGTGTGTGTGTGTGTGTGTGTGTGTGTGTGTGTGTAGTATTTCCTGACTTTCTAATACCATAAGATGCCCCAGCCTCATTCTGTATATTTCCTCCCCTGATCCTAGAGTCAGCTACTTCTTCAGGGAGCCCTAGTTTCCTTTTATTGGGGAATGATATTAGAAATCAAGATCTGAGCCCTAAGTGTACTTGTTGCCCCTGGGGTATCATTTCTTTCAGGTCCTCTCAGCTGGCAAAGCACAGAAATATATGTGTGTAAACTAATCTGTTTATGCACACATCTTTATAAACATCTTTGTAGGTGACCATCTTTATAGTAAGTTAAACATGAGTTCATACTTGATGACTCTCACTCTAATCCATGGCCACATGGATCATTCTAGCCTTCTCTCCTTGTCTGTCCCTAAATTTCTGGTCTAAAAGTGAGAAACCTGACTCCCACCATCCACCATCTATTTACCTAATTGTTCATTTCCAATACACATGTATAGCAGTGTCAGAATTCTAACCTGTATCCCATGAGACCCAACTTTATCAACTAAAATACAGTACTTATGTGTACTTCCTTTTACCTTTAATCTTACACACATCACTCATGTCCAAAATAACTTAAGTCAGCACCTATTTCTCCCACCCCCTTTAGTGTGTGTTTCCTATCTTTTAATATAGCTAGATCTACTGGGTTAGGTAGCTCAGCCTGTAGTCCCAGCACTTTGGGAGGCCGAGGTGAGTGGATTACCTGAGCCCACGGGTTTGAGACCAGCCCAGGCAACTTGGCGAGACCTCATCTCTATAATAAATCAAAAAAATTAGCTGGGCATGTAGCATGTGCTTGTAGTTCTGGCTACTTGGAAGGCTGAGGTGGAAGAATCACCAGAGCCCAGCAGGTTGACACTGGGGTGGCTGTTAGTGTGCCACTGCACTCCAGCCTGGGCAACAGAGTGAGACTCCAACTGAAAATATATATATGATACACATATAGAGAGAGAGAACGATAGATAGATAGATAGATAGATAGATTCTTTTGTTACACTTCCTGGAATCCCTCAACCTCCTAATTTTTTTTTAAGTTGCCCACTTTCAGATTCACCCTTTATGCCGTCAAGTTCCATAGGTTTTGACAAATGTATAATGTTAGGTATTCACCATTACAGTATCATACAGAATAGTTTTCCTGCTCTAAAAACCCCCTATGTGTGACCTATTCATTCTTTTCCTCTTTCCCCTGAACTCATAGGAGTTGCTGATTATTTTATTGTCTCTATAATTGTACCTATTCTAGAATGTCATATAATTGGAATCGTACAGTATATAACTTTTTCAGGTTGACTTCTTTCACTTAGTAATAGGCATTTAAGGCTCCACCATTTCTTTCTGTGGCTTGGTAGCACATTGTTTAAAAACCATTGAATAATATTTCATTACATGGAAGCACCCTAGTTTGTTTTTTTATTCACTTATTGAAGAACATCTTGGTTACTTCCAATTTTGAGCAATTATGAATAAAGCTACTTTAAACATTTGCATGCAAGCTTTTTGTATGGATACATGTTTTTTAACCAATTGGGTAAATACCTAGGAGTGCTATTGCTAGATTATGTGATAAGACTACGTTTAACTTTGTAAGAACTGCCAATTTTCTTCCAAAATGTCTGTATCATTTTGCTTTTCCACCAGTAATAAATGAAAGTTCCTGTTGATTCACATTCTCATCAGTATTTGATGTTGCCAGGATTTTTTTTTTAATTTAGCCATTCTAATAGGTATGTAGCTATATCATGTATTTTTCTATTATCCTAAAATATATAACTCAGTACACACTGGAGTCTCAATTAATCTTTAACTATGAGAACCACCTCCCCATTCTCTGTCATTAGTTAGTTTGTGTTTTGGAGATAAAGACTGATCTTTACATAAGTCCAAGCAAATCTAATTAAAAGATAAATTTGACACTTCTTTTTCCTTCTTCCATTAGCAAGAATTATTCAGTCAGTTTGCCAGTCAATGATGGTTCCAGTTGCTCACACAAGAAAGATAGAAATAGGAAATTTTGGTCAGCTGTAGTGACTCACATCTGTAATCCCAGCACTTTGGGCGGCTGAGGTGGGAGAATCACCTGAGCCCAGGAGTTTGAGACCAGCCTGGACAACACAGTGAGCCCTCATCTCTACAAAAAAATTTTTTAAATAATCAGGTGTGGTGGTGCACTCCTGTACTTGAGAGACTAAGGCAGAAGGATCACTTGAGCCCAGGAGGTAGAGGCTGCAATAAGCCATGATCATGCCACTACACTCCAACCTCAGTGACAGAGTGAGACCCTGACACACACACACAAAAAGAAATCATGACAGCTTTTTTTTTTTGAGTTGGAGTCTCACTCTGTCACCCAGACTGGAGTACAGTGGCCGCTTCCAGCCACCCCAGCCTCGACCTGCTGGGCTCCGGTGATCCTTCCGCCTTAGCCTTCCGAGTAGCCGGAATTACAGGCATGCGCTACCACGCCCGGCTGATTTTTTGATTTATTGTAGAGATGAGGTCTCGCTGCCCAGGCGAGTCTCGAACCCGCGGGCTCAGGCAATCCACTCACCTCAGCTTCCCAAAGGCGCGGGATTACAGGCTTGGCCACCGAGCCCGGCCATGACAGCTTTTTGAGACTATTTTCAGTTAACAGTATTCTTGCAAATGGCATGGTCAAATAATTGCAAACGTCAATCTGAGAATGAAACAATTGTGTTACAAGTGACCCCTTCAGTAGCTACAAAAGTGATTTTCCATTTATTTATTTATTTATTATTTATTTATTGAGTCAGAGTCTCTCTCTGTTACCAAGACTGGAGTGCAGTGGCACACAGCCACCTCAGCCTTGACCTACTGGACTCAGGAGATCCTTCCACTTCAGTCTTCCAAGTAGCTGGGACTACAGGCATGCGCCACCACACCCAGCTAATTTTTTTATTTATTGTAGAGATGAAGTCTCACCAAGTTACCCAGGCTGGTCTCGAACCCATGGGCTCAGGCAATCCTCTCACCTTGGCCTCCCAAAGTAATGGGATTATAGGCATGAGCCACCACACCCGGCCAAAAGTAACTTTCTGTGTACAAATACTGCTTACCAAAGTTATGGTTTCAGCTAGCTAGAACCTGCATATTGTCAAATTAGTGTCATCCTCTGAGTCACTGTCTTCACCATATTTATAAATTATAATATCAAATTAAAGCATTAGTTCTAAACAGTTGTCAAGCAAGGTTAAAATTTTTCTAGGGCCAGTAGGCTCTGAATTTGAATGTTTTGTAAAGCTGGGAGACTTATGATTGCTGAGGCGTGATATGGAGAACAAAGGCAAGAAGTAACTTACATAATTAACAATGTTGTATCCAAAAGTTTGATCACAGTCTCTCTGAGAATCATCCCAGAATGCCCTATAACTTGGTGGAAAAGATTGTCCTCCATGGCTGAAGCATGTTGCTTGAATAAATGCACTTCTGTCATTCAAGTTCATGTGGACATTACTCTGCCCAAACCAGCAACCATGGAGCATGTTGCCAAGATTGAGTTTAATTTGCGTAAACAGAAAATCTGTTCGCTGGTTTCCAATGAGACCAAATAAACTGAAACATTTAAACTGACCTCAGCTGGAATTCTTCTTACCCTTCTTTCGTGGTGAGTTGTGTTAGTTTTGCCTGATACGTTGGTTTGAAAAATGTTTGAATCTGCCCATTAGTGTTGTTTTGATATAGTCCCTTTTTATCAGTATGGGTTTGATGACTAAGGAAGCAGCCAATTAATTACACAAATACCTCCTTTAGTTCTGTGGAGATTATGAAGCAAGCAGGGGAGAGAATGGAGACAATTATCTGAACTGATGTGACTGTTTTATAAAGGTAAATGCATTGTAATTATGCCAGGCTTCATGCTTTATTCCTCTATTTGACATGACTTGCTAGAAAGATATCATTTCGTTTGGAAGATGGATTGTCCTCATAATGTGTACAGGGATGAACCTTGCTGAAATCCATCCGCCTGCAGGCTCTGTCCCCTATCACCATTTCTAAAGCACCCTACCCTCATGGCAGCATCCCAAAGGAAGGGTTTCCATGGTAACCTCAATGGAGGCAGTCAGCTGATGTCAGCACCGCCTGTGCTGGTGTGTCCTAGTCTTCTTCCTCCTTCAGCCCTCCCTCAAGCCTTTAAACTATATTTATTAGTCTTTTTTAATGGCAAATATGTAATCCCTTAATGTCAGACCTTGAATGGCACTCAGCTTTATTAATTTATTTAGGCAATAAATTTACCTTCTTAATTAATTCTCAGTAGGTCCTGGGAGTTATATTATTTTTAACATCTAGTGCAAATGTTTATATTTCTTCCTGTTATAACAAAGAGAGTTACTTAGCAAAATTAGATATTTGGAAGCCTCTGTTCTTAGGGGGGAAAAAGCAGTATCTATTATAGAGAAAGTTAAAAAAATACAGATATTAAAGTTTCAGTTTAATTTTTTAAGAATTTTTCCTTACTCTGATGGCTTTGGCAATGAAACAGTTTTTCCTCTCTCCTTATACATTTCTTATATATTTCAGTTATTTTATTATTGTATTTGAGTGAGCCAGTGATTTTAAGATACTTCCAAGAAATGTGACGTTTATGCAATGTTATCTCCTTTTTCTTAATTAATGAGAAAGAAAGAAGTCAGAATTTCAGAGTTCCCTATTGATTGTTTTCCAGACATGTTGGAAAGCAAATGCTTTTATATCTGGTTAGAAACAACGGCTTATGCCAGACAGTACTAAGCACACCGATTTATTTTGTTTTCTTTACATGTGCTACTATCTGCTGAGTAAACTTACCAATTTATAACGTCAAAGGTCAGTGTTTTCAGGCACAAAGTAGAGTCCATTTTCACCAGTACTTTACTTGAAAATTCAATTTCAAATGTAAAGATGTATCAAAGCAGTGTCTGAAAGCAACAATCACTAGGGCCGATTTATGACTCCTTTAAAAAACTATCTCATACCCAGGCTCGGTGGCTCAGCCTGTAATCCCAGCACTTTGGGAGGCCGAGGCAAATGGATTGCCTGAGCCTGCGGGTTTGAGACCCACCCGGGCAACTTGGTGAGACCTCGTCTCTACAATAAATCAAAAAAAATAGCCGGGCATGGTAGCGCATGCCTGTAGTTCCGGCTATTGGAAGGCTGAGGCGGAAGGATTGCCGGATCCCAGCAGATTGAGGCTGCGGTGGCTGGGAGCGTGCCACTGCACTCCAGTCTGGGTGACAGAGTGAGACTCCAACTCAAAAAAAAAAAAAAAACTATCTCATTAAAGAAACACAAAGCCTTTTGGGAACTAAAGTGTAAGAAAATTAGTACACTGCCACCTTATTATCTAGAGGTCAGACTGCTAGAAACAGGATCCTTTTAAAACAAAGCCCAACGAATATATATATTCTTAAATCCCTACGTTTGCAGTGAATATATATATATTCTTAAATCCCTACATTTGCATAAATAGATGTCACGCAGCTGAGGCAATAATAAATAGGCTTTCTTTCAGACAACTGTCTTTATCAGAGCTCTCTTTTATGCAGTAAACATTTTTGAGCACCTGCCATGTGCTGTGCATCTGGCAAGCACTGGCAGTGCAAGCATACATCAGGCAGTCTCTGCCCACAAAGCCTTGTAGGCCAGTGGGAGAGACCAGGAAGCTCACCAGGCCATTGACACAGTGCCTGAGATACTCACTGTGACAGCCCTGTATGTTCACAGCACAATAATATATTGCTCTCCAGAGGAAACATGCTCAGGAAAGTGAAGAAGCCAACCCAAGTCACAGAGCTCACCGGAAATGGAGCTGGGCTTCACACCTTTGCGTGTGTGACCTAGCCTCCAGTCTCTAGTCTATTTGACCTAGGCCAGTTCCAAGAGTCACCTGCTAGCTGCATATTTTATGACAAACATAAAACGAAAATCCTGTTTTAAGAGGAAAGAAATAATACAACTAACATTTGTCATGTGTCTAATGCTGGGCATTTCTTGGGTTTTTAATTATATCTCAATTATTATAAGAATCTTGTGTAGGAAGTTATCGTTTTATAAATGGAATTCTCAGAGAATTTAATCACTAGTGCAATGTTTCAGTACAAGTTTTTTTTTATCTTAAAGCCTGAGGTAGCCACAAAATTAGGCTTAATTGCCTAAGTTGTTCTCCATCTTTCTCTCTCCCATTATCCTTATTTATTTATGTAAGTCTTTCTTACATTAATAATTGCTCTCTACAATATTTCATCTTAGCCTTTTGAGGGTAAGTGACTTGTAGACCCATAGGAAACTGAATAGTCAATTGAGGGCTTGTGTATTGGTCCTGTTCTACATATCAAGGGCTCCCAAGGCATGGTCCATGAGGATACAAAAAAGAAAATGTCTTGCTTCATTTCTTTTAGAGGAAAAAAGACTCAGCACCTTAGTACTTCTAGCCACATTATACTTCTGATTGCACAGCTGTTTCTCTTAGTTTGCAATCTTGTGTTTTCAACGAATGTAAGATAAGGTACTACAGTCTCAGGAAGGCCAGACAAAATGTAGTGCCTTTATTGCTAACCTGGTACTTAGAAGATTTGGATTTGATTTTATTTAGTTTCCACTTTGAAAGCCAATTCAAAAATGTTAGTTAATTCTAACTCAGGGGTTCTCAGCCTTAGCTGCACATTGGAATAAACTGGAGAGTTTTCAGAATTTCTCATACCCAGTCCCATCTCCAGACCAGTGAAATCAGTCTCTGCTGGAAGACTTAGGCATTAGCATGTTTACAGCTCCCCAAGTAATTGCAGTGTGCAGCCTGGGATGAGAACCACTGATCTGACTATTCTTTTCCCCAAATTCATTCACTTTTGTTGTTCTGGCTGTTTCTTGGAAACATTTGTTAAAAGTCCAACTTTTCAATTCTGCCATTAGATTTTTTTTTCTCACTTCTGTGTATGTGTGTTTGAGAGAGAGAGAGAGAGAGAGGAGGAGAGAGAGAGAGCAGAGATCTGAATATGTCCCGCAAAAATTCTTATGTTGAAATCCTATCACCCAGGATGATGGTATTAGGAAGGTGGGACCTTTGGGAGGGCTTTACCCTCATAAATGGAATTGGTGACCCTATACAAGAAGTCTCAGAGACCCCTTCTTTTTCCGCCATGTGGGGACACAAGAAGTTGGTAGTCTACAACCCATACGAGGGCCCTCTGGCTCCCTGGTGGCACCTTGATCTCAGACTTCTAACTTTCAGAACTGTAAGGCATAAATTTCTGTTGCTTATAAGCCATCTTTCTTGTTCATCATGAATAAACTAAGAAAGAAAGAGTTGGAAAGTGTTTTTTCTCGAAAGCCTTATGATCTCACCATTGGTATCAAAAATTAAATCTTCTTTAACTTGCTGAGCATGGTTTAATGTTTGAGGATTTTCTAGTACAATAGAAATTAGAAGGATTTCATCTATTGGAATTGTATCTGAATAGAGACCTCTTTACAGTATGTCATGGATATGGATATGTCTAGCAGGAGCAAATAAAGTTGACAGATTCAAGGTCTTCTCTCCTGACTTTACTGAACTACTTTAGCTCTTGTGGAGGGGACAGTCATTCTGCTGCTTAGGAACCACTTCTGATGTCTACCCTTCCTCGCCTGCTCTTCCAGCCTCTACTAATCCATCGAATAACCTTTCACAAAGCTTGCTGAGTTGTATAAATGTCTTATATTGCATTAAGATTATCCTTAAACAAGAGTAGTATAAGCTAAAATAATCACCTTATATTTAATAATTTTCATCCCTTATAATGGACATCTGCATATATTGTCTCATTTGATATCCACCTCATTTCTACACACACATTTCACTGGGAGGTAGTCTACACTGGTCCTGAACTATAGCCATTAAATAAACGAGTTTGTTTCTTTGTTTTTTGTTATTGGATGAAGTTCAGAACAAACTTTTTTCTTTTTGAGTCAGTCTCACTCTTTTTGAGTCTCTCTTTTGAGTAAGGGTCTCACTTCACCCAGACTGGAGTGTAGTCACACAGTCATGGCTCACTGCAGCCTCAACCTCCTGGGCTCAAGCAGTATCTCCACCTCAGCCTCCCGAGTAGCTGGGATTACAGGTATGAGCCACTATGCCCAGCCAGAACAAACTTTCTTTACGCAAAGTTGTTATAATGAAGTTCTGCACTACAGGGAGAATCTGATTTTCTAGTACAATAGAAATTAGAAGGATTTCATCTATTGGAATTGTATCTGAATAGAGACCTCTTTACAGTGTGTCACGGATATGGGTATGTCCAGCAGGAGCAAATAAAGTTGACAGATTCAAGGTTTTCTCTCCTGACTTTACTGAACCACTTCTTTGGCTCTTGTGGAGGGGACAGTCATTCTGCTTCTTAGGAACCACCTCTGATGTCTGTGCTTCCTCCCCTGCTCTTCCAGCCTCTACTAATCCATTGAATGACCTTTCACAAAGCTTGCTGAGTTGTATAAATGTCTTATGTTGCATTGAAAGATTGTTATACGACAAATGGTAAAGGACAAAAAGAAATCACATCACAGTGGGGTCTGGCAGCACAGATGTTAGCGTATGTGGGAGCAGATGGATGGTTGTTGAATTCATGCCCCCATTTTAACAGTAGCACCCACCTCTGGAATATTGAAGCCTGAAATGAGGTGCATGAAATAAGTCTGAACTAATGCATGTGAAGTCCTTAGCATAATTCTTGTCACACAGTAAATAATCAGAAGCTACTCTTTGCCCTCTTGCAACTGGTCATCTTGTGCCTGTAGAAATCAGAGGAGTAGGATGAAATCAGCCTCCAGTGCCCTCGCTGTTTATTCTTTGCTCTTAGTTTGTATTCTGCCTAAAGTATTCTTCTCCCAGATGACTGAATGGCTTCTTCACTCATTCGTATCTCTGCATAGTATAACCTCAAAGGTGCCATCTAAAAGAATTCCTCCCAACTCCATCCTCTCCCTCTCTGTGCCATTATACTACACTTGATTCTTCTTCATAAACCACATCACCACCTGTTATATTATTCAGCTGTTTACAGTCTGGCTCCTCACACCTCCTTTAGAACGTAGACTCCATGAGAGAAGGGTCATAGATTCTGTTGTTCTCAGAACACTGCCTGCCATACAATAGGTGCTCAATAAATGGGTGTTGATGGATGGGTTGCAGGGGTCAAGACTGGAGACAGGAAAAGCAGCTAAGAGGCTGCTGCTGTAACTTGTGAAAAAATTACCAGAACTCAAGTAAGAACAGTGAAGAGGGGATAAGGATGCTGGATAGAAAAGCTATCCAAGTGGTAGAACAGCAGGCCTGAAGGGTGCTGGTGACACGCCAGTATGGGGCATGTAGGAAAAGAAGCAGGGAGGGATGTGGTCGAAGAGTGTAGAAATAAGTTCAGTCTTAAATGGGTTTCATTTGAGGTGAGGACCAAAACAGCATCGACAAACAGTCTAGGATGAAGCCTGTCTTAATTCCAACTGCTGCAACAAGATACTACAGATTGACTGGTTTAAACAATAGGAATTTATTCTTACTGTTCTAGAGGCTGGAAGTCCAAAATCAGGGTGCCAGTATGCCAAGTTCGGATAAGGGCTTTCCTGGCTCACAGATGGCTGCCTTTTCATTGTATCCTCACATGGTGAAGAGAGAGGAGGCAAGCTCTTGCCTATCATTTCTTAGAAAAGCACTAAGCCCAGCTTGAGGGCTCCACCCTCATGACCTAATGATCTCCCAAAGGCCCCACCTTCAAATACCATCACACTGGAGATTAGGGTTTCAACATATGAATTTTGAGAGGTCACAAGCATTCAGTTTATAGCAGAGACCTAGATGTGAAAGCCATTAACATTGTGGTAGCTGAAACCATGAAAGTAGATGAGAGCATGGTGGGGGGTGGCTGGTAAAGGGAGAAAGGGAAATTACATGTAGGGGAATCTGTAAGAACAGGGATTTAAGGCTATGATTGAGGGTTGGATTTGATAAAGAGGAACACATGGGAACCGCCAGGGTCTCCTAACCAAAGAGAACCCTTTGAAGCCATCCATACTTTTGACTCTCACTGTCTTCCACACATTCAGTAAATTCTGATCATCTACTACTTACCAGGTAGGTAGTACAGAAATAAGAGTGAGAAGACACAGCTTCTGCTTATTGTTTAGAGGGCAAGGCATCACAATGCAGCTTGTTAAATGTGACAGCCAAAGTGAGCATGAAGTGCTGCGAGAGGGCACAGAGGAGGGTTGAAATGACTTTTCAGGACAAGGAAGGGCTTCAGGGGCTCATATATACAGGTTGAGCATCCCTAATCCAAAGTTCAGAAATGCTCCGAAACCCAAAACTTTTTGAGCGCCAACACACCACAAGTGGAAAATTCCATACCTGACTTCATGTCAACAGTCAAGACACAGGCTCACAACACACTGTTCAATGTCGCCGAGGAAAAAATAAAATTACCTCCAGGCTATGTGAATAAGATGTATATGAAACACAAATGAATTTTGTGTTTAAACTTGAGTCCCATCCCTAAGATACCTCATTATGTATATGCAAATATTCCAAAATCCAAAAAAATACAAACTCCACAACACTTCTACACGCAAGCATTTTGGATACTCAATCTGTATATGCAAATGCTTGATCATTTCTACACTGGGCACTTGCAGCTTTTTCCAGATTGTTAAAGGAGTGTGTGCTCTGTTGCTGTTGGCAATGCAGAGCAACAGCTTCTAAGTAGTGTGATAAGGTTTGTTTTATTAGGAAGCTAATGCTAACAGTATTACAAATATGTACTGAAGTGGGAAGAAGCTGGGGAAATTAATACAGTTTCAGAGACTCCTAGAGTTATTTCAGCAGATACAGTGCCATAGTCAGTGCCTCCCATTTGAAAACAGATGAGTTAAAGAAATTTAGGAGGCCAGGCACAGTGGCTCAGCCTATAATTCCAGCACTTTGGGAGGCCAAGGTGAGAGGATTGCCTGAGCCTGAGGGTAGAGACCAGCCTGGACAACTTGGTTAGACCTCATCTCTACAATAAATCACAAAAACTAGCCAGGTATGGTGACATGCATCTGTAGTTCCAGCTACTTGAAAGGCTGAGGGTGGATAAGAAATCAGATAGACAAGTGGGACCTCATCAAACTGACAAGCTTCTGCAAATCCAAAGAAACCATCAAGAGAGCAGGGAGACAGCCCACAGACTGGGAAAAAATATTTGCCAACTGCATGTCTGACAAAGGCCTAACATCTAGGATCTACAAGGAACTCAAATGTGCCAAAAAGGAAAAAACAAGCAACCCCATTACAAAGTGGGCAAAAAATATGAATAGTTACTTCTCAAAAGAAGACATACAAGCAGCCAACAGATGCATGAAAAAATTATCAGCCTTACTAGTCATCAAAGAAATGCAAAGTAAAAGCACACTGAAATACCACCTAACTCCAGTCAGGATGGCTATCGTCAATAACTTAGAAAACAATGGAGAAAACAATGGATGCTGGAGAGGATGCGGGGAGAGGGGAACACTTCTACACTGTTGGTGGGAGTGTAAACTAATAAAACCTCTGTGAAAAACAGTTTTCTAAAAGATCTAAAAATCAACCTTCCATGTGACCCCACTGTCCCCCTAATGGGAATATGCCAAAGGATCTCAAATCACTCTGTGAAAAAGATACCTACATACGTGTGTTTATTGCAGTATTGTTCACAATAGCAAAAACATGGAACCAACCATCCTGCCCACTGAAAGAGGTCTGGATAAAAAAAAAAATGTGGTACATATACATGATGGAATATTATGTAGCTTAAAGAGGGTCAAAATCATGAATTTCACAGCAACTTGGATGGATGGACTTAGAGTCTATAATACTGAATGATCTATTACAGAAACAAAGAACTGAATTCTCACTTATAAGCGGACCTTGAACAATTATTGTAATACTATAAGAAAAGGATTGGCAGTAGTGGGAAACTGCCAGGGGAGGATGGGGGTAAGATTGGCAGTATTGGGAATCTGCCAGGGGAGAGTGGGCACACCTCATCCACAAGGGTTCATGCATAATGACCATTTGCATACCTAGCCCTGAATTGTACGTACCCACATCTTTAAAATAACAAATAAAAGGTTTTTTTAAAAAGAGAGAGGCTGAGGCGGAAGAATCACCTAAGCCCAGCAGGTCGAGGCTGCAGTGGCCATGAGCGTGCCACTGGGCAACAAGAGTGAGACTCCAGCCTGGGCAACAAGAGTAAGACTCCAACTCAAAAAAAAAAGAAAGAAATTGAGGCACTCTTCTCTTTGGGGCTTGGGAGATGGCATGACTGTGACAATGTATTGAAATGGGGCCTGAGAAGGAAGAAAAGTAAGGGTGAGGTGATGAGTGTCATTTGGTTCAGGTCAAACATATGGTCCCATGGGCCCCCTAGTAGACCCTTGGTGTGTGCTTTTCCTAAACAGGTAGAAATGCCCATTTGGAGCTCCAGAGAAAAGCCTAAGCTTGACATTGATGTTTGAGAATGATCAGTATTTTATGTTTTTTGTTTTTTTTTTTTTTGAGTTGGAGTCTCACTCGGTCGTCCAGACTGGAGTGCAGTGGCCGCTCCCGGCCACCGCAGCCTCACCTGCTGGTCTCCGGCCATCCTTCCACCTCAGCCTTCCGAGTAACCGGAATTACAGGCACACGCTACCACGCCCGGCTGATTTTTTGATTTATTGTAGAGATGAGGTCTCGCTGGCCAGGCGGGTCTCGAACCCGCGGGCTCAGGCAATGCACTCACCTCAACCTCCCAAAGGCGCGGGATTACAGGCTGAGCCACCGAGCCTGGCTAATGATCAGTATTTTAAAGAGAGGGAATCTTGCAGTCCCTTCTCCCCAAACACAGTTTACCTTGTCCACCCCTGTGATGTTGCCTCCTGGCTCCTCAGCTACATTTAAACTCTCCAAGGAGAAAACCACACTTTGTAATTTGTGTGCTTACTCTAAAAGAGTTGGGACTCCAGGAGCAAAATGGAATAAACGCATTTATCTCTATTCTTCTCCTCGCTAAATACAACTAAAAACCCTAGACATTATATTTAACAAACATAAAGAGTCTGAAAGCTAGAGAGAAGAAGATGGACCAGTTAGGGACATCAGGACTCCAGAAGCAACATGGCAGGAGCTCCCTGGGTTTACTTTGTGCCTCCTCTGTATCCCAGATAGGCTGGAGAAGCCTACAGTCTGGAAAGACCAGCAGGTGCAGAGAAGGAAAGCTTGCTCTCTCTTGCCAAACTACCAGGAAAGGGGCAGCCTAGCAAAACAAACCTTTTTGACAATAAACACCCTTCTCCAGAAAAGCACCCAGGGGAAAAATGCAGGTCCCTCCACCTCCTATCAGCAAAGGCCTAGACCTCCACCCTTGCCTAGCAGTAAAAAGGTAACCAGGCCAGGTGTGGTGGCTCAGCCTGTAAACCCAGCACTTTGGGAGGCCAGGAGGATTGCCTGAGCCCGGGGGTTTGGGACCAGCCTGGGCAACTTGATGAGACCTCGTCTCTACAATAAATCACAAAAACTAGCTGGGCATGATGGCATGCGTCTGTAGTTCCAGCTACTTGGAAGGCTGAGGTGGAAGGATTACCTAAGCCGAGCAGGTCGAGGCTGTGGTGGTTATGAGCACTCCAGCCTGAGTAACAAGAGTGCAAGTCCAACTCAAAAAAAAAAAAAAAAAAAAAAGTTGCCCACTTCCCAGTCCTTCCCTGCTGGGATGGTGTCAAGGAGGCCTAGTGGAGAGTCTGAATTTCCACTTCCACTCAGGTAATGAGGTGCCCCTTCCCCTTTCCATGTCACTGCAAGCCGAAGGAGGTGCCTGGGTTTCCACTCCCTCCTGGAGGTTGTAAGGTACCTCAGACTCCTCATGAGGGTGGTTGCAATGGAGGCCAAGTTGGGGGCCTGGACTTCCACTCCCACCTAGCAGTAAAGCATTGGTATTTCCCTTCTCCTGCTGGCCCCTTTTTTAGCAGAGGTCCGCTAAAATAGAAGATTTAAATAAAATCCAGAGTATCATAACACAATATCCAAAATGACCTGTATGCAATTAAAATCATTTATCATATTTAAAACAGAGCAGTGTTAGTGTATACAGACTCAATTTGTTGATAAATGTAGAATGAGGAAAATAAGCCTGAAATGATGAATCTTTTTGTATGAGAGGGTCTTTAATTTGTAAGGCCAAAAAAATTTTTTTCAATTAAAAGACCAATAAGGAGCCGGGCTCGGTGGCTCAGCCTGTAATCCCGCGCCTTTGGGAGGCTGAGGTGAGTGGATTGCCTGAGCCCGCGGGTTTGAGACCCGCCTGGGCAGTGAGACCTCATCTCTACAATAAATCAAAAAATCAGCCGGGCATGGTAGTGCATGCCTGTAATTCCGGCTACTTGGAAGGCTGAGGCGGAAGGATCGCCGGAGCCCAGCAGGTCGAGGCTGCGGTGGCCGGAAGCGGCCACTGCACTCCAGTCTGGGCAACAGAGTGAGACTCCAACTCAAAAAAAAAAAAAAAAGACCAATAAGGAAAGCAACTTAATTAAGTTGGTATTTTAAGAGAGAGAAAAAATAAATTAAAAAAAGATAATATAGAACTTGATCCAATTTGTAAAACAATTAGCTTTGTCAAATAATAATTTGACTATCTAGGACCCAATTACTTAGTTTTTCCTAAATCAATGATTATGTATGATTTGAATCACTTGGGGGAACTTTTAAAACTGCAGATACCCAGTCCAACCTAGGCCAAAATTATCATAGTCTCCCTCATAATTCTCATATAGCCATGATAAGAGCCATTGGGTCAAATGAACCATAATCAGAATATAAGTGGGAGGATTTTCCCACCTTCTGAATAGTCAGAATAGATAGGACAGAGTTTATGCACTGAACTTCGCATGCTCTTTCTTTTTCTTCTTTTCTTTCTTTTTTTTTGAGTTGGAGTCTCATTCTGTTGCCCAGGCTGGAGTGCAGTGATACGCTCATGGCCACCACAGCCTAATCCTGCTGGGCTCAGGTGATCCTTCCACCTCAGCCTTCCAAGTAGCTGGAACTAAAGGCTCACACTACCACGCCTAATTTTTTTGATTTATTGTGGAAATGAGGTCTCACCAAGTTGCCCAGGCGGGTCTCAAACCCGCGGGCTCAGGCAATCCACTCACCTCAACCTCCCAAAGCACGGGATTACAGACTGAGCCACCAAGCCCGGCCCCTTTTTTGATTTATTATAGAGATGAGGTCTCACCAAGTTGCCCAGGCTAGTCTCGAACCTGGTCTCAGGCAATCTTCTCACCTTGTCCTCTCAAAGTGCTGAGATTATAGGCATGAGCCACCGTGTCCAGCTGCATGTTCTTTCTAAAAGAGCACCTTCTTGGGCCATTTGTTTTGCTTTATGTACCCTTGTGATAAATTTGATTATCTGGTTTCCAAGCCCAAAACAATGCATCTGAAGCAGTAATTAAAGGGAAGTCAGTCTACAGGTAGGCATATCGATGGTTGCAATATATGAAAACTGAAAGTACAGGAAGACTCAGGAGATTTAGTTAAATTCCACTAGATGGCTTGGTTTTAAAAACTTGTTGAAGTGATTTTTTTGAGCTGTTTCCTCAGAGCAATCTTTTTTGGAATTAAAATTCAATTTTTCATGAAACTGTTGAATTCCAATTGCAAGACAAACCCAGGAACTCAAACCACCAAACATTCTAGGAAGGAGCCTTCCAATAGGCCTGAGATTTTTAGCAAAAAGAAAACAATTTCCCATTTGGCTGTTACTCATGAACTAGTATATTCTAAACACCTTTTTAGTAAGGAATTTGACAAGTTTACTCTAAATATGAAACAGCCAAATGTGCTTGCTACAAATGAGGTATTTGTAACAAAAGGAAAAGATAATCCAAGCACTTAAATTAATAGAGGAGGCTATGGCAGGCCCAGCTTCCTGTGTCACTCTCTAGAGGAATTTGTACTTAATTTTGTTAAGTACAAAATTCATTTACGATGAGAATATTATGTAGGTTGTAAATTTTCTTCTTGATAGTGCCCTTGATCCCTGTCAGGATATGGAATATTTGGAAGAAATTGAAGTTGAATATGGAAATGTTATTTATTCAACGCAGTGAGATGGATTAGTGTTGGAAATTATTGAAGAGTTTTACTGAGTGGCTTTCATCAAGCTGTTAAAATCAAGGGTTGAAAGCCCTTGTCAATCAATAGTATAAGCTTAGTCCTTTAATCAGTTGATTACAATTATTTTCCTTGACCTGAATAATATTGATCAATAGTACTAATCTAATAGGCACTTGGGTATAAAATCGATTATGCCGGTTTCAAGACAGCTTTTTGTTCCTGCTCAAGACCCATATTTTTGTATAACTGGTTTTCTTTCACCATTAAAATGTCATGTGGAAAAGTCCAGGGATACAGTCATATAGACTCTGCCCTGAAGATACATGTGTTTTAAAGCATACTTATGAGAAATGTTCACCATAATACCTCTGAATCCCTAAGAAAGTGAAAGAATTTCATTCTGTTGAATGAAGCTGTAAAACATTTATAAAATATACTATTTTATATAGTTTTATAAATTTTAATACTATTTTATAAATGTTTATCCAACATGTTAAAATAAAAACAAAAAACTTGTTGAAAATGATATCTGTTCTCTTAGTAATCCCAAATTGTGCATTCTTTACACAAGGCATTTACAAAATCAAGATTTTTCTATGTTATAGTCATGGGTTCTCAGGTCAGTAACTCAGAAGGTGCAAAGCAGATGGCTTGTCTCTGCTCTTCAGTATCTGAGGCCTCAGCTGGGAAGACTCTAAGGTTGGGGATAACTCAAGGGCTAGGGGCTGGAGTCATTTGAAGGCTCATTCACTTAAATGATTGGCACCTGAGTGGGGAGGGCTTGGAGACTGGGACTGCTGACTGGAAAGCCTTAGACCTTTCAGAGATGCTTGGCTTTTTTGCAACATGGTCGTCTCAAGGTAGTTAGACTTCTTAAGATGCGACTTAGGGCCCAAAACATAAGAGTCCCATTGAACAAGGGAGAGGCTGCCATCACCTTTATGAGCTAGCCTCGGGAGTCAAACAGTCTCAATTCTGTTGCGTTTTTTGGTTAAAAGCAAGTAATATAATCAGCCCTGATTCAGGAGGAGAGAAAATAGACCCTCATCTCTCAATGGAAGGAATGTCAAAGAATTTGTAAATATGTTTTAAATAAACCACAGTCCACCCTTTTGTTAAAAATTACTTTCAGCCGGGCTCGGTGGCTCAGCCTGTAATCCCGCGCCTTTGGGAGGCTGAGGTGAGTGGATTGCCTGAGCCCACGGGTTTGAGACCCGCCTGGGCAGCGAGACCTCATCTCTACAATAAAAATCAAAAAAAAAAATTACTTTAATTACTCTGACATTTAAAATGCACTTATCAGCTGGGCTCGGTGGTTCAGCCTGTAATCCCGCGCCTTTGGGAGGCTAAGGTGAGTGGATTGCCTGAGCCCGCGGGTTCGAGACCCACCTGGGCCGCGAGACCTCATCTCTACAATAAATCAAAAAAATTAGCCAGGCGTGGTAGTGCACACCTGTAGTTCCAAGCTACTTGGAAGGCTGAGGTGGAAGGATTGTCGGAGCCCAGCAGGTCGAGGCTGCAGTGGCCGGAAGCGGCCACTGCACTCCAGTCTGGGCGACAGAGTGAGACTCCAACTCAAAAAATAAAATAAAATAAAATGCACTTATCCACTCCCAAGATGTCCCAAATTGTATCAAGATGTCTCTTATGGTATCAGGTTCAAGGCTGAGGGCCAGAAGCTCATCATCTAACTCAGCTTAGGTGCATTTCCTTAAGTAGAGTTCCTGCAGTCTGAAGTCCTTTAAACTAAAAGATGAGTTACCTGCCCCTCAATACCCAACATGCAGTGGTGATCCAGGGGTAGGATACGTACAGTAGACACTACTGTTCAAAGAGGGGAGAGGGATGAGAGGCACATAGCAGTCACTGACCATCTGGGTTTGCACCTAAGTAGCTTTCTGAATCTGTTTCCTGCCCACAAAAGGGAGTCTAGAAGCCTCTTTGAATTTTTTAATGTCTCTGTCCCTTTCAGTCCAATCATTTGGAATCTTGGTGGATTCACTGTGCATCAATTTATAATCTACATATTAGACAGAAACCACACCCACAAACTTCTGCAAAATAAGCTCCCCTGTATCTTGGCCTCCTTGTGCACTACTGTGGGACAGGACCCTTAAGACTCTTAGGAGTCCTGTTTAATGGAGAGAATTTGTAAAGTCTGCCGTGAAGATCTTGAGAGAGCCTTTACTCTGTCTAGAAGATGCTATGAAGCAATGCCTTAGATCTTTCTGAGGTTTTAACAAAGAATTTTACAGTCCCACTCTGGATTTGATCCATTGCCCTGAAACCATTTCTTAATTTGAGAATAATTTTCCATCTGTAGAAGCTGGGAATAAAAACCAGTTTTATTTTCAAGCCCAGCAATTGCAGGCTTTACATTTCCTCTCAGTTTTACATGAAAGCTGAACAGTTCTTTATTAAGGACCTCTCTCCTCTCACAGTTTTTCCATAGACAGTGAGAGGAAGCCAGATGGTACTTTCAGTATTCTGTCTAGAAATATCTTTTTTTTTTTTTTGAGTTGGAGTCTCACTCGGTCACCCAGACTGGAGTGCAGTGGCCCCTCCCGGCCACCGCAGCCTTGACTTGCTGGGCTTGGGCGATCCTTCCGCCTCAGCCTTTCCGCTCAGCCTTCCGAGTAGCCGGAATTACAGGCATGTGCTACCACGCCTGGCTGATTTTTTGATTTATTGTAGAGATGAGGTCTCACCGCCCAGGCGGGTCTCGAACCCTCAGGCTCAGGCAATCCACTCACCTTATCTAGATCATTTGCATTTGCTAGGTATCTAGATCATTTACATTTGCGTGATAAACCTGCATTTGCTAGGTACGATTTCTGTTGTCTACCTTTCCATAGGCAACAGTGTTGTCAAATTTTCTGCCATTTCACAACAAGGGTCCCTTTCCTTCAACTTGCAATAATGTTTTCCCTACTTTCCTCAGAACCTGGCTGACCCCCTCCTTTAAAGCTGTCTCCTCTAGGACCTTCCAGCTTCCACCCACCTCCCAGAGCCAGTGCCAACTATTTAGATTGTGTTACAGGAGCACCCCACTTCTCGTTCCAAATTTGTATTCCAGTTACTATTGCTATGTAACAAACCACCCCAGACTTAGTGGAGAGAAACAACCTTCACTTTATTATGTTCCTAGATTCTGTGGGTCAAGAACCTGGAAAAGGCACAGTGAGACCAGCTTGCATCTGTTCTACAATGCCTGGGGCCTCTGTTGGGAAGGTTGAAATGCTAAGGATTACTCAGTAAATAGGAGTTGGAATTACCAGAACCCTCATATACTCACTTGTCTAGCACCTAGGCTGACAGGACACAAACCAGGACTGATGACCAGAGCGTCTACATAGGACCTCTCTGAGAGACTTGTCTTCCTCACAACATGGCCACCTCAGGGCAGTCAGCTTGCTTACCTGGTGGCCCCAGGCACTTTGTTGCCTTCAAGTGGGTTATTTGTAAAGGGGTAAACTCTGAGTTATGCCAAGCCACACAGTATTTCCATGATAAACCTGCACAGTTAAGCTTTCTGATTTATAGCTAGCTGAGGAATAAAGAGAGAACAAGAGATGAAGAGTGGGGAGAGTAGACAAGGAGGGAGATTGGAAGAGACAGATGAACAGAGAACAGAGAGACAAAGTGAGAAAGAAAGTCACCGGGCATCCTGCAAAAAGCCAGAGCAACTGCCTTCCATATTTCTGAATGGAAAACAGAATGAACAGAATGTTCTCCATCAAGGAGCAGCCAAATTAATTTGTTGATTGAGATCAAAAGAGCATAAATATTATAACTCTGTAGTCAAACCAAAAAAACTGAAGTAGGGAATAGTAAACCCAAAAAACCAAATGTGTATCTCAAAATGCAAGCAAAAACCAGAAGAAATGAAGTAACCACTACAATTTCATGAATGCTCCTTTGTACGTCAGGCATATCTTTGGTCAGAGGGAAAAAAAACTCAAGCTAATGAAGTCCCTTAGAGGTGTATGTATAGAACAGTAACCAAAGAAGAGGGGAGAGCCTCCCACCAACCATGGAGCAGCTGTTACTGGGAGAAAGTTTGAAATAAAGACTCCCAGAGTGAAAACAAACCATGAAGCACTGTGGACAAGGCATAGAGTCTCCTCCCTAATTAGTCCTGGTTAGTTTAAAGTACTTAATCAGCATTTTTAAAAATTAACTCTTTTTAAAGTAATTTTTTGTATCTGCTGTGTGTAAAAATAACAAGAAATGTAAGGTATATGTTAGCATAACTAAATCTACCATTTAAAAATTGTGTTATGGCCGGGCTGGGTGGCTCACCCTGTAATCCCACACTTTGGGAGGCCGAGGTGAGTGAATTGCCTGAGCCTGTGAGTTCGAGACCCACCTGGGCAACTTGGGGAGACCTCATCTCTACAATAAATCAAAAAAATTAGCTGGGCGTGGTAGCGCGTGTCTGTAGTTCCAGCTATTTGGAAGACTGAGGCAGAAGGATCACCGGAACCCATCAGGTCGAGGCTGCGGTGGCCGGGAGTGGCCACTGCACTCCAGTCTGGGCAACTGAGAGAGACTGTAACTCAAAAAAAAAAAAAAATTGCGTTATTAGAGCCAGGCTAAAGTCTCCATGATCAGCCATGATACTTGTTTTTAGTCCTATAATACTCTTATACAGTGGAGAAAGTCTGTTCTCTCCTTTATCCACAACACTTTGCTGCCAAAGATTACTTGGTGGTTAGAAAAAGTTAAAACTAGCCGGATGTGGTAGCACACAACTGTCGTCCCAGCTACTCAGGAGGCTGAGACAGGAGGATCACTTTACGCTAGGAGTTCGAGATCAACTTGGACAACATAGAGACCCCATCTCTTAAGAAAAAAGAAACCTGAGATTGTAGTGGTGGAATAATGGAATAATACAATTGAGTATTTACCAACTTTGAAAAGTGTTGTTTTATATACCGTGGGGATTATAAAATAAAAATGATATAAATATAAACTTCATACTTACTTTGAAAAAGTGAAAGCCATCAGGCCATTGCTTTCCTAAACTCTGGTCTGGCCATATGACTCTTTGAGCTACGGCCACCATTGTGGCTACGGCCACCTAAGTTTTAGTCCCCTTTCCTACCTTGGGGAGGTGACTGTCTGTCTGTCTATCTGTCTCTCTCTCTCTCTAATTACTTTCTAAATAAATTATTTTTCTAATCTAAAAAAGAAAGAGTGAAAGCCATCAAGCCTGACCCCAAGGAGATAATTCTTGTTGGACAAGCACACAAATAACATGTAAATGTGACCTATTAATAAACTGAATTATATTGATGCATTTCTTACTAGTGAACCATTCTTATGCTTATGGAATATACTCTCTTGGTCGTGGTAATTACCTGGTTGAATCCAGTTTGCTAATTATTTTAGATTTTTTGCATAGGTACTTATAAGTTAGGTTGACCTTGGAAGTGTGTGAGAGAGAGAGACAGACACTGACTCAACAAGTGTTGCTACTAGGAATAAATAAAATGAGTCAGTATGGTAGGTGTAGTTTCTATCTTTTTCTATGTTATAGAGAATTTTAGGTAAAATAAGAACTACCTGGGCTTATAACATAGTCTGTGCCTAGTAACAACTTAGGAAAGTTTTTTTTTGACAATGTAAAAACACTTTACCCTAGTTATACATTTATTGTTTTACCTCTTCTTTAAATCAATTTTAGTAATTTGTATTTTCCTTTAAAATCATGCATGTCACAAACTTTAATTCATTAATATGAAGTTACAAATGTTCTTATAATTTCTAAAGTCAAAACATCTTTCTTAAATCCCTTTCTCATTCCCAACATTTGATATTTGTGTTTCTCCTTGTTGACATTCTGCCAAGTCTTTTCAAAAAACCAGCTCTTCAATTTATTATGCATATTATTTTTCTCATTCATAAATGTATGCTTTTATCTTAATTAATTTTTATTTTATTTTCTTCTTTTCTGGCATTTTCTGTTGACTACTTCCCATCTTTCTTATTTAATAATAAAAAAATTTTTTTTTTTTTTTGAGTAGGAGTCTCACTCTGTCACCCAGGCTAGAATACAGCACCATGTTCATGGCCACTGCAGCCTCGACCTGCTGGACTCAGGCTTTCCTTCCACATAGCTCGAACTACAGGCACGTGCCACCATGCCTGGCTAACTTTTTGATTTATTGTACAGTTGAGGTCTTGCCAAGTTGCCTGGGCTAGTCTGGAACCTGCAGGCTCAGGCAATCCTCTCACCTCAGCTTCTCAAAGCTTGGATTATAGACGTGAGCCACCGTGCCCGGCCAATATAAGTATTTAAGACAGTGTATTTTCTTCTAAATATAGCTTTGACTGCATCCCATGAATTTTGATGTGTAATGTTCTCTTTCTCATTAACTTCCTTATTATTTATAATTGCAACTTTAATCTCTTTAATCTGAGAGTCACTTAAAGAGGCTTTTTTTAAAATTCTCAATGATAAGGTTGTTTTGTCATGTTAATCTTTTATAATTTTCTAGTTGTATTGCACTACAGTTATACGATATGACTAATTACTTCTTGGAGTTGAGAGAAGAGTGTTCCTTTGTGGCCTAATACATAACAAACGTATGTAAATGTTTCAGAGACCATAACAAACATTTTTAAAAGTTTCACAAAACTCTACAAATCTGTTGGTTACTCAGCCTCTCTGCCTTCATTTGCTTTTTGTCTGCTTGAACTGCTAAAGACTGGATCACCCACTAAAATCATGAGTCAGTCCATTTCTTTTTGTATTATAACAGCTTTTGCTTCATATATTTTAGTATGTTGTCTAATGCATAAAGACTGACTTTTTAATTTTTAAGTTGTATTTTTTTGTCAATATAAAACAAAAAATGATTTGTTTTTTAGCCTTAAATTTTACTTTGTCAGGTATTATTATTCCCATCCCTACTTTCTTTCTGGTACATCTTTGTCCATTCTTTTATTTCTGAGCTTTCCATATCTTTTTTTTTTTTTTTGGTACATCTTTTATAAACAGAGCATAGTTAAATTTTATTTTGTTTTATTTTATTTTTGAGTCAGAGTCTCTGTCACCCCGGCTGGAGTGCAGTGGCATGCTTACAGCCACTGCAGTCTCAACCTGCTGGGCTCAGGCTATCCTTCTGCCTCAGTCTTCTAAGTAGCTGGAACTACAGGTGCACACTTCCACATCCAGCTTTCTTTTGATTTATTGAAGAAATGAGGTCTTGCCAAGTTGTCCAGGCTGGTCTCAAACCCTTGACTCAGGTAATCCTCTCACCTTGGTCTCCCAAAGTGCTGGTAAATATTATTTTTATTTAATCCGTGAGTCTTTGTCACCCAATAAAAAATTTATATCCGATTCTCATTTCTCATAAAAACACAAAAAATTATTTTTAATTCAATCATGTTGGCTGGGCTCCATGGCTCAACTGTAATCCCAGATCTTTGGGAGGCCAAGGCGAGTGGATTGCCTGAGCCTGCAGGTTCGAGACTAGCCTGGGCAACTTGGCAAGACCTCGTCTCTAACAATAAGTCAAAAATTAGCATAGTGTGGTAGCATGGAAGGCTGAGGTAGAAGGATCGCTGGAGCCCTACAGGTCAATGCTGGGGTAGCCATGAGCATGCCACTGCACTCCAACCTGGGTGATGGAGTGAGACTCCAACTCAAAATAAAATAAAAAATTCAATCATGTTATTTAAATGGTATTTTTTATGCTCCTGTGCTATTTCTTTCTTTTTTCTAGTTGCTACGTTGGTCAAGTTTTATTTATTCTCTTTTTACTAATGGTTAGAATGTTATAAATTCTTTATCATTTTAATAATGATTACTATTGAATGTTAAACTGATCTTTCTTAATCAATACCTAGAATAAAATGGATCTACTTATCGCCTCCTGTGAATGATTAGCAAATTAATATGAATTTCTTTCCTAAGTACTTGTACTTTTCCTAAGTACTAAGTACTTGAAGTTTTTTTTTTACTTATTCTAGAAATTTGAAATTTCTCTGGGCTTCACATCCATATGATTCTCTGTTAAGTTTGTCTGGTACCTGTGATTACTTTCCATTTAAAGACTCAAATCTTTCAGGCATGGAAAATTTTTCTTGTATTATTATTTAATTTTTTGCAGCATCCATTCTGTTACTACTTCCATTGGGTATTTAACTTCTCACGTCTGTCTTTCAGGATATTTCCTTTTCCAGTATTGGCCTGTTTTTGTACTTATTTCATAAATGAAAAGACAGAGACTTTTCTAGTCTACTCTGCTCTCTTGCACTCGTTCTATTGCAGAGAACATCTGCTCTAATACCTCTTTTGGAACTGTTGATCTTTGTACTTATTTAGTTGTATTCACTGTTTGGTCCTTCTTAATGAGCGGCTGAGAGATTTGAGAATCATAGCATGGAAATTCCATAGACTATAAGAGAGAGGGAGGCCGCTTGGGGGAAGGGGAACCTTGATAAGGAGTTTCCCTTTTGTTCAAAGAAACTTTCTATGGGTTGTGGCTACCCAAAGATAACTAAGGAAGTGGCCCCTTCCCTACCTGAAGTATTTCCACAGAATTACTTACATTTGCATGATATTGTAAAGTTTTAAAATTACATTTTCAATGATAAAGTTTTGCTGACATATTTTCACTTAGAGCATAAGACCCTTGAAGACAGAGGGACTTTTTGCTTATCTACCTATTTGTACCCCAGAGCTTCTACTGTTTGATCCTTACCACAATCCTATGCAGTAGACAAGGCGTTACCCTTATTTTGTAGCAAAGGAGACAGATACTTCAAGAAATTAAAGATTCACTAGAGATCACATGGCTGAGTTGGGATTAACACCCAGGCCATCCCTTATCCACTACTCCCCACTTACCATCCCGCCTCACAGAACTAAAGGAGACATTCTGGTGCTGTTTGTCCTGCCCTGGTGGCAACAGTGGCTTAATTTTTCATAATTTCTATAGCAGTACAAATAAAGTGCTGTTTTCCTCTTTTCTTTTGGGACTCTGACACACCACAGGCCTGGGCATACACATGAAGAATTCCTACCCATAGCAGATAAAAACTACCCAGACAGGGAGTAATAGGGGGAGGGAAGGAGGTAAGCCCTGAGATGGGGTGAAGGGTAAGAACAGAGTCATAAGCTCCTATCCTCTGGCCCAGGCAGCTTCTTAGGAAGGGATCCTCTAGCCCCATGGTTTCAGCATTCAGTGCCGAATCTCTCTCTTTTCCCTGAGCCCCTGCAGCCAAAACTCCTGGGATATGCAGGCGGAGTTACTTCTGTTGGAATTCTCATTTCATTAGGCTTTAATCAAGCTCTCCTGTGAAGTGCTACATAAATTCAATTTTGATTCTCACATATAAAATAATCAAACAGAATGAAGCATGATAGACATTAAATGTTTTTAAAAGTGAAAATGATTTTTTTATTTAATAATATAAAAATCATTTGGATGCAGTACATCTAAGTGGCAGAGAGATTGTTATATTACCAATGGCCCCAGAAAGCCCACAATCTACATAGGTTGGTGAATACGTTCCAATTTCTTGAATATCTTTCCTTCTTTCCATTAGGCACTAACACTGGCATTCTCTAAAATCAATCCAAGAATTCACTTCCTCTGAAAATGTATTAATAGAAATATTTATATTTCTATTAATTCATTTATATATGATATTTGAAAAAATCATATTGTGTTAGAAAGAACATCAGCATCTTTGGTACATGCATCCCAAGCCCAGGCTTCCTGGCACTGTGCTTGACCCACTGGCTACCTTGTCCATGCTGCCTACCTGCCTGCCTGCCTGACTGATAGCACCTGTGGCAGCCAGAAAATGGCACTTTGGTATTTTCTGTGAGAGAAGAGCAAACCAAGAATGAGAAATCACTCTGGCTTCTGCTTTATTGACCAAAGTAGAATATCTAGGGATCAAAACAACCAAGGAGCTGTGTTTTTAAATTTTACTTTTAATATATAAAATTTACTTTTGTTGTTGGTGGTGGTGGTATACAGGTGTATGAGTCTTAACACATGCATAGATTTGTGTAACCACTGCCACATTCAGGATACAGAGTGGTTCCATTGCCCCCAAAAAACTCCCTTGTATCAGACTCCTCTCAACCCAAACCCTGACAACTATTGATCTGTTGTTCATCCTTAGAGTTTTGTCTTCTACAGTATATCATACTAAGAGAATAATATTGTTAGGTTAAAATATCCCAGTGAGCCGGGCTCGGTGGCTCAGCCTGTAATCCCACGCCTTTGGGAGGCTGAGGTGAGTGGATTGCCTGAGCCCACAGGTTCGAGACACGCCTGGGCAGTGAGACCTCATCTCTACAATAAATCAAAAAATCAGCCGGGCGTGGTAGCACATGCCTGTAATTCCAGCTACTTGGAAGGCTGAGGCAGAAGGATCGCCGGAGCCCAGCAGGTCGAGGCTGCGGTGGCCAGGAGCGACCACTGCACTCCAGTCTGGGCGACAGAGTGAGACTCCAACTCAAAAAAAAAAAATATCCCAGTGGGGCCTCCAAATGTTAGGTCAGACCCGTTGGGAGGGTGTCTAGTCTGCAATTCAGTGCTGCACAAAAGACACAAATAATTGCACAGAAATTAGATGGGAAAATATAGTTTATTTCAAAAGTAAATTAGAAAGAGAGAAGAGAGAGGAGATTCACCTCCCCAAGGTAGGGGAGGGGACAAAGGCTAGGAAACATGGCAGCCATAGCTCAAAGAGCCACATGTACACCGGGGTTTAACAAAGCAATGGCCACTGTTGTTTGAAACTGAATGCCTTTTAACCCTTTCCTCTGATGAGAGCAGGTCGTTAAGGTGATTGGGCAGAGGTCTGCTCCATGATATCATGGAGGGTGGGTAAGCACAGGTACTGACATCAGTTGATGAGCAGCAGGCAGGTGGGTGGGTTAGTCACATGATTACTGCCATGGTGATGCGGTCTGTGCCATAATGATCATGAAGGGCTGATTAGGTTAACTTGGGTGTAATGGGTGGAGGCAAATACTTGAAATAGAAAAAAAGCTAATTAATTAGTACTAAACAAGCTGGGGAGGGGATTGTAAAACAATTATCAATAGCTGCCTCTGAGAAACCAGTTCTGTCCTTGGCTAGTGATTAGAGTGTAAATTAAAGTGAACTGCTAGAAAAACATGATAGATCTAGTCAGTGTTGAAATGGCTGCTCATTGGGCATATTGACTCCATGTTATGTCCTTTCACATACAGTATGTAACCTTTTGAGACTGGCTGCTTTCACACAACATAATGCCTTTGAGATTTATCACTGTTGCATATCAATAATTGGTATCATTAATTCGTTCCTTGTTATTGCCGAATAGCAAGCATTCCATTATATAGATGCAATACAGTTCGTTTATTCATTCGTCTGTTCATGGGTATTCAGGTTGTTTCCAGCTTTCGATGATGATTATTAGAGTTGTTATAAACATTCATTATAAGTTTTTATGTGAACTTAATTTTTTATTTCTCTAGAATAAACGCCTAGGAGTAAGATTGCTGTTTCATAGGGTAATTCTGTTTAACTTTTGAGTTAACCACCAAACTGTTTTCACAGTGGCTATACCATTTTACATTTTTACCACCAATGTATGTGAATTCCTATTGTTCTGTGTCCTTACCAGCATTTGGTATTGTCACTTCTTGTCCTCTGTTTTGTGTGGTTTTTATTTTAGCCACTCTGGTAGGTTGGACTGCTAATGCTGAATATCTTTTCATGTACTTATTTGCCACCTATATGCCTTCTTTGGTGAAGTAATTTCAAATATTTTTTAACTAAGTTGTTTGCTTTCTTATGTTTTAAGAGTTTTTATGTTTGTTTTTTTTTTTTTTTGAGTTGGAGGTCTCACTCCCGGAGTGCAGTGTCACACTCCCAGCCACCCCGCCTCTACCTGCTGGGCTCCGGCAATCCTTCCACCTCAGCCTTCCAAGCAGCTGGAATTACAGGCGCGTGCTACCACGCCCAGCTAATTTTTTGATTTATTGTAGAGATGAGGTCTCACCAAGTTCCCCAGCGGGTCTCGAACCCACAGGCTCAGGCAATCCACTCACCTTGGCCTCCCAAAGTGCGAGATTACAGGCTGAGCCACTGAGCCTGGCAAGAGTTTTTAATATATTCTGAATACACTCCTTTATCAGATATATCTTTGCAAATATTTTCTCCCAGTCTGTGGCTAGTCTTTTACTCCCCCACCAGTGTCTTCTCAGAGCAAAAGTTTTAAATTTAATGAAGTTCAGTTTATCAGTTTTTTTCTTTATGGATTGCATTTTTGGTGTCATATCTAAAAAATCTTTACCAAACCCAGGGCCACAAAGATTTTCTTCTAAAAGTTTTCTAGTTTTACATTTTGAAATTAGATCTATGGTCCATTTTGAATGACTTTTTTTATTAGATGTGAGATTTGGGTAGAAATTTATTTCTGTTGACATGGGAATATCCAAGTGTTCCAAGTTATCCATATATCCAAACTGTCCTTTCTTTATTATTGAATTGCCTTTGTACTTTGGGAAAAATTCATTGGCCATATTGATGTGTGTCTGTTTCTGGTCTATGTTTTTATTCCTTTCCAAATTTATTGTCTTAATGTAGCTTTAGCAAGCTATAAGTATTAAAGTCAGCTACTGTGAGTCCTCTCAATCTTATTCTTCATTTCAAAATTGTGACTATTCTAGTTCTTTTGCCTTCAATATATAATTTAGAATCAACTTGTTGATATGTATTTAAAAAAAAAACCCTGCTGGGGTTTTGGTTGGGATTGCATTAAATTAGGTGAATTTGGGGAAAATTGGTATCTTAACAATATTGAGTTTTATAATCCATGAACACTTTATGTCTCTTCATTTATTTAGGTTTTCTTTTATTCCTTTCATCAGCATTTTCATTTTACTTCTAAAACATTTTACTGTTTTTAACATATAAGTTCCACATGTTTTTGTCTGAGGGGTTGTAGATGGTTTTGTTTTTAAATTTCTATTTCTAGTTGTTCATTGCTAGTATGTAGAAATACATTTGTGTGTTGGCCTTGTATCCTGTGACCTGACTAAACCCACTTATGAGTTGCAGGAGCTATTTTGTAGATTCTTTGGTATTTTCTATGTAGAGACTCATATAATCTGGAAATAGAGACTTTTTTTTTTCTTTTCAATCTGAATGTTTTTTTATTTCTTTATCCTGCCTTACATCACTGGCTAGGGCTTCCAATATAATGTTACATAGCAGTGGTGACAGTTAAGATCTTTGTAGTATTCCCTATCTTAGAAGAAACATTCAGTCTTTCTCCAGGAAGTATGATGTTAGCTGTGGCATTTTTGTAGATGTCATTTATCAGATTGTGTTCTCTTCTAAATGTGATTTGCTGAGAAATTTTTATCATGAATGGATGTTGAACTTTGTCAAGTACTTTTTCTGCATCAACTGATATCACTGGGTTTTCTTTTTTATTTTACCCTTTTATTCTGTCATTACCTTGATTTAGTTTTGAATACTAAACTAGCCTTGTAGTTCT